>CAOLHI010000868.1:0-706101 GCA_948474755.1 Ctenosaura bakeri | reverse complement strand
ATAACATTAAAATATCTTTTGTTAATACTTAATATAATTACATAGCTTCAAATGTATTTAACAATCATGATTTAGATCCTGGCACTGCACTGCAGTGATTCCTACCCCTACCGGTATCTCCTTCAGACTTGCTTTCGAAAAAATTGTCTGGTGTTTCACCATCACTCAGAGCACTGTCTCTGGACTTTTCCAGCACACAGAACTCAAGGAATGGTTAACAGGCATAGGACAGTTCAAAAGGTGGCACAGTTGAGCAATCTGTCATGGTAGATATGTGCAAGGATATGTCTAATGATATTGCTCACTTCCTTGTTCCATAGGGTCACATTTCTAACCAGGACATCATTTCCATTAAACTAAGCAAGGGATTTTCCTGAATTTGAATGATGTGTGTTATGTAAATATACAGTACTTTTTCTTGCCCATAGGGCTACTCAAATGCTTTGATATTAAGGGAGAGGAAAGGTCAAGAAAAGTGCATAATGGGGTGGGGAAATAGACCAGGTTTTGGGATTATACTCTCAGTACAATCCTTAGTCCTGCAGCCAATGTGTAGAGGAAATGTCATTTTTAAAAAAGTGACCCTTAGATAGGCAGCAACGTTAGTTTGCATCTAGGAACACTTCCTCCATCTGGTAGATTTTGCCTTGCTCTTTGAATAGATTACCACTGGCAGTCTGCATACAGCCCTCCAGGTGGCTTTGGGTCATTTTCTATTGTAGTTAGCGCAGTGTTAGTAGTTAGCTCTTAGTTCATATCATCTTACACAGCTCTAAGAATGGGGTGTGTCTCTAGAAAAGCCAGGTGGCCTGTGTCAGCAAGGACCAGGTGCATCGGGAGGAGCACCTCACACTGTTTACCTTTATCTACCTGTACTTTGGATAACAAATGTTCAAACAGCATGTGTGGTGTGTCAGAAAAGAGACAACATGATCCTTTTTGGCATACTTCTGTATAACCATGAGTGCTAGAAATATTGCTGGAAGAGGGGGTGGGAAGAATCAGAGAAACCTGCTGAGCAAGGCGACATAAGACAGATTTGATACACAGTAGGTGAATGGTCAAGCTAAATGGCTCAGTCAAGGAAGCCGCAGCCCTAAGTTTGCAAGACTGGAGCAGGGCTGTTGATAACAGGGTGGCTTGGAGGTCTCTCATTTATACAGTTGCCGTAAGTCTAAGTCAACTTGACGGCAGCAACAGCAGCTGTGCAGTACTAATGATAACTAGTCCTTATTGTATTGTTGTGTACCTTCAATTCATTTCTGACTTATGGTGACCCTAAGGTGAACCTATTATAGGGTTTTCTGGGGGCTGAGAGTGTGTGATGCACCCAAGGTCACCCAGTGGGTTTCCATGGCTGAGCAGAGAATTGAACCCTGGTCTCCAGGGCTGTAGGCCAACACTCAAACCACTGCATCATGCTGGCTCTCTTATCATTGTATACAGCCTCTGAATACCAATTGTAAGGAAGCAACATGGAGAGGGCTGTTATATTGCCATTGTGTCCTACTTGTGGTCTTCCTATGAGCATCTGGTTAGCTGGTGTGAGAAACAGGTTGCTGGACTCAATAACCTTCTGGTTTGATCCAGCAAGGCTCTTCCTATTTATTTTCTGTGTAGAATGTGCCCAGAGGGTTGTCACAATTGCCCTGACAGGGGTCTTTTGAGATGTGCAAGGGCTGGTCAGAAGGTTACATGACTTGAGTGGGCTTGCAAAGATCAACCTAGGTCGTCCCAGTCCAAAGCCAAATCAACACATCTTGACCCCCAGCCACTTTCTAGACAGGTATACCCTTTCCCAACCCAGCACCTTCCAGGAGCCCAACTGTGTTGGACTACAGTTCCCAGAATCCTCCATCCAGCTACCCCAGAATTGTAATCCAACACAAGTGGACAGTGCTGGATTATGGAGAAGTGCTCTAATTGTACAGAGTATTCTGTGAGATTGGCATTTTGGTGCACTATCTTATCTTCATTTTCTGCCTGTCTGACCTCCCAATTGGTTGCTTCATCTGGCTCCAGAAAGGAAGATGAAGATCATTGGTACAGAAAATGTCAAAGCTGCTCCTACCCCAGGAGAACCACCTTGGCGGCATTTAATAGAAATGGAGGATGAGACCCAAGCTGGGTAGAAACAGCCAGTTTCTGATCTGTCTCTGCTGTGTCACAGAATGAAGGTTTTAGCTCTTTAATTTGAAAGCTACCCTGCATAAGAGGATGGTGTGAGTATCTGCAGAGATCAGAATTGTATGTCAGATGGAAATTACAGGTTACACAAACCAAGAACTGAGTACAAGGGGGATGTACAAACATAGGTGCCCTTTGGAACAGTGGGCATGGTGGTTATTGTTGATAGCCGGAATTGCAATCCAGTAATATAGAACCTTAATAGACCTCCCTTGTAGTTTCACAGTTTCCCATCTTATCTGTCACATAGGCATCCACACACCTTTATTGTGACCTGCAAAGCAAGCCAGTGTGGAGCTGTATTGTGTTCTAATACAAGTGAGCAAAGTGCATCCTTCCAGCTTTTGTTGGGTGATGGTTCTCATGAGCTATTGCTATTATAGCCAAAGATGAAGAATACTGGGTGATGTAGTCCAACAACACTGGAAAGCTTCACTTTCCCCTCTGCTGAGTTAGAGTGATAGGCTAGAGCTGAGGTGATCCAGCTTCAAATACCCACACTGCCATGAACCTCAGCAGATGATCTTGGACTAGTTCTTAGCCTTACATATTAACACGACTTTGTTACAAAGATTAAATTATATGGGGAGAGGTGCACTATTAACACCAGAGACCTTCCCTGTCATTCCTCACCATTAGCCATACTTGGTGATGGGTCTGATGGCAGTTAGGAGTCCCGTAATGACTGGGACCTGGAGGATCACACCTTCCCTATCCTTGATGCATCCTGGTGTGCCCTCCTAGTGTAGACAACAGTTTAATAAATAAACCATTCAGTCAATACGCGTGTCATCCTAAACATGTCTACTCAGATGTAAGAGCAGTTGAGTTCAAATGGGCTGCAACCTAAGCATTTATAGGGTGGAGGATTCACTATGAGATATTATTTGACATCTCATAGATATTAACACAATATTAACACAATCTAAGCTGTCTAAAATACATCCAGTGTGAGGAAATGACTCATTCTGCTGCTAGAGCAAAGCAAGGCATTTTTAAAAAGCAGGAACTTCTGGCTAGCATCTTGTCTCCTTCCTCGGCAGCTCTCTTCCCACACTCTGGGAAGCTTCTCCATTAGGACAATTAATTTGCCTTTTGTCTGGGGAACATCAAGCTGTCCAGTAAAACTTCCATAACCACAAATGGCTCTGCATCTTAAAGCACTTAAGTGAATTAATATTTTTTATGATTCATCCGGGTGTCCTGCAAGAAATACTGCACCACATATATAAATGGAACTCTGATAAGATATACTGACCAGATGTGGCATGACTAGAGTGGAATACCCTCACCTCCAGACTCCTCCCCCCTGCAACCATGCAAGCAGAATGATAACATTTATAGTGGCTGTGTACTTAGGAGCTCAGCTTAAAATCACATGATGCATTAGAAAAACGGCCATGGAGGAATGTCCTGGGCAGTTGCATGGTGGCTCATGGGATCTATTTAGTATGCTATTAGCACAAGACTATTTAATTTATTCCCATATGTTGAGAGGAAGGTTAGATGAAGCAACTTGGGGCATGTCCTTGCAACAGCGTTGTATTGGGGGTAGAGAGCCCTTAAACATTTAGATTGCTAGCTTACCCATTCATCATTTCTTGGCTTAAAACATTTTTATTAGTGATGTTTCTCATTCATTGTGGAGGCACAGCCCACCCCTGCACTTAGTAGAATTAAAAATTGATTCATTTTTTGTCTCTGCTTTGTTATTGCTAAATAATATAAATCTAGTCTATGGATTCTTCTCCTCCTTCTTCTACTGCGTCTCCTTCTCTTTTTTGCGGGGGGGGGACAAGAAGGAGGGAGGGAGCAAGCAAGCAAGCTTTTGTTGCAGCTGGCACACTTTTCCAAGACAAAATGCAGTTCAGCTGTACTATGGTAGAAATTTAATATTTCAGTTCCAGTGAAAATAAGATTATCTGGGGCTGGTTGCCTGGGTTGTTGCTGGATTGTGATGGGATGATCAGCTGCTGTTTTCCTTTTTCTTTCTCTCCCCTCCTACTGTGGCAGGAACTGAATTCTAAACTGCAGTTCCTTGGCAAGGTGGAATCGGCACGATTGTTGACACTGACCACCCAGCTTGTTGAGGAGAAGCTGCCAGCAGTTGAAGTGGAAGACACTGCAAAATACAAGCAGAGACTAAAGGAGTGGGAGCAAGAGATAGCTGTTCTGAATGAAAGGGAGAGAAAGATGAGGGAACAGGCCAAACAGCAGCTGGAAGCCCAGGACGCAGTAAAAGCATCTGCTTGATATTTCTTCTTATAAACTTTCTCATGCAACAGGAGTACTCCTGGCAATGAACAGGAGCTATTATGAAATGGGTCAGAAACCATATTGCCATGTGGACTTGACTGTATTCCAATTAAACTTTTTCAGAACCATCTAACTTATCTCTTTAGTAAGCGTGTTTCCTCACCTCTGTGAAAGCTATAAGTATGATTGTTTCCCTGAACATCTCCATTTCTCTCTGTGGCTCTTAGAAGTAAAGATCTGTCATGTAATAAAATGATTCATATCTGAAATGAGCTCATTGAGAGCATACAATCAGAATGCTGTGGCCATGCTTATTGTTTGCTGTTGTTCACCCTTCAAGTTACTAACAGTGATTCAAGCCTTTCTATCCTTTCTGGACTCCATCACCACCATCACCTCCTGCCATGATTCAGAGAGCCACAAGTGGCCATTTATCCCAACAGCTCATATTAATGGTTATTAACCTGGATTAGCCTTTCTTGATATGGCATCCTCCAGATATATAGAACTACTGCTCCCGTCATCCAGCCGTGCTGTCTGGGATTGATAGAAGTTGTAGACTAGAGCTACTCCAAAGTGGTAGTCCCGGGACTAGTGCTGGTCCCTGGCAACTTACCAGAAAAGACAGAGTTGTACCCACTGGGTACAAAAATAGTGCCAGTCTTTGGCACAACCTGAGAAGCCCTGTTATTGGCCACACCTTCCTAGGGCACTATATTAGGGAAGGCTTACTTGCATGCTTAAAAAGGCAGAATTTTCTCATTTAGAGATAGTACAGTTGAACTTGTCTTACGTTAATGCAAACCATGAGTCCATCTAGCTCAAACCATTGGTCTGACGGAGTATCTGCCCAAAGCCCCAGTAGCTCTCCCAGGCCCCTAGATAGTGCTTCCAGTGAAGATATGAATCTGGAGCCATGTGCTGTGTTGCGACCTTTCCTCACAAGCTGTTTTTTTTCACAGCTTGCTTCCACCAATTTATCTATGCACTTTCAGGGAATCTAAATTCTGGCCTAAATATGATTTTAGACTCATCTAGCAAGATAAGACACATGGCTCAAACTGAAAATTCCAAATCATTTAGGTATAATCTTTTGAGTGCTTGTGGAGATCACATTTGACCTTTTCTGTTTGCAACTTGCCCTTGGCTTTGTTTGTGTTTTTCAGCTTACAAGTACTAGCCTCAGTGAACAGTTGCAAATGCATAGAATTTTTGAAAAAAATTATAATACTTGTTATTCCACTGGAAAAACCCTATCCCGGGGTCTACAATTTTGATATTAAAATATGATTCAATGTGCCTGAGAGGTCACCCGGATGGGCATGTAGGCAGCAAATGGTCAAAGGATTGAAAACCAGGTCAGGCCAGTAAAATCCCTAGTCATGTAGCCTCAGGAGACCTCAAGATGTGTAAACCCACAATAAACAAAGAGTCCTCAGCCCCGAGATGCTGACTTGAGAGGATTGGCATGTCTGCCCCAAATTGAGCAAATATTCCATCAGGCGAGGACCATTTACATGAAGTCACACCACAAACTAACACAGCCGAAGATCCTGAGACTGGCAACACCTTGCAATCCCATCACACGAAGGAAATTACCATGATGGAGCTTCATTAGCACTCTAACACCCATTGTTCTCCCCGGGAAAGGATTAGCCCACCAGGTACTTTTTCCCCTACAAATAGTCCCAGTTTTTGAGTGGTTCTTTAGATCACTCCCAGTCATCCCAGCAGACCATTTCTCTATCTGTTGAGTGATCCCCTCAGCCTTCTCCATGCTGAGCCCCACTACTTCGCTGCCTTCCCGGACCCAGGACTTCAGGAAAAGGTGCAGTATTACCCCAACTACACCCCTTCAGTACCCCTCCTGCCCAGTTTCCTCTTTTTTGCTTTTTAATAGCTCGTGGGTGCGTGTGTGAGTGATTGCATTGTTGCGTGAGATTTTCATTCAAGAAAATCATTTATTGGACATGTTTGTTTGTTTTTTGGCTTGGCCTGACCCCGTAAAAACTGGGTAAAAAGACCCCACTAGGTTACCCTGCCTCTCGTATTGCTAGTGCTCGTGCTCTGGCTAGTTTCCATTCCCCATCACGTGGAGCACATTGAGGAGTCCACCAAGGGACCCCAGAAATCAGAGTAACAATACTCACTTAGTCCTAAGCACAAAACAGGCCAATTCCTGTAAAAGCATCAAACACAAGTGCTGGTTTATATTTGGTAGCTTACTTTCAGTAAAACTGACAATCCACATTATTTTTGTATGACAGAATTTGCTTGCTTGCTGTGCTGCCATACCCTACAGTGTCTCTGAGTGTTTACTGCAATGGATTAAAGTGTCAACTCCATCAATTCCATGGTGTAAGAATCAGCTCTCTCTTCCCTGAAATATGTGGGACTCTGCAATGTTGTGGTTTCTGATTATTTTTGTGTCACAAATTACATCATAGTAGTTGCCAATATACAGTGGCCTACTGATGGAACTGCTGGAGACAGCAGAAGCAGGAGAAGTATCTGCCCCACAGTTATCCATGGAACCCTGAAACCTTCTCTAGAGAACTGGAAAATCCTTCAGACCCAGATGTCAGGCAATGCAGAGTTGCAGTGGAAAGAAATGAAAGTTGTTTTGCTAGTGGTTGGGTACTGGTGCACCAATTTTGATTTTGTTAGCATGCCTTCTGCCTTCCTGTTCCACATTTGATTCCTCCATATTTTCTGACCTGTTCCAATCTGCAGAGTTCTATCTTTTATGGAAGAACCCAACCTATCCCTTTCTAGTTTTACAGAAAACTTTCCAAATGTGCTCTTTCTTTCCCTCTATGCTGATTTTTAATTTTTTCTTTCTTACTTTTTAAAACTTTTGATTTTTCTCCCTTTCTGTGCTCCCTAAAAATCTGCTCTCTCCATTTATTTCTTGCAAGCATTGACAGACACGTGTCATCTACGCTACTGAAAAGGGCCTTAATCAATTTGGCCGTTGACATGATGAAGGTGTCTTGCTGCAGAGAGAGTAACAGCCATCCTACTATCTTGAATGATACAATCTTTTGGCTCTGTTTTAGGTGACCCGCTATGATACTTGAGTGTAACTGATCACCACCTAAACTAGGTAAGTGTGTCTTACCCTGCAATGGCTGCCAGCTGCTGTAGATGTCTGACAAATACCACTGTGTAAGCCAGCATGGACAGTGTAATACTCACACTCTTCCTTGAAGCTCATCAGGAATAACTTGCCATTTTGTAATGAAATGCCCATACAAGGATTGTATGCTGTATAGGCAAAGAGCTGCAGGAATATAAGTATATTCTTTGAATGTGTCTACTTATAGATGGTTGAGAACTTTGGGTTGTTACAGTATTTGCCCAACAGATTAATCCTTTTGGTGAAATGTGGGTTGTCATTTTTACTGAAAATAAGTTACCAAACATAAACCAGCCCTTGTACCTGGTGCGTTTATAGAAACTGGTCTCTTTTGCGCTCCATGACTTCCAAAAAAGTCTGGATGATTTCTAATAGTACCTTAAGAAAATAGAGAGGCTGCTTGCCACGGAGTTCCCAGTTCTCTGCACCATCCCAATAGGAAAAGCTTTTGACAGGAGTGGGTACCTTCCCCCTCCACCATATGCAGCACTAGTAGGGTAAGCATAACTCTCAATGATATATATGTGAAGTTCTCAGGAGGGCATCGAGGCATTCGCACAGGACTAAAAGGAAAGGCTTTGTAGATGTGGCTTTGTTTGGCCCAGCAAACTTTAAGTGCCATTATATAACTACTGTGCCAGTTATACACATGTAAATGCTTGTACATACATTAAAGTGTTCTTCACACTCATATATAATAGTATCTGCAACAGAATCATGCTCTGTGTCTTTAACAGTGAACAGTGCACAGAAATAAGCCCTATTGTGTTTAATGGAGATTATTCCCAGTTAAATTAAGGTACATTAATAGAAGATTGTAGTCTTGGATATATAGATATATTTTTTCCCTGTACCATTTTCTGTACTGCTTATATTTTCTTCTGAATAGCTGAAGGCAATTTTCCATTCATGAACAGCAGGCAGATAACCAGTGAGCGTGCTGTAGAAAGAATCAACACTTTGTATACTTACTCTTTCCCTATAGTGATTATGTTTTTTATACATGCTTTGTATCTTACAGGGTGCAAAGGGAAAATGTGTGAGCACACTGTGAAGTGTCCACACTATGCCCTTAAAGAACCCCTTTGCTTTAATCCAATGGCAGCTCTTGATGGGAGCTTTTAATATCCAGTAATGCCTACAAAAGGAGTTAATTTTTTTTCTTTCATTTGAAATGCAAATTGCTGATTCAAATTCACAGCAGACACCAAATACTTTAATGAATAAGTAAGCAAATATACAACCCTCCCTTCCCTTTATTATTCACAACACTTTCAATCCAATAGAGAAGGTCCATTATTCACAAGAGGAAAATTACACATTTACTTCCCTTCATTTCAGCTCAGTGTCAGACAGTCTTTTGCTGTCCTAGAATCAGGCAACTGTCTACACAGCTGGTGAAAGAATATTAGTAAGTCCATTCACATTCAGATTAGCATGAACAGCAAGGTCCAGGCTCCAGACTATAGCAGAGCAAAACAGAATGTGGTGCTGGAATATTTACACCACACATTGGCCTCTGTTGTAAAAGATGTTGCGTCAGTTGGTGTGATGTAGTCTCAGCCTCTCCAAGATAAATGCTATTTTTTTTTGTATTAAAAATTGCGGAGGGAAGGCTTTGAGTGTATAAAAATGGTCTTGTGGGGCCACATTTTCCCAGACTCGTGTGAAGACCCACAATCAGAGATGTCATGCCCTTATGAGTAAGATGGGCACTCCAGTCTTTTCAAACTTCATTCCACCTTCAGTCATCCAGAAAAGAGAAGCCAATCCAGTCTAAGAAGTGCTGCGTAAACAAAATCAATCTGAGCAACACTTTATGTATGCGTACCGGTAGATAAAAAACAAAAGTTCTTGTTCTACCAATATGATTGTTACTACAGATTTTATTGTACACTGCCCTGAGATCATATGATATCTGGGTTTTCGTTGTTTTGTGTGTTCACGTCAACTCTAACAACAACTTTATAATCTGGTTTCTTGGTAATATTTATTCCAAGGGGGTTATCCATTGCCTCCCTCTAAGACTGAAAGAATGTGCCTTGCCCAAAGTGGGTTTTCATGGTTGAACAGAGATTCAGAACCTGGTCTTCTGGAGTCTACTCCAACATCCAAACCACTCCACCATGCTGACTCTATGATACAGCGTGGAATATATTTTAACAAATATGATTGTGCAAGGCTGGTGCTGTCAGGTTTGTATAAAAAGCCTTAAATTGACCTTGGGCTCTGGGGAGGTTAAAGAAGGAAAAGGTAGAAACCAATGTAAGTATCTTCAGGATATTGTTGTTAGCTTAGTGGTTTCATTATTCATACTGAACTTGAAGAAGAGATGGAAGAAACCTATAGGTAAAAAAATTCCTAGGAGGTAATTGCTCACTGCCATCCTCTCAAAAAAGATTTTTTGCAGTCTTCCAGCATCAGGCAGATAAATCAGAAGTAATATTGAAGACCTGACATAAGGAAATGCCCTCCTTTTGTTATTCTCTTGCAAATGATCTATTAGGTCTATTGGCAGCAAATTTACTGAAATGGAAATCTGATAAGACATCCAGTGTACATGATGGGGCATCATTTTTGAAGGAGAAAACTGTAGCACAAAGTCAGAGGTTATGGATTAGTTCAGAAAGATTTGGTTAACTGTAAAGATTTAGAAACCACCAAGAATCCCACTTCTCTTATTCCCTTAAGATATATATTAGTAGAACCACTAAATGAGAGTCACAGCATTTTTTTTCAGCCCAATTGGGAAAACCCATGTTGCAGCCAGTGATGAGGGAATGGTGAGAGCTGCAGTTCAACAGCATCTGGAGAACCTTGCATTCTTTGGATACACTTTGTCTAATACTCCAAGTCAAAGGGATGTCCTGAGAAGTTTCTAAATGTGATGATGCAAATTACCACCTCAAGCCCCCCCCCACAACTTTTTATCTGCAGCAGCTTGTAATTAGCTGTTGAAGACTGTTATAGCTGCCATACACCATCACCACCACTGCCACCCTCTGTTGTTTCCATGGGTATGATTTAAACTGAGCTAAAAGCACATCTAGAGACAAAAAAATCCATACCAACACCATTTGAACTATTTTTGTATTTTATTGTGGAACTGAGCTTGTTTCCTTTACATCAAATATCCTCAATGGAAGAGGGGATATTGCACACAAATATCATAAAAGCACTACATATTACTTTTCACTGGAAACTAGTTTTCTACGTTAGATATGACTGGATAGAATAGAGTGATGAAGACAAAACCATACACAGCTGCAGACCGACACAAACAAGACCATTCGGAACAAGAGAGAGGAGTGTGTGAGGTGCTTCTCTCAGCCAGCAACAAGACTTTCTCTCCATGGTTTGGAAGAATAAATGGCTGCATGCAAACATGTGAAAGCATCCCGGAACTTCAGAATTGCGCTTTTTTTCTGGCGTGGTTACAGCCCAGTCTTGCGTGAATATAACAGTAGCTCTGGGCATATGGAGCTCCTAAGCTAATTTAGTGCAGAGAAGCATTCCCCCCCCCAATGTTCAAGGTTTTGATGCTGCATTTTTTTTTTATTATTTTGTAAGATCACAACAAACAGATTTTTTTTAATAGCAAACATCTTTAACAAGGCAAGCAATGCAACTGCAAATGCATTTGAAGACCTGCTTGTACCTAGACAGATTTTCATGGTTTGTTCAACTATTAAGAGGAAAAAAGGAAAAACAAAATAATTTTTTTTGTAAGTGTAAACATATTTCCCCATTGCTAATAATGCCAGACCACTAAAATTACTATCTCCCTCCAATCAAGAAGTTCTGGTTACATATGGACAAAAGAAAGAGTTATGCCATAAAATTTGGAAACGCAGAATAACTCCTCAGAGTAGGAGTTCCCAGGGCAATTTCCCTTAGCAAATTTATCATCTCCATTCTGTGTTGCAAGGTTCCTAAACTGCTTAAGCTATGAAAGACGGCTAAATACATTCATATACACATTTGGATCCATTCACCACAGTATGTGAAGTCAAAATGAAAACATGAGAGAACAAATGGAACAATAGAATTAAAAGATAGGTATTGTTGTAGTTACACCCACCATAGGAGAATGAAAAAGTGTGCGAAAGGAGATCTGTTTTATGTTTGAAAATGAACTATGATCTCAACTTGATCTGTCACTGAACTTCATCCAGCAATACAGTACTATTGTAAAGGCCATGATTAGGGGAATGTTACCGGTGGATAATATCATTTCCTAGAGTATTCATAACACTCTTAAGTACGGACATTAAACTAGACTAATCAATATTGAACCATCCTTCTAGTGATCTGTGCTGAGCCACAAAGCTCATTATTGGTGCTCATGACACTTCCTGATCAAGTGTCACTAAGCTAATTGTGTATGGCTGTGACTAACTGTCAAGTTAGTTGCACAGGCAAGAAAGGCATTAATTTGGTCAAAAGTAGTTTCTTAAAAAAAAAAAAAAAGAGCAAAGCAAAATACCAGTATTGGCTGTCACATAAAGCTGCATGTGTGTGGCGGGGCGGGGGGGGGGAGAGCACGGTTTGTAAAATGTATAGCATACCCAACTTTTGCAGATTTAATTCAGAAACCTGAAATGTCAATCATATGCTTAGATCTAAAGATCCTGCTACACAAGAGGAAGGCACTTCCACTGATGTGAAGAAGTTGTTGCTTTTCATTTCCACTCCTGCATCCTCCAAAAGAAAAAAGGCACTCTGGATGGTTTAACAGCCCTCAGATGCCTGTGTTCAAGAAGTGCAGGGGTGCACGATGGACAGCAGCAGTGATGGTAATCAGTGACACTGGCTCTACACAAGTATGATCTTTGTGTTCAAGCCTTGGAAGAACACCACAGTATCACAAAGAAAACAGCTGACATCCAAAAGCTGAGTGGGGCTTTAAAAGATTCTGAGGCATAAAATAAAAAAGCTGCTGACATCAAAACCTAATTACATTTTTGCTTCAAAAATTAAAAAAATTGTATGAGAGTGATCAAGAATCAGGTTAAAGTGAAGGAGTGTTAAGGCCGAATTTGAACCTCATTAAGGCTGTAATCCTATTCTCATTTAACTGGGGCCATTTCTGCACTGGACTGTAATAGAGCTATTATTCCACTTTCAACATCCTATGGAATCCTGGGGATTGCAGTTTAGGGAGGGGCCAGCTGGTCTTCCCTAAACTGCAAACTCCAGTATTCCATAGGATGTTGAAAGTGGAATAATAGCATTGTAACAGTCCAGTGCAGAAATGGCCTAGGAATAAGTCCCACTGAACTCAATGGGGCTTACTTTTGAGTAGACATATAGAACTGCACTGTCATGCTGATTTCAAACAAGCTACTGCAGTGAGCTGCTGATGTACTGAAGTTTGAAAAAGATCCTCCCTTTTTTATTCTTGGGCAACAGTCTCCCCACCAGAATGGCCAGTAGTCCAAAGGGTAACCTTTTCCAAGTTCGTTCAGTAGGACTGCCATTTTTTGAAAGGAAAATAGAAAGAGGTATGTCTCTTTTGCACATATAAATGTACAGTGCGTTGCAGAAGTATCACAAGCCCCCTTTAAATTTTCAGTATTTTCTTGTGTTACCACCTGCAACTGAAATAGATGAAACGGGCATTGTTACCATTTAACTTATGAAAGATACTCAACACTGAAATTGCCAAATATTTTCATTCTAGCACAAAATTAACCCCCTTTGCACGACATGCCTCAACAAGCTCTGGTGCAACTCACTGCCTCTCAGAAGTCTCATCAGTAACTGAATGGAGTCCATCTGTCACATGATCTCAGATTAAATATGCCTGTCTCTTGAAGGCCCTGGAGCATATCTAAACAAAGTGTCATGAAGACTAAGGGGCTATCCAAAGTCTAGGAAAAAATTGTGCAGAAATACCAAGCAGGATTGGATTGTAAAGAAAAATCCTATCTATGCACATCCTCCAGAGTACCATTCAATCCATTATTACAAAAAGGGAATAATATAGCTCAGCCATAACTCTGCTTACAAGAGGCCATCTATCAAAACTCAGTGACAGGGTAGGGAGAACAGTAGTCAGAATAGCAAACAAGAGGTCAATCTTAACTTTGAAGAAGCCTATGAGAGCCACAGCTGAGATGGAAGAAATCATAAGACAGCTATCAGCCAAATGGTCCTCAAAACTGGACTTTGGAAACAGTGGTGAGAAGACATTGCAGAAATAAACCCAAGTCAAAGTTTATTTGGATTTTGCAGAAAGGTATGTGGGAGGCTAGGCAAACATGTACAAAGAGGTTCTCTGGTCAAATAAAAGAAGAGTAAACTGTTTAGCCATGTCATGGTATGTGCAGCATACCATGCATGAATGGTATGTGCAGCACAAAGCCAACAGTACTCATTGCTCTGAAAACACCATCTCCATGAGGAAGTTTGGTGGTGTCACCACTTTGTGGGGATTTTTTCCCCTCAGCATGAACTGGAAAACTGGCTGAGACTGAGAGTAGAACGCATGGAGGTAAATATAGGGCAATACTGGAAAACCCAAGTTCCAGTTTGCAAGGGACCTGGAACTGGGTGGAGGTTCTCGTTCCTAAAAGGACAATAACCATAAACCCACAGACAAAATTAAACTGGCATTATTTAAGAACAAGAACTGTAATGTTTTAAAATGGTCCAGTCAAATTCTAGGCTTTAATCCAATTGTGGATCTGTGACAGGTCTTGAAGTTGATGATCATCAGTGGCCCCATCAAACCTAGCAGATCTGGAATAATTTTGCCACAAAGAAAGGGAAAAATTATGATTCAGATGTGCAAAACTAATAAAGCCTTACCCAGAAAGACTTATAATTGTAATTGCTCCCTAAGGTACGTCTTCTAAGTTTTGGCTCAGGGAGGTGAATACTTAGGCAAAGAACAAATGACAGTTTGGTTTTGTTTCCCTTAACTCTTGTGCTACAAAAATTAAAATAAAATAAAAACTCTTGTGCCTTCACAATGTTGAGTAGTTAGTATGCATCAAGAGGTTACAATGCCAATTAAATCCATTTCAATTCTAGATTGTAAGACAACAAAATGTGGAACAGTCAAAGAGGGGCGAGCAATTCTGCAAAGCAGTGCATATGAATGCAATATTGTTCTTTAATGCTGAACAAAGAATCAAATAATAAAAGTTTTTCATTAAAAGAAGTTGGTTGAAAGCAGTTTTTCAAGTGGTAATTTCCACAGACTAGTCACAGTACCATTTCTCACTTTTAACTACATTATGCATTTTTAGCAACAAATTAGTGAAATATATTCCCACTTGACAAAATGCTTTAGATTCTGCTTAATTACAAAGTAGATTTTTAAAAACTACTATAGAACAAAATCAGTTCTGAAAAACTGCTTAATATATAATTAGTAACTAGACAAACTAACCTTTAGTTTCTGGCAGAGTTCAGAAAAATGGACTGGGAGATTCAGGGAGCTTTCACCCTAACAAATATCTCTTCTGAGTTCTGATTCTTCGATACCTAAGATGAAGCTCCACTGACCTTAGTAAGACTTGCTTCCAAGTAAACACCCACTGTAGGATTTGGCTGTAAAAGGCTTTCAGGTAACTTGCTAACAAAGAACAGCTCAGGATGCAATGTACTCAGTACAGGCCCACCACCACCAGCACATAATGCATTGTTGACAGGAGTGTGCTGGTTCATCTAGTGTGGATGAATGTTCTGTTAAGTTCCACCACCACATCAGTAGATGATGCATAACTATTGATCTAATAGCCAATGCTGAACTGGGAAACGGGTAGGCAAGAAGTAATATTTTAATAGCAATGGGTGGGAATTTGAGGTTCATGGCACAAGACATACTTCAACATAAAAGCAACAAAATAGGACAAATGTCCACCATGTGCCCTGCACAATATTCTGTTATACCTATATTGAGACCAACAACTCTTTGCTGTGGTGCAACTCCATCTTTAGCATCAAGATGTTAGCAATAGAAGCCCAGAGGACTATGAGCTCAGAAGACATATCTTTCATCTTCTGTACCATAACCACAGGGACTTTTTACAGACTTGGGCCAAAGCTAATAGTGCTTTCATGTATATTTTTCCAATAAAAATCACAGGAACCCACAAGAACCATGTGTTTGAAGTACCACCAGGATAAAACAATAAATAAAGCAGCATTATTAAAGTTGTCAAACAAAAATAAAATATTAGAATTTTAAAATGAACAAAACATTTTAACAAACAATATTTCACAGTATTAACAGGGCTACACAGCCCAAATTAAAAAGGGTCTGAAGTAGTATTTAAAAAATATTTTTAAAAAGCAGTGCAAATGCACATTTATAAAATAAAACAAAAATAGACAATGTTAACAATTGAAATAAATTATATAGCAAATAAAAAATAAAATGCTGCCATTGTCCACTACTTAATGGAATCAAAGTCTTCTGAAAAAAAATTATTGGCACAGAATAATACAAATTCCTATTACAAAAGAAATGAGCTTATGTAAATCCTTTAGAGAACTGCAAAGTAAAACATAAATGGTTTTCAGTACATGTAGTGATGCCATGCAGCCTGGCCTTCAAAAGTATTCTACCAGCACCAGTAATAGCTCTATGAAGTTTCAGCTATAAAAGGTTCTATGCTTTCCCAATTCTTTAATAATTTAATAATCTTCAAAAATTATAGGCTTTACTCAGGCTGTGTTTACTTGGGGTGTGCCTACTTTAATCACAATTTGGGGCAACCCCAATTCTGTAACAACTCAGGTTGAATTCTACAACCTGCCTAAACTATTCGTTTTTGAAATATTTCTCTTGTTCTGAATAATTCATTCTTCTACTTTAAGAAAAGGGAAAAGGCTTTAGAGGGTACTTCAGACCTACACTCTGACTGCCAGAAATCCTAAACAGCAACTAATCTGCCTTCTCCCTTTAACATTATGAGTCAGAAACTTTTTTAAAAAGATGTTTGATTTACAGGGAGCTGAATTCTGTGCTCAGAACCAAACTCTGCAGTTCTGTGTTCTTACAGAATTGAAGCAGATACACAGCCCATGTTAAACTTTTCAGAGATCTGTAAATGATAGGAAGACAAACTGTTTTACATCCTTGAGCTAATCTGACTGAAGAGAAAGGAAACCCAAAGACCAGGGGACTTTGTTAATCCCAATGAGCAGCACTGGACAGTTTGAGAGATGTACTGCAGAGATCAGAGCATCAACTGAGGATGCCACACTCCAACTTTCGAACACACAACACTTTAACTGATATTGCTGCCACAAGAGATGGGTTAACTTCCTTGCATTCAAGGGCCGGATCAGTATCTAGACTAGCTTCTGGTTAAAAGGAAGACAACTAGTCTCTCTGTCCTAAGTTCTTTAATCACTACCACATAACAATATTTGTAAATATGCTCCCTGCAAAATAATTCTTAGCAGTTAACTGTGTTCAATAAATACATTACTGCTATATTGTAATTCCTTCTCCCCAGAATCTTAAAACAACTCAATGCGTTGTCTTACAAAACTACCTTAAAATAAGAAGAAAACACACTGCCTTCACCTGAATGTTTTTTTCTTTGCATTTTCCTGTAAATGAAACTTCTGTTTAAAAATTCATCTATTAAAAGTCTGCACAGAGTATTAAAAAAAATTCTTCTGTACATTTGTTTCCATATTCATTCTTAAATTAAACAGTCAAAATTATGTAAGACAAAGGAAGGCTTCAAAAGACTGCACAGATGTGCAGAGAACCATTTTGCAACATTCAGTATATGCTTGTTAAGTTTTGCCTTTCTAGTACCAGGAACCCTTTCTTCCATACTCGCATAAAACAGAAAAAAGGAAAGGAAGAAAAAAAAACATTCAAAAAAGAGTTGCTTTTCAGGCGTGCCAATGAAGTTTTTAACTTACACACATAACTCATAGCACCAAGCTGTTTGACCAATCAGAGAGATTTCCAGTAGCACACATGCACAGGTATACTTCTGTACTGGTGTAACTATAATCCTACACAGATGGTTTATAAACTTGCTATCTTGCATTAAAAAATAAGTGCATCAAATATCTTTGTACATTCAAGTCACTTTCTAAGGCAAATTGTCTACCATAGGTACTCCCAACTGCTTTGGTATTTTGCTTCAGTAAACTTGACTGTGACTTGGGTGTTTCAGCACACATGTTTGTCAAATTTAAGAGGACAAGGTGGGCTTTTACTGGGAGCATGCCTTAGACCAACATGTTTGCATGTCAAACTGAATGGGATTGAAACGACTTGCACAGTATTGCCTAAGAGAATTACATTATGTGAGTATGAAGTGTCAAAAGTGAAGTTGCTAACAGTGAATGAGCATCTTGGTTCTCATGTCCCTTTAAAGCCATGCTCAGTTTCGCTTAAATGCTTTAGCTAATTTGCCACTAAATTAACGCCTGCTCTTGCAATAACTTAGACTGATGCAAACATACTTCTTTCTATTTATGTGATGGCAGACTACAGGAAGCAATACATTGATTGCTTTGAGAGTAATGCAGAACTAATGGTTTTATTCTCCTCTCTCTCTTTCTCTCTCTCTCTCTCATTCCCTCTCCCCCTCCCCTTTTTTTCTCTCCTTGTGTTTCTCTCAAGGACAAATGCCTCTACCCTGGCAGAAGTCAGCAGTGTTTGCTAGTGCATGGTTTCCAAGTTTTCAGCACAGATGAACCTGGATCTGCAGTTTTTGCAATAATTTGAACCCTATGGTGGGAATATTGTTATTTCCCTTAGCAATCAGCAAAAATTGAAGGAAAAAAAAAAAAGATTAGTGACTTGCATCACTGTGATAAGTATAGCATTTGGCAGGTATATATAGTTCGGCAGCTGAGTTAGATGGATTACATTTTTAGAAAAGGTTTTTCAGACTGAAGAATTTCTGGAAACAAAGTTTAAAGTTGCTAAGCATTGCTCTTTTTTCTTTCTTTCTTTCTTTCTTTCTTTCTTTCTTTCTTTCTACAGTTCAATCTTGCATGCAGGGAAAGATTCATCTTGCATGACAACAGTGCTGCTGCTTGCCAAAACCATGATGTTAAGATCCTGTTGTTTCTCATGAGTTTCTTGATACCATTCCCTCATCACTTCTGAATCATGGGTTGGGATTAGAGTCACCTGCAATGGAAGAACATAGGGCAAATTTAAGATTAGACAGAAGGAATTATTCATCATTAAGAACAAATCTTGATGAGAAGTCTTATTGCCTAATCCTAATCACCCCTTTTGGAATGAATGTATCTTAACTACTTATGGTTAATGTAACACATTTTAAGCACTTCTGGTTAAACAAAGAATACATCTTTCCAAGTGAAGCAATGGATGCCGAGATGTTGAGAAGCCTATCAAGATGTATCATTCTTACCTAAACCAGAGAGAAATGACTCAGAGTATGCTGCTAATGTACAACACCAGAAACCCTCCAGAAGTTGTGATAAGGTAGTCTTTAGCAGTTTATATGACAAGACCTAAATGTCAGAATTTTTCAGAATTCTAAATTTGCACTACCACATATTTGTATGACTTCAGGGTAATTTAGCTACAGTCCAAAAAGCATTCTCTCCTGAGCCTTGCTTTTCTTTAACTAGACCCTGCCCATGTTGCTTGGGCTAATGAAATATTACCTCCAACTAGCCCCTGGTAAAGGAGTTCCCAGATATTTAAGATTAAGAGCTCCTCATCTAATATTCAAAATACTGGATTCAGATCACAAAACTATGAAAGTGAATTATATAATGGTGATAGGGGATTGGACTGGATGGCCCTTGTGGTCTCTTCTAGCTCTGATTCTATAATCAAATAAAATTATGGCTGGATCCGAGTCACCTTCATGCACCTGAGAAAAGTAACATGTAGCCAATGCTTACTTTCTAAAAGGAGTTGGGTGAGACATTTCTATTTAATTCTTTAAAAATTATTTCTACGACTTAAAGTTTGTGGTAGTTTTATCAACAGAGCAATCTGAAATTGGCAGGGGAAGATGACCCAAGCTGGAGGAATCATCAGACCCAAAGGCCTCGTGGGTGCCCAGAAGATGGGAATAAGCATGACACTGCAGTGGGCCCAAAGCTACCATGATCAGACCCTAATATATGCCCATTTTGTCAGTACTTTTGTGAGCCCACTGGTGAGGCAGCATCCAGGATAGTTGAGGTTTCATGCCTACAACAGTGAGGCCGGGGGCAGGGTGGGCATAGGAAATATCAGTTTTTAAAAATGTAGAAGTTCATAAATGAATATTTCTCTTCATGGAGGTAAATATGAAAAAAAAAAAAATTTGTCTCTCCTTTCCCTGGGTCTGATATTTCTACTCTTCTTCCCAACTTCCATCCTCTGTGGACAGAGAAGATCTACTAAATCCAATGGCTCATGGTGGCAGATCTTGGAAATATTCCTTAAAATAATGTAATAGTGTTATGAGAAAGAGGAACAGTTCATTGTGCGTTTAGTGTAACCCTAGCTCTCAGCAGGCAAAGTGTGGCTTGCAAGCCACATGCACAAAAGTGCAGAGAACCCCCCCTCACAAAAGCTGAAATACCATTGCTACTTGAAATAGCCAGCATTGCTTCCTGTACCTTCTGCTTACTGTTGCAGCCAAGACACTCCCACACCTTCCCATCCCCTTGCTGTAGTTCCTGTTTAACTTCCTCCTGCCCATCCTCCTTCAGTCCCCCACAGTAATTTTATCAGTTCCTCCAAATCAGTTCCTCCTCTCCTTCCATCCCCTCTTGCTTGAATCACTGGTTTGAAATCCTCTTTGCTCAACCCCCTTCAACAGAAATCTTGCCACTCCCTCCAAATGTTCTCACCCATTCTTCCTGAAAAGATAACAGTCAGGTAATTTTTTTTAAAAAAAACTATTTTCTTTTTAAATGCAGCCCCTCAGTAGTCCCAAATGTCTGGATTTAGTCCCCAGTCCTGCCACAGTTGCCTACCCCTGGCCTAGTTAGATAAATTTAGAAATAAATGCAACATTACAATTTAAAAAAAAATTTTTTAAAAAAAAACCCCAACTTTTGCCTTTTTTAAAATAAAATGGTAATATCAGTACATGTTTTGAAGGGGAAAATATAAGCAACATGTAACTAACACATTATATTTTTTACATCTATTATCCATCTCTCAACCCCCTAACAGAAAAATAGCAAGAAATGTCACACAATTTAAGAAATAATGTTTGTAATATAATGAATACACATTGTTACATCCAAATGATAATGTATTAGGATCTTTCCACACTAGACTGTTATAGTGCTATTATTCCACTTCCAACATTCTATGGAATTCTGGGGTTTGCAGTTTAGGGAGGGGCCTTTAGAATTCTCAGCCAGAGAGCTCTTTGGCCTCAGGAAACTACAAACCCCAGAATTCCACAGGATGTTCAAAGTGGAAAAAATAGCACTATAACAGTGTAGTGCAGAAAGGCCCTTAGATATTGTCACTGCCTTGTTATACCCTGAACATAATGCATCACAAGTACATCTGTAACTTTTAACATGCTACTTTCTAAGCTTTGCCTGGAACACCTTTGCAGGGATCACTGGATTGTATTTAGTTAATGCAGAAGTTCAACTAGCAAGGAAAATGTTTAGTGTTAAGGAGTGAGTCAAGGAAGTGTCTTTTTTTCTTTTCTTTTCTTTTCTTTTCTTTTCTTTTCTTTCCTTTTCTCTCTCTCTCTCTCTCTCTCTCTCTCTCTTTTTTTTTTTTTTGAAGCTATTCTTGTTTTGGTTAAGTTTTTACCTTAGTAACAAAGGGGGGGAATCATCCAGCCCTCCAAGTGATGTTGTACTCTAGCTCCCAGAATTCCTCACCATCAGATATGCTGACAAGTGCTGCTGGGAGTTACAGTCCAGCCCCATCTGGAGGGTCACACAACTTCCACTTCTACTTTAACCCAATAAGCAATGAATAAGAACATTTTTAAAAACCAACTTTTGCTTTAACAAAGAATGGTTGTTTTTAAAAATTAAAATTGCTAAAAGTTTTTAGATTGGAGCTACAGCTGATGTGATGGAAGCTCCCTTCTTAATTAAACAAACTGAACAGTTTCCATTTGAAAGAAAGGCTCCCTACCTTAAATATAGCTTTTTTAAAAACACACACACACACACACACTTATCAGCATGTGAGATTAAACCATTCCCCCCACAATCTAACCAGATAGAATCATGGAATCATAGAGCTGAAAGAGACCCCAGGGGCCATCCAGTCCAACTCCTTGCTATGCAGGAACACCCATCAAAGCATTCCCAACAGATGGCCATCCAGCCTCTGCTTAAAAACCTCCAAAGAAGGAGACTCCACCACACTCCAAGGTAGCATATTCCACTGCCTGACAGCTCTGACCATCAGGAAAGCTCTTCCTGAGGTTCAGGTGGACTTTCCTGCAGCTTGAATCCATAAAGCTCAAAGATAGATCTGTATCAAATAACAAGTCACGATGTATAAATGTATAAACTACATTGTAGTTTATATAGTTTAAACCACATTGTAGTTTATACAATGTATAAATGTAATAAGGTTCTCCCAACTCTCTGAAGCTATTTTTCTTTCAGATTTTAATTTTAATTTGAAAACACTGGAGCACTTACCTGCATGTTGCTTCCCCACTGAGCTTTCCCCTCCAGCAGGGAGTCCAGGACTGCCCTGCTCGGTTCTTCAGCAGCAGGATCGTTCCCACTCACCACATAGTAAGAGGACCTCACCCTCTTGAAAAACTCAACATCAACATTCTTACTATTGCTGTGGTTGGGAATATAGACCAGGTCCAAATACACTGGTGGTCCTGGAGGCACGGCTATAGATTTTGTTGTTTTTCCATTTCCAGGTCCTTTAAAAAAAAGGGGGGGGCGGTGAAACAACAGTGATATATTTCAAAATTGAACAGAGCAGGCCCATCACACCCTGACTGTAACACTCACACATTTTCGTTGATCAATTTGTGGTGTCATTCTATTGATTCTAAATGATTGCTGACATATAAATATATCCTCAAAAGTTTATGGACAGGACGAAAGAGAAAAAACCCTCATCAGCTAGTTGATGACATCAAAATACTGTAGAGACAGATACAGATATTCAAGACAGATATTCAAGGGTGCAGACACTGGGGGGGGCACTGCCCCCTTCCCAATAAGAATCTGGTCTTTCTGAATGAAATTTTCCTTCATTCTCAGAATTTCTAGCACTGTAGTCAGTAAGACAGTGAAAATCCTTCACATCACTGTTCACATTCCCTTGGTGACCTTGCCTGTCCCTCTTTTCTGGATGCCTCACTGTATGGAAATACATTTTCTAAAATGTAGAGTTGAATGCTTTCATGGCCAGAATCCATTGGTTCTTGTGGGTTTTTCAGGCTTTGAGACCGTGTTCTGGTTGTATTTTCTCCTGATGTTTCACCTGCAGGTGAAACGTCAGGAGAAAATACAACCAGAACACGGTCTCAAAGCCCAAAAACCCCACAAGAACCAACACTTTCTCAAATGTTCAATTAACATTTTAAGTTATTGTCAAAGCTAGAAATTTGGGAACTGAAGGAATAGTTCGTTTGGGGTGGCAGAATTCTTATGGAGGGCAATCTCTTCACTTTGTCTTCATGTAGCTATGGCCCTGTATTTATTTCTCCTACACATACACACACACACATGTAAAAATATGGCCCTAGATAGACAGTCAGACAGATAAAACAGTTCATACACAGACACCAAGCAGGTAAAAAACACCCGAGTATCATTACTGAATAGAATTTACGGTAGGGTCCTTAAGCATGTCCTTTATGTGCCTGGCAATACCATTTGTGGTGCTCCTGCTGAACAGGAAGAAACAGGAATGACCAGTGTCCCAAGTGCCAATTCAAAGGCTGGTCATCAGAAAACTGATGAAGGCCTTTAAGAAAAGGACACCAAGCAGAACCATGGTAGCACAGCATCTTCTAATACAGGAATGGGCTCACCTAGTGTTCCACAATCCACCTCATCCCTTACCGTCCCTTACTGTCCCTTACCACGCTGACTGAAGCTGAAGCCTATAAGTTGCCCAGCCCTGTTCTAACAGGCATATAACACCTGTGATACAGCTGCAGTCTGGGAATGAAAGAAGCAGCTTGCCTAGATCAATGAAAACTCGCTGGGAAAAGTGACATGGACTTTACAGGAAATCAGGACATCAATCGCTTTGTTTGTTCAAAAGTTGTACAGTGGGTTTAATTCTTCAGTAATAATCTCACCAGCATCAATCATCATTCAGCAGTTCATATTATGTCACTTTTTTGTTATTATTGTTTCTTAATACTGTTTCCATACAAAAAAAAACAAACTCCAGTAAATGGCAATCAGAATACAAAACGCCCTTTATAGAAGGGTGAGGGGGGAGTGAAATATAGGGGAGGTTCAGCAGGACAAACAGGCATATGCCAATCAAAGACCAAAGGAAGAAAGAACACAGAGTGAGATCAGCAGTGGTGGGATATAGGGCAGTTATACTTCTTTAAAGTATAACAGCCACCTTTGATCCTGTTTGAGAGAAATCAGGGTATAAATTCCATAAAAAATAACCAAACCAGAGATCAGGAAAATCCAATGTAATACAGGGGAAATAAAGAGAGGATGTGCAATATGAGAAGCACAAGCTAAATGCAGTTGTACTGAGGAAAGGTGAGAGAGTGGGACAATACAGAAGTACTGTTACAACAGAAACTGCATACTGTGAGCAACTTCTGATTCTTATGCTTAAGTCTGGACAGTGAAGAAACCTGAGAGGAAGAAACTAGACTCATTTCAAATGTGGTGCTGGGAAAAAAAGTTCTACAGATAACCTTGGAATGCTAAAAAGAAAAATGAATGGGTCTCAGAGCAAATCAAGTCTGAACTCTTACTAGAAACAATGATGACTGAAGTGGTGAGGCTGTCATACCTCAGACGTATCATAAGATGTGACTCACTGGGAAAGAGAATAATGTTTGGAAAATGAAAAGCAGTAGGAAAAGAGGAGATGGCATTACAAGTGGATTGACACACTCAAGGAAGCCGTAGCCCTGAGCTTGCAAGTCCTGAGAAGGCCAAGAGATGGTTCTTCTACATGTAATAGCCAACCTATCATTCTTATCTTATCAACAATAAAATATAGAACTATTTGATGAACATCTCTACATTTATTTTGGATCCAGTAGGTAAGTACCCTAAATTTATTTATTTGTCACTTTTCTCCCAGAGAAGGCAGCTTAAGGTACCAAATCCCATCTGATCTTGGAAGCTAAGCAGTTTCAGCCTTTTTTAGTACTTGGATGGGATACAACCAACTAATCTCAGATTCTGTGGGCTATATTTCAGAGGAAGGAACTTGGAAAACCATCTCTGAGTACTCCTCACCTAAAAAAAACCCATGAAATTCAAGTCAACAGGCAACTTGAAGAGACATACACACACAGGCTAAGATTTGTGAAATCTTCACAATGTTCATTTCTAAACCAAGATTTATTCAAATACTTTGCCATGTAGGAACCGAGTGAAAATATTCCAGTATGAATAAAAGTAACTCTGTTAGTTCTCAGCATGACTGCCTGTTTCTCATTATTATGTGGTTTATTGTTTGTGTGTGATTAAGGGGCCTTGCTCTCATTTCATTGTTCACTGTGGTCATCCATTTTTCTCCATATTCTTTGCAAAATAATGACGCTATACATGAGAAAAAGAATAGCTATGCTTTCCCTGTTTTCTGGGACAGATTCCACAGTACACTGTAAACAGGATTGAAACATTTCTGGCTCTCCAAATGTTCTGGACTTCAACTCCCAGAAGCCCCCAGGCATCATATTCAAATCTAAGTGACTGTGGGAACTATAGTCTAAAAGTATGGAGGGACATCATGGGGTCAACATTTCCATCCTTGCTTTTTGTTTGTTTGTTTGTTTGCTTGTTTGGCAATGAAACAACTATACATTTTTTAAGCACAAACAATGCTTGCTGAACAATGAATTGGACTGCACTGTATATTATCCGCAAGCATGAACATACTGAAAACTGGGATTCATTGTCTACATACGTGCCACATGCTGGGAGAAACAGTAGTGTAACTCTAGGGTTCCCACTACTATCATGGTTGTTTATGTAAACACAAGAGCTACCCCACACATTGTTCAGAAATGCAGCCATTCTTACTATTTAAATAAAAATAATAATCTAAATAAATATATGTTCATCCAAATACCGTTGAACTGTCATGATGGATGACACCAAAATTATGCAAAGCAGAAGTCTCTGATATAAATTGACTTAAGATTGCATGAACGGTCCTTCTGTAAATAATTACTTTTGTCAAACAATTACATCTACAGAAAGACAACAGAATTTATTATTATATTACACTATGCTCAGATTTTTACTCAATGTCATAGGCTGATTTTGCAGTTTTTGTTGCTCTTGTCTCAATAATCTTACCTGCAGTTGTAGTCTTTGCTGACTTTGATGTTGTAGAATTGGCTGCATTTTTGGTTTCCTTATCTTTCTCCTCATTGCGGGAAGATTTTATCTCAGGAGTAGAGATATTTTTGGCAGCTTTCTCCACTGACTCCTTCTTCTTTGGAGAAGCTGTTCTTGAAACTTTATCCAATGATTCCTTCAAGCCAGCAGGCTTGGGGGAAGCCACCTGTTTTGATTTGCTGTCACTCTTCTTGGCAGGAGAGGAAGACTTGGTCTTTGTGCCCTGTTTTTTCGTTTTCGTTTTTTCCTTCAGATCCTTTCTCAAAGGTTTGCCTAAGTTCTGATCAATAGGCATGGTCTCTGGGTCTACCATTGAAACATCAGGGTGCCTAGGTGAAGGGCTACGATCTTGCATTGGGACTGGTGGAGGATCAATATGTTCATATGTGATGGTTTTATCTGTTGGAATAGTTTCAGATTCATCTTCTGAATCAATGTTGGCATCTGCTGTAATGGAAGGGCACTCTTCTGTCTCAGGTGGCACATCTGAGTCAGTCTGTGATGGAGCAGATTCACTAACTGAGGTGGGAGGAGTTTCGCCGCATAGGCGGGCTTGTTGTTTTCCTCCTGAGGGTGGCTGTCCACCTCCAGATTGAGTTAATGGCTTCTCTTGTTCTTGAGACTGTTCCTCACTTGCAAACCATTCTAAAGGGTTAGGATTAATAAAGGAAGGTGAAAGTTCTGTTTTGGGATGTTTGTATTCACAAGAAGACACAAGGCATAAATCAACATCTTGACGAGTTTCTGTTTTTTCTGAAACAAAGTATTTATCAACCTCATAGTGGTAGCTAGCTGTGTCAGGTGACCTGGTGGCCTTCCCAGTCACCTCATAAGAGTAACTGGCTGCCTCAGGTGATTTGCTAGTTTTTCCAGCGCTCTCATAAGAGTAGCTGATAGTTTCAGGTGATTTGCTTGTTTTTCCAGTGGTTTCGTAAGAATAGCTGACAGATTCAGATAATCTGAGACTTTTTTCACAGGAGTAATCAAAGGCTTCTGGTGACTTGGTGGCTTTCTCTGCTGTTTCATATGAATAACTATCAGTCTCAGGTGACCTGGTGGTTTTCCCTGTGGCAACATAAGAATAATCAAGAGCTTCAGGGGACCCTGTGACTTTCTCTGGTTTGTCATAGGAATAACCAATATCCCCTGGTGACCTGGTGATTTTTCCAGTCCCATTGTAAGAGTAGCTAAGAGCTTCAGGTGATCCTCTAGTTCCCTCAACATCTTCCTGTTCTGTACAGCCTAGAAGCTCTTGACTATGTTTTGTTAGACTGTCTTGAACTACTGAGGTATGATAACCAAATGATTTGTCTGGGGACACGTGCAATGATAATGGAGGTGACTGGCTAGCAGCAATTGTTTCTTTAATCACAGGAGGTGAATCTGAAAAACTAGGTGAATACAAAGGAGAAGATTCCCGTGGTGTTAATGGAGACAAGTCAGACTTTGGTGAAAGTTTTTCTCCGAGACTCTGCATTTTTTCTGATGCAAATGCAGAATGTAATGGCATATCATGAGACTGTGTAACACCTGATATAGTCTCCTCTTGCAGTGGAGAGCTTGCTGGTGAAGGTGTATGAGCTGAGGAGGAAGAGGGTGAAGCTTCTATCTGAGATACTGAAATGATCTCTGAAATATCCTTTTCATGACTATAGCATGCTTGGTCTACTGGTGATATTTTCTGTGGAAAAGAATGCTCCTGCATGTCTGAAGGGCTATAATCAACTTCAGTTGGACCATTTTCAGATATATGGTGCATAGTAGCACCTACAATGGGATGTTCAGGAGACTGTCTGCTAAAGTCCATTGCCAAAGACTGTTCTGGTGAATCTTGGCCAAATTCTACAGACATGGTTGATTGTTCAGGAGACCTATGATCTTGAACAGGTGTCCTTGATTTTCCAGTTTTAGGGGAGAAATCTGGAGGAGAAATGGACATAGGTCTTGGACATTCTTCTTTAGATGGAGACATTTCTGTTTCCTGAAATGTTGTTGGTGTTTGTACAACAGAAACAGAAAGAGAATCATCTACTTCAGTAGAGTGAGGGGATCCAACCTCAGCATGCAGGGAAGGAGATACATCATCAGTAGTAGGTTCTGGGAAGGAACTAGTAGCAACAGATGCTGTGGAAACAGAGGCAACTCCTTCAATATGTGAATAAGTGTCTTCTGCTACAACTTCATCAACAGGGGTTGCAGATTTATCAGAGACTGTACCTTCAGAAATTGACATTTTGGTGTCTTCTTTGAAACAGCCAAAATGACTAATATCTACTTGTGTAGGAGAAACCTCTCCTAGCTTCCTTTCATCCAAAACAGATATAGGCTGTGTTTCAGAAACTTCCAGGTCATCTTTTTTCTTTTCTAGGACAAAGTCTGATTTTGGTGGTGTAAGCTGCATGTCTTTTTCAGCTTGCTGTTCTTGGAAAGCACTTGCAGAAGTAACCTCAGAAACTGGGCTTTTCTGCAAAGGGGATCCATCTTTTTCACTTTTTTCAGTGGGACTTTCTGTTTCTCTGGGGGGAGATTTTATATCAGCACTCAAAAATGCATCATAGGAAGATTCTGAACCTATGAGTGGTGGGCTTCGTAAAGGGGAGAGCACTTTTTCAAATGGTGATTCGGAGTCAGGCACTGGTTCATCCATTGGGCTTATTCTGTTCTTTTCAATACTATCTTTGGCATCACTAACTTCAAAACTGATTGGAGTTTCTGTTGCTTTTCCAGCAATCTCAGATGGAAGTTGGTTTGACTTTTCATCTGTAGGAGACTGATAGTAGGGGGTGTGTCCAGCACTACCAGCAGCTGATTGTGAAGGAGACACCACTTCTAATGTTTTGTCATCAGGACTGGCACATTGCTCTTCCTGACTTTCAAGAGGTTTTTCAGACACTGCTGTGAGAGCTGCAGGTTCAGATGTCACTTTAATCTCATTGGGAGTCAGGGAGAAGTTCACACTGCGTTCACTAAGAGGCGTTCTAGCAACTGGTGAGAGAAGAGCTGGACTTTCATCTATTGGGCTATGTTTCTCATCCACTGCTTCTGGAATTTCTAATTTGCTAGTACTTTTAACTTCATTGTCTTGTTGGCGGTACAGATCTTGGAAAGAAGATTTGCTGAATTTGTCTTCTTCTAAAGAAGAAGGTGGTGAAATAGTAGAAGCTGAAACACTATAGTCTTTACCTTCAGTAGCATCTGTTTTAGATCCTTCAGATAACCCATTGAAAGCATCAGGAAGTGGAGAAAGTTTAGGCCTAGTAAAATCTTGAGTGTATAGAGCTGACTCGTACTTAGTAATGTTAACATATTCCTGGGAGGGTGATTCACTTTCTTCATTATTAGTTTCATCACTCATCACATCTCTTGGAGTTGACATTTCATCCATCGGAGTTGGTTCACTGGATATTTCAATAGTGGATTGGGTATAACCTGAAGTAGCAGTGAATTCCTCAGGCTGGTCTTCTCTGTTTTCTTCATCTGAAACAGTTGCTTCACTTTCAGAACCACCAGGTAAAGTTTCATCCTGGATTGAAGATGCTGGTTCCTTAGCAGGAGGCTGAGATTCTGGCTGCTTCATTGGAGTAGTTATTTGCAAGTCATATTTAGCATCAATCTCACCAGCTTCTGCTGCTTTGTCCACTACAGCCATAACATAGTCCTCTTCAGCTTCTATTTTCTCTGTTTCCTCTTCTTCATCTTTGACATCCCCAATTTTGTCTTCCTCCTCAGCTTCCTCTTCAGTTTCTTCGGTTTCTTCAGTTTCTGCCTTTTCAACTGTTTCATCTACATTTTCTTCATCCTGCACTTCACCCTTGGCTCTAAATGCTACTGTTTCATCATACTTCAAATCTTTCATTTTTTCATACTCAGGTGCTCTAGTCATTTCTTTTTCAATCTCCTCAGCTTCTATTGTATCCTTCATATCTTGGCGTCTGATGGGTTCCTCTTCTTCCTCATTGTCACCCTGTTCTTCAGCCTCCTCTGTCTCAGCCTTTTCTTCATAATCCCCTGCCTCAGAGGATTCTTCCAAACCTGTTCCTTCATCTTCAAACTTTTCATTGTCATCAACTCTGTCCTTCCCTACAGGTTCCAGCTCTTCAGGAGTTTGCTCACATTCTCCCTCAGGTTCAGTAGTTGTTATGCCTTCGTCAGGGGAATCAGCAGGTCCACCTGTTTTTTCTTTCCCAACTTCATAATCTTCCTTTTGTTCTATATCAGTTAACTTTTCTTCTTTTTCTATTATAACTGCCTGAGATTTTGTCTCGCTTACCACTTCAACTTCTTCAGCTTTTAATTCTTCAAAGTCTTTTGTTAAATCCTCTGGTGAAGACATGAGTGATCGCTCAACTTCAAGTTCTTTTCCACTTGTTGCTACACCTGCAGCTGCTACTGTTGCAGCAACAGCCCCCAAAGCAGTCACTGCAGCTGGTGCTTCGGAAACTTTGATCTCTTTCTTCACTGACTTGCTTTTAACTTTTTCCTTTGGTTTCCCAAGAAGCCCACTTTCTTTTTTGACAGATTCTTCCTTCTTTTGTGGCTTAGGCTTTGTGGCAGTCTTTTTTGATTCAGCCAAAGAGGCAGATGTTTTCTTTGTTTCTTTAAGAAGTTTCTTGGGTTCTTTCTTTTCTTCTTTTTTGATTTCCTTTTTCTCTTCTTTTTTAGATTCTTTTGGGGGAGTTTCTTTCTTTGATTCTTTTTTAGTTTCCTTTTTCACCTCTTTCTTGGCCTCTTCCTTTTTAGGCTTCTCTTCTTTCTTAGCCAAGGATTTCTCTTCTTTCTTAGGCACCTCTTTCTTTGGTTTTTCTTTCTCCTCTTGCTTTTCCTCAGATTTTACTTTCACATCCTTTTTCACATGTTTCTCTTTTATTACTTTTGGTTTGACATCTGCTGCTTGTTTTTCAACTGGTTCAGATTTCACAAGCTGTTGCTCCTTAGCTGTCAAATCCTTTTCTGTCACAGACAGCCTAGTTTCAGCTTTTGCTGTTTTATCTTTTTTTGCTGGGGTTTTCTCTTTACTTTCTACCTTTTGAGTCTTTTCAGGGGGACTGGACTTCCCTGTATCAGGTGCCTCATCTCTTGATTCCTTTCTGGCTGTTTTGCTAGCTGCTGGTTTTGTGGCAGGCTTGAGACTTTCCTTACTGTCTGTTCGCTGTTTAAGTTTTGCTTGTTTTACTGCTGGACTTGCCACATTACCAGTGAGGTCTTTCTGTGTAACAGTTGGTTGCTTAAGAAAGTCCAAATGCTTGAGTTTTTCCAGTCCATCTAGTATGCTATATTGAGTACTGTTCCCTGGAAAGAGAACTCTGATGATTTTTTCAGTGGGGTTTGCTGGATGCCATACAATCAAAGATGATATTGATGTTAAATAGGAAACTGGAAGATCTATCTCTTGACCATTTGGTAGAATCAGTTCAGCTTTGTCTTTGTTTGTGCCTGTCCACTGATGCATGAAATACTGCATCTCTTTGCTGTTTTTAACTGGGTTAAGCACATACATTTCAAGCTTTCCTACTCCCATTTTCTGAAAAAGGATAATAGGTTCAGTGCTGTTTCCAGCATTTCTAAAAAGAGGTTCTGGTTTCATAGATAGCTTGCTTAAGTAGTGAAGTGTAAAGCAGGCCTCCTCTACACTTCTTTTTAACTGGAAGTTAGGATCAGGGTTTCCTAGGCTTTCAGGGACATTAAGAAATACGACTCCTAAATCAGGTGAAATTAGATTTTTCATCCAGTCACTGTTGGTAGTAGAACCTTGAGACTGCTCCTCTTCTAATTCAGCTATTTTTCGTTGTAGCATACTGTTAATTCCTGGCAGGTTGTCATCCCCAATGTGGGTGAGCAGAATTGAATCCACTCTGTCCAAATGTCGGATGAGTTTCCAGAAACAAGATTTTCTCTCTGAGCCCCCATTGATAAGCATGTTGAATCCATTAACTGCAAACAATGCAGAATCTCCTCTTCCACCTGGGAAAATGTAGCAGCAAGGCTTAGAAAGCTTCAGAAAACCTCCTGATGTCGGTGGCTCCAAGATATCAAAAGGTGATGGCACTTCCACTGATTCTGACAGGTACTCTGTGAATTCAGAAAGTCCTTCCATTTCAGGCAAGATAGAGGCAGAGTTGAGTTTGATGTTGATGAAATCTTGAAGGTTATGTCTGTCAAGGTTTGAATTCTTCCAGTCCCCTTCCTCAGGACAGAAAAGTGTTAAGCTGGCTTTATTGGCAGGGTGAGTAGTGCTCAACAGTTCTCCAATCTGAAGTTGCAAAACACAAGAGGAAACATTATGAAAGCTTACATGGAATCATTTATACTTCTCATAAAACAGAATAACTGTTTTAGGGGTCAAAATAAACCTCAAAATAAATATTATTCCTTTTTTTTTTTAGAGAGAAATACAGTATTAATTATTTGTGTATTGGTAATCCTAAACAAGGCTTAAACAACTTCTAACCCACTGCCCAAACACTGCCCTTTACCCATGTGTTGTGACTCAATAGTATTTTATCACACCCTAGAAGTCTCAGTCAGGTACAAAAAATAAAAAAAAGCAGGGGGAGATTTATCAAACCCTTGTTGGCCTACTGTATGTGAGTTGAAGACAATGGCCATAATCCTATTGTAGATGTACATCTTTGAAAGTGGACTCACATCTGTAGAAATTAGAATTAGGCTCTTCTGTAACATCCACATCCAGTAAAGGGTTGCTGCTACATAATTAAGTAGGGGAGCCAGCAAAGCAACCAATGAGCATTGGGACCGATGCACAACAGGACTAATGCACAACAAGATTGATGCATCAATCTTACTGTGCATCAGGATACTGGCTAGGGAGTGTGGATGTACAATGGGACACTTGCCAGCGGTCCCATTATGCATCTTTGCATCTGGCTAACAGGGTTTCTTAGTGCCTTTGCTATGTAGCTATGTATACGTGAAATACACCATAACAGAAGATTCCAGCCAATATTTGGTTTGGTGAGTAACAATCTGTGCATGTCTCTTTTAAACTATAGATATAAACTATAGGTATTCTTTACGCACATGCTGTCCCAGACAACTTCCAATACAGTTATCTAGTCTGTTTCAAAACTCAGGTAGACTGGCCACTACAACAGGACGCATGCGTACGATGGGCCCTGGTGGGGCAGTGGTTAAATGCCGGTACTGCTGGATATGTGAAGTATATTTCAAGGGCCATATTATCAGTAAGAGCTGGGATGTAGTTGGAGGTGGTTTACTATGCAAAGTTGTAGACTAGGTAAGAAAAGGAAACAGAATTCAATAGAATGCATGTGAAGACTTCCTCTATATATGCAGAGCTGGAATAGAAGAGGAAGGATCACGCCTAAAGTCCAGGGTTTTTTTTCTTTTAAATCACAAACACAGGTATGGGAGCCCCATTGTACAAACAGGATTCTCACCTAACATCTTTCCCATTTATCTCTGTGAATAAGACACAAGTATACATGTTGCTCTGTATATCTATCCGTTCTCTCCACATAAATCAATGAGAGAACCTGCTTCAGTAGGGCTGCTGTGTGCACAGTTATTGTGCACAGAAGGTTGGATCCAGGGGACAGCTTCAGAAGAGGCTACAGTTCAAATGACCAATAAGAATGCATAAGACATAATGCCCTTTCCAGGTGTGTCATCAGGAATCTACAGAGCAGAGTTTGGAAATATTATTTTTGTGGACTACAGCTTGCAGAATCCAAATAGTCATGTCAGCTGTGAAGTAAGAGACCCAAAAAAGTAATGCTTCCAAGTTCTGCAGCAGAAGTATACTGTTCCCTTTTGGAAGCAAAGTACATATTGCTTTAATTGTAAATACAAGTCATGCTTCACCTAAAACAAAGGGAACTGAATGGGACCTTTTTAGCATTGTATACTGCAGATGCTGGGGAGAAAAGGTAAAAGTCACAATTGGTTAAGGGTTAAAATCCCACCACCTAGTTCACTAGGGCCTACATCTGGACAAAGGACAACCACCCTGGCCATTTGTATACAGGAGAACTTTTCACCCAGCATCAGAATTACACAGTTAAGGCCTTGAGTCCCAATTTTGAGAGAAAAGCAGGATAAAAATAATAAAGCAAGATAAAAATAATAAAGCAGGATAAAAGCAGGATAAGAATAATAAAAACAACATGCAGTTATATTCTCAGGCAACAGTGAATTTCTGTTATTCCAGTGGAAGTTTTCAGAGTATTTTTAATTGTGTTTCATGGCTGATTGCTATTAATTTCACTGTGTTCTGATCGATTTATTTGTTTTTTCATCACTGTCTGATGGCTGGTTTGTAAAATAACTAAGATAACTAAGATATTATGTTATACTGTGTATAGAAAGATAGGATAGAAAACCCAAAATTAACAAAAATAAAATAAAAAATAATGCTTTAAAGCAAGAGTGAGCAGAAGGCAGCCTGGGTTCCACTGGGAGATTTCTGAGTCATCTGCAAGAGTTTGGCCAAATCCCAACTGTTTAACAAGGGGAGTTTTGACGTGTACATTAGATTGGCAGAATTCCTAACTAGCAGGAACTCACAAGAAAAATTGTGTTTGTGTATGCAAGTTAGTAAAGGTGATGATGTGCAGCAGCTTATTGGAAATGTCACCTAAGTTACTATTTTACATTTGGCTCTAGTTAATGGATTCTAGTTTTTAAAAAATAAGTAGATCCCTCTAGCCTAAAGTTTGTCATTTGCCAAACTAAAGAGATGAATCAGATCAAGTTGTTTACTGATTATGGTGGTGAAAAACTTGATACAAAAGCTTAATTAGCTAGAAGAGGTGGAAGCAAACCAAATATATTGATTTACTTAGGAGATCTAAGCACTTGTTGCTTCTTAAATAAGAAACAGATTTATCTACTTTGTAAATGCAAGCACTTGTTATTTCTTTTGTATTTTGATACATACTCTTGTTCAGTATTTATTCTGAAAGCAATAGTTAACAAAGCCACAGGTGTACCTGCTTCACCTAAAAGAAAAAAATATTAGCCGATGTGTATTCATGTAGTAAGATCATCAGTAAATGAATGAATGAACAAATAAGGTGACTGAATGGCTGTACTGTATTCATAGATTACCAAACTGACAAGACAGTGTGAGAGGGAATTTTGACAGAGACCTGACTTCTGGCTGTGGCACTGGAGATCACTCATGGGAGGAGGTAGAAACATCAGTCAGCTGCTTCCCAATTAACAGGAGAAAAAAGCCCAGTTGCTGCTGCCTGGTAAGTGAGGACTGGGGTGGCTGGGCTCAGAGACACCACTTAGGCCCTTTCCGCACAAGGGAGATACATCGCTGTAGCATCACTGCATTGCGAATACATCTGCACGTCAAACCAGTTTGATGTCATTCTGTCGTAGTTTGTTCCACACATGTTCAACTCTTAGTGCGGTTCACATAACTGTGAAACCAGTGTAACATAAAAATGGAAAAACTCCAATGCAAACCAACCACAACACTGCCGTTGCATTTTTTCCTACATGCAGAAGCGTCACATCGATTCACACCACAGAGGTGGGCATTAAATTGACCAATCAGTGGCGGCAGAGTAGGGGAGGGAGGGGAATACGAGTTCCAGGAGAATTGATGATGTGGAAGCTACAAATGATTTTCTCCACTTTACTTTGACAGAAACTGGAGGGCGTGCAGATAGGAACTGGAGTAAGTCGGAGTAAAAAACACCGCTCATAAAACGCAGTGAAATGCTCGTCTACTCTAGTGTGGAAATGGCCTTGGTTACATAACTAAGATGGTTACCCAGCTAAATATGTGATACAAAATTCTGCCCAAAGTTTTCAAGCTCTGTCCAGAGGCGTCAGTTATTGAAAAACTCTGGCAATGCTGCTGCCTTCTTCCTGGGAAGGTTGTATCACCTGACAACCACACTGGAAGCCAATATTTTAGTATTCAAGAATTAGGTCAGGTTTTACTTTATTTCAGAGTTATTCCCAGAAGATATCTGTGCATGTCTCCTTCACATACAGAGGCTTCTAACTTCTAAAACTGTAACAGCAAGGGTGTTTCCATCACCTCACACCTTTAATAAAACACTAAACTTGGACAGCAGCATTTAAACTACCGGTATGCCTAGATGGAATGAAGATAAGAAAATCTACTGTTCTGATCAGTTTTGTCTGTCAGAAAATACATCTATATGAAAGCATTATTCTAAAATATGCATATAGCAGGCAAATTGAAAGCACATATACACATACATACAAAAACTTGTCTGTATATAACAAGGCTTAAATATTAAGCTTATATTAAGCTTCTAATATGATCTGACTTTATTTATTTGTTAATTGTTGGAGAAAACTGAATTAAATTTCAGAGCCTTGAAAAGTTCCCTTTTTTGAACTATAGCTCCCAGATCTCCCCAGCCAGCATGACCAACTTCGAAATTCTTGAAGTTGTTGTCTGAAATAAATGTGCAAATCACTAATGCTGAAAAAGCCTTCATGAATCTCTGTCACATCAGGTTAGACTGTAACCCAACTGTTAAAGATTCTAACCACTTGTCATTGGTACTGAACAATAAAAAGACAAACCTCTTGATCAGTGAAGATCTCAATAAAATTCTGAAATGAGAAAGATCCAGACTGAAGAATGAGCTCGCCTGTATTTTCAAAGCTTTGCCCAGTTAGTACCAGAAGTTTGTGCCTTGCAGCATCAGTTATCATTAAGCGCACCTGTGATAAGAGATAAAAATAGTGCATTTAAATTCTGTTGTGGGACTTGTTGTGTGCCTTCAACTCATTTCCAACTTATGGCAAAAGCAAACCAATCATGGGATTTTCTAGGGGCTGAGAATGTGTGATGTACCCGAGATCACCCAGTGGGTTTCCATGGCCAGGTGAAGAATCAAACCCTGGTCTCCTGGGTCACAGTTGAATGCTCAAACCACTACACCACACTGGCTCAAAAAGTGACTATGTAGTACTAAACTCAAACTATCATGGTTTCAAGAAAGTTATTTCCCAAAAGCCCAGTTGCTTCAGTTTAGCTTTCAGAGCAGCCTCTACTTAAATAAAAATCTTTAGAACACAAAGAAAGGAACTGTCAGTAGAATCAACATCAGCATTGGCAAAACAATATACACAGGGTGAGAGAAAAGTCTCCTGACAGTGACCAATGCTGAAATCCATTGAAAAGGCTAGGATAACTTAACTATCTATGTATAAATAGATTTTTCATTTCTTAGCTACTAGTTTGACTCTTTTATTTATTTTTTGTTACTAAACTACACATTATTTTATTTTATTTATTTATTTGAATTAATAAGTTCATCTGTCAAGAGACGTTTGCCTCACCATACTACCAATTAGATTAAAATGGTAGAAAAAATATCACACACACACTCACCACAGATAACATTTAAAAGACCTGAGGAAATTGATCTTTCCCAGGCAAGCTTCCTCAGGAAGGGAATTCCACGGACAGGTAGACACAACTAACAAGGCCAAATGACTGAATATGGTCTTGGATATACATAAGGGAATATTATTGATACACACACCCCAAGCTGCATTTAGTACTGGAAATGTTTTTAGTATTGATTATTGAAACCAAATTGATTATGATACTGACTATAATACTGACAATTCCATTGACCATGGAACATTTAGTTCTTTTTTCTACTGACTACAGCATATTTAGCAGTCTGCTGTCAAATTTTGGTGACAAACCACAATGTCAATATTTTAAAAAAGAAATAAAACATCCTGGGGAGCAATGGGGGACACAAAAAAGGTGCTGTACTTTGCCAGCTTCTCAAACAGTTCATTTGTTCTTCAATAATTTTATCTTGTGCCATAGGAAAAAATTACTGCCCTGAATTCATGTTTGCCTTTTATAGTGAGTTCAAGGGTATTCACTAAAAAGCTTGGAACAGCAGGAAAACGACCTAATCAGAAGCAAATCCCAAGATGCATTGGCACTAATTGTGTTGGGATATAAAAATGTAACATTATTCTTGATGGGTCAAGTCCATTTACTGTACGTCTTCTCCAGAAAACAATGAGAAAAGGATTTATCTGCCTAATGAATGTCACTTAAATCTCATCTGTTTTAATTGCACAAAATTCATTTTAAAAAACCGAATTCTCTTGGCTTTATTGTTTCCTGTGTTTGGTGACAAAGCTCTGGGAAAGCTGCCAGATTTTCAAACAAAGCCAATCACTTTTCCAGAAAAAAAAGATAAGTGTATCATCTTGTTGATGTATTTAATGCTCATACCTGGCAGCTGTGTAATATTTTTGCATCTTATAGATGGCACTCAGAACTGTTTTAAATAATAAACAAGTTCTTTCTAAATACTCTGAGAATTGCATTTGTTTATAACGTAAGATCTCTACATGTAGAAGCAAGGTTTACCTCATAAGATCAAAATAAGCAAACAAAAAAGAATACAAACACTGTCAAAGAAATGACAAAAGTTAAATGATTAAAAAGAATCTGAAGACATATTGGCAAATATATTAAGTCAACAATAAATCTGGGAGTGAGGTAGATACAGCCTAAGTTACTGATACTATCATCCTAGGAAAATCAATGTGACTTAGGCCATTTGCGCACTACAGTGCTATAGTGCTATTATTCCATTTTCAACATCCTGTGGAATTTTGGGGTTTGCAGTTTACTGAGGCCAAAGAGCTCTCTGGCTGAGAATTCTAAATGCCCCTCCCTAAACTGCAAACCCCAGGATTCTATAGGATGTTATTGAAAGTGGAATAATAGCACTATAACAGTGTAGTGTGGAAATGGTCTTAAGTCCTCTCACTGCTTTCAGTGAGGCTAAAGCACGACTTAAAGCATAGTCCTAATACACCAAGAAAGATGAGAACCAACTGAGCCAACACTAGGCCAGCTGAAGTGTGTATAATGTATTTTTGATGACTTTACCTCAGTGCTGACTGCTTCATCTGAAGGGTTAATCAGGACTACAGTTTCTAAGACATCACTTCTGTGGTGAAGAATTTTCTGACCTGCAAATATGAAAGGAAGGGGGAAAACATGATATGTAAGTCTTGAAATTCCATGTATTAATGTATTGTCTTAAGGTCATCTGTCCCATAATGGCAGTTTCTCAGCAGAATCAGTCCTGTACCACTACACTTTCCTGTCATTAAAAGAAAAAAGAAAAATTCTAAGGATTCATGCATTAAGGTTTTCAGTTGGAGTAGATAGCAACATGAAGTCATTGAAAACAAATTCTGTGTGTTTTTGTCCCACATCAGATAGGATTGGAGTAAATACTAAAAAAGTTAGCATGAAACTGATCTGCAATGAAAAAACAGCTTTTGTCATCCCTGGGATCATTGCCCACAACAATTTTCTTACATTATTGTTTCACCATTTCACATTTTCCCTTTTATTTAGCATCATTCTTACTGGGGCTCTGAGAAGAGCAGTGAGATTAATTAGCACTTGTATTGTGATTCTGAAGTGAATGTCATTCAGACATCCTGAGTAGCAATTAAACACCCAGAAAGGAAGCCTGGTACATTTTTTAAAAAAGAAATAATTATTAACCTTGACCAAAAAGAATATATGGAAAGCAAACAGTTCATTTGCCTAGTCTGAAATACTACTGTTTGGAAAATGGTCTCTCTCTCTCACTTGAAATGATACTTATCTATTGGCTTTTTAAATGTATTATTTTCCTTCAAGGTTTGAAAAAAAAGGAGCACATCGCTATTGCATAATAAATTATTGTTTTGCTAATGCTCAAGCTGATTGTGTTGCAGCTCTAGCACATTCAACAGAAATTCTAATCTGCAAATGTATGTCAATGGAAAGTTAAATGAATTATGGTACCTGAGGGCTGCAAAACCATTTTAAAAGCCAAAAAGAACAGACTAGTATCTTCAACAAATTTATATGTGTGTGTGTATGTTTTTGCCTTCAAGTTGCCTGCTGACTTATGGTGACCCCATGAATTTCATAGAGTTTTCTTAGGCAAGGAATACTCAGAGATGATTTTGCCTGTTCCTTCCTCTGAAATACAGCCTACAGCACCTTGTATTAATTGGTGGTCTCCCATCCAAGTACTAACCAGAGCTAACTCTGGTTAGGTTCCAAAATCAGACAAGAATCTGGTGCTTTTAGGGCATTTAGGCCAATAATAACAATTTTACTTTGTCTTAAATCCAGTGCCAACAAGAACAGACCAATTGAATCACTGGGTTTTACAGAACTGTTGAATCATTTACCATGCAGCAACCAATTCAACAGATCTACTGTAGATGAGACCAGCAATTAGATTTAGACCTTTCAGCTGTTAAGTGTAATATTCTTTGTTATAGTTCTCAATGTTTTAGATCATTTCCACACTACACTCTTATAGTGCTATTATTCCACTTTCAACATCCCATGGAATCCTGGGGTTTGCAGTTTAGGCCTTTGGCCCCTCCCTAAACTGCAAACACTAGGATTCCACAGGATGTTGAAAGTGGCACAATAACACTATAAGAGTGTAGTGTGGAAATGACCTTAGATGCTTCATCATTTAATGAGTCAAAGGCCCAAACTGTATCATACCTGCCAGCTGTTAGATTTTGGCAGGGACTGTCTCAATTAATCCTCCATAATCCCATTTATTCAGATGTTTTTATAATGTCCAGTTTCTTTCCTCTTCCTCTTACTTTTTCCCCTTTGTCCTCAGCTTACTTCATTTGCTAAAACTGAATTCAAAGTGCAAAAGTAGTTTGCACTCAATTAACTCAGCAGGAAAAAGAGGAGGGGTAGAGTTTTGCCCTCCCAATAGACTCAGGTAAAACCAAACTGCTGCAACATCTCCTAACTTATGTGTTCTTTCTCACACATAACATTCACCATCATGACTACACTCTGATATTGCATGGTTGCACATCAGTTGGAGGATACACTACATATGGCAAAGCCATTTATTCATGCTATCCCTTTTAAAAATAACACTTTTGACTTCAAAGATCTTCTCTGAATACTTAATTCTTCTTATGTAATTATTAGCATTACAATGTTGAATTGATCAGTCAGCTGTAACTGAATACCTTAAAATATATTTATCAACTTAAAATTGTGCCTCCAACTAATCAAGCAGTAGGTTTTAATTTGTTAATATTATTTTTAATAAAATTGTATTTTATTTATTTTTATTTATTCAAATGATAAATTTAACAAAATTTACAAAAACTCCAGAGCTCAAATATCAACTTGAAAGAATCATTCCCAAGCGTGTGAGTGACTGAATTTTTTTCACAGTTACAACAGTGAAAAATATGTTGTTGTTTTCTTTAGAACTGTTTTTCTTCCATATATAAACTTACACAAATTTACCAGATTAATCACTGTTCAATCCTACACACATTTATGTAGAAGAAAGTATTACTGTACTACACAGAGCTTAGACCCATGATATAGGCAAAGCATAGGACTGCAGTCTTACATAGAAATTTTCTTCAGAGCAAATATGCTTTGATTGTGCTGTTTATCAACTTATTTATTACCAACACAATGCTATGCATGTCTCCTCTGAATAATATTGAATAGTATTTACTGCAATGCTATTCATGTCTCCTCTGAATAATGCTGAGTAGTACTTATAGAACTTGGAAGATATTTTTAAAAATAAAGTAGTTACAGTTCAAAGATCCCTGCCAAATTAGTTCCCATTAAAGTTACAATTCTACAAAGTAACACTTTGCTTTCCCATTTTCCTAAAGTAACCACAGTACTTATCATTTTAAAGCACAATCTTGGCTAAAGTGGTCAGAACTGGAAGATGAAGCAGTTCTACCAGTCAGACGTCATCATAGGATTCTTTTAGTAGAACAAAATTTCTGTTGGAAGACTCGTGTGTGTACAGGCATATCTCGGTTAACAGCCTCTGACAAAGAAGCTCCTTTTTACAAAATCTTTTTATGCCTGCCCAATGCCCCATTTTCTTCTCCATCCTCAATCGAATTGGAAGTCTTTTAAGTAGCATCAGCACTAGGAAGTTGGTGAAAGAGGGTTGGAGAAACCACAGACTTCTAGTATCTGAACGCAGCAGCATGTCTGCAATAAACCATGCAATAAAGCTTGAGTTGGGAAAGAATGGGATTCTACCCTAGATGTGCCTAGAATCTACCCTAGATGTGTACTGTAGATGTGCCAGCTCACCTACAATAGGCAAAGTGAACTACAGGTAACTCCAGAATTACTTACTGAGCATGTGGGGACAGCAAAACAGAGAAAAAAGGAAAGAGCAGATAAGTCAGCTTCACCAACTACTCCCAACATACTGGTATTTTTTTTAAAAAAAAAAAAGATCTGTAAGTTTGGCCAGTAAAATGGAAATACCGGTAATATGAAATGTGAAGACTGGTGAAAGAAAAAGTGATTACTGGGTGCATTTTAGAAGAAGCCTTCAAATGTCCTCTAGAAGATTAAAAATGTTCTGTTTATTTGCACAGGGCTTACTTGACCTGGCTGTTTCATTTTCACAAGCACATATTGTTTGTTTTGAATGAAAAGTCTGCTGAAAATATGTTGAACTGCTCTTCTTTTTTGTAGTGTAGGAACCTTCTCCTATTCTTTCCATGTTATATCTGCCTTTGGTACCAAATTTTTTGTTAAAGAAGTAATGCCCAGGGACATATCATTTTCACTAACTCAGGTATATCTGTAATCCTACCCACGCTATAACTGATGAATCTTTGAGTTAGGATCATACTGTCTGTTGTTTTTTTAAAGAACAAAATCTGAATGCTACAAGCTGTTGGCCTATAGTGCAAAACACAGCATCCTGCTGTCCACCTTCGATCATTTCAATATACGCACAAAAACAGAGCCATACAAGCCACAAGAAAAGCCAGTACCTGAGCCATGTCATCGTCGTTCTCTGTCATTAAATTTGATGAGGCCACACTACATAACAATAAAGTTCTATCACAAAAGGAGTGAAAGTATTGCTTGATAAGTCACTGTTACAATGTAACTTAGCTATACATTTGTTAACTGGTCAAACGAATTAATTAGATGTAACCCTTACCTGGAGCAGAGCTTAAACAAGACTGTAGCCTAGAATACATCTTAGACTTTCAGATCATATATTTACCATTTAATTTTTAAAAAACTCCAATTTTGTATGATTTCTGTAAAATAAACCTCTCACAACTATGTTGCATAGTTTAAAATTATAAAAAAAACTCTAAATCTGGCATACTTAATATTTGCCTATGACTGCCTATGACAGTGAGCCATTTTCTATATTTATAGGACCCTTCCTTTTAGCCTAAGCATTGTTTTAAGAGGAACAATGTGTAATACCCAAGTCTGCCAAATTTTGTAATGTTAAACATGTTATTGTACTAAGAAAATGCCTTATGTTAAAAATGTCAAGGATTAAATGAACAGGCTGGAAAATCAATTTTTAGTGACTTTAGTCAAGATGCTAAATGAGCGTTTACAATGATACTGATTTTATGCTAATTCTGCTCTATGAACTGCTCATTTCTCAGACAATGCCATCTATTTTGTATAATGTTTAAATATTGAAATAATATATAGCCATTGGTAAAGTAAGTAAGTATGGCTCTGACCCTTTTTCCATATTGGTATTTCTATTGCATCCTTTTGTTTCCTAAATTGCTATATTTTCCATCAGAAATCATTATTATATTCAACTCAGTAAATGAGATTCACCATGAGCTTTCATGGAACTGAATGCCAATTCTCTTCTTTCTGTCTTTCCTACTTTAATTGTTTAAAAATAAGCTTTATTTATCTATTTACTTACTTATCTCATTTTTATTTAGTCTTTCTACTAGAAAATTACACTCTAATATCTAATGTACAACATTAGTTTACTTTTTTTAAAAAAAAAAGGTTAAAAATTAGAATCATTTAAAAGGCCAGATTAGAAAGATGTATCTTTATCTTCCATAGAAACAATGACAATGGGACTGAGCATAACATTGACAGACAAATATTCCACAATTTGGGAGCAAAACAAAGGAAAGTCATCCCCTGTGTGCCTATCAAGCCCATCTCTGCAGGTATCCTCAAGAGATTCCCTCCTGTAGATCTTAGCAACCAGGTTCATAATAGAACAGTCGTTTTTCTTCCAAAGTTGTGCCTCAGGCTGTTTAGAGCTATAAAGGTTAAAAGCATCATCTATGGAATTTCCACTAGAAATAGCACATGCATAAATATTCCCTAAACTTTGAAAGATTCTCCTTGTTTTAAGAAATCTTAGAAAATATAAATCATTCAGTCCCTTTTGGGAAAGATACAGTGTTCAACCTATTAGTAAAATATAACAATGTGCCTTCCCCTGGCTAGTTTTAATAACTATTTCCCAATGACTTCAGTGCTATAGTCCTATACCCAATTACCTAGGAATTACTGCCACTGAACTCAGTGGGATTTACATCTGAGTAGACACGCCCATGATTGCACTGTATCATTTCTGATGGTATGAATAATATGTTTATTGCAGACATTACTCCACAAGGGGCTTAACAAATGTTAGAGTCAGCAAAGCCCTTTAATGAATCTTCTGCTCACTACAAGTGAATAGAGAAAATGAACTGTCAGCAGATGGGGGAGGAGTCCTCCATACACCTGCTAATTAGCTTTGAAGCATGTAAGACACCTATTTCTGGCCTTGTGGAAATGATTCTAATGTTGTATAAAAAGAGAACCAAAAAAGGAATGCTTTGAAGGCGAACAAGAGCCTGCCTTTGCAAGGTTCCAGTCCATTCTCGAGCCTTTTCTTAAAAAAAAGAAAAGAAAATAATAATATGGGAATTATGCTTGTTTGGGGAAAAATATTTGTATTATGAACAGCAGCCTCAGTGTCTTGTCTTGAACATTTTTAGGTAGACAGGAAAATTGGCCTTGAATAGTGTTATTCTCACTGTGAGCACACACAAAAACTCCTATGTACAGGTTATATGAAACACCAGAATGATCTGGTGTATCTCTCTCTTTCTCTTTCAATCAGACCGTGCATTAATAAAAGCTGATCATTTTTCAGAATTTTCATTGAATTCTTTAAATTCTGTTTTCAATTTAAATCCTTTAAATTTAAACTGCAGCTGAAGAATTCAATTTAGAACAGAAGTAGATAAAGTTCTAACTCTGCTGTCAGACAAGCCAGAATGCTTACTGAATGCTACCTGTCATGAAACGGCCCTGTTACAGATGGCTGATCTGTGGACAACCACAGAGTGATTTTAGACAGTGTACAAAAGCATTGTCTTGGCATCCCCACAGTGCACCTTCACACAGCCTTCAGCTAAAGAATTAGCTGGGGAAATCACTCATAAGTGAAGGGAAGAACCCTCTCAACAACCTTCCCTCATCCCCGTGTGTTTTGGTCCAAGCAGGCAGGTTTTTTAATATTTCAATTCTCCAGTGAACAAAAAAAAAAGTATGTTTCTCATATAAAGCCCTGCACTAACTGCAGACTAAAACCAGAGAATCCTAAAGAAAGCACTTAGGGAGCACATGAGTGGAAAAATAATGCTATCTGCTGCTTAGCCTAAGACTAACTACCACATTGCAATGTGCTGTGCAAAAACAGTCTCCAGTCACAGCCAGTCTTATTTCTAGGAGCATAAATACAATAAAGTAGATAAATGTGAACAAGTAGTATGATTTACAAAAAATGCACAAGGCAAAGAGTAATAGAAGGGGAAAGATTAACATTAATTAAGAAATAAAAAGTAAATCACAAAAAATGAAAAAAATCAACTGAAATTCAATCCAATGCATGATGAATAAATGAAAATATTTAAGAGATGTTGCTCTTGTTATTATTTACTGTCAAGTTGATTTATGGCAACCCTATGAATGAGCTCCAGTCATCAACTACTCTGTTCTTGTCTTGCAAACTCAGGGCGAAGGCATACTTGATTGAATCAACAGACCTGTAGTGTGGTCTCCCACTTTTCCTACTGCTTTCCACCTATCAGACATTATCTTAGGTTCTCTACAACTAGCTTCTACCAATATGATGGGGTCAATTAAATGCAGTTAAATGCTTGGCCAGCTTCATTCACATATGCAGTACTGTCAAGGCAATTTTTCCAAATCTGATGCCCACTAGATGTATATGGACTACAACCTTACATCAATCCCAGCTGGAAAAAATGTAAGCTGTGATCCAATACATCTGAAAAACACTATGTTGAAAGACTACAGTAGAGTACCTTTTACAGCAACCTTCCTCAATCTGGCATTCTCTGATTGAAGACCACAACCTCTACCATCTTCAGCTGTTAGGATGTCTGGAAGCTACAGTCCAAAAATATCAGGATAGCACCAGATTGGGGAAGGCTGACTGACTGGATTGTCAGATTAGGTAACATGCATTTGCTTAGGCTTAATTTCATTGATAACTGTACTCCTGCAAGTAGTTTTTTCTTCATTTGTTTTTCTGGAAGTCTTTATAGTTTCACTTTTCCTTCACCCAGAAATATACCAGTCTTTACACTTTTCACCATTAATCATGCCTGCCATTATTTATAGATTATTAGTATCAGTTGTACAAATATAGTAGAAATAAAGTCATTGTTCTTTATATATTTATGTCATTTAATTCCTGTGTTTCTGTAGTAGCATATTCAAAGCAATTTACAACAAAACAAGCTAAATATATCTATTGGATGAGGAATAGGCATTGGAAACATGTGTCCTTCCAGATATTGTATGCCTCTAATTTCTATCAGTCTTAGAAAGAAGAGGATGATGACAGCTGCAGTTCAATATTTGAAAAGCCATGCATTTCTAGTATCTATCAGTTTATTGATATGTTACTGATACAATGCTATCCCATCACCTATTATAACCAATGTAAAACCATTTAGAGACTGGCAAAAGGAATTATCTAAGTTTATATGGGACAACAAAAAACCCAGAATCAAATGGAAGTTACTAACGGAGAAAAAGAGAAGGGAGGTCTAGGAGTACCCGATTTAAAAATTTACTATTATGCTGCCGGACTTACATGGATTAAAGATTGGATAGAGCTTCGAGATGAAGATCTGTTGAATTTAGAAGGTGCCGGCAAAAGAATGGGCTGGCACGCGTATATGGGGTACGGAAAGCAAAAGATAGATAAAGAATTTGAAAATCACTACTTAAGAAGAGCCCTCCTAGCAATATGGCTACACTTCAAGAAAAACTTCTATGTTAAAAAACCCTCTTGGCTTTCTCCGCATGAAGCTTTGTATGGAAGGTGGAAGGAGCCACAAGACAGTTGGTTACGATATGAAGACATTTTGAAGGTGGAACAAAATCGAGATTATAAGATGAAATTAAAAGAAGAGATAGAACAAGAAGGATTCAGATGCCACTGGTTTTTGTACAGACAGCTGAAAGAAAGATTCATAATGGATAAAAATTCAGAAGGTATAGAAACAGACAGGAAGAGAGACCCTTTTGCCAAAGTAATATTCGAATCTCAAAAACAAATGATCTCAAAGCTCTATAGATTAATGTTAGAGAGAGAATTAGAAACAGAGCGAATAAAAGAGGTCATGGTGAAATGATCCCAAAATATTGGATATGAAATCCAACTTGAACATTGGGAAAAAAGCTGGTCAATTACAAATAAATTTACAGTAGCTCAAAAGCTGAAGGAAAATTACATTAAGATGCTTTATCGATGGCATCTGGATCCGGTAAAACTAAGTAAGATTTATAAATTGAAAGAAAATAATTGCTGGAAATGTGATAAAGAAAACGGAACCTTTTTCCACCTTTGGTGGACCTGTGATAGGGCTAAGAGATACTGGAAGGATATCCATAATAAAATGACTGAAATTTTACAAATTAATATACCATTTACACCAGAACTGTTTTTGTTGAACATGACCCATAAAATAGAGAGAGAGAGTGAAAGAAAATACTGGAGAATTATCTTATATATGATAACGGCAGCGAGGCTCATATATGCGCAAAAATGGAAAAATAAATTTATACCCCAAATGAGAGAATGGTTGATAAAGTTAATAGAGATGAAAGAAATGGATATGTTATCGGGGATAATTCAGGGTAAAATGCAGAGCCGACATGTAGAAAGATGGTGTAAAGTAGAAAAATATGTGGAATTAGAACACTTAAGAAGGAACCTTAATGGAAACGCTTAATAATGATAAAAGTAAAAATATTGAAGAATATTAATGAAATTGGGTAAGAACACAATGGACATGGACAATAAGAGATGAAATACAAACATATCACTATGAATGAGCTGAGTTGTAGCAGCGAAGAAACAGGCTATATGAAACGAAACAAAAACATAGAAGTGTGTGTATATAATAAACAAACAGGTAATATTGATAGTGAGGAACCCTCGGTTGAGGGAAAGTAAGTAGAGAAACGTTATATAATTCGATAGATAAGAGATAAGGTGATGCTGAGGAAGTCAACTATGTAGGAATGATTACTTAAGAAACCATCATAATCATGGATTATCACTTGAAATATAAGAATGAAGGAGAAAGACTTGAGAGAAATAATATATGTAAGGAAAGAATTTAAAGTATATAAGTAATACGTAGATAAGAATGGAAGACGATAAGAGTGATGTAAAGTGGTTATGAAAACAATATGCAATGAAACTGTTTATCTGTTTTGTTTTGTTTGTTTGTTTTTAATTTTGTTAAAATTTTTAATAAAGATTATAATTTTAAAAAAAAAATAAATAGGCCAGTAAAGAAAGAGTTCCTTCTTTAACTGGTGTACATAAGGTACAAAAAAGTGAATGAAGGAAATGGATCAGCAAAGAACAAATTAAAAAAAAAACAGTTTAGTGGACTGGATAAGCCCAATGAAAACCTCCAAGATTTACTAACCTGTTCCTAACCACTAAAACATAGATACAAAGCACTTTTAGCTTTAAGTAAAAGCCAGATAAAACATAGTAAGTAAAATAATAAATCAAACTCCCCTAGGCTAGTCTGACAAAATACCACTTACATGTTAAACTTGCCAAGCAAATGTGATACCAGGTAACAACTAGAGATAGGTTGCTGTCATCTTGGAATTTTAAATACATTTCTAACTCACTCTTTTTAAAATGCCCTGAACAAAAATAGTTTGTGTGTGGCATTCATAAACATCTTTATTGAGAAATAGGTACTGACAACTAACTTGTTCTCTAACAAATGTGTTTAAGACTGCAGCCTGCATGTTTCTTCGTATCATTTCAAAATGAAAACTGGAACAAATTTTGCAGGATTTTGCAGATTTCACTGAACTGGAGTGACACTTGGAAATGATTTGAGAAGTTGCCTTCCCCTTCAGGTACTCTGCAGTGTAAGTTAAAAGCAAAGCAAAAACTGGGTTAATTATGCTTTGTACCTCAATACTGACACCTTGTTAGTGCAATTTGAGACCAAGTTCCTCACTTGCAGGTGGCAGAAAGGCCTGGGAACATGTATTAGGAACAAAGGCAATGATGTCCCTTGAATAGGAACTATGTGAGCCAATGTATTGTGATTGTAAGTCAGGCTTTAAGAGATAGGCAAGAGTGTCCTGTTATTTGCTGCTATATTTAAAAGGTGGATGCCTTCTGTCTACTCTCAGCTTTCATTGGTGGTATCTGCTGCCTGAGGAAAGAACAGTCTGTTGCTGATTGTTTTGATTATTGCCTATCCACTATAACACTTTGGGGATTCTTTAGAACACTCAAAGAATTTTTCGTGAATACCTCTACCTCTATAGTAAATGGCATTCCTTAAATCAAGTTATAAGCACCTAATATTGTTGATTACCAAAATAATCGTATCAGGTTTTTTGCACTGAATATTGATTTTCTGTGTCATTTGCCAGTTTTATGTGACATTTAATTTGCTGTCAAATGGCTGCCATTAATCAACTACAGACAAACCACTGACCTTTTACCCCCATTAGATACTACAGGGGACAAACTTTCACCCATGAGTGTTGTATGTATTGTACCTTGAAATGTCGTTCCTGTTCTGTTTTAAATGGAGGTGGAAAACCAAAACAGCAGCAGCGACCATTGCAGGCCTCTCCCTAAACTGCAAACCCCAGGATTCCATAGGATGTTGAAAGTGGAATGATAGCACTATAACACGTTACTGCAGAAGTGGCCAAAGTCTTATAGCAAAAGCGAAATAAATAAATATTGCTTTCCCAATTATATTTAAGGAATAGCGAGAAACAATCCAGTCGAAACTATATACATCTCAATCCCACAGATTTTTAGAGCAAAGAGGCCGTTTGTCATGTTTTGCTGAACTGTGCTCCATGTCAGTAATGTAAAGCTATGTTTTAAGTTTCAGAAGCCAAGATCCAGTTTTGAGCCACTATATCAGAACTTGTGCAGCTTCACATAAGGAGATATGGTCTGGACCAGGAGTAAACAAATCTGTTCTCCTCCCAACAAATAAAGTCTGTAGTTTGCCATATTTGTTCAAGTGCCATATCCAATATTTTGCTTACACAAGCCACTGCCCAACCCACGGTAAAAAGCTGTGTCCTTTTGCTTCTGCCCCTTCTCCACTGTAACAGGACCAGTCCAACAATGTGGCAGAAAGTCACAACAGAGATTCCTCAGCTGCATTGTTAGAGTGTATGGACACAAAAGCCTAAAGCCTAGCTAACTAAAACTCCTAGACAGACTGGAATGTATACTCAATTTAAAGACATCTCTCTTTTGCTTTCTACTTCACTTTCATAAATAATGCATTCTACATTAAAACATATTTCCAGCATCACACACAAAAGGCTGCCAATCTTTCAAAGGTCTGGCTAGCCCTTGATCACAGCCTCTGCTGAAGATTGATACTTCTCAACCCAGCAAAAAGATTATTTTTTTTCTCTCTCTCTATTTTGTGGCTGAGAATGTCTTTTGGGAGTATATGCATGCTTGGACGTTTGCCCAGTATGACTCTAGGGATAACTCCCTTAAATGGTTTAGGGCTTTACTTTGTGAGATTTTCTATGACAGTACCAACAAAAGGAACAATAGGCCCAGAACAAAGATGAGGAGGAGTGAGTAGCAGGTCCCTGAAGTAAAAGGATATCTATATAAAAAGTTAAAGGACAAAGTCTCAGGGGAAGGGAATTCAAACAGTAGAAGTAAGAATGACAAGGCTTGATGCAGCAATGTAATAAAAGGTAACTACATAGAAATATATTCACCTTTACTTTTATTTGATTTGCTTACCTTTATTTAGTGGTTACTTTCATTTAGTGACTATTTATCTTTATTTAGCAATTTTGAGGGTACAAAAATTAGTGCTGGATTTACTTAAGCAACGATTCTTCTCTTTCAAGAAGTAGAATCTTTTCCCTGACTTTGTACTATGGGCCCATTCACACTACAGAATTATAGCAGTATTATTCCATTTCAACTACAATGTTTCCATCCTACAGAATCTTGGAATTTGTTATTTTGTGTGGTTCTGGAGTAGTACTCTGGTTAAAAAAAAAAGAAAGACAACCAGAAAGGCCAATCCAACAATGGCTCAAGAAGCCCCCAAAATATGGTCAATATGCCTCCCATGTCCACAGATAGCACCTAGGGGAGAAAATGTGAGGACGCGGCAGGAACAGGGGCAATGGGAGGATGTGGACTTCCAACATCTCCTGGGGGGCTACTGTGCACCCCATCCTTCCACAGTTGCCCACCCTTGCCCTAAAAAGCGAGATCACCTCACACTTGAACTATTAGCTTAATAGAACAGGTATTTATAATATTTCTTAACAGAAAAGGGTTTTTTTCATGTATTAGTAAAGCAAAACCAATACATAAAATTATAACTTTATACATGTGTTTTTCTATCTGCATCTGCATCTTTTGATTGTATTAAATGTATACCCTAGTTTTAATATTTTTAGTTTTAATATATAGTTTTAAATTATATATTAAATATATACCCTAGTTTTCAGCAACAGAGCTGCTAAAGGCAGACAACAGTACATAACAGTAAAGCAACAAAATCCTGATTAAATCATAATACAAAAGGCATTTAATTAAAAAAAACACACACACACAACTTAAGAAAACAGCAAGACAAGTGCCAGCACTCAGTCAGTTAAAGCCTTTCAACAATAGCCAAGGGCCTGCCTGAATAAAGAGGTCTTTGCCTGTCAACAGACATCTCTCACAGGATCCAAATTATGGACACTCGCATTGCTTTTTTATGCATCCATGAGATATTGACTATTCCTGCTTTATATTCCCATCTCCCAAAGTCTTCCCCTAAGATAGAAAAGGTCAAGTATGGAATTTTCCAGAATCCCATAACAGATGTGGAAGTCAATTCACGCTTATTAAAAATGCATAATTCTTCTTCCAGTCTTGCAAAGTGGAGCTCACCTGAATTCTGCAGATCCCTAGTTCCCTTACTGTGTATAGAAAATATATCTAAAATGAATGTTTACTTCAAATATCAACAGGTATGAAGAACAATGCTACAGATTTGGGAAGAATGACTATCATCACACCATTGTCTTCATTACTATCAATAAGCACCATTCGTGTACTCAATGTACTTAAGGAAAATACGCAAAAAAAAAGAAAAGAAAAGGGAAACAAAGAAACACAGAGTTGGAAAGGTCTTTGTAGGTCATCTGTTCCACACAGAATATTTAGTCCCCTGCTCAGTGCAAGAACCCCAGAGCTACAACGTCTCTAGGAGATGGCTATCCAGACTCTGACAACTTCCAGCAAAGAAGAGTACAAGCAAGAGCAACACACAACCGCCGCAGTACTGGTTCGATAGTCAAACTGCTTTTACCACTAAAAAGGTTTCTCCTAATGCTCAAATCTACCCTCTTGCAACTTGCTTATCATTCCTGAACAGTGGGCAACTGCTATCTCATAAAAAGTGGAGTCTTTACAAACTCAGACATGGTTTACATAACTGAATGTCACGTGCTTGTGTAGGGAGCAATGGAGGCACTGGGGTCCATATCCATTTTAATTTTTAAGGGGAAATGGAGGGAACCTCCATATAGAATCCTGGGGATGAGGCTACAAGGCCTTGACCTAATTTGTGAGTTGATATAAATGAGTTGTCCTTTTATCAGCAAATGGTGGTTGGTTGGTTGTTTTTTTTAATCCCAGCAGGGTTTGGGGGATCTATTTACCAGAAAAGAACTCTTCCTAGTGTGCTGTACTGCTTTTATTTTATTTTATTTTGTTTTTAAATCAGTATTTTAAATGGTTTTAATTCTGTAGACTGTTCAGTACTATTTTAATCATAACCTTCTGTGTTTTTTAGCTGTATTATTTTACTTCTTGTTTTTTTTAATTTTGCAAGTCACTTTGAGTCCCAGCTTTGGGGAAATGGCTGAGTATAAATAAATGGATGGAAGCCAAAGGGGCCAAGTGAGTTTGGTAGGTCCAACATTCCCATTGTATTTTGCAGTCCCACAACACTGAACTGCATTGGTGGAACAACAGCAGCTGGAACAACCAACAACTTGGCTGCTCAATGACTGGATCCTTGTCCTACGCCATGCAAAGCCATATATGTGTAGACCATTGAAGAATGTGGCCAATCATATTGTGGGCATTTGGTAGGCAACAGACGAAAAGTGCTTACAAATATCACATGCCGCTATCAGGACATTTCAGACAAAGTGGTGCCAGTGATTACCTGTATGAGGAATCTATTGTGTCACTGAAATGACATATTAAATAACATATTAAACAGCTTGATTCTTATGAATTCAAAAAAAATTAATAAATCTATACTTCTGAAGTAAATAAAATATTGACCTAAAGTTTACAAAATCAAATCCTGATTTTGTTGGATCTTCTTCTGCGCATTTATTGCTTTTATATTTAGCTTTCCCACTCTTCTATATCACAAGCAAACCCATTTTAAAAATTCAGTTTCAAATGCCTCTTTGCTGCTGTCTCACATTGAGCCACTTGGGTTTATGCAGTATAAATAATATATTATAAAACCTTAGAAGGTTTTCTGTCATTTTAATATATTTATAAAGGTTCTTTGTGTCAGTCAGCACCAAGTACTATAAATTGATTTTCTGAGGTGCTTACAACCACTGAGAGCCACTTATTTGCATTTTGCAATACTAGGTTTCAGCCAGAATGCTCACAGAAGCAATTTATAATTGTAGAAGAAGGCTATCCATGGAATCCTTCACCCTCATCTATTTCAGTTTTGTTCAGTGAGTTGCTTGGGTGCAAGTAAATATTGCAAAATGCAGTTACTATGTGAAGAAAGAAATACTTTCCAGAATCCAAAACTGTGGCATTACAGGTAGGCTTGCAGAAGCATTAACTTAAAACGGTTCCGAGGAAAGTGCAGTGTTTTTACTTTCCCACATTTTGCTTAAGGCAATGTACTGGAAGATATTTTTCAATTTTTGAATCCCTCAGAAATTCCTCACTGAGCCTGAATTCTCTGTCACTTTGTCAAAAGTGGGAATCATACAGCCCTACAGATACTGCTGGACTGCAATCCCTACCAGTCCTGGCTAGTACAGCCAGTGATGAGGAAAGCTGAGTGGCAGTCCCAACAACATCTAGAAGTTTGCATGACTCCCATTCCCCACTTACATACTGAACATACTCAAGACTATCTGTAGCAGACAAATTTCAGCAAATTAATATAATATTTAAGCTTTCTTTCACCACTCCCATGAATGTTTACTCCTTGACTCATCTTTTGTAAAATCCCAAAGTATTATAACCTCACACCTAATGTTGCTGTTAACTGCTGTCAAGTTGACTTTGACTTATGGTGTTCCTGTAAATGAGAGATCTCCAAGTTACCCTGTTATCAGTAGCCCTCCTCAGGTCTTGCCAACTCAGGGCCAAGGTTTTCTTGATCAAGCCTGCTTCCTCTTTTTCTACTGCCTTCTATCTTGTCTTTTCTAATGAGTCATATCTTTTCATGATGTGTCCAAAGTACAACAGTCTCAGCTTAGCCATTTTGGTTTCTAGGCTTGATTTGCCCTAGGACCCTAAGGCTTCCTTTTAAAAAGGTTATTCAATGATCTGCCTCTCAAGTTCTACAATTCTCAGTTCTACAATTATCAGGTAACCATTTATTCGTCTGTACATTGTTAAAAAATGCCTCAGTATCATTCTCATTTTGACGGCATTTCTTGTACTTTGACACTAAGAACTCCATTCTGGCTAGGGAGGTATGCTAAATACAGGCTTAATCATAGAGGGCCAAACAAGGAGCAAACCTTATATTAGCATACTGTCAAATACGGGAGGGCCTCTCATACCCTGTTCTGCAGGACTGAGATCTCCAGACTATGCATGTGTTTTGCTTTGTATAGAGTTCCTAATACTTTCAAGTCATCTGCGCACACCTGTTGATTGTCTGGTCTATAGTACTAAAGAGAGAATAAACCATTCGAGAAGCATTAGAAATCCACTGAAAAATGCACAAGACATTTTTGGCAGCCTGTTAACGAACACTGAGGCCTTTTCTGCACTCTACCTTTTCCTGAAGTTGTCCGGTGCGGATCCCAGTCCGGTGGGAGGGAAAAACGATGGGAGCACTCCCCTATGCAGTGGCTGACTCTCTGTGGAAGGGAGCACAATGGCTACGCCATCCTTCCGCAGTGCAGCTCGGTTATTTCCCAGACTGCGCTGGGGCACCACATCCTGTGGAGAGTGGGTCTTCTGGGTGGCTGCCTCAATGCTCTAAATCTCCCTAGGGAGAAGTTAGACAGGCACCTTTCCTATTATCTTTTAGTAGGCAGGTGAAAATCTTTTCATTCCAGTAAGCCTTGAGAGTTAACTGCTCAATAAGAAAGGACCTTTCATAATATACTGGGTTTTTTTTCTTTTTAAAAGGTTATGATTTTAGCTGCTTTAAAATTCTGCTGGTTGCTCAATTATATTTTTAACTTTTGTATGATGTGATTTTTTTTTCCTGTTATCTGTTTTAACTTCTGCACACCACTTTCAATCTAGGGCTCCCAAAAAAATGTAGCAACAACTATATAGGGTTCAAACACCTACAAAATTACAGGCTGTTCATGTCCCATTGCATCCTCATGTTCATGTCCCATTGCATTCCCTGGGCATGGAGAAGGCATGAGTGCCCAGCAATATTTATAGATAAAAATGAGAACTTTACTTCTATTGCATTTTTATGTTACAAGAACATTTGAACCTTATAAGCAACACATAACTAATAATCATGCTATCTGTAACATGTATTTTCACATAAACATGCTATTATCATGATTGCTTTTCTAAAGTAACAATTCGTAATACTGTTATTTTATTTATAGTGAAACAATGTTATTCTTAAAACGTTACTTTGGTGGATCGTTTGGGGGAATGTTTTGCCATTTTGGGCCATGTATTTAAATTTTTAAAAAATTAATTTTAAAAGTAATTAAGAATATACGTACTCTTTAATCACTGGTAATGTAAAGTTACTTTCCTAAATGATGAGTTCCAAATTACTCGTTAACATTTCAAGCTCTGTCTTAAGTACCAGTCTGCTCTTGTAAAATGCTATTTAACATGCCTACCAAATTACATCAGTTGCTTTCTTCGGCTTGCAAAATCACACACATGAAGCTCTGCCAAATATAGAAAACACTCAGGGCTTCACAGATATGCAAACATAAAAACTGAGCACTAACAATTCTAGTATGAATTTATTATGCTTGAAATGGGGCTTCACTTACAGCACCTGGTAAGATCATTTCAGGAACATCAACTCTTGCAGCTACTTCTGTGTTTACATTTGATTACATTAACTATGGCTCTTACTTCACAGAAGAGACTCTTTTAAACTTTTCCTTGTTTTTCTTTAACACAGATACACATATAAATGTATACCAAACATTGCTCTGAACGATGTGCAGCATACTTTGTGAGAAGTTCATTCTTTGCAGTGGCTCTACTTCATGAACAGCTCAACATTATAAATAAGAAAGGCAGAGGTCCAGTGAAGCTGACAAGTAAAGACTCATCACTGAGGTGCCTGTGGCTTTCCTTCAAAACCCACCTGGAGAAGACAAATGTGTGTGTGTGGGGATGAGCTAATTGTTTTTGGAGCCTAGTACACACTTCTCCTTTACATTCACCTTTTCAGTACTACAATGGTTAATTTTTAAAGGAGACAGCTAGTATCTAAATACTGTTCTCATAGTTTTTATATTTTGCAGGAGATACACTTGCTACATTCTCTTCCTTGCATTCAAAACCCACTGGTCTTTCCAACCTGTGGTTAAAAGCAGTGTTCAGTCATGCAAGTCACAAAAGCCTCCCTAGTACAACTTAATCCTATTTGTTCTACTCTGGCACACAGAGATATTGCCCTCTATACTACACTATACTTCTTAAGTAGACCAGTCTCCTTGAAACCTGCTGGGTGGGAGAAATGAAACTCTAGCAATTTCCTCTGTAGAATTCTATTGCATCCAAACAGCCATATTTGGCTTAATCTTTGCAGCCACTGTACACAAAATATAAGGTGTGACAGGATCATTCAGTCACTCTTGCCATATACTAGGAATGGACAAAGCAAAGCCTTGGAGCCCTGTGTAGATTCTATGAATGGTTTTGGAACAGCCATTCACCTTTTAAATGTCTGTTAAGGAGTCCCCTGCATTTTTTTAACCTCCAAGATATCCATTTTTCAGAAATGGAGTTAGATTTTCAGCTACTTCTGGTTTGTTTTTATTTTCCAGTTGTGTACATAGCTACTCAAGGGTAGCAAATAGTCCCTTGGATGGGCTGAAGTTGGCCAGCCCTGACAGACACACAGCAGAAAAGAGCTAGGCTTGCAAAATTCACTTTGTTTTTCACCAGAACTCAAAGGCCTTATCACAAGACCCTGGTGCAAAAGAGCGCTCAGGAAGGAAAAATGCAGATCAAACTGCTTTTGGGCGCATGGCTAGCCTCAGAGTTTTTGCCTGTACCAGAACTAGAGTTATCTCACAAATCCTTCACTAATAAATCTACTCCTGATTTTCCCCAACCCTTTTTCATTTAAGCAGTTTGTATAGGAAGAAGGTGTTTTGCATTCAGTGTTTATAAACCTTAGAAACTTGTGCAAATGTACTATAAATCACACTGAGATCTGTTGTTATTATGTGTCTTCATGTCAACTTGGATGTATGGTAACACTATCCCAGGGTTTTCTTGGCAAGGTTTCACCACAAAGTTTACCATTGCCTTGTTCAAGACAGTGCAATTTACTCAAGAGTTTCCATGGCCGAGGTGAGATTTGAACCCCAGTCCAGCACTCAGCACTAGATTCTGAGAGATCTGTTGTAGATCGTAATTTACCATCTGCTTATGCCAGTAGTAAAATAATAAACCCTGATATTGAGGGCTTAATCACATGCTAGGTTTGTTGCACAATTGCCCTGGCTTAGTCCCATTTTTTATCTCTCCTTATCACATGATGTCATCACTCTCTCCTTGTTGAATTGCATTCTCCTCAGTATTGGGTTGTCCTTTTTCATTCACAGGAAACACCCATGAACGGCTTCAATAACACCGCTTTTCCATTATTGCCTACTTGTGTGATCCTTTCATTCAACTGCAGCTCCAATATTGTGGCAGTCATGTGGTGTCAGTAAGTGTTGTAATCCCCTTTCCCACTTCAGAGGACATCACGGTGCAGGTTGAGACGAACTGGTTTTATTTCATTCCCCAGTAGTTTGTGTAACTGCATATTTGAACTGATCTGGCAGTTGCCAGCATACTATAGTTACACTGTTAGGGCATGCTGCAATGACACCCTTACAGCATGACACAATTATACCATCAGAGCAAAACAGAAAACCAACTATGACCCCAGAGGAGCAAAATGGCAGCACAACAGGAAACTCAATGCTGAAATGGCAAGGAGGAAGTCTCCTGAGATGCCAAAATTGTGCAAAGAAAAAAAACACAGGTCATGCATGCGATAGCACAGACAGCGGAAGGGAGGCAGGGTCAGTAGGGTAATGTGGAACACTGAATGTAGGAATGTGCATCACCAAACCAGCACCATAGCATTACTGCAAAGACTGTGTGATTGTGATAGTGTTTCTATACCAGTACGTTTTCGTTTCTTTATTTAACGTGATTGCTGAGAGACAACAGGCTGGTGTGATAAAGCCCTAAGCCACTTGCACTTCCTTTAGGCTTGCTTCCTTCAACTTAAGTCATCTCTAGAATAGTAAGTTGTTCAGAAGAAGATGGCTGCTCATGTGCACTATGAAGTAAATCTCACCAAGATCAAGGGATTTATTCTCAGGAATTTATGCATGAGTCTATAGCCTCATATATTTGCACAGCACAATCGAGGCATGTATATTTAGACGTCCATCTTTATTCAAAGAGGGCTTACATCCTAGTACATATGTTGAAGACTTAATCCTAAAAATAAAGTCGAAGTGGGATGTGTTTACAATTTTCACTCAGGCCATGTTGTGGGAATACTGACAGAATCATTGGAACTATTATCTGTCAAAGAGCAGCTTATTTTGCTGGTATCACACATGCATATTAGATCTTTCCATATTTTTGCCTCTAATGTGGAGAAGCCCCTAACTGCACCAGGAACATGGGAAAGCACATAGGCCCTGTCTTTCTAATATCTCTGCCTAATTCTGAGATTTTCACACTGGTAGTGTGAAGGCAAAACAGGCATTTGTCAGGGAGTTCAACAAAATATTGGAACTAGTATGTTAGGAAAAAGGAAAGGCTATAACCTTCTTTTCAGTATATGAATTGCATGCATTCATGGAAGATCTGTGAGTGCACCTTATTTTCAAAAGCTTTGGGAGTTTTCATTTGATATTGTTTTATCATCTTACATATTTTGACTATCAGTATTTCTCAGTTTGCTTTATTTTATATTGTTTTATTTATTCTATATATCCTGTCTGGATAATTTGATTCACAATTGTACTGTATAGTTTTATATTTGCATTGTTCCTTCTTTCCCCTGTGTATGAGTACATATATATTTTAAGATTATACGCCTTCAGCAGGACTGGCAGTTCTTGGTTGTTATTTTATTTGTAAAGCACCAGGTACAGTGCTGGCACTACATAAATAAACAATGATAATGATGACAACAAAGGAATACTTGAATACTCGCCACTTTTCCTCTTCCCAGTTCAGTCAACAGATGAAATATATGTAGCTTCTGTTCAGGTAGATCACATTCTCTAAGATGACATGTTCTTTCTAGTATAACTGTTCTCTCAGACTGCACAAGTACTACTCACAACCGCTACAAGGTAACTGTGTTGTAGAGGACAGTTTCTGTACCCAGAGGACTAACTGCAGCAGCCCCAAGTATGTTTAGGATTTCATTCAAAAAGGTCTTAAGTATAATTATTTTTACTGCAAGAATCAGGTCTTTTCAAGCAAGGTCTTCAAGAATATTGCTGCAATACTTTATCCTTTAAGGAAAGTATAACCTTAGTTCAGGGCCTAAATACCCTAAAGGCAACAGATCCTGTCTGATCTTGGAAGCTAGGCAGTATCAGACCTGGATAATACTTGAATGGGAGACTGCCAACGAATACAGTGGTCCCTCCACTTTCACAAGAGTTTGGGGCACAGAACCCTCATGAAGGTGGAAAAAACACAAGCCACTCCCCCTCTGTGCTCCCCCTCCCATTCCCTTCTGGGGCTCCCCCCTTCCCTTCTCTTGCCTTTTGCTCTGACGTGCATGCCTTCCTTCTCTGCACCAGGGCAAAAGGCAAGGGAATGGGGGCAAAGCATGCATGCCTCTTCCTCCCATTCCCTTGCCTTTTGCCCAGGCAAAACCTAATGGAACGGGCAGGTGTACAAGCCTCTCCCTCCCATTCTCATGCCTTTTGCACATTCCCCACGCCCAGGCAAAAAGCAAGAAAATGGTGGGGAAGGTGTGCACATGCTCTCCTTCTCCTTGCATAGTGTTCCCCCTCCCATTCCCTTGCCTTTTCCCTGGGCATGGAGAAGGCATGAGTGCCCAGCAAAAGGCAAAATGGGAGGGGGGGCACTCTGCATGCAATGAACCCCCCATTCCCTTGCCTTTTGCCCTGGCATGCGTTCTCTATACCCAGGCAAAACACAAGGTAATGGGAGGGAAGGCACATGCACATGTCTTACAAATAATAAAATTTGTGACTTTCAAGCCTGCTAATGTGGAGGGAGCACTGTACCAGGTGCAGTAGGCTATAATTAGGAGGAAGAAACTGGCAAAACCTCTGCCTAAGAAAACCCTATGAAATTCAGTGGTCACCATAAGGTGACACGCAACATGAACGCACACATACACACATAACCTTAGCTCAGTAAAAACTTATTACAATAGGTTAGAAAGCACTGATAACCGACTTAGCCATAAAATTTATTGACAGCATTAAAAAATATCTTCCTTTGTTTAAATCTTGTATCAGAAAGGGTTTAGAGAACATCAGATATCATTATCAAAGCTACGGTACAGCCTCTGTTTTTTTTTACTACAGCAATTCCAGGTTTTGAAGATGTAGTTGAATAGTTGAATAACTGTCAGAACCCTTTGCCACAATGCATTTATTTTTAAAAGAATCAATTTTCCTTGATTATATGAAACAAAAAATTTGGGCAGTCACATTCTGTTTAAAAATACTTTGATAATATATTTAAGCTTTGTAAAAAAGGTGTTTTTTTTTAAGAATAAATTTCATTCTATAACATGCATCTACCCCCATTCCTGTTGCTCTACATATATCCGTCATATTCTTTTTCCCTCATAGAAACATGTTCATATAGTATTTTATTCTCTACAGTATTCAGGCCAGACAAAGCTACCTCTACTCCTAAATGCTAAGAACAGGCAATTACTGCTGCCTGTGGAGAAGAAAAACCACTATAACAGTGTGGGAAATTTCCCTTGGGTGGCTTTATTGAAGAAATGAAAGGGTCCTTTCCCCTGCAGGAAATGTGGTCACAAAATATATCCTGTCTTTCCATGCAGGATAAACCCATGTGAAATATTGCATAGGTCCAAAATTGGCATATCCAGGGGGGAAACCAGAAAGAAGAAAAAGAAAGAAGCTATTGAACAGATGTTCGCGGAAGCTTCTCTAATTCCTTAGTTCCCTGTGGCTCTCTCTTCTATTCTCCTACCAATTATGACTGCCAGCTAAGGTCTCTAAATGATGGATGACTAGATGATGAGATTTCTTGAATTTTCTTATTAGGACTCTCTTATTACTACCCCTAGCCAGCAGACACATGGGAGGCAAATGTAAAAGAATCAACATTTAGAGTACAAATATTATTTCTTCTCTTTGGTCCTCTTCCTGCTTATTTCATCTCAGAGGAAAAGTGAACCATTAGTTCAAAAGTGTATCAAGAGACTTCTAGATATTCCCTTTGGAATGTTCGTCAACTGAAGAAAAAGCATGCATCAAGATATCACAGGAGCCTCTGTTCATATTTATGCCAGCCTCGAGAGTTCAATTAACAGACAAGGCCAACAGCATGGGTGGTATCAAACACTGTGTCCCTGAGGACTAAGGAAATTGCAAGTTATCTTATTGTAAGAAAGGCAGCTGAGCCATTTCCGGGGCTTCACTTAGCTCCTCTGTGATCTAGGAGCCATGGAGGTTTATTATGTCCATAGATATTGCTCTAATTATGAAGCCATTTATCTGGATTACAAGCATAGGCAATTGGTGTAGAGCTGGTGCCCTCCAGATTTTTCAGGTTACGGCTTCTTAGAATTTTCCAACCAGCTGGGGAGGAGGCACTTAGGGACGCTAAAGCATCATTTTGATCAGGTATGATAAACATCTAGTGCTATGGCTTTTCACAGCCTTCTCCTTCCGGAGTCATTCTAAGGAAGCCCAATGAAATGAAATGAATATGATGTTGGCGGGAGAAGGATTTTCTGAAAAGACCATTAGAACCCATTAGTTAGGATGTTAGTCTTTTAAGGATGGAGAAATCTGTCAGTTTTGCTTTTCCACACATTTGAATTTTTAAAACTCCAAGTTCTTTCCATCACAAATATGAAGAAATCTGAGGGATTTTTTTTTAAAATAAATTCTTCAAAAACAACAGAAAAACAATTCTGTCCAATCTCATTAGTCAAATTCAATTGTCATAGCTGTTTCCTGCATGGAAAGGACCATATTGTATCTGTCTGCCATATTGACCTGTTAAATATGAGGACTCTCCAAGAAAAGAAAAGAAAAGAAAAGAAAAGAAAAGAAAAGAAAAGAAAAGAAAAGGAAAGGAAAGGAAAGGAAAGGAAAGGAAAGGAAAAGGAAAGGAAAGGAAAGGAAAAGAGAGATGTCATATCTAACACAGCACCACAAACATCATGGAACACAGAAGGATTCAAACCCAGACTCTGAAAGTCAAGTATTTAAAGTCCTAGTCCTGGATGGACAAATCTGTGAATTTCTGTTTCTCCCTCATTCATTCCTGCCCTGTATCAGGTTTTTCACAGCCTAGATAGAAAGATACCTACAACTGTTTGCAGTTTTACCAAAAATGAAACACACCTCTTGCTCATCCAAGTTTAGTACTCAGTGCCAGTTAAGGGACACAAAAGGGGACCATGCAAAGAGCTAGATTCTGATAGAGCACAGTAGCAATCCTGTGCACACTTTCTTGTAAGGAATCTTATAGGGAGTTTGTGAGCTGAATCTTATTTAATTCTGTGCAGCTGAATCTGCTATAACACAGCTACTTGACACAATGCAATTTATGAGACAGGGAACACATAAAATCCTTGACACATTTCTCTTACAAATACAGAAGGCCTTTCCGCAATACACTGCTATAGTGCAATTATTTCACTTTCAACATCCTATGGAATCTGGGGTTTGCAGTTTATGAAGGGACATTTAGAATCTCAGCCAGAGAGCTCTTTCACCTCAGTAAACTACAAAACCCAGAATTCCACATGAGGTTGAAAGTGAAATAACAGCACTATAACAGTGTAGTGCAGAAAGACCCTAAGACTATCCATCTACTTCCATCATCAGAGGAAGGCTTTCTCTTGGTCCTGCTACCGTCCCAGGATCACCTGGTGAGGACACAGAAGAGAGCCTTCTCAGTGGCTGCTCCCACCTTGTGGAACTCTTTTCCATGGGAGGCTTGGCTGGTCCTCTCCCTACTTTCATTTTACTGGCAGACAAAAACATTCTTTTCTGGCAGGATTTTAATGTGAGCAGGGGACCTTTTCATTTTTTTTTTATTACTATGTTCTATTTATTTTTTAACTTTTGTGTGGTTTTATAATGATTTTAAACTGTTTTATATGGTTGGTTTTAATTGTTGAAAATTATATTTAATTAATTTGGAAGCTGTTTTGGGTCCCACTCTAGCAGAAAGGCAGGAAATAAATACAATAAATAATAATAAAATCGTAAATACATTTCATTTTATTAGTACAGTAATTCCAAATTTCAGAAATGGTGCTAATACTATAATAGTGCAGAAAAAGAAAATTATTCATAGAATCATAGAGTTGGAAAAGACCACAGGGGCCATCAAGTCCAACCCTCTGCTATGCAGGAACACCCATCAAAGCATTCAATAGCAGTTTAGAAAGCATTTAGAAAGTGAGCCATACATCTACAATCTGAGCATGCACTAGCAGCTGTGATCTGGAACAGGGATAATTAACAAGAACAGCTGAAGTATGGAAAACCATAATAAAGACACTGGAGGTAGGATATAGCTGAGTTCTTCAATGAAGTTAACTATAATGTAGGAGAGAAGAATCTTTCATTTGTGCTCTTAGTTTGACCCAAACAGAGTCAAAATCCAGCCCATGAATGGTCTAGAGCAAGGATGGAGAAAGTGTGGCCAGGGACCAGATGCAACTCCTCAATGCTGTCTCTGTAGCCTTCCAAAGTTGATTTTTTCCCCTTTCGTTGTGCTCCAAAATGCCCCAAAATGATTTCTGAGGATGTGGAGGTCCCCTGTAACAATCCAGGGGTCAAAAAAAAATTTGTGGATTTTTTTTAATTGCCTCAAAATATTTCAGAATGCCTTTACAGGCCCCAAAACATACCACCATACCCTATAGAGGGCGTGTGGCAAAAAAAAAGGAGCAGGTGCAGCTCTCCTGGAGGGCTAATGTGGCCCCCTAAGTCTTCCACAATCGTCTACTCCTGGTCTAGAGGCAGCTCTGTTGTCCCCACTCCCACATATGCAGACCAACTGGAGAGGAGAATCTGGCCTGCTCTCTTAAAGTGGTTCACCACGCCTGCTATAATGTCATGAGGACTTCTGTTTTTAATAAAAGTAAATGTGCTTTTAAAATGTTAAACACATATGCACATATCTATTTATTTATATATTTATTAAAATGTTTGTGCCCTGCCCTATATCAGAGATCTCACAAAAGCATTAAAGTAAGTTATACAATTTAAAACAATAAAATAAATAAATAAAGTAAAAATATACATATCTCCTTAAGTAGAGAACAGACTTATTCTTTTTTTTTCATTTCTGTGTTGTTGTCTTTTACAAATCTCTTTGCATATGATCTCATCCTTTGAGTAATCCTATCGGTGATATGAAAACTTTCAGAATCTAAAGACTGACAGTCTGCTGCTTTCATTTTCAATGAACAGAAATGCTGAGAAAGTGGAAATGGTTACAAAAACATCAAGACATTTAGTCGGTTTTAAAAATCTGTAACCACATAATACACTACAAATAACTCTCAGGAACATTTGAAGTTTGACACAGAAAATGTGAGAGTCGTTGTGGGTCTTAAATTATCATTATTAGTTTATTGTAATGGGGGAAATCAATATTTCACAAGTCACTGTGCTCCACTAAGCTGAATTTTAACCCAGGGGCATTATTAAAATTCATAGTCCTAAGTGTCATGCTGAGGTATAATAAATGTATTCAAAAATCATACAATAAGTACCTGCTACGCCTCTAGCACAATACCAGTACTTACAAAGTGGGTTGGATGAACAGGATTGGTTGGTTTGTTTGTTTTAAAAAATCCAGGTTTAACACAGAACATTCCAGTCCTCAACTGAGGGCTCTGACTTTTCTTTCCAAGATTGTGCATAACAAATTCTTGCTGCCGTTACTAAGTATAAGATCATCTTCTTATTTTCTTGGCGCTCTTTTTGGTTTCCAATTATATTTAATAAATACATTTCAGGGGTCATTTTAAATTTTAAATGTAATATTCTGAAGAATGAGTCATGGATTTTTTCCCAATAATACTTAGCTATTCAGCACCTCAGAAATGCTTTAGAGCACTGCAAAGCTACAATGGTAGGCTGGAGGCATTAACTACAATGACAGAACTGCATCATGAAAGTTACAATCACAATGCAGGATCTCAGCCACTTTTTAAAAAAATATTTTTAAACCTAATGTAATTTGTGCTGTTGCCTTTTGTTTTCATGTACAGGAGACAGTACAAAGACAATTATGACAGGAAGTCTATACATGTTAATTTAGAAGCAGGAATCAGTGAGTTCAATAGTATTTGCTCCCAAGTAAATGTGTATAGAACTGCAGCCTTAATTTTATTTGTGAGTATATAGCTTCAGCCTTAACCAAGATTTATAACAGATTTTTTTTACAGCCTTGACCACTTTTGCCCCCAAGAAGAAACTGAGTGCCTTCTTGGAAAAATGGGTTTTTCATCTTCCTGGGAAATGTCAAGTTCGATTAGAATACAGTGTGGATAAAGTGCTATTTTAGATATGCAGCCTTCCCTTAGCCAATTTATATGTCTGCGGTGTAATTAGTTTCATAAATTGTATCCCATCAGAAAGACAAGGTGTCAGCCCTGACGAGAGACTTTAACAACTGGGGGCAGTGAGAGGGATTTAGTAAGCTTTTAAGATCACCACCAATCAAAAATAGCACACAGATATAAACGACAGGTGAATGCTAATTTTACCCAGAAGCTTCTATACTTTTTCAAGAGACAAAGACTTTGCTTCAGATCATGTAGTTATTGTTACCTAGTAAGCCTTAGTACAGTATGTGTGTTTTCAATGAAGTAATCACAATCGTTGGGAGATGTTCAGTATTTCCACTGGAAGCTCAGGCATTTATATTTATTCTAAAACTACAGAAATATGTAAATCGTTAGATGTAATACACGCTTTGACAGCATTTAAGATAAGTCTTACACAAAGGGAAATTAAATGAATATGTATCAGTTCCAACTAAAAATGCTGACACAAGCAGTTTGGTTGACAAGCAGCCATAGCGTTGTTGTTATCACTGACACCACAGACAAAATTATGCAGGCCAGCCCAACCAACATGATTAAATAGGAGTGTGCATAAATAAAGCTGAGGACAACTGAAGAAGAAAAATGACAGGAAGAAGAACAGCATAAAAGCAATCAGAATATGCCATTCTGTTCCTTTTTCACCAAGTATTCATATTCCATAATCCCAAAATACCTCGCTATGGCTGCTACATGGTAAGCACTTGGAAGAGTTTTTTAAAATTATGCTGCATGTCATGATACATCACCCCAATCTATAGCCATGTTTGCATTGTGATGCATTCAGAGACAAGAGGTCAATTGTTTACTTCAAGGACAAAAGCAAACCTGGGGTCAAACTTTATACAGTAATTTGTATTTGTATTACCATCACTTTCATCATCATTGTCACCACATTGGTTTGACAGTCTGTGTTAACTTCAGTTTTGACAATTAATGATTTGGATTCTAATCAAGAATGTAGGAATCAGAGATGCACTTTTAGATAATGCAGCATGTTCCACGTAGTGTCACCTTTTGTGATATCTATCTATAATTATTTCATTCAAATGTTTGTTAGTCTGTTTAGAACTGTTCCCAGAGCACCTATCACAACTGGAACCACAGTTGCTTTCCTTTACCAGAGGCCCTGAATCTCTATTTGTAGGTCTCTATGATGTTGTTACAGTAGAGTCCTGGTTATCCGACACTCGGTAATCCGATTAACCGGCGTCGCGACGGCCTGGGGGCATGGCTGTGTGCATTGCTGCGCTCCCCAGACACGCCCCGACACGCCCCCAGGCCCGCCCCGACACACCCCCTGGCACGCCCCCAAAATGGCGGCCGCCACGGGAGTCCGGGTAATTCGACCTTTTCAGTTATCCAATGCTGCGGCCGCCCGTTTGCGTCGGATAACTGGGACTCTACTGTATTATTAACTTTATTTATACCTCACCTTTTCCCCAAACCAAGATGCAAGGAGGCTTGTGTATCGTGTCTTGATGTCTCCAGATTGATCTGGACCCTAGCATATCTGATCTTGAATCCAAATTTGGATTATGATTCAGGAAGGTAGATCTCACTTCTTCCATACACTTCTGAGAAATTTAAATGGCTATAACTTCTGTTTCTACATATCTGGATAGAATATGGAGACACTGTAGACGCTAAAGAGGGGATTAACTGCTAACCTGCAGACAGACAGATTTGGACTTTCAAAATGGGTAGCTTTAATGTTCCCTTTCTTAACCATTAAACTCTTGCTGTTTTTGAAAAAGAGATAACTGTTGGCAGTTCAACCTTGCCAATTCATGAAAAATTTGTTCCTAACACTATTGCCCCAGACAAGTGACACTTTACTAAATCTCTTCTCACAGTGGAAGAAATATACCAAATCACCAAAGGAAGGCTACTGATCACTCGGCAGCATACCAGCAGATGCATCAACTAGTGGTAGTGATGTGTGCATGTCCCTTCAAGTTGTCTGTCAACTTGTGGCAACATCATGATTTTGTCAGGTTTTCTTACATCAGTTCCCCTTCCAAGTACCAACTAGGCCTGATCCAGATTAACTTCCAAGATCAGATAGCATCTGGTGCCTGGATACTTGGAGAAAACAGTAAGTCAGTCACATACGCACACACATACACACACACACACTTCCTTTCCTAAAGGGTAGTCCCTTCCAGGCAAAAACAGCTACTTGATTTCACACACACACACAAAAAAACCCCTGAAAATTTAAACTCAATAAAGATGAGAACAAGCCACTCTGGCCTCATATCTGCACACACACTTGTGCAAGTCCAGGAGGGTTAAATTAAACAAAACCTCAGAAACATGAGAAAAATCTCATAACTTTGCACAAGCAGATCCAAAAGAAAAGAAAAAGTGGGGGGAACCTTGTTTTCTTAAAGTAACAATACACATATACACACACAATAATGCTTAACCATCTTCTCAAATATGTTTCTAATCTCTTCTTCTACCTATGCCAAAAAGGAGACCATAAACCAATTAACAAGGGAAATGGGAAAGAGAAATAAAAAACTTTAATAACATCCCATACAAACCCTGCCCAGAAACACCATCATTAGAACTGTCAAATGAAATTCTTGTCACAGGTTAGGACCCCTTCTGCAGCACCCTCCCATGCCTTGATGGGAAGGGAAGAAGGATGGGAATGCAACAATGGTTCTGCATGACATCATCACAGTCCCATTCTTCTCCCATCCCCAGTTGGCACAATCACAGATTAAATCATTGATGGGTTTTCCCCGTCAATGACACACAATCACACCACCATCCCGGATTTACCCATCCTGTCCAACTGCAAATGCACAATGCCTATGCTTCTTGCCCCAGTGCAGCCTGGGAAAGCACCTGGTTGTACTGTGGAAGGAAGAGATGTGTCCCTTCCACAGGGAGCCAGCTGGTGCGGAAGGGATGGCTCCCACTGAGCTTCCCTCCCAGCAGAGCCATTGCCAAGATCCCCACCGGACAACTTCAGAGCAAGGTAGGGGGTGGAAAGCACCTCGGTTAGCACTGTCACGCCAATTCCTCCTTATTACACTATAAAGCATCCCACCTGGGAGAGGGTGCCTCTGCAAGAAAATGCTTTAAGGCTAGTGTGACACTTTTCCTTGCTTAAACTCACTGAGCCCAATATGATCAAATTTCAACCTATTTCAGTTTAGAACAATGGAGGCCAATCCACTTCAAAAGTCAAGCTTCAGTTTAATCAGATGGACTGCCCTGGTGCATATATTAGGCTGAAACTCTAACTTGGGAGAAGAGAAACAGCTGTAAAGTGTTGCAAGGGGACAAGTGATGGATGTATTCCTGCCCATTACTTTTTCGTTGCAAATTGCCTGTTCCCATGCTATTTGTGCAACTGACCAGCCATACAGAAAGACATGCTGGCTGTTAACATGCTGTTCTAGCCTTTGTCTTAATTAGTAACTTAGGCTGCAGGTACAGCACAGAGCTCCATCAAAAAAGAAACCCTGCTCATGGGATTATGTGCAATAAGCCAAAAGTTTATACATGCAGGCTATCATGTTTTCTTTATTTTACTGTTGTTGGGTGCTTTAAAGTCATTTTATATATGGCAACTCTAAGGTGAATGTATACTTGAGCAATTCTCGGTGAGATTTCTTCAAAGGAGGTATGGCCTTGCCTTCCTCTGAGGCAGAGAGAGTATGCCCTGTCCAATATGACCCAGTGAATTTCCATGGCAGAGCAGAGATTCAAACCCCGGTCTACCAGAATGCTATTCCAACATTCAAATCACTACACCATGCTGGGCCTCTTTTATCAATCACATAAACATTACGCAATGTTCTAATTTTGAAACCCAGCATCATCATTCACATCATTTAGTAAAACAAAAATTATGCCTCAAGAATTGTATATTTGTTACTATGGATAAATGATCTTTAGTCTTTTTGACAACTTGAAGTTTTCACAATAGTTATTAGCTCAATAAAACTAATAACAAGTAGTTTCTGGGAGTGCAACAACTCTTTAATCTAGGTTCAACTATTGCACTAAAACAGCATGATGTAAGAATATAATGGAAATCAGGAGGATAATCTAATCCATCAAAGTAAATCTTTCTTGGCAAAGAACACTTAATTGTTATGGATAAGTAAATGTAAGTCTTTCAGAGAAATGAGAAACCCTGTTTAGTATGCTGTAGGTATACTTGAAAAAACCTTTGAAATTAATGTTGATTTATCATATCATCTTGTCTCTTAGAAATATGGTCCTTTTAGTTACCTAATTAAATTGGGTTAATACAATGGTGTGGGCTACCTCTATAAGACACAGCAGATCTGCCAGATTGTGATGGGCCTTCAAGTCACATGTCATTTGAAAGATACATATGGGAACTCTGTCTGCATACTAATGCGGCTCCCTGCTACATCCTAATCCACATGAATGGAATTTAAATCAACCTCCCCAACTTCAGCTTTAGAATGTTCTAATTAACCCTCAGCCACAAGATATGTAGCAAGGTGGAGGGGTTTTTCCTGAGAGGGGGCAAAATTAGATGTGATAAAAGTCAAATGCTAGTCAATCCTATCAACCCTGTCAGCTGAAGGTGACCTCAGGCAATAATCTGAAATCTGAGGTTTTAATCAGAATCTCCACCCATTTGGTCTCTGTATGGGTTTAACTTTTACCCTGTAAGCACTTCTGGGCATTTTTGCGAGACTGGCAAACCGATTCCAGAAACAACAAAAACCACATACTTCTACAGAGACATGGCAGCACTTAAAAGCATACAGTTTCTTTGTGAAGTGAAACTTAAGAAGATGGCAGCAGATATTTCATGGTGGGTTTTGTTTTGCATAAACGTTTCAGATTCCTAGAGAGGAATATCTACACTACAAAGCCACTTACTGGCTGCCAAGACTACTAAAGCCAAAATGAAGGGGTGGAGGATAGTAACTGATCATATATTTGCAGGGAGGGTTTCCCCTTGACATAGTAGCTTAGTGCACTGCTATCTCAGCAGAATATGTTGCATGCATTTTGGTTAGAAACAAATGATGAATAATAAAGAAATCCCAGAACTTAATTCAAGATGCAAAATTGCCCATATATGGAATTTGTTCATTGCAACTATTCAACCTCTAGATTCTGCTTTGTATTCAGGCTAATGTGAACACAAAGACTTTTAAACTGAAATAGGTAATATGGACCTGAAAGTCTGTATAAGCTACCAATGAGCTCATAAGCACAAATTAAGGTGCAACTTTATCAGTAAATAAAGATTTTAAATTTATAAAAGATGTGCTACCCTCCTTTTCTTATTCAGGACATAACCTTTCCAGGGAAACTTCAAATATTTCTACTGCTTTAAAAATTTTTAAAGACAAAACAATCCTCTGCGACTGTTTTTAAAAACAGTTGTTAAAAAGTCAGAACAAAAAGCTTAACATAATACAGGTGGAAACCAAGGTCCATTTAAAGGCTAATCTAGAAGAGACCATGCATAGCACACTCAGAAAGACAGTTTCAATGGTAGCAGACTACCACAAAAAATGCCCTGTATCTGCCAGTGTGATGAGTCTGGATGCCAGAGTCCATTTTTAAAACTGGAATATCATTTTGTCCTATATTTCCTAAATAGTTATCATCCATTTTTGCATTAAAAAAAACAGATAATTGCAGGTGTGTATACTATACTGGAAAAAGTTACATTTTCAGATGATACTACCCAGAATTTCTCAGTATTTTACTCACAAATGATTATAGGGTTTAATGATCTAAAGCTTTTCCAAACAGATGGATTGTCAGGATCATATCATCTTTAAGAAAAAAAATAGGCACAGAAAATGTGATGAATATGTAAAAGATTTCATGCACAGAGTGCAAGCAGGAATACTCTTCTGTTTTTATTAATGAATACTTTGTAGATGGTATTTTTTTCCTAATGCCATCTACTGAGTGAGAAGCAAAAGTATATTTTATTGCACATTGCTCTTGGACATTTTTTTCCATTGGAAATGGAATTCATGCATACAGAAACGAACAAATTGACAGAATCATAATATAAACACAGACCAGTTGCACTTGAACTACAGGATATAATTCTTCAAGATACTACCTCAAAAAAAAAAGAAAAAAGCACAGATTTCAACAGAGCAACTAAATGACCAGTATTAAAGAAAGGCAAAGAGGTCTTTAAAGAACAAGATGATAAAAGCAAGATTGTATACAGATTTCCAAAATTATACCAGTATGGAGAAAATGGATACCTAAATACCCTTTATAATCTTGTAAACTAAGCTGGATTGGGCCTGATTAATACTTGGAAGGGAGACTGCCAGGGAATACAGATACTATAGGCTATAGTCAGAGGAAGGCAATGGCAAACTACTTCTGAGTACTCTGCCTAGGACAACTCTTTGAAATTCATGGGGTTATCATAAATCAACAGATGACCTGGAGGTACTGGTACATATATCCTTCTCATGTTGAAAATGAACACACATTCCCTGCATAGAATGATAGAATTCAGGGTACCCCATAGGGACACTGACTGGTCAAAGAGAAAAAAACTTTTTCAGATAGCATGTCATTGACTTTTGGAAATTTCGTACCTCAGTGTGTGGCTGTGGGTCTGGCGGGGATGGCTATTTATTTGTTACATTGGTACTACATCTGTCCTCCAAATTGCTCAAGGTGAAGTACTAGTCCTCTTCCCCATTTGTATACTCATAACTGCTTTGTGACGACGTATGTCAAGCTGAGAGAGAATTACTAGCTCAAGGCCACACAGTGAATTTCACAGCCACAATGGGATTTGAGCGTGAATATCTCAAGGTCTAATGTAATACTCAAAACACAGTGGGTTCTGGCAAACAGTGCAGAAGGACTATTGCTTCTCCCCTGTCCTTGTCAGTCTCCCAGAAGTACCCATGATAGAAAGAAAGCGTAGAGTCCTTGGGTCTGATCTAGCAGATTTCTTCTCATGTAATAATACAAGAGCTTTGAAAAGTTACTCTTTGACTACAACACCCATAACCCTCCTCCAGCATCACCACAGGGGTTCTTGAACTGGTAGTCCAAAACAGTAACGCTTTCAAGCTCTGAATAAGGTCAACATTACTGCCAAGAACAACAAAACTAACCAATTATACCATGTTAATAAGCTTAATTCCTGTAGTTTTTATACTCCAAAAGTACAACATTGATGGGAAAGGATACCATAACTGGATACAAAAATAAATCATTTTTGATCACGCAAACAAAAAATAAGGCATTCTGTTTCTTTTCAAGTCACTCCTTCAGAAGAATTTACCACTGTGAATTTTAAAAAATGAGAAACATAATTTAACTCACTTCTTTTCTTTAACTTGCTTATTCATTTTTAGCTGTCAATTAAATGAAATCCCAGATACAGACTATCCTAAAGATCAGACACAAATGTGAAATGCACACTGCAACTGTGGTAGAAGCTAAATCTGGATTTTAAGATGTAAAAACAGAATGAAGTCATCAGTAAGTCACCAAACACAGTAAACTGTATAAAATTTTCTCCCAGCAACAAACAGCACCACTTGCAAATTGGTGTCTCTCATGGATGTATAAATTTAGGCTAATCATCCCAATTGTGCTACATCTTTTGCATGGTTCAGTAAGAAGGATGAATGAATAGAGGTACTCTCCCAGCACTTGTGCTAGAGAGGGAAGAGTGACATTGATTTGTACCATCTCCTAAGACTAAAAGACTAGAAAAATGCAGTAGAGAGGAAAAGGGTAGTGGTAGCAAAAGCATCTGTGGATTATCAGTAAAACAGAAGGAAAGGTGCCACAATTGTCAGAACTTTGGAAAGGTTAAGTTTTTGAACTACAACTCCCATTGCACAAGGCTGTCAAGTTTGTTGCCCCACTGTTGATATTGTAGGTCGTTGATTTTTGACTTCTTAGGTAGAGGAAATAAATTTTCAAAAGCCCAGGTCTGCCTTTTGTTAGATCACTGCAACATTTCAAAGCCTTACTTTAAATGGCCATTTATCTCTCCATTTAAAAGGTAGGTGACAAAAGGCCACTGACTTTAAACATAAGTTGCCTGTACTCTTTGGCCACAACTCAACATACAAAGGCTGAAACACTGGTAACCCTAATCAACTGAAATGACTAATTTTACAGAAGTACTTTGTGTCCTCTGTCTTGCTTGTAATTGACGGTAAAGGGTTATTATCTACATATTCCTATTAACCAACCCAACTAATGGCTATACCCTTCTGAATCATTATGTGATAATAAAAAACCCACCACAGATTCTCCTATTTAACATAAATGACAGCATCAGCAGGGTCTCCTTCCACTTGATAATCTCCAACTTGACATGCAATGACATTATCCCATTGAAGCCAGAAACGAATTATAATTCGTGATGTAATTACAGGTTTAATGGGGAGGGGGAATTGTTAGGGGCAAAGTAACCATTCCCACCAGGGTCGTTTTATGAATACAAATGGAGCAGACACAAACCCTGTATGTGGTTTTGGGCTCACACTGTGATTCAGGCCCAAAAAGGAAAATTGCAATTAGTGTATTGCTTAGCATTAACAATTCAGTACAGATTTGGAACTGTTTTATAAATCTTGCTTTTATACCAATTTCTGTGCTTCTCACTAGTAACAAACACCATTAAAAAAAAAAAAGATAATTAGCATACCTCAAAAGCAGCAGATACTAAAAGTATGACAGTTTCAGACTCTTACAAAGTCTTCATTTTGAAGAATCCCTATTACCTATTGAAGAATATTTAAATCTCTTTTAGTCTAATGAACTTCCCAGAATCTGAGCTCTGCAGCTTACAATTGGTAATGATGACTTTAAAAATTCAATAGACTAGGACAAATGACTATGAGTAATATTAAATTAACAGATAGCTAAATCCTGTCTTCAGACACATTAAGAGTAAATGGGCTTTTATGGCTCTCTAATACATCTTTCAGACAACTAAAATATTAACAAGCATCCATTTTGAAAACCTTCAAAAATATATGACAGGATGAAGGATATTTACCCATGAAGTCTGGTATTTTATAAATTCCACAAATGGAAGAAGAAAAATTACTGCTGCTACTACTACTACTGAGTTCCTTCAACTTTCCAACTTAGGGCAACCTTAAGGTGAACCTATCATGGGGCTTTCTTGGGAAGATTTATTCAGAGTGGGTTTTGCTTTTGTTCTTCTCTGAGGCTAAGAGAGTGTGACCTACCCACAGTCGCCCAGTGGATTTCCATGGCTGAGTCAGGATTCAAACCCTGGTCTTCAGAGTTGTAGTCCAATATTCAAACTACTACCCCATGCTGGCTCTCGAGAATGTCACAGTCTCCCACTAATCAAAAACGCCAGGACTTGGACTCTGTGAGGCCTGGGTTCGCTTAGCCACTGAATATATTCAACTGTGATTGCCAGACACTTTTACTACTACTACTACTAAAAGAATTTTTCACAAGCAGCCCATTAACATAGGAGGCTGGCATGATACTCTTGTGTAGGAAGATTTAAGATGAGAATTATCACTTTAGTGTACAGAGAAAACAATTATCTTAAGAACTTGGATGTAAAAGCCTTGCAACTGGAATGCTACATATCTTTCTGCTTCCTCTGGGTCATAAGAGAGGAGTGAAGGGGCCGACTTTTCATTAGATTCTGTGCACATCCACAGGGCAAGCAGAGGGTAAATTAGAGTCTCCTTTCCTTCAGTCTTTCCTGTTCTACTCTGTCATAGCAGTAGGACAGTATATCCCCCACACACCTTTACTGTCAGAAAGCTACATCAAACTGTGCACATTCATTTCTTTTGCTCTTCTAGAAAAGTAGCTCTTAAACTTTGCTCAGCTGGGGACTCCATGTAACTATAATTTGTTGCTGGAGACCCCCAAAACTTAACTCAGGATTTAAATATTTAAATTTAGATTAAAATATTCAAATATTTATTTATTTAAGGCTTCCGGAGACTAGGATTCAAATCTTAGGATTCAAATCTGCTTAGACACTGGGTAATCATGGCCAAGTCACATTTTTTCAGCCTCAGAGGAAGGCAAAGGCAAACCCTCTTGAAACAAACCTTGCCCCCCCAAAAAAAACCACCCTGTGATAGGTTCACCTTACTAACAACAAGAAAGTGTCGCTGACGAGGAGAGAGGTTCTTTCTAGCCATCATGTCTCTCTTCTTGGACAACTGACTTATGGTGACCTAAGATGAACCTATTATCGAGGTCTTCTTGGCAAGATTTGTTGCCTTGCCTTTCTCTGAGGTTGAGAGAATGTGACCTTGCCTAAGGTCACCCACTAGGTTTCCATGGCTGTGTGGAGATTGAAATCCTGGTTTCCAGATTCATAGTTTGGGTACACACACGCCTCCTGCCATGTCCCCTTCATCAGGGATCTGGCAACGGAGTGGTGGTGGTGAGGGCACCAAAACTGTTCCCTAATTTGCAAACAAGGGAGTAGTTTGGATGGATGTACACACCTGTCAATGTGTCCCTCAGTGCCCACAATCCCTGTTGCCACATCCCTGATAAAAGAGATATTGCAGCAGACATGTGCATGCCCAAACTGCTCCCTTGTCCCAAGCAAGGGGGCAGTTTTGACATCTGTCCCCACTGCTGCTGCTGCTTCTGGTGTTCAGCAGCAAGGCTTCGTGGATCCCTTATGAGGGCTCCACATAGCCCCAGGGATCCCTGGACCCCAGGTTAAGAACCTTTAGAGTGCTTTAGAGTATTTGGCTAAATTATAACAGAGACTTTTAATAAATCTGAAAAACCAGAGAAGAGAGACTACTGAAGAAAAGAATTAGGAAATAACAGCACACAGCTTTAGTCTACATCACAGAGAAGGAAAGAAGTAGGATGTCAAAACATCCAGAGATTGTAACCTTTAGGTGAAAAGCCTTCATGTACCTCCTGGGAGCAGGGTTATACTAGTTTACCCCTGGCATACAACATGCTCTTGCCTCATATTTTGACATCCATCTATTGGAAAGTTTCTGTCTGTGCAGAGAAACCAATGCAGACTTAATTATTTACTTTCTGCAATACTTATATCCCGGCCTTCTGGTGTTTTACATCATTCAGGGCAGCTAACAGTAATTAAAAGCAATAATAAAACACAATAAAATTAAAAAAACAGCAGCAATAAAAAACCAGGCAGATGCTACAGATAAACATTAGATGAAACGCACAGGAAAAGTACCTTCCTAGGTAAGAAGGCAGCTCTTAAGAGATATCAGACATGTCTGCATAACACTGGTACCGTAACAGTATCAATGGCAAACAGCATAAATGTTTAGGTTGAAGGCAAATTGAAGGTTGAAGGCAAATCTTTTCTACAGGGGTAGAATGCCTGGACAATGGACAAGACCTTCCTAGAATAGGCCAATCCCTTTCTTGCTCTTTCCCTGTCTCTCTCTGGTTCAATAAGAACTTATAACTTCAATTTTTTCAATTTTTTTTCATAGATCTAATGCAATCTTACACTGCATTAAGAACAAAAAAGCCAATGCAATTTTAATCAGTGTTAACAAAAAGTTAAGGTCACAAACATTACCATTCTATTCTGTGTTTGTACAAACACAAGTATCTTTGCTTCATCCCCCCCCACTTCTGGTAACACCCACTGACCCAAACCACACCACCTTCCATAGGGGAAGGACAAGTGAACAAGCAGCAACAGCAAGGATTCAGAAAGGCAGACCCCTGAATCTAGCCCTGAGTGGAGGTCTTTCTGTAACAGAGAGCATTTTAAAATAAAATTTAAAAAAAGTAAAAATTTAAAATTCCATTATAGCAGGTTGCTTACTATCACTAAGCAGCAGTCTTTTCAACTGTAATTTTATTTCTGGATTTTGTTTTGCTTTTATTTTTAACAGAAGAGACTTCTCTGGGTCAAACTTTCCATGATTCATATACAGAAATGACTGTGGAATAAACATCTGTGAGACCATTCCGTGGGTTTCATGCTTGTTCTGCATGCAAGAGCATTACATATTCAAGGTATTTGCAACAGCACTGCACCAACAAATAACTTCAAAAAAAAAAATTGTTGTCATAGTTTTCACAGTGGATATTTCTGCTCATGTATCCAAAAAATATTTTCATTTAAAGGCCAGTACTATGGTCCGAAGGAACATGATACAGAAACTGTACTGAAGGAAATGTTATTATGCTTTGCCCCTTTCTTATATACTTAGTTTTCAAGTTAATTACACCTAGTGAAATCATGGGATTCATTTTTTGTGACTAAGTGAACACAGTCCAAGGACTTTTAAAGACATCTGTATTCCCTACTTTATTATTGTGCAGTAAGTCACTGGTGCTATGGCATTGTTGCTAGCAGCAACGCCTCCACGGGGAAAATGAAGCAAGGATCCATCTGCATGAGTCAGCTAAATTAAATCTAACCTCTGTCTCCTTGTCTCCATTTTCTTTCTCACCAAGAGCAGCAAGTACTAAAACATGCATCAAAGACTTCGGTGAGAGATGAATTGGGTGGGTAAGGATTCGGATAGCTACCAGGCTAGTTATTCCAGGAATAACAATCTACACTTTTCAAAAATCTTTTAATGAGTGTAGCAATTTTATGACCAGTTCTCTTTATTCAAAACTGAATGACATTCTTTCCATGTTTTCAAACTGCTATACAAAAGCGTACTGAATTTTCATCACACAATATAAGAGTGAAAGTTGTATTAACCTGATTTGGTATTAGTCTACATTGATTTATTTCTTAATGAAACCCTGCCTATCAGCCCTATTAAGGACCTCCCAGGGCTCACCTGAATTTATTTGTTTCTTTATTGGTAGGACTGTGTGTCACACCAAAACCAAGTTGGCTGGGTTGTTTACAAGAAAATCATACAATCAAAGGTAACAGAAAAGAATGCAAACAAGGCAAAATTCACAGCAAACAAAAATTAAAAACAGACATAGAAAATTAGGGGAAAAAATCAGCCTGCATGAAATTTGCACCTTTTCTGTTTCCACCCCTGGTTCTAGTCCTGCGCTCTGGTCTAACTGCTCTAGGGCAGCCAATAAGGCATTTTAGAGGACCTCTTATATATTCCCTTACTTTTCTTTAAGCTAAACATAACCAGTTCTTTTAACCAATCCCCAAGGACTTGGGTTTCCAGACACCACACATTCCTGGTGACAGTTTTCTGGACTTATTCTTGTTTTTCAGTGTCCTTAAAATGTTTGGAAACCCTTAGAAGTAGACATGCTATTCTGGCCATATTGGGACAAATTTAGAACAGAATAGTAGCAATGCCTAAGAAACAGTTTCTGGCAGTGAAGCCAAAGATTGCATTAGGTCCAAGTAAATCTCAATAGTAAGAAAGTATTGTTAAGTACATATCAGTACACAAAAAACTGTTTGGAATGTGCTCCCCCCCCAAGTAATCTCTCAGCTATTACAAAAGCAACAGCTTTAGTGAGCACCAGGGAATCATTAGGGTATACTAATGGAACATACATGAGCTCATCATGTTCATGAAGGACCTAAATGCTCCACAATTTCTTGGAATTGTGGTCAGTAAATCTACAGTACACACAATCTTGTAATTAGTTTTTAGAAGAATAAATGAAAAAATAAAGCAGGTCTGAGTAAAACTGAGGTCCTGATATTTTTGATTGGATATTTCCAAACTCAAAATGGAGTTTTCAGTAAATCCACAAACAAACTATGGCCATAAGACCTGCTGTTTGTTTTGGGGTTGCTGTCAGCAAGAGAAGCCAGTTAGAAGAGATCAGGTAATATTGAACAAAAATGCAACAATTCTCCATGAATTCTGGCTTACTCTGACATGTAAACCTGTCCAAAACCCAATGAATTTAAATCAGGGTGAAATCAGAGTGCAGTATCAGCCTTTCCTGGGATGGGTCATACATCCTCACCACACTTGATTCCCCCTCAAGGATTTTTTTTTCTTCCAAATATCCCTGACTCTGTGGGGCAATTTCACAATGTTTTGGCCTACTCTCAGTCATTTTTGGCCCGTGAGATACCTTTTTCCCAACAGGAAGTAATCTGAGGCCAAAAACATGCCAAAATTGCCTCTCAATCCCACTAAATAGCTTTTAGGGGGGAAGAGTTAAATTTTTCTTCTCCAAAAAAAAAAAGGGGGGGTGAAGGCTACAAAAATGGCATTGCAGGAGAGCCATACTTTCCCAGCCCACATTTAAAACAAGGGAGGCAATGGGGTTAAATTCAAACATGCTAATATGCAGGCAATGTTATAAACGTTTTAATTAAGCCACCCTTAAGTATACCTTAAGCAGAAGATCAAGCTAAAAATCTACTGATTTAAAAAAAATAATTGCAAGTTTTTCTTGATTTAATACCAAGTAAGTAGTGATAGAGCTACAGCTAATATTTCTGGTCTTCCTAAGGTGTCTTGAAATAGACTAGTAAAATATATACATTAATGTTTGACTATAATCCATCATCAGATGTTAGACACTTTCAAGGACAGTGTATTTGGCACAGGTTTGACCCACTAAAGCTGCATTTATTATTATGGAAAATGTTCTGCTTGCCCTTCTGCTGTAAATGAAGCAAGGTCCACCCCCTGAGCACCACTGCATCACAACACTGGAAAAAATGTTATTTGTTGTCACAGCAACCATTAATTAGATTTCACATTTCTTTAACATAAATAACTGCCAGCAACTTCAGACAAGGTTCATCATTTAACTTCATTTCACCTTATACAGCTTGGGTATTATAATATAACTAAGGGCAGGTCTACTTTACATATAATGAGACTTAGATGCTTCCCTGTCCATTTTATGACTAGGATCACAAAAGAATTGTAAGGAATAGTAGCAAAATGGTTCACATTAAAGTTGCAACACCCAGACATTAAGAAACATGCAAGTATACAAGCTCATGTTTTTCATTATGCAGACAAACCAAACAAAACAGTACTGAAAACAAATTTCATTTTATTAATTTTTAGGCATGCTTCAAATATAAAACAGATTCCTTTCAGTGTCTTAAAGAGTCTTCCAGTTTTTTGTTACACAATTTGGGTACTGGAAATATATTCATAATCGCATGCCATAAAGGTGGTGATGAATTAGTCACATGCAATTGAACTGTAATCTTCCATGATGGCACACTAAGCACAGAAATCTAGTCCAAAAAAGAGCTATAAATACATTTTCATATAAATATTTCCTAGACTACTTTAAATCTTACCACTTGAAACATGATGCATAAAATCTTACTTTATTCATTTGAATAGGAGCAAGAGGATTTGCATTATTTTAGTCTTTTGTATAATGCTATCAAGCACTCTGCCTAAGTAAGAGACTTAGCAGCCTCTGATTTGAGTCAGAAATTTGCTGCTGTGTGTCTTCTAAATTTATATCCAAACTGGTGGCTTCAATATAGACATTTGTAGCCTTAGACAAGTTCACAAGTTCACAGAACACTGCATATAAAGAACTTTCCCTGTCTTTTGTATGCCAAGAAATAATCAATACCAAGGCTGGGGAAGTTCTCTAAATTGTATCGCTAACTGCAACTCCATGATCCCTACTATTTCTTATTATGGGCTGATGGGAGCTGTAGTTTAATGAGATTTAGAAGGACAAACATTCCCCACAAGCTGTACACTGGCATCCCAATGTGCCAGATACCCAAATAGATTTTGATCCAAGTCCACTGTGTCCCTTTCATCCTAAAATCTATAGGCCTGCAAAATAACTTCTGGAGGATGGGTTTTGTGCAGAGCAATGGCAATGCAGTATCCTAACACAGCATTGAAAGGCCAAGATGTAGTTAAGCTATAGTTCAAGACATGGATACAAACTTACTGGCTACCATTCAAAATTCTTGCAGTTAGAGGATAATGCCCATTGCACTTGGCTGTCACTTCCTTTCATGTAGAGATCAGCTCCCCATTAGAGATTGTACCCCCATGGCTATTTAGCAGCCAGGGGAGGGCATAAGGTGCCTAGACAGCATACAGAAGCATGTGTGTGTAGCTAGGAGGAACAGGAGGTATAGCCATCCCAGATTTCTTGCACCATCCTCCAGCCACTAAAAGGCTTGCATCGGAGGGGCAGACATATTGCACAAAATGGTGCTGGATATTATATGTGAAATATATTGTGTAACATATTGTATGTGCATAACCCCAGGCTACATGTATATATATATCACCAACAAGATTCCAGCCATTATTTTTACAATACTAAAAGACAGACAGACAGATCGATCGATCAGAGCTTGGAAAAGTTACTTTTAAGACTAGAGTTCACAGAATTAATTAGGCAGCATGTGGCCATTTTGGGAGGTGGTTTCTGAGAATGTTAATCAAAAAAGTATTTTTCCCCCAAGCTCTGGAATAAGAACACAGACGCCTAGTCTCATTCACCCATCTAATATCCATCATATGAAAAAATAAGGACAAATGGTCAAACCAAGAAGCTGTTTGCTCATAATCAATTTGGCATTATGAACATGGTGTATAATACTCTAAATATTATTCTGTCCCTATGGAATATGGCCAATTAGATAACTTTGCATAGGATTTTTTTGTTTCACTTTTTAAAAAAGGCCTGAATGAAAAATAATAAATTCATTTCATTTTTCTTTGCCTGGAACAATTTGTGCTTCTCAGTCACATTTTTTTCTACAAAGGCTGAGCTGGAGCAGAATCTACCAGTGTTATCCAGGTCTCGGGCCATTTCCGCACCGTGCCATGATCCCATGACGTCCCAGCATCATCCCAGCAGTGTCACTGCCAGAATGGGAATGGGACTCAAACACTCCCCTCTGCACCCAGCTGGCTGCTGGAAGATGGGTAGCATTTGAGTCATGCTCCTTCCTTCCTTCCACGGTGCAGCCAACCTCTTCCTGTGCTGCACTGAAGAAGGAAGCGCTTGATAGCACTTCCACCCTTCCCACATGGCCACCAGCAATGTGATCATTGTGTGAAGGGAGGCCATTACCAGATTTTTTCTGGTAATGCCCCTCCGTAAACTGCAAACCCCAGGATTCCATAAGATGTTGAAAAGTGGAATAAGAACACTATAACAGTGTAGTGCGGAAATGACCTGAGATTCCCACTCTATCTCTTCTTATAAGAGACAGTGATTCTTAAATGGCTGGACATTTCAATAGGTCACTGTTGCCTAGGGCAGTTTTCCACACAGTGAGCAAACCAGACTTTTGGCAGAATTGTCAAATGGAACAGTGCAAGTGTAGAATAACTGCCAACATTTTATCTAATTCCATGGAACTGATTATCCAATCAATGTGAGTCACGTAACTCAAAGTTCACCCACGCCCATCTCATTTCCTCTATAGTATATGTGCTAAAATAGTTTGCACAGAGGACTGGAACAGGCAAGTCATGCAAATACATCAGCTAGAGACTACCAAGCCAATAGGAAATTGAAACTCCTCTTCCTTCTCCAGAAAAGCTTTATATTTAAATATTAAATCCCAGATTGAAAGATCTGACTTTCAATATGCCTCCAAAGTACGCTTGGCTTATTCTAATCCCCCAAACAATTTCATATAATTCAAACTTCCAAACCCATTTACAAACAAGTTTCGTTTAAGCATTTAGAGTTGTCAGACTTAAAAAGCAAGACTCACCTCGCACATCAGGAGAAAATCGAGCTGAATGGCGAGACACGAAAAGTTTAAGTTCTTGATCCAAGTTGCATTCTACTAGGTTTGTGTCCCATGATCGGATTCCTAAAAAGCAAGACAAGATATACAAGCATGTAATTCTTGGATAAGAATGCAATTATTGTTTGTGGATTTTCTTCAATAAAATTTAGATGCACCTGTATACTTACTTTCTTCAAATCTCATCTCCAGGGTCTACTCTTAAAAAGCCATTTTTAAAAAATATAGTTTTATCTATCCTCATTTTTCATGTCACTATCATTCTATAATAACATGAAGATTCTCAAATTCTTATAAGTTTAGTGGTTATTAACAGAACCTAGCACCAGTGCTTACCAGCACACCTTATAAAACTGTTTTACTACATCTGTTACTATGTAGAAAGATTATGGGATACCAATTGCTACATATTTTCAAACCAAGTTTGCAACATAATATGAAAACCCCAAAACTAATGGTTACTTGCATAAAATTCTAATGGATTCTGCCCAAGGACATCTTGGACACTTTTTATTTTTGAAAGAGAAAATAAAGGAAGCTTATTTTTCATATGCTACTGAATAATATCATAAAGAACAAACTTACATTTCTCTAAAACACTGACATTATTGCAAATATAGTACAATGCAGATATTAAGTCAGCCTCACTTCCTCCAAAAAACAGAGCTTGGAAAGGTTACTTTTTTGGATGGCAGCCCTCAGAATCCCCAACCAGCATCTTACCAAGTTGTGTGTGGAATTCTGGGCACTTTAGTCCAAACAAGTAATTTTCCCAAGATCTGTTGTAAACATGTACTGGTCTGGGGACATCTTGCCTCAAGCAACAGAATGGCTACACTTCTCTAATCAGACTCTAACTTGAACTAGAATCTCCACTTCTTCACATTTAAATGTGCTGATAGATAAATATCCAAACAGTACCAGTCTTAAACTGCATCAGAAATGGTGGCTAAAGCACAGAAGAACATTTGTGATTAAGGCCCTTTGCTCACCCTACCTTTTAGTGGAGTCCTCCATTAGGGATCCCAGGATTGACTCTATCAGGAGGGGAGCACAACAGGAGCACTCCCCTCTGCACTAGCTGGCTCTGTCATGAAAGAAGCACCATGGCCACACCTCTTCCTTCTGCAGCACAGCTGGGTATTTTCCCAGGTTGCACTGGGGCAGGAAGCACAGCCATTGCACTTCCCAGGCTTCTGCAGGACAGGCGTGTCTGCAATGGCAGCATGATCACAGGGCATTGACATGGAAAACCTGTCAATGATTTAATCCATGATTGTGCCTGGAGATGGGAGAAGAACGGGACTGCGATGACATCATGTGAACTGCTGTTGTGGTCCCGTCCTTCTCCCATCCCCATGGCAGGTTGGGAGGGTGGTGCAGAAAAAGCCTAATGCTCAACACTTAATTGTCTCTTTTCACACACTGTTAACACCTAGGTTAATCCTTTGTTCACAGAGCCATCAGAGGAAAAAGTGTTAGGTCAGAATCCCATTGTGTAAGTTGCATACATGATGTACATCCATTATGCAACCAGATGTACTTTCTCCAGGCTTATGTAGGGAGTAGCAGGAAGAAGCTAAGGAAACAAAAGAAAAGACTATAGGGTCTGGGGCCACCTATTTCTCCAAAGAAATAGTTACTAGGGTGAGAGTTCCTCAGAGCGAAGGTGTTCTATTCCATGTGCAATAATACAGGCAGTTGTCCAAGTTACCACTTCAAGAGTACTGAGAACACCTCACCCTCTGAAAGCCATATGCTGTGGAAAGAGATAGCTGAAAGCTATCCCCTTTCCTAACCACCTCTGTACCTGCAGCCTTTTTTGTCCTGCCCCTTTCATCTCCATAATGGTACACTAGTGGAGACAACAGGAGCCTTCAGCAGACCAGTCCCCAAATTACTAAATTATACAAGATGCTGGTGGAGACTATAAGACCACCAGGCACTGTGGTCTACCAGCCAAACCATCAGCCCAGACAAGAGACAGGAAAAGTTCATTTTGTGGGACTGCAGCTTCCAGAATTCCCCAGAAAATCATGCTAGCAGAGAAGTTCTGGGAGTTGTAGTTCAGAAAGATGCTTCCCTGCACTGTTGCCTAGATCTTATAGACCTAGAACCTACAGGTCAGGACAAAGGCATCCTTTTGATTCCTCAATCATGTCAGCTGAAGTTAGCTATTGGAAGGGAGAGCTGTCAGGCCTGGCTGTGAGGCAGACATGGTTCTACAATCTTCAGATAACTGGAGAATTTAAGAGGGTCACCTGGACATCTCTTCAATGCCAGGCCACAGTGTTCATCAGAAACTAAGCTGGTGAATTCCCTCAGCTACATTTGAAAAAAATTGCATCATATCAGTGAGGAAACCTTATTTCCATCTGGCAGACATACTATGTCTTTGAAAATTTCTACTCTGCCATCCTCTGCCGCCCGCCTCCCAAAAGGGACTGAAGGCAGGTTGATCATAAAATCAAATAAAATAGATACAAAAGTACAAAAACAAGTACCAAAAAGATTTTGCGACACCATTTGTTGTCACAGATTTATTATTTGCCAGCAAGTAAGTGTCAACGGATGGTAACTCTATAAATGAGAGGTCTTGCAAACTTTTATTGAAGTAATACATCTGTAATGCAGTTTTTCATTTGTCCTACTGCCTTCCAATTTATTGAGCATTTTTGTATTTTCTGGTGAGTCATGCTATTGTTATGTATCTAATGTTACATCCAAAATACACAAGCTTTAAATGCTGTATTTGCTGGTATATAAGACTCACTTTTCCCCCCATAAAATACTGTTTGAAAATGAGGTGCATCTTGTATGCTGGTGTATCTTATATGCCAGCTAATAGTACCTTCTGGTATATAAATAGGGTGCATCTTATATGGCAATGCATCTTATACACCGGCAAATATGGTACAGTCCTCCCTCCATACTTGCAGATTTGACCTTTATGAATCTGATTATTTGTGAGGCACATACACGCCTCCCCCCACATTCTTCATTTCCTTGTATTTTGCTGGGCATGGAGAAGGAAGGCAAGTTCCCAGATAAAAGGCAAGGAAATGGGGGAGACACGTGTGCATCCTCCTTCTCCCCTCTGGAGCTCCCCCCTCCCATTCCCTTGCTTCTAACACCGAGGCAAAAGGCAAGCCTTCCCTCTCCCCTTTGAAGCTCCCTCCTCCCATTCTCTTGCCTCTGGCTTCAGCACTGAGAACTTGTACTGAGGCAAAAGGCAAGGGAATGGGGGAGAAGGTTTACACAAGCCTTCCTTCACCTCTCTGGAGCTCCCCCTCCCATTGCCTTGCTTCTGGCCCCAGTGCTGAGAACTTTCACCAAGGCAAAAGGCAAGAGAGTGGAGAGGGGGAAGGCTTGAGCAAGCTACCCTTCACCTTTCCGGAGCTCTCCCTTCCCTCTGGCTCTGGCATGCAAAAGACAAAGGAATGGGAGGCAGGAGCCCCAGAAGGGAATGAGAAGGGGATCATAAGGGGTGAGTTGTTTGCTATTTTCCCCCCGCTTTCATGAGAGTTCTGTGCCCTCTGCTTGTGAAAGCAGAGAGGCCACTATAATTCTAAAATACACTGTCAAACAATATTGAAAACCGCCTTGGATCCTGTGCTGGAAGAAAGGCAGCATACAAATATAATAAATAAATAAATAAATACTTCTACTACCTTTTAAACTGAGAGACCCAAGCTTAAAAGGAAAAATGCAAGTTATTTAAAAGATCTGAGTGAAGAGAAAAGTTTTCACCTGCTGCTGAAAAAACTATAAAGAGGTGTCCCAACAGCCCACCCAGGAAGGATCTTTCTGAACTGGAGTGCCACTATTCAAAAGTCTCTCTCTCTCTGTTTCCCTTTGTCACCCACCTAGTCTTGTTTGAATTAAACAAGGGTTAGTAAAAGTATGTAATTAAGAATAGAATGCAACTGCTGCATATGAATCCACGAACCACACTGTTAAGAGTGAAACAACTGGATTTTTTCATATTGAAATTTAATTGCTGTTGCAAGCAAATTGAGTTCAGAAAAGTTCAGACTGAGTTGGACCTTTGCCATTTCCGCATTTTATTCCACTTTCAACATTCTATGGAATCCTGGGGTTTGCAGTTGAGGAAGGGGCCTTGAGGCTATAACAGTCTAGTGCGGAAATGGCCCTTGTAGTCCAACAAGGTAATATTTTAAAGTTTCATATGGACCTTTAGCTGACCTAAAGGCTGATATGAAACTTTAGAAAGTTCCCTGTTGGACTACAGTTCTGAGAATTCCCCACTGAATGACAAGCAGCACAAGCTCTGGTTCAAGCATAGGTGGAGTTAAACATGGGAGTACAACCCAACTAGGTAATTATTATACTTAATTATACTTAACATTGCCTTTCAAGAATTCTGGAAATGATAAGCTTACATTTCTATTTCCACAAAAACAAATCCTACTTAGTGTCTAGCACTGGAACTTTTCAAACCAAAGTAGCCAGTTTTGTTGTTCTTTTTTAAGTTTACTATTTGTTTAGGAAAGGCTTCCTCGCCATTCAGAACTTTAAAAGACACAAATACTAAACATTAAATGGATATAATCATTGTGGACAGTTTGAAAGTTGAGTTTTCTAAAAACCAAAAATCCCTGCAAGCAATTGTTCTACATGGCAGGATAAATGCAGATATTTTGCAAACAAATCCAAACTAGTTGCCATGTCATATTTCAAAAGGTCACCTGCCTTTTTCAGACAGCAAAATTTTAAACAAAACTAAAGCATCTATCAAGGTAAAAGAAAGTTCAAGGCCCTCATGCGATACCCGTGTACCTTTCTGCCTTACACTTGAGCAGATTGGTATTGTAACTGCCCAAACTGTTTTGGTTAATGTAAAAATGAAGGCAGAAAAAAAAGATAAAAATTCTTGCACAAACGTACATGTGTAGCATTTAATCTCTGTACTCATTTGAAAGCAGGAAGGGATTGGCTAAAAAGGGGGAAGAACCACAGGTACAATAGCACACGTAACACTAGCTGGACTTCCCATAGAGTTGGATCATTAACTCCTATCACATCTTAGGGCTGAGACTTTATTGAAAACAATTTTTAAAAAACCTATAAGCAACATGTGGTTAACAAGAAGAAGTTAGAATATCATACTGACCAGTTAAAAGTTCTGTAAGGCAATTAAGATCCAAGCATTGACTGGTCTGAACTCACTCTGCTTACAACAGCAATTAAATTAAACTAAACGATGAAAAAAAATCCAGTTGTTTCCCTCTTAACAGTACGATTCCTGGGTTTGTGACTGTTTTAATCTGCACTAAACATAGGGTAAATTTTAGTTGTTACTACCCACTAAAATAAACCCATTAAATCAATGGAAGCTCAGTAAACCAATATTATATGAATTCTATCGTATGAGTCCACTCTAAGGCCATTTCCACACTACACTGTTATAGAACTATTATTCCACTTTCAACATCCTGTGGAATTCTGAGGTTTGTAGTTTACTGAGGCCCAAGAGTTCTCTGGCTGAGAATTCTAAAGGCCTGTCCCTAAACTGCAAACCCCAGGATTCCACAGGATGTTGAAAGTGGAATAATAGCACTATAACAGTGGAGTGGGAAAATGGCCTAAGAGGTAACAACTGAATTCAGCCCAATGACTCCATTGGTGGCTTTGCACCACTATTGGACACTTGTTTGCCCCTTCTGAAGGAAAGGAAATTGCCAAAAAGAGGACTGTCCTAGGCAGTGTTTCTTAAAATCTCTTACTGAAAAGTTTTTGTCCAGGGGCGAAAATCATGCAAGTCCTTCAGATCCTGTCGTACTGAAATGCCCTGAAGTCCTAGAAGTCCCAGTACTGAAGAAGGCAGGGAGTTATAGTTCAAAACATCTGAAGGACTGCATGATTCCATCCCCTGTTTTATTCTTGTAAATTCTGTAAGACAGACGAGATGGGCTGGATAGGAAATAAACATCCATACATTTTATAATATTCTATTCATACATTTTATCTGTACTTTTTCCCCACAATCTCTTTCTTAGAATTAAATAAGATGGTTAGGAGAGCCATCATGGTGTAGTGGTTTGAGCATCGGACTATGAGCCTGGAGACCAGGGTTCAATCACCCACTTGGCCATAGGAACCCACTGGGCAACCTTGGGTGTGTCACACACTCTCAGGCCCAGAAAACCCCATAACAGGTTTGCTTTAGGGTCACTGTAAATCGGAAACAACTTGACGGCTCACAACAACAATAAGATGATTAAGCAATATTCAGACCACACTGATTTTGACAAAAGTATATTGCATCTGTGCTGCAGACTACATTTCAGAGGAAGGAACTAGCAAAATCACCTCTGAGTATTCCATGCCTTGAAATTCACAGGATCACTGTAAGTCAGCAAGCAACTTGAAGTCACATACACACACACGCGTGCGCGCTTATAAATTTTTGGTCAAGCCTTACTGGAAGTTATTAATAGATTAATTCTACTAATTAACTGTAAAACAGACAGAAGTATGTGATCTACTGTGATTCTTTTTGGATCCAAGCTGTGAATATTTTTTTTATATAATTTTCAATAATTGGTTTCTGCATGTAGTAGAAACCTGGTGCTGTGATATGAGTGGAATCATTTCTATGCTACAACTGCAGTATTTTGTGTTATAAAATTTCCAATTTCTATAATGCATTGTTTCATGAAATGAACCAAGAATATAATGAACAGGTTGTTCCTGTTGTTTGCTTTCCAGTTGTTTCTGACTTATGGCAACCCTAAGGCAAACCTATTGTGAGTTTTCTTGGTAAGACTTGTTCAGAGGGGGGCTTGCCATTGCCTTCCTCTGAAGCTGAGAGAATGTGACTTGCCCCAGGTCACCAAGCTGGCTTTTATGGCTGACTAGAGATCTGAACCCTGGTCTTCAAAGTCATAGCCCTAGGCTCAAACCACTACACTGTGCTGACTCTCAATGAAAAGGTATGATACAATAAAACTATCCAATGTTACAATTAACTTTTTGAGTCTACTAAGATCAGTATACACATGACAAACACAGGCCATTTCCGCACTAGACTGTTATAGTGCTATTATTCCACTTTCAGCATCCTATGGAATCTTGCAAACCCCAGGATTCCATAGGATGTTGAAAGTGGAATAATAGCACTATAACAGTCTAATGTGGAAATGGCCATAGTGATTAATGTGCTAAACTAGTATTTGAGAAATCCAGGTGCAAGTCCCACTAGGCCATCCAAATCACTGGTGGTGACCTTGGGCCAGTCTCTAATCTTTTAGCTGACCTTCCTTACATGGCTGTTGTGACATTAAAGTGGAAAGGATATTCCAAACCAACAGGAGACATCTGTTGGTGGAATTGTTTTGTTATTAGTATCAGTGGGTGTTGACTTTCTTTTCTCATTGCAGAGCTCTGTGCATCCTGCCCCCAAAAAACTTTCTCTCGAACGCTAGGAAAGCCTCCACAGCTCAGTTTTTATGTGATCCCAAGGGCTGATGGCTGAGGAAGCAAAGAACTCTGTTGCACTGGGACTCCAGCACCCAGTGTGTTAGATTTAGACCAAGGTACACCACAGTGGTGGGTGGCTTCCTTGTCCCAGTCTGCTCTGACTATCAGTCCAAACCTTAAAGGAGCTGTCCAAAGCACTAACCCTTTCGGGGGATGGTGACAGAGTTCAGGTTCTTATCTCTTATCATTTGGACCGAAAGCCAGAGCACATTCACTGTACCATGGAAGCCACCAGCTTCACTGCATGTACATCACTCATTGAAAAAAGATGGGATACAGATGAAACCAAAAAATGAATGACTCTTTTCATAAGTGTGCATTTTTGAGTTGTCAGTCTTAAGCTATTTAAAAGTATTCCAACACAAAATAGAAGTATATTCTAAGGAAACTTCTCAATATACCTGACTGTAGTTACTCAACTATACTAGGTGTTATTTATTGACTTTCCCACTTAATGTGTGTGCACTGTAATCCCATTTGTCTCTACATACTTCTAAGTGGACACAAATTGAACTGCAATATATACAAATTAGGAGAAAAACTGAGTTCAGGGGAATTTAGGTCCAGACAATCATCTGTGTGTGAATGTATGTACCTTGAAGTTGCCCAATGACTTATAGTGATCTCATGAATTTTATAGTTTATTTAGGCAAGGAATATTCAGAAGTAGTTTTCCCATTTCCTTCCTCTGAAATATAGTCAGCTTTCCACATTTGCAGGTTTCACTTTTGCTGATTTGATTATTCATGGATTATTTGCTATCACCTCTGCTGCCTCCCTATGCCATTTTTAATAGAGACTGCAGGTCTTGTGAGACTGAGAAACTGCAGGCTTGAACGAGGCTTGTAAGTCCCTATTAAAAATGATGTGGGGCAGCAGTGGAGGTGGCAGTAAGCCCCACCACCCACCCACTTCTGTCTTGTGAAGGAACCCTGATATCTCAAAGGAAGCCATGGTGGGCTGAATATGGTGATGATACTTTTTTTTGTGTTAAATATGGTTATTCACAGCTTTTCCATTTTCACAGGGGTCCTGTGCCCCTAACCCTAACAAATGTGGAGGGATGTCTGTATAGCCTACAGTACCTGGTATTCATCTGACAGTCTCCCATCCAAGTACTAACCAGGTACATCACTCATTCCTTAGCTTCCAAGATCAGTCCAGATGTGGTGCTTTTAGGGTACCGTTGCCTAAATTGAGTCAGAATGGACCTCTCTCACAGCTCTTCATGGTGAGATTCAGTAACAGCCAAATGTGTCAGAATTCACAATGGGAGGGAAGCTGATTCATCTTCCAGTATTCATCTGTTGACTCATGACATCATTAGTGATTCCCAGCCAAATGAGTAGGCTGTCTCTACTGAAAAGTATTCTATGTGCGTTGCCATATGAAAATTTGAAATTTCTGTCTCTGCTTAGGAACATGGGAAGTTGTCTTGCACCAGATCCAACTGCTACTACAGCAGTTACTACAGCAGTACAGCAGTACAGTATGGGGCTGGTACAGCTAGCCCAATAGCCCAAAAGTGTTTGCTCTGACCTGCAGCAGTTCATATGCAGGAATCATTCCCATCCCCTGATCTCAAACTTTTTATAACTGGAAATCCCGTGCACTGAACATGGGACATTCTGCATACAAAGAGGGTACTCTTCTACTGAGCAGTACAGATAGGGAACATGCACCCCATGGACATCAGACCACCCCCAACTTCTTCCAAAAATGTGAACAAAAAAGGAGGGCAAAAACATGGCAAACTGCTTCAACACTCCCTTGGGGAACTTTTTAAATTAGGGATGAGGGACTCAACAAGGTGTGTAATCCCATGAGGTCTTATAGATACAGCCTCCAAACTCATGACAGCTGTACTAATATATGTCTTTTCAAAGGTGTAACTCCATCTCTTCTGATTGCACAGTAGAAACCAAACCCAAAACTTCAAACATGAAAAAAACCAATTTTCATATTTTGAAGATGAATGAGCTTGATTACTATGTGACAACAGGTTTCAGACATGTTAAATCACCAGACAACACTCCAACAGAGTTGATAAGCCTGTGGTTGTCTAGATGTTCCTGGTTTCATTCAAAGCAGTTTCCTTAAGCCTGAACAATAATCAGAGGAATGATAGGATTAAGAGTTCATCAGCAGCTAGACCATAGGCTCTCCAGCCCACTGCTAAAGTTACTGATAGAAATGCATGTGTTGATGATCCCTCACACTTGGGGGTTAAAATAAGGCTGTAGTCCAACACAATTAAGTGTATGGTCCTATCAAGGTCAATATGAGGTCTTCATGTGATTACACATAAGCATATAAGTGTCAAGGGCATTTACCCTAGAGCAGTTTTAAAAATCTGGTACTCTCTAAAAGCTTTGTATGGCAACTCTTATCAGCCTCAGCTAGTATGGCTAATGGTCAATGATTCTGGGAATTGTAGTCCAAAAAATCAAGAGGCATCAGATTGCCAACAGCCATTCTAGAGCCTACGTACAACCTGACATTCAAAATAAATAAGAAGAATTAACTGCTTGGCATTTCTTGCTCTATTCAGTATAAGATATTAGCAGAAAGACAATGTCATGAGGTAGTAGAGGTATTTAATTCAAAACGTACAAGTCTGGTGCCTCTTTTCAATCTCACCTTCTTTTACTAACACCTTTTTATTGTAATTCAAAGAGTGTATTAAGAGTATGTTCAATACAACATAGTGGTGACAGTCTTCAAAGTCCATGTCTTAAAAAGAAATTCTTGTATACAGAAATTCTTGTACCTGGGAGCTGTTTTTTTACATCATGATTTTCCCCTATGCTCTGCTTTTTTGATTTTATCATGGCTCTATGATCATAATAAAGTTGATTGGATTGGATATCTTCCAGTCATCAGATATATTTCTGATTATATTATATAGGAGATGTTGTGCAGATAACATATTCACAACCAATTGTGTGAATGGTGAGACTGTGTTACTGTGCCTATGCACACATTTTCTTTCAGAGACAGTTTTGTTCTTCCTATGCATGATGGAAAATACTACTAGAAGACGAGCTATCAGGCTACAGAGCACTTGGCAGCCACATTCAGAAATGTTTAAGGATGCTCATTTTTAATGCAAGAATGCCCCTTTGTATACACAGATAAAACTTTAGCCCTATATCCTTCTTAGTTGTACATCATGCAAGTCTCTTGCAGCAAATGAGAAACTTTTTAGTCAAGAGCAAAATCAGTACCAAGGCTTTGAATAAAATATTGTAATAAATAATCCAATGTTGATCTTTACTATCCAGCCCCCTGATTCAGCACTTCTGATTTCCCTCAAAAAAGAAAAAAAAAAACTCAGAAAATTCACTAATGGGAGTAGGTCAGAATGTTGAAAATATGCTGCTATTAATGTGAATGATGAAAGCAAGTCCATCTGAGACAGGATTGTCTGTTTTCTTCTGTGAAAAGAGATGGAGATCTGACAATGGATTCTCCATTAGCAACCTGGGCACACCCACAAATCTTGAGTTATGTAGATATCTGGGAGTTTTAAGGATATGTTTTGCACTGAAATAAATAGCTTGGTAGAAAATCTACTAACCATGCAGGATAATGTTGCAATCTCATGTCTTTCTGGACAATATTTAAAATAAAAAGCAAATCATCACTGAACCACTTAGGATAAACCTTTAATAAGACACCACCACACAACAATGTCTTCCCAAATTTCTCTGCAGTGATGCACATGAATCCAGTACTGTCAACGGTGCTGCCCAAGCAGCAAAACCACAGACCCAATATCTGTAATCTTGAAGGCCCTACAGTGAATGTATCATTAAAATGACAAGATACCATTTCCAACTTATTATTTTTCCAAAAAGAAAGAAATTTAATCAAGCTCATATATGCAGCACCGATAAAAAATCTGCAGACTTTCCCAATCAAGGTTCAACATCAAACCAAATATATGTGCAGTGCTGCATTTCTAAAAGTATTACATGCAACTTTCAGTTTCAAATCCCAGATTTTTCTAAAAAAAAAAAAGCTACACACTATATAAGAACTTTGTATATCTTTATATATGTTCTTGGGTAAAAAATAGACATCAAATGCTTGCAGAACATAATGCATACCCATTTGCTACACTGAATTATTAATAACCTTAAGTCAAATGCAACTCATTCAGACTTAACCTAAACTAGGTAAAACTAGAAAGAAGATAACCAGAGGAGCATAAAACAAAGATCATCCTCATCAGGTTTTGAATCACTAAACAATAGGGTGAGGAAGCAACAAAACAGGTCAATTATAAAAACAGCTACCAGAAGTGGCCCTGTCTTCATTTAGAATGCTACATATCCAACAAGATCAAAGAAGAAAAGCTGAAATTATGAAATTAGAACCACTTGTAGGGAGAGATGCAACAATACAAAGAGCCAGCTGAAGTCCTCCATCTGCTGAACCACACCTATATAGTATGAATGCAACCAAGGCATTGCCTAAAGCTTCTCTGACAATGGCAGACTCCTGAAACCTTCCTTTCCAAATGGAGCCACAACCCATGAGAAAGAAAAATATATTTGTGCAAAAACTTAATTTTATCAAAGGTTGTGTAAAAAAAATGGATTGATATACATTCAGTGTGTAGCAGTCAACCGACTTGTACAGTTGAATCACTTTTCTTAGACTGATACAATAGATGCAGCATTATATTTAAAGGACTGCTACCTAAAAGAAATCCACTTGTTTTCACCAATATTCCAATCTGCTGCAAGTTTCAGAACACAAAAGCTAACTTGCCCGCTTGATCCCCAACAGCAGTTGTCTACACTTGGGCAGTACGAAGGTTTAGAGAGAGAAAGTGTGCAATATTTTAATAACCAGTACTCTTTTTATTTATTGCTACTGTTGCTTCTCTGGAAAAATCCCTCTGTTGTTGTTGTTGAAATCCCGGTTATTGTTGAAATCCCTGATACACAAACCTCAAACCACTTCTGACTTAAAGTTAGAAACAAAGGAAACCTCTGCATCCTTTTCAATCAGAAGCGTCATCTTCTCCTATACACAAACTCTCCGGATCCTTTAAAGTTCAATTTTCAGGGAGGACAAACCCACTGACTGCGAATGGAGATTTCATGTAATTTTCCTTTTCTCTTCTTTTTCTCCTTGACTGTGTGAACGCCCTTTGTCCGCTATGGGCTGCCATAGGGACCGCACTGCGGACTGCACCACGCCCACAAGCCGGTATCTCTGGGCAGACTCCCCAATAGCAGTAGCAGCACCAGCACCAACAAGAGGTGAAAAAGAGAACATGGGAAGGAGGCACTCTGGCTGGCGCTGCAAAAGACCGGAACGACCTCTGCTCTGAGCCAGAGTTGGGGGGTTTGGGTGTGTGCCGGTAATCACAATAGGGAAGGAGAGAGAGAGGGCTATAATTCATGGGAGGAGGAAGTGGAGCAAACTCATAATCAACAACTGCGTAAGAGGTGGCGTGTTCCCCATCCCCACCTTCCCGGTGCCTCTTGGCGCAACAAAATGCCCACAAGCCAACTGCAGATCTTTCTGCCGGGAGGCCGGGGAACCAGCTTGCCTGCCTCCTCCCTACCCACCCCCTCCTTCTCCCCCCTCCCCCTCCCCCTCCCCCCTCCTGGCTGCTGCAGAAGCTCGAAAGCCACGCACATCTCCAGACGCCGCATCTCACGGACTAAAGAACGAGAGATTCGCCCTGTCCTGGACAACTCCCTCCAACGCTCCTCGCCCCCACCCGCACCGCCCCAAGAAATCCAACTTGGTCCCCGCAGTTTCTCCTTTCCCTGCGTGCCAGATGATCCAAGGCGAGGCTCTTTTTCAGAACTTAAGAGCGCACCACCGAATAAGCTGCTCTGACAGGGAGGGGCGGGCGCGGATCAACTTTGTTCAGTCGCCCGATGCGGGGATGCTACTGTCGGTTTCAAAGCAGATGCCATTTATTTAAAAAAAAAAAAAAGAAGTACAAAGGGTGCCATTTCTTCCAGCTCCTCCCTGCAGCCTCGCAGCGGAAAGAAATGACAACACACACCCTTCCCCGATTTGGGCTGCAGCACAAAAGGGAGGCTCTCGCCATGAGGAGGGATGCGGGGAGGAGGCGGCGGCTGCTGGACCAGGCGATGATATTGCGGGCAACTCTGTTGCGGCAGTTCTAGGCAGCGGGATCCTGGCACACGCATACCTAGGCGCCCCGGTTCCCTTCCAACAGATCCGTACAATACAAAGCGGTCAGGCGGGGAGGGGGGAGGAGAAGGGAGTGGTTGCATCAGATTTCCCTTTTTCGGACCTTCTCTGGGGCTGGACGATGAAATCAGCGCACAGCCGCTCTCGCACCCAGGCTACGCACCGAGGAGAGACAATAAGCACAAAAACCGGCGGCCGGGGCTGGAGGGAGAAGGTGGTTGGCAAGGTGATGCGGAGTCACGGACTTGGGATTCTGCAGGGGAAAGAATGACACCCCCCTCCCTCCCTCCCTCCGTCTCCGCCGCAGAGCCGCATGGAGGACTTTTGAGCAACCTGTAGGTCGCCTCCAGACGGGTCTTCCTCCCCTTCCCGCCGAGGAGGCGAGAGGGACGCGGGGGGACGAAGTCACTCTTCCCAGGGAGAGCCGAAGGAGACCGAGGGCTGGCGGGCTGGGGGAGGGGAGGGGAGGGGATGCCTGCGGCCGCCTTACCTCGCTCTATGTTGGCTATGGCTCTCCTCAGGTGCTCCTCGGTCACCAGCTCGCCTATAACGACCAGGAGGTAAAATTTGCTGTCGAGGAAGCGGTGCGACAGGCTGGGCGAGGGGGGCACCGCCGCGTTGGGGAGGCTGCAAGAGGGCTCCGACTCCGGCTCCAGCACCACCGTCGCCATCCTGGCAAGCCCCGCGCCGCCGCCGCCTCCTCCACCGGCGCCTTCTCCTCGGCGCTTTCCGGCGCTCCTCTCCCCTCAGGCGGCGACGAAAGCGGGGAGGGGGCGAAGAGGACTTAGGTCCCAAGGCGGCTCCCTCAGCCGAGGCCGGGGGCGGGGGGGCAGGGCGGGCTGAGAGGCTCCACCGCGCTCCAGGCAGCTGGGCGAGTGAGGGAGGGCGGGGAGGCGGCGGCGCTTTTATACCGAGACGGTGCGGGGCTGGGACCTGGCGAGAAGGAGGGGGCGGCGGCGGCGGCGGCAACGGAGGAGGAGGAGGAGGGGTCCCGCTAGAGCCACGCGCGCTCGCTGCTGCTGCTTTGCCAGCATCCAGCACAGGCAGCTGATGTCATCTGCAGCAAATCATTCCCATCGCTGCCTCCGGAAGCAGAAAGGATGAGGTGGGCCAACAATACCCGAGAAAGGAACACCGAAGGGCGAGGGAGAGCCTGCTTGTGGGCCTCAGCCCCCGGACTCCCCGGGGCCCAGTCTCAGTACTCCCTTCTCCAGCCCACATACCGCCATGTATGGATTTGTTTTGCTCGGAATCAAGCCCTGCTTAATCCCAACGGCGCTCGTTTGTGGGACTGCCGGGGGCCGACATGCTCACAACACGTGCGCCCAGAGGTCACAGCCGAGGGGAAGGAAGGCCCCGGCAGAGCTCGTGGGAGAGGGAGTTGCTTTCCCCTCTCACACAAGTTCTGTATAAAATCGGCCCTGGGCTTACGCCTTTGATACATTTGCCAGAGACCAGTGACAGGTTTTGCATGGGTACAACCAGCTTGCTGCATGGTGTGGTACAAATGGGTGGAGAGGCTTGACGTCCCTCATAATAATAGAACATCCAAGTAAACTGGTTTGGCCAGAGATTCAGGACAGACCATAGCAGGCACTTCTTTGCACAATGAAGAGTTAGGCCATTTCCGCACTAGAGTGTTATAGCGCTCTGATTCCACTTGCAACATCCTATGGAATCCTGGGGTTTGCAGTTTCGGGAGGGGCCAGCCACAGCCACGGAACAGCTTGCTTGACCTGCTCCATGGGTTGGGACTGGAGGGCCATGATGATAACAGTATTCTTAACCTGCAGGGTCAGCTTCAGAAGGCAGCAATGGGGCATTTGAACCATGGGGTCCAGCTAGGTTCCTTCTTTCTCACTATGCTTTTTCATATCTAGGGAGCTGACAGATGAGGTCACCTGGTGATTTGAAAAGGAGGTGTCATCGGGATCATGGCAATTTCCAGTTCTGTTTCTCACCATCATCTAAGTCAAGCTGTAGAGGTTATTTGCTTGGTGCAGTGGTAAACACCGAGGTCCAGTTGCTGTCATGACAGTTCCCTTGTAGCCATGGGCCCAAGAAGAATGCCAAAATGCAGACCGCTGTAGGTCAACAGTACAGTTCTAGCAGTGTTCAGCCTCCATGAGGTGCAGGCCTTATGTGAAGCTAATGGGTCTTAATTGCCCTCTCAGGACAGTGGCGCTCTCAGTACAATGCATTACAACGAGGATAGCTTACAACATTATATTGTTGCTGGGGAAATGAGTTTCCCAGCCAAGCTACTGTGATGATTTTAGCTAAGCACTTACAGAACAAGGAATTCTGAAAGTAGTGGAGTGGAGTAGGGGATTCAGATGGCATCACCATCTTTGCTGATGGAAAGGTTAAATGGCACTTTGACTTTGTGACCGCTGGCAGGTTCACAGCCTGGCACTGATTCTTCATCTGACAGTCTCACTAGAGGCCCAAGCCTAAGTAACTCAAAGCAACTTTTACCAGCTTTGATTGGTGTTAACTATAACTTTTCCTGGATAGAATGAACTTGCTGCAGTGACCAATGGGCCTAAAGAGAGAGTTTGGAACAAAATCATTGATTAATTTATCGTGTTATTAATTTAGTAGAATTTTTCTGGTGATTTTGCCTAACTTTCTAGATTCCCCAGTTAACACTGAAGTACAAAATTAGGGTGGGTGCCTCTCCTTAGTCACATACACTAAAACAGGAAGGCCTGCTACCTCAAGGGAACAAATAATAGAAGAAATGTGTTGCATGTCTCTGCTTGTTGAGCAGACTAATCTGTGAATTTCTTTGAGAAGATAGCAAGAAGGAGAAAGGAGGATAGAGATACTTCTTTCTGGAGGCCAAGTCAAGTAGTTGGGCTTGTATAGAAGAACAACAGCTAAGTTTGGGAAAGAAGAATAGAAAAGGAAAAAAAAAAAGCCAAGAAAGGAAATGGGGTGTGAAGGAGTAATTTGTTTGCTTAGCAGGAAGCCAGGCCATCAAGGCCTTTTTGGAATGCCTCTCAGGAGCTATATGGAGAGGAAGTGTTTTGAGTCTTTCAGGGATATGGGAACATATTAAGTCTCTGTTCATTAATGTGCCCTCTTTCAGTTATATTCTGGACTGGTTTCTATTGCATTATTGTGATAAAACATGGGAATACACTCTCTTCAATAACCCCTTACCCCGATTATATTCTGAACTGATTGCTATTGTAAACTATTGTATAATATAAATTATAATATTTTATGGAGTAAGCTTCATTGAGTCCCTTTGCAAGGGGGTTGTGACTTGGATCTTTTTTTTAATACAGAAAAAAAGTAAAAATAAATGTAGGATTCAATACTGCTAACATGCTCATGGCAAGGATCAACTGAAGTCTTGCTTCTGCCAGAGGCAAAACAATATTTGTTCTCTTCCCAAGTCAGTCTATATCATTATTCTCTCTGGCAGTGAAATAAAACAATACTATACAAATTTTAGTATACTAAAATTAAAAAGTAATAAATATATGTCCTACCCTTTCATGATACTTCAGCTGGCTGTAGCAGTTATCTCATTTTGTCTACCTTTCTTGCCTGGGGCCAACCAGGAAATGGCACTCAGACTCCAACACCATGTCAAGGGGCAGCATGTTCAACTCTAGCCAGGTTATTTGAGCAGCTGAAGCAGAATATATGTCAAGCGCTTCTCCATTTCTCTGGCAGTAAAAATGCAACGGGAATGTATTTTTAAAAGGTTATCAACCCACTACCCTTTCATGACACCTAAATCTTGTGTCTGTGACAATCGTATCACTGCCTAATGACAGAGTGAATTTAGACATGGGCTTTTGTTGTTGTATACCTTCAAGTAATTTTCTTCTTATGGTGACCTTAAGGTGAACCTATCACAGGATTTTCTTGGCAAGATTTGTTCAGAGGGGGTTTGCCTTTGCCTTCCTCTGAGACTAAGGCCATTTCCGCACTAGACTGTTATAGCACTATTATTCCACTTGCAACATCCTATGGAATCCTGGGGTTTGCAGTTTTGGGAGGGGCCGGAAACTGCAAACCCTGGGATTCCATAGGATGTTGCAAGTGGAATAATAGTATTATAACGGCCTAGTGAGGAAATATCTTAAGAGTATGACTTGCCCAAAGTCACCCAATGGGTTTCCATGGCTCAACAGGAGTTAAACCCTGGTGTCCAGAGTTATGGCCCAATGCTCAAACCTCTGTACCACACTGGAGCCCAGTCATGGGGTTAGATGGCTTGAAAACTTACTGGAAGATAAGTGGATCAACAGCAACTAGTTATGATAACTCTGTGTGGCCTCTAGGTTCAGAGGCAGTGTGCCTTTGAATACCAGTTTCCTGGGAACAGTTGTATAAAGTTATCTGTGAATGTCCCTCCAGTTTGACTACTATGAGGAAGAGCCTTCATGACCCAGATCATGTTCTTTATTTTATTTTATTATTTCATTTCATTTTTGAGAACAGTTTCTGAAATCCCCTTTCTTGAGGCTGTAGTCCAAAAATTAATTTTCCCAAGCTCTGGATGGATCTTTCCCTACATACAATAAGTGTTTTGTTTTGTTTTTAATTATATCTTGCACCAGATCTTCCAGAATTGTTTCATAGAAGAAAAAGTGGAGAACTACTAGGGAAAGGGGTCTTTTCAGTGGTAACACTCTGGCTCAGGAACAGCATCCCTGGAAAGGCGCCCTGAGCACCTGCTTTATGGCCTTTTCAGCACTTGTTTGGTGAGAATGGTAATCAAATAAATAAATAAATCCACATATACATACATTTTTGCATGGAGTTCTCAAAAGGACACACTCTTTCCACCATGATTAGTTCCATTTTAGCCCAGGTATTAGAAATGTCTATTAACTGGAAGATGACTCCAAAAAATTAGGCACCCAGAAATTTTGCAATCTTGTGGAGAATGCTACAGATACAGCCCACAAGTACCAGGTAATCTATGTGTGATCTGAGACTTGCTCTGCATCATTCTCTGTGATAGACCAAATTAATCTTTTAACCACCTTGGGCTGCCAGAGGGACCACAATGTAGATTACAGAAGAACTTCTGGACCTGGCAGGATGGAGAGCAGGGCTGTGGAGCTGGTACACAAAACCTTTGATTCTGGATCTGATTCCTCTGTTTTTCTACTCTACAATTCCAATGCAAATCTTTCATAAATGGCAAATCTATATTAATTACTAATACCATATTTACTTAATATAGATTTGCCATTTATGAAGGATTTGGAGTCATACAGTACCATATTTACTCTCATAAAATGGTAGCATAAAGCATTTCATTACCATTGTATGAATCATCAAGCTACTTAGATTGATAGAGCATAAAATATATTTCTCTGATTAAAGTTTCTGAACGAGAAAACTTTCCTAAATTCTTATGAGATTCAATATGCAAAAAACTAGGCATTCAATATTATACATTTTTATTTTGAAGTCGGAGTGGCTACATTTCTACTGATTCCAACACCACCCAAAATTGTTTCTGACTTCAACTTCATGATTCCAGCTACATAGTTCTGATGGAAAGCGTTGGTGCACAGCATCACTGAGCAAGTCCAACCAATGAATAGCTTCCTGTATTTCCAATGGAAAGAAGTACAATTATGCTCAGCTAGCAAAGGTTTTTTTTATTCAGTTTATTAAATTACTATTGTTGAAATGACATGTCTCTTTTTAGTATTTGATGCCTGATTTTGTGTTCATATGTTGAGGTTATTTCACTGATACCACTTCACTGTTTTATTGATGTGAGTCTTCAAGATGACAGGAAAGGCAATTGATCATCATTGATAATTGGCTGAATGAACTTTATATATCAGTAAATCCAAATGGGACTGAAAGAGGCAACATCAAAAGAATTTTTGCTCAAGATGCTTACAGGGATAAGCCACACATATTTGAGAAACAGGGTCCTATGAGTGAGGGTATATACTTTACCAAGGAATACGATGTACAGTGGACTTTACAGACTGGGCTAAAGAAATGTGGGTTCTCACAATATAGCTCTTTCAGCTTTGCATTTGTCACCTCATCATCCTCTCATGGTGGAAGGGGTTGTTTGCATTGATTTCTTTGATTGCCTCAGGCCTATTGGGATTTTTTAAAAACGAGTATGGTTTTCAAAAGCAAATTTTCTCCTCTGTGATTTTTTTTTCAATTTTTAAAGGAGTCACAGATTTATAGTGCAGAACTGTCATTTCACTGATGCATTGTACCATAATAACTCTATTAAAAAATTAAAAAGAAAACAGGAAAAGATAAAGGAGCATAATTTAATTTCTTTTTAATTACAAAATGTCTCAAAATTTAAAAGAAATGCAGTTGGTAGTGGGAATAAAATGTTGAAGCTGATTCTGGAAATTGTCAAAAAAAGGTTATTTTGATCTTCTTAAAATTCCCAAGAATTACAGCAACTAATATTGTAACCTCTCAACACATTCACCTGATTTGGAGGAGCCCAGCATCTCTTATCTTACTTCAAGGATCTGGTAAGGATCTTACTTCAAGGATCTTTAAAAAAAAAAGCCCTTTCCACACCATACCTGGATCCCACATTGTCCTATTGCGATCCCGGCAGTGCCATTGCTGGGATGGGATCAAGGCCTGAACTCTCCACACCACACCCTGTTGGCTGCCAGCGGATGGGCAGCAGTAGGGATACTCTTCTCCCATCCACAGTACAGCCTGCCTCTTCCTGCACCAGGGAGCCCTGGTGGCACAGTGATTGAATGCTAGTACTGCAGCCACAAGGTTTTGAGTTTGATCCTGCTGGGTTCCAGGTTGACTCAATCTTCCATCCTTCTGCAGGTCAGTAAAATGAGTACCCAGCTTGTTGGGGGCAATTAGCTAACACATTGTAAACCACTTAGAGAGCACTTAACTAATAAGCAGTCCAGAAATACACATGCTATTGCTATTCTGGAAGGAAGCACTTGATAGTGCTTTGGCCTTTACCACGTGCCTGCTAGTGATGAGATCTTTGCAAGAAAGGGAACCATTACCAGATTTTTTTTTTTCCTGGTAATGGTATATGGTACAGTGGATGGGGATGTGACAGCAGTGAGACCACAACCATGTCATGCACAAGCACATGTCCCAGACTGGACCAAGATGGCAACATCATGCAGTAAGGGCTCAAGTATACAAAAGAAAAAAGCAGATATATGGATATTTTGAGAGAAAGAATTGTACCGTACAGTGGGCCCTCAGTATCCACTGTGGTTTGGTTCCATGATCTCCCATGGATACCAAAATCCATGGATGCTCAAGTCCCATTGTATACAATAGTGTAGTAAAATGTTGTTCCTTGTATAAAATGGCAAATAGCTGAAAAGATTTGCTTTTGGGTTTGCTTGCTTGTTTGTTTGTTTGAATGTTTTTAAGCCATGGTTGGTTGAATCCATTGATGCAGAATCTGTGGATAGGGAGGGCCAACCATAATTTCAAAAGGGCTGTGATCTCAAAGAACCATTTCCCATGAATTACCCATCTGAGCAGTTAAAGAAGGAGCCTTTGAAGATCTTCACCTATGAGGAAGCCCATATCAGAAGAGGCATTTTCTAAGATACCATTTATTGGTTTTTAAAATATGTTTATGGATTGACTTTCTGCTTAAAAGCGCTCAGGGTTATACACATAAGCCAAATAAAACAAAAATAAAGATCATTATCCTGAAGGAACTGGGTCATGAGGGTTTTAGGGTCAACATCATGAATTCAGAACCTAACCAGTAGCCTCAAAGTGCTTTGTCAGTACAGAGGTTACAGGTTAGGAATGATATCTATTGCGCAACAATTGTACCACTCCATTTTACTTCCAGTTGTCTTTCTGAACCAAGTCCAAGGTTACGTTCCAGATACAATACATTACAATAATCTAATCTAAAAGTCATCAGGCAGAACATTGACTTATGATGATGGCAGCATATGGGTCCTCAGCTTCCAAAAATAAAATTCCACTGATTGGACTTGGCATAATTTCATTATTTTTTTAATTCACACATTTTACAGTGTGATGATGCAATTTTGCTGCAAAGCTGCAAATTTAAAATGCATGTAAAAAGCACATTCTGGAGACCCATGTTTGTGTGTTTGTCTTTGTTTGTGTCTTTGTGTTCATGCTTGTGTCATGAGTGTTCATATCCATTCTTTTGATTTTTATGCTTTCCTTTAGTAAGCTCTTTTGGGGTCCAGACTCAATATTTTCCAGACAAAAGGATACTGTCTAAAGATAGATAGAAAAGCATTTTGCTTTTCAGTAGCTGTATGCATCATCTTCAGTCAATAAATTCTAGCAATGATATTGTTATGGTGCTTTTTCTGTACCTGAAAAATGTAATGATGGCCTGAACTTTGCTTAAAATTTTGTCACAAGTGGTTAATTACAGTTGAGGTCAGCCCCAGGGTACAAAGAAGAAAGTTGTTGTGAGCTCTTTCTAATATGTGAGTAAACCTCTGTTGCTTTATTTTGCTCCTTGCCTGCAACAAGTTCTATACAAATTGGTCTCTCATTTGCAAGATAAAATATTAGGGCTGCATGTTCTAAATGTACCTGCCTAAATACCCTAAAGGTACCAGATCCTGTCTGATCTTGGAAGCTAAGCAGGGTCAGCTCTTGTATGGGAGACTGCCAATGAATATCAGCTGCAGTAGGTTATATTGCAGAGGAAGGAAGTGGCAAAACCATCTCTGAGGATTCCTTGCCTAAGAAAACTCTGTGAAATTCATAGGATTGCCATATGTCAACAGCAATTTGAATGCATATTTGAACGAACATACATATATCTAAACATACAGATAGAAAATTTTAGTGATCCTTGCTACAGACTAATGCTGTATAGAATTAAAGAAGGTGTGAGCAGTTTCCTGCCCCAGAACCTTCTGCAAACTGTGCCTCTGAAATTCAGTGGGAAATCATGAAAAACACTTCACAACTAGCATTTCCTGTTTGATTTAAAGGAAATTCTTGGTATGCGACAAAATTGCAGAGGCATGATTTTGGAGAAACCTGGAGATCAGAAAAATACCTTTGGAGACTACATCTTGTCCACCCTGGCTTAGACTGAATCTTGGCCCATACGTTCTCCATTTATGGACACACATTCATGCACATTTGATATGACTTTTACAGTTGGTCCTCCATATTTGCTAGAGTTAGGGGTCGAGGACCCCTGCAAAAGTGAAAAAATGCAAATATCAAAGTGTATTTGGTGCAGGGAAGGAGGCTGAGGCATGGTGGGGAGAATGGGCACTAGAGTCCAAACAGTGGCAGAGCTTGGAGTGCACAGAGGGAGGCGGGCAGAGGGGCGGGGCTACTGTGCAGGGATGGGGCTATGGGGTGGGGGCAGGGCTATGGCACAGGAGCTACGGTGACTGGGGGCAGGGCTATGATGGATGGGGTTAGGCTATGGCACGTGGAGGAGAGCAAGCAAGTAGATCTTGGTGTTTCAGTTTGATCACCCAGCAGCCCCTCTCTCATGTCCCCCACTGGATTTACAGGGTTGCACAGTGGCTCCTTTCACAGTTGCCAGGAACCTTGGAGTCCTGCTGGATGACCACCTCTCTCTATATCCCTTTATCAGAACTACGGCAAAGGCATGCAGCTTCACTCTTTTGAACATCTGCAGGATCCGAAGGTTCCTGACTGTAGAGACTGCCCATCTGCTTCTCCAGGCCTTGGTTGTCTCACACCTGGATTATTGTAACAGCTTACTGGCAGGTTTGCCTTCCCTTTTTCCCTTTGTCCTCTGGTTTTAATTCAGACCAATGCTGTCCAGGTTATTTTAAAAATTCACCAGTTTCTTCTCCCCATAGATCCCTTCACTGGCCAGGGTCTGTTCGGGCCAGCGCCTGTTTCAAACTTTTGGTCCTGGTCTTTAAATCTTTGTACTTTAACCTCCCTCAGTACCTTGCAGCTCATCTTGTTTGGTACATCCCACCCAGGAATTTGAGATCTGCAGGCAAAGGATTGTTGTCTGTTCCACCAAAGCATACAGCTCTGTCAAGGCTGTGAGCCTTTCAAGCTCTGGCTCCACATTTGTGGAACAGTCTTCCTTTGGACCTCTGGCTGGAGGAGGATCTCACCTGCTTTTGTAAATGGTTGAAGACCTTCCTCTTTGACTCTCCATCTTAAGTCACTGAGATGTATTTAAGGTGTTGAGAGGAATAGCAGCTGGTGGGGTGTTGGGGATTCTATGCCATGTGTTGTGCTTTTTTGTTTTAATGTCCTTGTCCCTGATTGTATATGTCATTGTTCCGCCTTTTCATGTAAAGGGCATTATAAATAAACATTACTATCTGCAGTGCCCTTCAAAAATTGCCGCTGGGGACACACCACTCCCTCACCCCCCTGTCCCTACGTCACTGGGTTCAAACCAGGTCAAGGAAAGGAGAGGAAAGGGGTGAATAGTCACGGTGGCCCTACAGTTTCTCTCTTGCCCTTCTCTTTTCTTGGGCATCTGGATAGGGTTTAAGCTGTGGAGAAAATTGAGGTGTGAGCTGTCCTTAGCTGGTCAAGCAGTTGCTGGTGGAAGAGGAGAAGTACCAGGGGTGAGTTTCTAAAGGGTTGTGTGACCTGATCAGGGTCACCAAGAGGACAAATTCCCTTGGAAAAAAAGTGCCTGAAGGCAGGGCAGCAGTTGGAGAAATCTGCAAATAAATTAATCCGTGAAAGTTAAACCCCACAGACGTGGAGGGCCAAGTGTATTTGTTTCCTGCCAGATCTGTTAAGTGGCCTCTGGAACTGTGTGGTCAAAAAAATACCTGGAATATTTTTCATATTATCTTTTCTTGTCTTAATAGTATAATGTTTTATTTTAATCATTGATTTCCTAGTGATTTTCTCAGTCATCCCCTCATTGCAAGCAATGGTTAATTTACTATTTTGTCATATTATGGCATTTGGCTACAACTGCAACATGGGAATTTCATGAGCAGTTTGGAGAAAATTATCTCATAGGGAAAATGGGAAGCAGCTTGCCTCAGGAATCATGCTGTTGCTATTAAACTGCTGCAGAATATCTCAGAAGACCAAAAAATAATACTGCAGCACGGTTTACAAATGTCAAAGTTTTGTGTTTACTTTAAGACAAAAGTAAGTCTCATTGGTGAAGGCAAAACTGACCCTTTAATTCTGCACCTTCCAGCATGTCACAGATGAAAACCTGGACACGTATGTCAAAGCAACATCAGGGTGTGGTCAAGATGGCAAAAGTTAAGCTTGAAAAGCTAGAAGAGACTACAGCTTTTGCCTGAGTGTACTGGGAAGGACAAGATTCTGCTCCCTCCTCTCACCTATCCACTAAATTTATTGAATCACACTTTTTTTGCACTTTGAATTCAGCTTTTGAAGTAAGCTGAGAACAAAGAGGAAAGTGGGAGAAGGAGAGAGATCTTGTTCTTATTGTGTGCCTTCAAGCCACTTCTGACTTGTGGCAACTTTAAGCTGAACCTATCATGGGGTTTTCCTGGCAATATTTGTTTGGGGGGGTGCTTTTGACTTCCTCTGAAGCTGAGAGAATGTGACTTGCTCAGTGGGTTTCCATGAAGGACTGGGGATTCAAATCATTTTCTCCAAAGCTGTAGTCAGACCCTCAAACCACCACAGAAACTGGGACATATTGAAAAAAGCTGGGGGGGAATTGGATGACAGAGGATTAATAAGGATTGTCCCTGCCATACCAGAGCTGGAAAGTATGATTCAGGTCCACTGATAGGTGCAATTTGATCCATCTAACTGTGTTTTGACTGGTGGTGGGACACTTTTCCTCAGGATTCTATCTTTTCTGGAACTAAACACACATAAATACCAGATGATCACAAGGAACATGTCCTGATGCAGAATTTGAGAACCACTGAACAATTTGAAACCAGGATCATGCAATCTGAAATGTTCATTTTCTCATAACCACCATCTAAGACTTTGGAACAATGTTTGAAAAGCAATGTCTGACCCCTGTCAGTCAAGACTGTTCTTGTTTGGGACCTATGTATGATTCCGTCTTGGCCCTACATGTTCTTAGTATTTCTTTCCTCACTATAGAAGCATAGGGAGGTTGTGTTTGTTTTTGCTCTTCAGTGTACAAATATTTTCTACCTTTTCCATTGCTTCAGGAGCCAGAGCAACTGGTCACATGCCAGAGTCTTTGAAATCTCATCTCTCTCTCCCTCTTCAGCCTTGAGTAGGTTCTCCAGTAAAGGAATTCCTTGCATTTCTGTATGGCATCTACAATTTAACCAAAGTTCTCAGGGCTTGTCTGAACTGGTTGCAATTAAAAATAATCCATGTGGGTCCTCCTTTAAATATATATTGACTATAACTGCAGTAATAGTTTTAGAGTTTATACTCTTTATAAAGCATCCTCCTTCAACCACTCCTGCCTGAGGAATCCTGAGAGCTCCTGCTCACTGCTCCCAGAAACAATCAGTGCAACTTAAGTCAGGGAGGGAAAAGGAGAAAAAGGTGATACATACATAGGAATACATTTGCAATGGTGCAGTTATTAAATTTTCAGCATTCACCACAACAATCTCCATAGACACATAGTAGCTGCTGTCCAACATCCCCTCAGTTTAGCATAAATACCTGCACACAGAGATATGGTATGCCATGCACAATACAACTTTGCACAGCAGAAGTCAGTGACTAGGTGCTATTTCCTAGAATTGGAGGGCCGTGGTAATTTCAAGGCTGGACTTCTGCAATGCACTGTACATTGGGTTACCTGCATACCAAGTTCAGAAACTTCAATAGTTAAAAACATGGCAGATTGGTTGCTATATATCCAGGAATGACCATAGCACATCAGTACTAAAACCACTCCACTGGCTGACAATTCGGTTCCAGGGCAAACTACAAAGTGTTGACTATTACCATTAGAACCCTACATGGTTTGGGTGCAGGTTACCTATGAGATCATCTTATCCTATATAGTTCATGCTATATACTCAGGTCCTTTGAGAAATATCTACTTCACTCAGCCAAAACTAGACTGGCTGTTACCCAGAGGACATTTTCTTCAGCTCTCCCCAGACTGTGGAATGACCCAACAGATTTGTCAGCTCAAGATGCTGTCTGAATTTAAATCAGCAGTAAAGACCAGTCTCTTCTAGCAGGTCTATCCAGGTAATTAATAAATTAGGGTTTTAAAGTATTTATTGACAGATTTTGATGTGTATCGGTTTTATATGCTCTCATAGTATATTTTATATTTATAAAAAAATATGCATACTGTTTTCTATGCATTGTGATTTTTTTGTTGTTTCCCACCTTGATCCACAGTAAAAATATATTATTATTATTGTTATTATTATTATTATACAATGGAAAATGTGCAATGCACAACCATAATGCACAATATACGATGCACAATTTCAATGCAAAAGGCACAATTTCAACATACAAAGACAAGGCACAGAGGAACATGCTGACTGCACAACTCCTCTTCAGCTAATATCAGCAGAGCTGCAGAATCATGACTTTTTGGCCTCATGTGTTTAGTGTGACTTATGCATGTGTATACCAGATCCCATTTAGGAAACTCAAAAATTGTCCAGTCATATCAACAATTGTAGCAGTTTCATCTCCACCAAGAGTACCTCTTTCACAATGAGTCTTAACTATCCATTCAAGACCAAGCCAGTCCAAATTTTCTGTGTTACAGCAGGGATAATTCACAAGAATATAGTGTAGCTAAAAAAGTCCATCCTGCTCCCTTAGCTGCTATGATTACAGCTAACCCCAGAATGAAGCTTGAAAGGGAGTCAGAAAATGTCATCATCCCTTCTAATAAAAAATCCTGGTGATTTTATCCATCAAAGTGGCAGTTGGTGTGAATTCACTCAAAGTTTTAATCCAAATGTTAAAGAAGCTATCCACAGTGCTGAACCTATTTGGAGGATAGTCTCTTGATGGCTTCATTAAAGTTTTGATTAAATCCTAGTGCAGACTCATTGTCCTCCTGATGGTGAAGTTATCAATTGCTGTTAGCCCTGGCTTCATCTACACCACTATATATTGCCATGAATTCTTCCAAAAAAATATGGGTAGGTCAGCCCCTAGAAATTAAATATTTAGAATAACCAAATGAGGTGAGATACTGAATGTCCTTAAAGATGTTGTCTGAATGGAGTAATCAATAAATCTGAGGAACATGCCAATTATAAAGATCCATTTCAATGCGGCAGGCCCCTCCAGACACAAATTGTCTCTTTATGATGGATTGCTGAAATTCATGGAAGAAAACAAATGCAGAAAGACACAAGGGACAAAGCTATCTCTCTGCCTGATTCCCAACAGGCAAGTGATATATATGTTTAGGTTGCCAATTCTGTAGCAAACTGGGTAATTCAGCCTGACAGACTCATAGCCCTTCACCCTGCAACCTCCTCATTACAGTCAATTTATCCGTTGGACAGACAGACGGAAAGTTATATTGTGGAAGTCATGTGGGAATGTCTATGGGAAAGAGCCATGTCTCTTTGAACTGGCAGGGGAAGGGAAGGAGATAATCTAGAACAGTGCATGGAACAGGGCAAAAAAGAGATGGAATTTATTTACTTAAATGCAGCCCTATATCTAGAGATCTCAGAAAAATAACATTAAACAATTACAAACTATTCAGATTCAATTAAACCAGTTAGAACAATTTGACAAGATGAAATAATATCCAGAAACCCACAAGCCAGGAGATCATAGCCAAGCCAAAGTCACTGAGCCCCAAAAGTTTGGGTAATCAGCCAGATGTTGAAATAAGACCAACATGAGTGCCTATCAGGTTTCCAAGAAGAGGACATTCCACAATCAGGGTACCTTAGCAGAGAGCATCTCTTCTCCCATGTCTTCACATAGTGTACTGCCCCATTGGAGGAACACAAAGAATGGCCTCTGCTGCAGATATCTGTGGTTGGGCAGGTATATACAGGAAGTGGCACCAAGCCCTGTAGAGCTTTAAATATAATCACCAGCACCTTCAGCTCAGACTAGAAGTGTATTGGCAGTCAACAGAGTTCATTTAAAACCAATGTCCTGTGGTTTCTATATGTTTTTGCTCACAGCAATCTGGCTGAAGCCTTCCTAACCTCTTTAACGGAAGCCCTCCCCACACAGCATATTGCAGTGCTTGGAAACAGGAAGTTACTAGTGAGTTATCATGGCCCCATGATATTCCTCTTCAAAATAATGAAGTTACAGTTAAAAGAAAGAGAATTCCTCCAGACTAGTGATGGATAGGCAAATCTCAATTACCAACACCTCTGACAAAGAAGTGCTTTCTAAACAAAGTCTCTCTTTTTTTCTTTTCTTTTCTTTTTTTTGTCTGCCCAATCTATCCTTGACTCTGTTTCCTTTTTTTTTTTTTTAGCAATAATGGAATTGAGATGATGGTGAAGGATAGCTGGAAGAAGAGACTATTTGTGTCAGGTTGTAGCAGCATGTCTGCAGTAAACAATGCAATAAAACTTCCACAGACAAAGAAAAGGATTCTCCTGAGTGCACCTATCTAAAACAGGCAAGTTAAACAGCAGCTGCTCCTGATACCATAATAACATATCTGAAAGAAACCTGGGGTCCTTTCATACTACACAATTGTAGCACTATGATTCCACTTTGACTGCCATGCTATAGAATCCTGGAATTTATAGTTTAGTCAGAAGCACCAGAGTTCATGGGCTGAGAATTCTAAATATCTCTCCATAAACTGCAAATCCCAGGATTCCATAGGATGGTGTCATGGCAGTCAAAGTGGTACCATAGTGTTATAATTGTGTAGTGTGAAAAGTCCCCAGGAAGAAAGAGTACACACAGAATAGGGTTGGTTGACCTGTCTTAGTCTCTCAATATTTAGTAACACAATTGCATGGAATCATTTTTTAAAAATGCATCCAAGCCAGTGTGGTTTAATGGTGAGAATGAACAACTAGAACTATAGACACACAGCTGAAATCCTCACTCAACCACAGAGCTCATGGCTGACCATGAGACAATCAAAGTTTTTCAAGCTTATCTCATAGGATAGAATCATCAGGAAGTGAAGAAAGACCAAACAACCCCCTCTTAACTCTCTTTGGAAGAAGCACAGGGCAAAAATATAATGTTAAAAAATGTGGCCATTGATTACTGGTGGTTCACATACAAGTTGTCCTCTGATATGAGTGTCATTAAGTCATAAACATGAATGTGTGAATGGCATATTCACAGTTCTAGCAGGCAAATTTTTGGTAGAACCAATATTTTAGGCCATTTCTACACTACACTGTTATAGTGATATTATTTCACTTTCAACATCCTGTGGAACTCTGGGGTTTGTCGTTTACTAAGGTCAAAGATCTCTCCAGTTGAGAATTCTAAATGCCCTTCCCTAAACTGCAAACCCCAGGACTCCATAGGATGCTGAAAGTGGAATAATAGCACTATAACAGTGTAGTGAGGAAATGGCCTTAATCTTTGGGATCATACTGGATGGGATAAAAAACTAAGTTAGAGCTCCAAGACATGCTATTTGCTCTGAATTGTCTTGCACCGTGTTGCTTGCTTATACTTCTCACCTCTTGTTCTTGTCTCCCTGTTCACATGGTCTTTTCTCCTACCACCTTATATAAAATGCCATTTTTTTCTGCTTAAATGCATTGGTCTTGTGGAATTCTAAGCCTGAGAATGGGGAGAAAGATTGGGAGATAAGAGTGATGGAGTGAGGTAAAATAAGAAATCCTAGAGGGAAGGAGATACAGGTCTTTCAGATCCATATATGGTCAGTTAGCACTGACATGTCAAAGCAATGAGTTTGCTTACCAAAACACAGTTCCTTTGTGGTCAAAACCTTATCTGAGGAGATTTCTTTTATGTGTGTGCTTGTGTGTGTAAGTGCAGTTATGAGGACGGATATATTAATATGCAACCATTATATTTGTTGATAGCTCTACTATTGGATTGGAATTGGTGAATACTCACAACTCAGTTCAACTGTTCGTCTTTGCAGGTTTCCTTTGTAATTTCCTTGTTCAAGGCCTGTTACTTGTAAATCCCACTGGAAGGAGAGAGGTAGATTAGTAGATGTGAGGCGGAAGGAGGGAAAGAGATTGTCAGATCAGAGGAGGAAGGAGGGAGGACTGAGAAATTGGGCAAAGAAGAAGGGAGGCGGATCAGCAAATGAGAGAGGAAGAAAGGGAATAAAATCACCAGATCAGATGGGCAGGGAGAGAGAATGATGGGACAGGGAGGGGAGGAAAAATAGTGGGAAAATGCATATTTGCTTTAGGGAGGAAGGGAGGTTGGGAAGCGGCCAGCAGCTGCTCTTTGTACCCCTTCCCTACAGCACCTGGGTAGACTGTTTTGAATGAAGGGATGGGGATGTGATCAATATTCTAGTGAGAAAACCCAGTATCAAACAAATGGATCAGTCTTTTTAAAAAGGAGCTGCTTTTAGGGTAGGAACAAAAAAACTTGGAAAAGGGGGAAAGAGAACTCGAAACATGCGAAAAAGAGCAATATATTGTCTGGATAATAATAATAAAAAAGTAGTTAATATTGCAACACATAGTGCTAAGTCCCACTACATTTGCCCTGTCTGGAAGAGCTCTAAATTGCACTTATTTCCAGTTGATTCCAATTGGATTTCACTTAGTTGTAACTGCATTTTTACACTGGTTTCAATTACGTACCCTGTTGTTGCTGCTGTGTGCCTTCAAGTTGTTTCTGACTTAGGGTGACCCTAAGGCAAACCTAGCACTGGGTTTTCTGGGGCTGAGAGAATGTGACATACCCAAGGTCACCCAGTGGGTTTCCATGCCTGAACAGGGAAGTCAACCCTGGTCTTCCAGGGCCATAGTCCAACGCTCAAAGCATTACACCACGCTGGCTCTCTCAATTAGACCCTACAGACTACTAATTTAATTTGGATCCAGCCCAATAAACAATAATTCCTGTTGCTTGTGGGCAGAGTAGGAGGTAGTATATTTGGCTATTTTAATTATTATTATTTATTCTTTCATTATATTTCTGCTAGCCACCATGGGAACATGATTATGTTGGACATGCAGGATATGACTGGGATAAATAGATAAACAGATAGATAGGAATAAAATGTTGGCAGAACTTAGTTGCCTTTTTAAAAAAAGAATTGTGTTTTTGTATGTCAACAGACTTGCTTGTTCTTTGGACTAGAATAATTTATTTATATAGGCATAGTGGAATCTGGCCCCAGGTTTCAAGTTCAGCTTTTATTTGCCTCATCATGTCTTTTCTGTATACATGACCAGGGTTATTCCCTCAGGTTTTTGCTATCATAACAACCCTCAGCTCCTGCCTCAGACACCCAGTGTTTTTACTTCCCAGAAATTAGCCAGTCCCCTAGCATTAAAAGTTTACCAGCCAGCCCATAATTATAGTACTGAATGGAATTCTTTATGTGAGAATGGCATCTCAGCTGAATTCTGCCACAGAGAGCTGTATAAATATACTCCTCAGACATACACCCGGAGCCTAAACATGTCAGTCGGAGTCTGTCTCTGAAAATAACTGAAGTCACTGCTATCCAAGAGGGGTTTGCAGGATCAGGTATACTGTGATCAAAGCTGAACTCTCATCCCTTGAGGAGGGACTTCTGGAGGTCACTTAGAGAAGCAGGAATTCCGAAGGAAAGACAAGGCTTATCGGATGTGATTGCTTGTCCAACCAAAAACACGGATGGCACACTTCACAGGGCAACACTGAGCCTTCGGTTCTTTTCTCTGACTTTAGCCTGGCTAGATGTACGACCTTAAGCAGATCAGTCAAAAATGAAGCTTCTGTCTTTAAAATTGGATGCTTGGCTTTATCCCTTCCAAGAAACTATCACATTAACTTGCCTCCATTTAAAAATAAAATATCCTCCTGCCCCTAAGTGCCAGGTCTAACCAATTTCACCAGAGTTTGACCAGGTTTGACAGCTAAGTTAAATTTTGTATAACTCAGAAGCCAAAAAGAATAACATCTCTGATGTTAGAGCTGTTCATACTTTTATAATGATGATACAAGAATCAGGAGACATTTCTGCTGGTCACAGTCAGTTTGGCCACTAAACAGGCAGATATTCATCCTAGATGCGGGTCACACCACTACTTGCTATTTTGTCAGTAGGTAGCAGGAGTTGTGCATATGTTTCAAAGGAATTCATACAATACTTGCTTCTAATTGATGCCCTTTCTGATTGTCCATTGCTTGTGACAAACAAGAACCTGTTGGTTTTTTAAACCATATGTTATGTTATGTGTTTTTGGTAAGCCTATCATCTAGAGTCTGTAGAGAATATAGGCCTGGATTCTGTTGTTAGCTCCAACTAGCGTAGACCTGTGAAATCAGTAGGATTTAAATACATGTTAGCTCAACATCTGAGGGAAGTAGTACTGCCATTCTATTCAGCTTTGGTCAGACTTCACCTGGAATACTGTTGCTAGTTCTGAGCACCACAGTTCAAGAAGGATATTGACAAGCTGGAACATGTTCGCAGGAGACCAACCAAGAAAGAAGGCAGAAGTTCTGAAGAGAAGGAACCATTGGGGAACAGTTGAGGAAGTGAGTATGTTTAGCTTGGAGAAGAGAAGATTGAAAGGAGATGTGATAATCATTTTTAAATATTTGAAGGGATGCCATGGAGAAGATGAAGCAAGCTTGAATTTTGCTGCTGCTGGGGACAAGAAGATGAATAAGTGGTTTCAAATTACAACTGATTCTTCCCAAACATTGCCTGCCAGAGGATTGGACTTGATGGCCCTTGTGGTCTCTTCCAGCTCTATGATTCTATGATTAGGAAGAACTTCCCAATTGTTTGTTTTTTTAAATGAGTATATTACCTTTTATTTTCACAAGAAAGGTGATTAACATGCTTACTAATAATAGTTACAGTAGTAGTAGTAATAATAACAACACTATATTATCTGAATGTCAATATGCCATTGCTACATGGAAGAATTGACTGAAGTTTCTCATTGTACTTCAATCAAGGAAACCTCTTTATGAGTAGCAGTGATTTTCTCTGTGTGTTGTGCAGTGGCTTTGCACAATGTCCTTGTACTGCATTGGGTACTTAATGGAGTGCATTAATATGGAGTGCATTAATATTTCTTTTTGGAGTGCATTAATATTTCTTTTTGTTCCAAACACCCAATAACATAAGACTCATTGCTGTATAATATATATTCGGTTTACTCATACATTATAAACACATACGGAGTTTACTAATGTATCAAATATTCAGTTTAATCCCATTCTGAAAGCTGCAAATAACCCTTTTTTTAAAAAATCACTTTTTAATGAAACCAAACTCAAAAGACCAAAGCAGGATGCTGGTCCCAAAGCCAGTTTCTGAAACCAACCAGAGGAATTCTTTCATTATATAAATGGATCAAAGAGACAGCAATCTGATTTTTTTGTTGTTGAACTTCCATGTTCCAATCACCATTTTCCAGTGATGTATTTAAGTTTTTTACTCCAAGTCTCCAGTCAAGTCTCAAGTACCTACTCAAGCCTCAAATTGAGTCTCAAGTCCTTGCAAGTTAATCCAAGGGCCTTGCCGTACTACACTGTTATAGTGCTATTATTCCACTTTCAACATCCTGTGGCATTCTGGGGTTTGTAGTTTAGTGAAGCCAAAGAGCTCTCTGGCTGAGAATTCTAAATGCCCCTCCCTAAACTGCAAATCCCAGGATTCCATAAGATGTTGAAACCGGAATAATAGCACTATAATAGTTTAGTGCTGGAAGGTCACAAGTCAAGTCCCAAGTCAAGTCAAGTCTGCAAGCTAACTTTAACAGGAAAAAAAAAAAGGAGCTGGTGGTAAGGTGTGGGAGGGTTAAGTTTTTAAGTTAAGTTCTTAAGTTTATCCTTCACCTACTCCCCCCGCTCTTCCATCTCCCCAGCAGCCTCCCATCATCCAGTGCCTCTCCCCACATCTCTTCTTCACCCACCCCCAACACCTCTTTTCACCTCTGAAGTTGGAAATTTTAAGCCTTTCCAGATTCTTAGCCCTGGAAAAGTCAACTGGATTTTAACTGTATCTTCCCCCATCTCCTAACACCTATCTCCAGTCTCAGCATCAGCAACCCCTCATTTCTCTTTCTGCACACACTGGAAACTTGGAGCCTCTCCAGATTCTCAGACCAGGAAAATTCAACAGGGTTTTAACCAAAGGACCAGCATCCTCCCATCATCCGGAAAAAGCAGAAGCATTTTCCAGTCTCTTTGCCTAATACTCATCTGTTTAATGATGAAATTGGTACTGATTTCATGATCAAGGGGAATGGTTGTAGATTAATGATGGGCTAGAGGAGCCTATGGCCACAAGGAGACCCAAAGGCGATTAATCTCTTCAGGCTGTCTCTAGGTACTGCTATGGACAGATCTATTTACTATTACTATGTAATGAGGACTACAAGGAAACAGCAACCAATTAGTTTGTGCTGACAAAGAGGAGACTATAGAAATATTCAAAGAAAGTATACCATGTATTTTTATTGCGTTCAAGAAACTGGATTTTCATTGCATTCAAGAAATAACAGAGACTGCCTGTCCAGGAATCATCATCATCACCATCATCATCATCATTATCATCTGCTTGAATGCTATCTAGATCAGTGGTTCTTAACCTTTTCTTTACCAGGGACCCCTTTTAAATATCTTTTATTGCCGCGGACCCCCAAGACTTAACTCAAGATTTAAAACCCTGAAGTGTATCACATATTTATTTAAAATTGCTCATCAAGGGTCTTCAAATTAGGAGAAAAGGGAGAAATAAGTAAATGCACACTTCCCTGAGAGGTGCTAGAAGGGGAAGGAAGACTTTTCCCCTGCTTTTTCCTGCCAGTTTAAGGCTGGAGTGAGTTGAACAGTAATACACAGGCCTACCGGTCAGCCAGCATTTGCTCTTCTCTCATTCTCTCTCCCCCTCTTCTCTTTTCCAGCCATCCAATCTGTCAGGAACACTTGAACACCCCCCTTTTTGCCTTCTTCACCAGGAGGAGATGAGATCAAGATGGGCAAAGGAGGGAGGGAAGAGAAAAGGCAAAAAAGAGTGTTGAAGGCAAAAGGTGAGCCCTAATTCCAACTTCCAGTGTCTTCCCAGGGTATGGCAACTACTGCAGTGACACCCCTTCCGATTTGGTCCCACTCTGATTGGAATCCTAGTTTCAGTGTGGCAGCCAACTCTGAAAAAGCACAGCAGGGGAGTGGGGGTAAATGGGAAGAGGGGTTTTTGCTGCAGCAGGTACCACCCCCTGGCCAGACACTGGATGTTGGAACAAGTGCAAAATGAAGCGAGTGACAGCAATATTTTGCTCTTGGCAAAGTAAGCCGCCACTCAATTCAGATGAAAGCGTTCACACTTATGAATGGTAAAAAGGAGATATGTATGCAGGTATGTATTCTCTTGCCCATCCTGCAGCCCTCCACACTACGCAAAAATCTACTCTGCAGAGGTTGCTAGCCCCCTGGAAACATGAGTGGCTCCACTGGGGAGTGGGGAGATAGGAAATCCCTCCCCTCTTAGGTCCCCTGATGTTGCTTCTTCCATTGGAAGAACCACATTGTTGGATCCTAGCCTTTGAGATTCATATCTTGATTTCAATGCTCTGTTTGTAAATCTCTGCATCAGAAACTAGCACATCAAATCACATGCATATGTAGCCAACCCATATTAATGTGTGTGTCTTGTCCACGATTATATCCTATGCATTGTTGTTGCCGTGTGCCTTCAATTAATTTCTGATTTATGGCAACCCCAAGTCAACCTTATCATGGGATTTTCTGAGGGCTGAGAATGTGTGATGGACCCAAAGTCAGTCCCCCCTTTTTTTCCTTCCCCCTTTTTCTTTTATATTTACAATTTAAATCGTAATAATTATGCAAGGTGCATTCACTGAGTCTAGTATCCTCATAGTTGGGGATGTGCTGTCTATTCTTTCCAACCGTTTTAACCAAAGTGAAGGCCCTTTTCGCATGCAGTTTTTTTTTGTGTGTGCGAGGGCCCCTTGAGCTTCGCGTAAATGGGAGCGTTGGTCTGTATGACGCACTCCCATTCACGTGACGCTCAGGAGCCTAAAGCGGGACGCGCACACATTTTCTTATTTTCGGCTCTAAGCTGAAAATACTGCGTGGTTGTGCAATGCTCGCAGGGCCCTCATGCACTTACCTGCGTGCGGTGCGCTGAACAAGCTGGCCCGGTCGCTCTTCCTCCCCCAGCGCAGCCTACAGCTCCCAGACTGTGCTGCGGAAGGAAGGGGCGGGGCGCTAGCACGACAGTTACGCTACCAGGAAGCGATCTGCGGGACAAAGGAGCAGGGAAGCGGCAGCGTTCTGGATGAGGCTTTTCGCTCGAGACGCCCTCCCCAGTCGCACAAATGAGTAAGGTGCGAAAAGCCTCTTAGAAATGCAACTTTATTGGACTACAGTTCCCAGAACTTCCCAGCCAGCATGTCTAGGATTTAATGTTTGACTTTAATTCTAAATTTCAGAATGGAGCTCTTTTGCTGAAATCATTACCTTTTTTTTTTAAAAAAAATCAGAACTCTTCTGAAATAAAATCAACACGGAACATTTTGTCAACATGGCAATTTTTATTTAATGCCCAGTAAACCACATCCTGGTCTGTTTTGCCTTTTTCTTTTTTTAACAAAAAATTAATCTGCATTGTCTCAATGTAAAAGTGCTGAATTTGCATTTTAAAAAAAATCAATTGGTTTGGATCCCAAATAAGATAGATGTTTTTAATTCTCTTTGAAATCAGTGGGAGTTAAATTAAAAACCTCTACCAACTTCATGACTTCAATCAGCTAACATGGACCCATCAAGCATGAATTTATCTTAAAGATACAGAGAGCAGCTATGTCTTTCCCTCTTTTTTTACTCAAAGGTAGTCACAAGGTTGCAATCCTGATCAGGATCCTGAGACCTATTCGCTTTCATGGATTGTTGTTTGTTGCAAACTCATGGAGGATCTGATCTAGATTGGGTTCATAGGTGAAAAATTAAAGGACCTCTTATCCTCATTCTAAGGTCCAGATTCATATCCCCATCCCTTTGCTTCCTCTAGAGCAGGATTTCTCAACAAGGGTTCTGTAGAACCCTAGGGTTCCACAACATGTTGCTAAGAGTTCCACAAGAGATCTTGATTTTTTTTAAAAGAAAAAAAAAATTGAGCTGTAGATACAATTTTCATCTAGCAGTTCCATGAGACCCGAAAATTATTTCAAGAGTTCCTCCAAGGCAGAAAGGTTCAGAAAGGTTGCTGTAGAGTAAAGGGGAGGAAAATTTAGCTGATAGTCACTTCTTTAAAGTAATGTTTACTATGGCTATTAGTCTTGATTCAATCTATTGTTTACATGATGTTTGCTATTTGGAGACTTCCAACAAAATGTTGCAGTGTGAAATAACATTTTCCAAATTTCCTATCAGACACTTGGGCTCTTTTTCAGAAATCTCCATTCAGTTTTTCCATCCTCCCTGAACCACTTGTAAACATCCTTTGGCTACTGACCTTGTTTTGGGCCTTTCCACACTACACAATTATAGCCAGTGAGATCTAGTGCCTCAGGAGACTACAAACTCCTAGATTCCATAAGATAATAGCCATGGCAATTAAAGCAGAATCATGCCGCTATATCTATGTAGTATGAAATTACCCTGGCCTCTTCTGCTGAAGGACCCATCTTCCAAAATGATGGAATCCCTCTGTCTGAAAACCCAGGCTCCTACATATTAATAATCTTTCTTACTAACAGTAAATGCAGACCTTTGAGGATGTAGGTAAGAAGGACTCTTTTTATGGGAAGTGATGTGATGGAGTGGGAAAGGAGACCCTACTGCTTTTTTTTAAAGATTTTCTAATCATATCTATATGTACTTTTGAATGTAGCCTTAGTCATGAGGGTTTTCTCCAACAATGTATTTGTATATTTAACTGAGTTATTTTCGTTCCAGCTCATTAAATATAACTGATGTCAATGATTAGGAGAAAATGAACATTTGAGATTAGGCTACAGCAATACTATTCAAACTGATAGTTGATAGATCAGCCATAAGTCAGGGGGCCATTGGCTGCTGGTTTACTATATATGTCCAGCAAAGAAAGGAACAGTTTTGGCCAATGTGTATGTATGTATATGATCCTTGACACATCAGAAAAAAAATACCAGTCCACAACAACAGTTACTTTGGGAAGCACTGGGCTAAAGGGTTAGAGTAATTGCAACTGTGCTGAGTAGCTGCTTTTAATCAGTGGGTATTGTATACACAATGCAACTGAAATTATTTGACTGAATATAATCAGACTGGAGCTATGCCAGCTCAACAAGAACATGCATACCAAAGCTTACAAAAGGTTCTGCGAGACAATTTTGGGAGCTGCAGTCCAAAAATAAGTTGTCCAAGCTGTGTCACAATATGCACCTTTATGATAGCATAATCCTTCATATTCAAATACAGTCAGCCCTCCACATTTTCGGGTATCACTTTTGTGGATTTGATTATTCACGGATTATTTGCTGTCGCCTCTGCTGCCTCCCTATGCCATTTTTAAAAGGGAGTGCAAGGCTTGTGAGACTAAGAAACTGTGGCTTCTAAGCCCCTATTGTGTGGAGCAGCAGTGGAGGTGGCAGTAAGCCCCACCAGCCAACCACTTCTACCTTGTGAAGGAGCCTTGACAGCTCAAAGGAATCCATGGTGGGTTGAATATGGTGATCATACTTTTTTGTGTGTTAAATATGGTTTGGGAAGGCCTAGAGTTATTCATGTTTTTTCCACTTTCGCAGGGGTCCTGTGCCCCTAATCCTAGTGAATGTGGAGGGATGACTGTATATGGAGTGCTTCAAGTAACTGATTACAAATAGTAAGTCACTTGCAATTAATTCCTTTTGGAATAATTAAGAGGATTAAGACACACTGTTCATTAAGCTGAACTGTAGATAATTGTAGTGTAACATTAACTTTTGAATTACATTTTTATATGTGTAGGTGGGTGGCCATACTAAATAGTAGAAGAAGAGTATAATTTGACTCAATGGCTGTTTCATGCTGTTCCTCATGCTGGTGCCCCATGCTCTGTTGTAATTTTGAGAACACAGAGGTAAAGTGTGGGCTAGATCATGCTGTTTTGGATTTATATCTGGTTGATAGACTATGCCCAAATATGAAAAGAATATTCATAATGAGTCATTCCTGGGTTGAAAAATAGGTTTTCTGGCAGATAGAAAACTCTTGTGTGAAGAATAATAGACCAGTGAGAATTTTGCACAATTTTGTACTGTCTACATTGGCAAGGTGTTGCAGAGGAATTATTGTACAGAGAAAAATATATCGAGGTTTTTTTAAAGGGGGAGCTGTTTTCTGCACTGAAAATCTTGTTTCCTATGCAGGAACCAGTTTTCTGTGAAGAAAACAGGGTTTGTGAAAAGGAGGCGAGGCATTCACAAATTTTCCTCTGCAGGGTAATTCCTCTGCAAGACTTTGGGATGTTTGAATATAGGAAGAACACTACAGAAGAATATTTTATTTCCCCATAGCAGGGTGAAAACTACCATATTTGTCCTCATGTGCAATGGTTCTTCATCATCCTGCTGAAAAGAGATACTTGAGGTGTTGCAGGGTTCTGTCCTGTACTTCCATTGTTCAGCATCTTTATAAGTGTCTTGGATGAAGGAGAGGGCATGTCCATGAAATGTGCAAATGGTTCCAGACTGGGAGAGATAATAAAATACTTCATACCAGCTGCCCCCACCCATCTGATGGGTTAGAGACTGGAATCAGAAAGTGGAATTGGTCAAAAAAACAGAACCCATGTAGGGAACATGAGGGAATTACAGAGGGTCATTTGGGACCCACCACATGTGCACTGGTTGCAGAGTTTCTCAACTTGGTGCCTCCCCTCGCCCCTGGTTCACTTTACAAGCAGCACATGTGTGCTTGTGAGTGGTCAGAAGTGAGCCTCCATAAGCAAGAAGGTAAGAAGAGCTAATGGAAGAGCGGACCCCTCATTGAATTAATGAAACAAATCTGTAATTTACAACCATTGAGAGAGTGGAAAAAATGAGCCAATGAAAAATGGGGGATGCCTGTAATAGAAAATCAAGATTCAAGATCATCTTAAGTCATTGGAAAACTGAATCAAGACCAACAAAATTATTTTTAACAGGAATAATGGAAAGAACTATAGTACATTTAGACAAGAAAAAATCAGATGCACATATATAGGATGAGTGACACTTGGCTGGGCAGCAGCACATAATAGGATGGCTTGGAGATCTTTCATTCACAGAGTTGCCATAAGTTAAAGTTGACCTGACAGCAGTTAACAACAACATATGAACAAGATCTAGCAATTATAGCAGATTGCAGTTTAAGCTTGAGTCAACAATTTAATGCAGCAGCAAAAAGAAACCACAATGCAGTTCTAGGCTATATCAACAGAAACACATTGTCTGGATCAAAGAAATTAACAGTACCTCTTTATTTTACTTTGTTCAAACCTCACATTGAGTACAGTTCTGAACACCACAGTTTAAGGACAATATCAAGAAGCTGGACCAAGGTATTGTGGAGGTCAAGCCCTATTCAGCCTTGCAAATAGAAAACCAAGAGTTGATATGATAGTGCCTTCAGATATCTGAAACACTGAAGCTTGTTTTCTGTTGTTCTAAAGGGCAGAACCTGAAGCAAGGAATTTAAGTTACAAGAAAGAGATCTTTTCTAAACATTAGAAAGAGCTTCCTGGTGACAAGCAGTGCAGAATACTTTGGACAGTGGCCAACTCTCCTTTGCTGGTAGTTTTAAACAAAGATTGGGTGGCCATCTGGCAGGACTGCCTTTGCTGTTGACTCCTGCATTGGTGGTAGGTTAGAATAGATAGTGACTCTTTCAACTCTAAAAATCTAGAATACTGTGATGAGGCAGAAAAAAGTGTTTTGCAGCACAGGCCAATGGCATTTAGCATACAAGTACTGGGAGGATCTTAAAATGACTAAAATGTATTCATTCTAGTTATTTTTTGCAAAGAAACAATTATTTAAAAGATAGCTGTAATAGTAATTACTTATTGGAGTGGACCTTGAAACTGTAACTGTAAATATTTTTTTTCAAAGTAATGTTCAAAGCTTTAGCTGAATGCTAGATGTTAACAGCTGTCTGCTTAGGCTAGGCACTGACTGCCCTATCTTGAGTCCTCGTCCCATCCATGTATGTGGGCTTGTTTGTTTATTTTATGTATTTATGTCTTGCTTGTCTCCCACTAATGGGACTCAAGGCAGCTAACAACATATTTTTAAAAAATACAAATTAAAAACTATACAAAGTTATTAATAAAAGTATAAATATAAGAGTTTTAAAAAGTGAATAAATAAAGCATTAAACATCAGAATTCATTAAAAGACTACATACACACTTTAAAAACAGCATCACACATAATGAAATACCCACACCAGTCAGTTTCTAATGGAATGAACATGATGTCACTGGTGGAAAGAGAGCAAGGATGGGGTCATCATCTGTAGGGAGAGAGTGTCTGAAAGTAGCCACCCAGGAGGCTCTCTTCCTTATTCTCACCACAAGCCTGAGAAGGTGGTGGGACAGAGCAAAGGGCCCCTCCAGATCATCTTAGACAGTGGTGTATCTAATGTAAACAGTGCCTAGGGCAAGTGTGGAAGTTGCACCTCTACCTTCTTACTCCTACCCCCACCCCTACATGCACAGCTTTTTCGCACCCTTGGCACTGGCACCCGGGGCACGTACCCTACTTGCCCCACTCTAGATTTGCCTCTGCTCTTAGATAACTAATGGGGTCATACAGGGAGATATGATCCTGCAGATTGTGTGGACCCAAGTCTTTTAAGACTGATTGTTTAGGTGAGACTGACCTTGTATTATGTGACAGATTTTCTATTTGTTATTTTTATTTTGCTGTTGGTTGTTTTTTTATGGTTCATGTTTTTTAATTGGTTTTAACATTTTAATAGTTAAATCACTTTTTAACTTATATATTTTGTGAATTTTTAACTATACTTTTTAATCTGTGTTAGCCAGTGGCATAGCGACAGGGAGGCGAGGGGGGTGGTGCATCCTGGGTGGCACTTTTTGGGGGCGCCGCCACCTCTTGCCTGCCCCCCAGCACACCATCACCCCTCCTCTGCACACTGTCACCCCACCCCCACACACCAACGCCTCACCCACACATGCCGACACCCCCCCCTGTCCCCGCATGCCCTTGCCCCTCCCCACCAAGCTGCCTCACTGGTGTTAGCTACCTTGAGTCCCAAACTGGGGAAAAGGAGGACTGAGAGAGTCTAAAACATTTCCAAATAAAAGTAAACTATTCATCAGTAAACATCAAAAGTAAACTATTCTCCTTCCTCTTGGCTTATGCAAGGGAGAGAAATTATACAAATTATAATTGTATTGCCGGATGGTCTTTCTATAGTAGACACCTGAGGCATGTTCTGCTCTTTTCCAAATCCAGGTATCTAGGAATTAATACAGATTAATTGGCTATTAAGATGGGAGACAATAGAACAGACTCACCAGAAGTCTGTTGCAATAGCTACATAGAGTTATCTCACTAAAAGCTCTCTGTCCAGATTCCAGTACTGGCAGAGACTTCCCCTATGTCTTTCTCAAGATTAGAGTAAAACCTCTCAATCCAAGAATGACTATTGTGCTCTGTAAAGAAAAGGATTTTGGGAGCACTTTGTAAAGCTTCCACCACCCAAATTGTAGGTGAGGCTGCGTTCAGTGTCACCCAACGTGCCAAAACATCAGAGTACAATGACCAAGAGGAAGAGCATTATACCTCAGCGGAATAGCAGCTAGAGACTACAATAGCTTACTGTTGTGATACCCTTTCTCCATGTCTTTGGCATATTGATCAATGATCAGAGCAACCAAAGATGCCAAATAGAAGTGTACTCCCAACAGAGAAGATCAAAGAGCTGTTCCATCCAACAGAAATTGGCCTCGCCCAGGATTATTGGCATAATTCTGATGTAAGGCAGAGCATTGCCCCCAAATCAGTTCTTAACCCATTTCCATGATGTTCACTCAATCAAAGCTCTATGTTCACAAGTAGTGTTGAAAGCTGCATAAGGCATAACTGAAACTGAACAATTTCTGTAATACAATCACCATAAAGTGATCTCCGTCTACATCATTTCTTCTTACTGAGATGTAGCAATGACCTTGTGACCCTGCTCAGCCTTTTTGTACCATCTCAACAGCAGCCTCAAGGCAAGAGGATTTGCCTGCCAGGCCCCAAGAAGATTATTGCCAGCATTAGCCTGAAAGGAAACTGATGACTTTCAGCTGTGAAGTGCAAGATGAAACAAATGGAGAATAACATTATAATTCTAGCATGAAAAATATACAAAAAGGTTTATGCTTAATGTATGATAAAATACTTGGTCCCACTTGCTTTACAAAGACTGTGTTCAATCGCAGAGCTATGGTCTTTTTTCATGATAAAGGTATCATGTGCTCCTCTTTGATAGTGTGTTGTTTTTGTACTTCACGTTTATAGATCAGTATATAGTAGAAGATCTTGCATTGTATCCAATAGTAACTTTTCACATCTGCTCATGAAAAGTGAAGTAGAAAACTTTTCTAGGCCACCACCACCAGAGCAAAACTGGGGAATGCTATTTTTTAAGACTATAACTCCCAGATTCCTGAAGTCAGTTTAGTCCATGGTCTTATTCACTGGGGCATTCTAGGAGCTGTAGTCCAAAACAGCAACTTTTCAAAGCTCCTCACTAGGTCAAACTGATTGTAAAGATGAAAAAACTTAAAACATACACCAAACCAAGGGGAAAGGCATGGAAAGCTGAGATAGGTAGGTAACATTGGCACAAATCAAGTATTTTTCATAAATGTAAAGCTGCAATTGGATGTGACCTCTTAAATTTATAATGTGAGACCTGGCTCTGACACCAGTACAAACACAGATGACAACAGCACATTTAAAATAGAACTGATGTCTCAATTATAGAAATGTGAATGATTCTTTCTGATATCCAGTTTCCTGCATCTACCCACTTGGTTTGTAAACTATACCAGAATAAAAAGAAACTGGGGTCCTTTATATCAAAACTCCTTCAAGCTCTGTGGTGATAAAAACACTACATGTGTGAACTCTGAATACTGGATTAGTGATGGTCTGGTTTTCACTCTTCAAATTCTTGACTAATGGATCTATATGATGGATGAATGAACCCAAGGTGCTCATTAGTGTCTAAACATCTCACTAATTTTATGCAGGCACTAACAATATCTTAAAGGTTAAATATATCTTCAAAACTCTTTCACATAAGAAAATCAGCCTTAGAATTAACTATGATTTATTGTTTGTTGCAGATGACAAACTGCCAGGAGGCACAAAGACAATTAACTCAGTTATAATGATTCCATGACCAATGATATTTCAGCTGTTAAATATAGCTAATTACATCTGTATATGTTATGTTAAAAAAAACAAGCAAGAGAATTTATAGAGCTACTGAGTCATACAAAATCAGAAAGTAATCTGTAGCAAGTTTTATTGGCTACACTTGCCCATTTTTTCTTAATGCTATTATTTTTGGCCAAATGCATATCAAAATAAGTTTCTTAATTTCTGATTGATCAATAATTCAATTTTACTAAATATCTGAAACAAGGATTTTACCATTGCTCTTATGAGAATAATTACTCAATGTCAGGCTCATATCAAAGGAATACACTGATGAAGCGCTGCCCGGAGATACATAAGTCCCAATGAAAGTAATGAGACTGGCAAGCAAGTTTGTGGATTTACATCATTGACTTAAATGGGCATATGCTTTATTTTCTCTGAATTGCATGTACAATGTGTTGGGTTTACAGTATAATTCTATAGATCTGCAACATCTATAGCACTCAATTCAATGTGATTTATCCCTAGGTAAGTGGACATCAGATTGTAGACTACAGTAAAGATTAAATACTTAAATATTTTAAATGTGAAGTATAAATTAACAGTTTATGCTAATCTGTCATTTAAAATTTTATTACAAACAGATAAATCTTTTGTTAATGTTTAATTTTTTGACTGATCTACTGGAATTTATTCCTAGAAAGAAAAAACAGAAAAAGATATAACCTGAATACCAATTGTTATTAATTTTATTTATATCTTGCCTCTTTATCACAAACCAGAACTCAAGGTGCCTTACAAATTAAAACAAGTATGATACAATTAAAATATACCAAAGAAGCAGCATGAGAAAGGAAGTAATTATTAAACATACTAAAAATGGATTGTAAAATATACAAATAAAAATGTTAAAAAGCAGTTGAAAAATCAGTACAATTAGAAGACTGCAGCATATTCATAAATGCCCTTCCTTTAATGCCCTTCTTCAGTTTTAGGATACTGTATTTGTATGTGTGTGTATTTTTCTGGATTTTAACTTTATTTTGGGGGGAAAATAAAGAGCAGAAAAAGAACTTAACAACAAGATCACTATGGCAGTAAAACAACAGAAATTTCTGGAATACATTTAAGACTACAGCCCACATTATCAGATTCATGGATTATATACCTCTACATCCAGAAAGTGTGGCCCACATACAGACTGTAGGGCCCATTTTGCAACTCCCTGAAGCCACCAGTCCCCCAATTTTAAAAAAAATGAACTGCCACAGAAACCTGTAAGATTGGTTCCATTGCCCTTCAGTACTCAAAACCCTTCAAAATGGCAGAAATTGCACATGTTTGGGCTGATTTCTGGAACAAAGTGACATGATATCACTTCCAGATGTGCCAGGAACAGCTATGTGGACTACAGATGGAGTGCAGGGGAATATGGTCCCCACCGATTCTACAGTGGCCCACTCCTGCTTTATAGGTATAGTAAACATAGTTGTGGTGGGATAATCACTGATTATTATTCTTGGTATATCATGGATGAATCAGGGTGATGTAGTGGTTCGAGTGTTGGACTACAATGCAAGAGACCAAGCATCTTGATGGTTTCTTTTTGGCATAGGTTTAGGAGTAAGATATTCATTTGTGAAAATAACTGTATCTGCACCATTTTGGAAGTGGGGGTATTTTCTTCATGGGGCATATATTAGGTTGGGCAGTGAACATTTTAGCTTTACAGGATAGCTTTGGATTTTTGCACGCTGGATACGTTAAGGCTGGGGAGACCATGTGTGAAATTGAAGAGAGCTCTTGTACCTGTAACCTTTGAGCAGTGAATTTTGCCATGCTCAGGTTGGGAGATGTTCAGAAAGCCTTAATTGAGAAGGTCATAGAATCATAGAATCATAAGAGTTGGAAGAGATCACAGGGACCATCCAGTCCAACCCCCTGCTATGCAGGAACACGCATCAAAGCATTCCCAACAGATGGCCATCCAGCCTCTGCTTAAAAACCTCCAAAGAAGGAGTCTCCACTACACTCCGAGGCAGCATATTCTACTGCCGACAGCTCTGACCATCAGGAAGTTCTTCCTGAGGTTCAGGTGGAATCTCCTTTCCTGCAGCTTGAATCCATTGCTCCTTGTCCTAGTCTCTGGATCAGCAGAAAACAAGCCTGCTCCCTCCTCGACATGACATCCTTTCAAATATTTAAACAGGGCTATCATGTCCCCTCTTAACCCTCTCTTCTGCAGACTAAACATATCCAGCTCCCTGAGCCACTCCTCATAGGGCATGGCTTCCAGACCCTTCACCATTTTGGTTACCCTCCTCTGGACAAGCTCCAGCTTGTCAATATCTTTCTTTAATTGAGGTGCCCAGAACTGGGCACAGAATGGTACCATTACCTCCCTCGATCTAGGCGCAGAATATAAACAGAATGAATGAAATCCTATATATGTACAATTATTTAGCAATAAGCTCCATTGAATCCTATGACACTTACTTTCAAATAAATATGCAATGTATAGGAGTGTCTTGCACAGCAGGTAAAGCCCAGCAAATGCCTGGTTTTATAGATAAAAGTAGCTCCTTGAAGATGAAGGACAAGAGAGAATCAGTGGAGACCTTGGACCACTGGAAATATGTTCCTTTCAGTTTTGCCCTACCAATTATAAAGCTGTCTCACAGAACACAGATTTCACAGAATTTACTCCTGAAAACTGCTGCGTGCTTTAAAACATTGTTCACCTATATGGCTCTGTCTCTATAGTAACGCTGTCATCAATAATACTATAGCTCTGTCTTCTCAGATGAGTATTACAAAGGAAACTCGATGCAATTTGGAGGACTTTCATCAAATTTGTGTTGTCTGTTCTGCCTTCAATGACACTTCACAAACAGCAAAAATGCTGCTAAACTTCCCTTTGCAGTTGAGAAAGTCTTTGAGCCCAGGGAGCAGAAAGGTTCTAAGGCAAACTTTCTATTTCAATTTCTCTTATTGCTCCTGTGACCTAACAGACAGACTGCCTTCAGAGGATAAATGAACTGGAAACCCTCACCCTTCCATTTTAATCTGCAGTTGCAATTAAAGAACAGAATGCCCAGCAAAGAGGGGGGTAAACAAAGACACCCAGATCTTCACAGATTGTGCCACTGCCTTTTTCAGTGACATGACATGCTCCAAGGCTAATGTAAAACCCAGAACTCTGCAGGTGTTTGGGAAAGACAATCTCTGCAATGTTATTCTCCGAAGACATTTTCAGCATGATTATGCAGCAGCAAGCAGGCCTGGAAGGCTTTATACTCTTTGCAACTGCTGCCAAATGTGACCCTCCTCGAGACGCCGCAGGCATTTTATCTCAGGGATTCCATCCAGCTGGAAGCTCAGCCATGATGATAAAGCAAAGCTGAGAGCAAACGAAGCTACATGAAAAATAATCTCTGCTCTGCATACAAGTTAAGGTTTCTGTCTCAGATGCCAGCCACCATCCAATTTCCTTCTCTCTCTCTCTCTCTCTCTCTCTCACACACACACACACACACACAGAGGTTCATTTCTAGAAAGGCAACACTAAGCTGTAAAACACTGCAGCTGTTAGCCCAACAGATTATGAATTTTAAAAAGCTTCTTCATTGTTTCCATGTGCCCCCATAGCCCCAGATATGAGGTATGGTCATATTTCATTCTTGAAGGAGGATGGTCTTCTATTTGAAGGAATGTCAGAAGATAGTTCTCTGTGGGGACAGATCCTCGGCTTGAAAGCCTGTCTATTCCAAGCCCACTTTAAGGCTAAAGGAGTGGAAGTTGCCCGTCAACAGTGAGCAGAAGAATGGCAGACTGAGCAGGCAATTGAACCCTAGGCCATTTCTGTACTAGACTGTTATAGTGCTATTATTCCACTTTCAATATCCTATGAAATCCTGGGGTTTGCAGTTTAGGGAGGGGGGCCTTTGAGGCCCCTCTCTAAACTACAAACCCCAGGATTCCACAGGATGTTGAAAGTGGAATAATAGCACTATAACAGTCTAGTGCGTAAATGGCCCTGGTCTCCAGGGTCGTAGTCCAGTGCTCAAACCACAACACCACTCTGACTCTGGAGACCAAGGTTCAAATTTTAGCTTAGCCATGGAAACCCACTGGGTAACCATAGGCAAGTCACACTCTCAGCCTCAGAGGAAGGCAAAGGCAAATCCAACAAATCTTGCCAAGAAATACCCATGATAGGTTTGCCTTACGGTCACCGTAAGTCAGAAATGACTGGCAGGTACACAACAACAACAACAACATCAACAACAACAACAACAACAATAACAACAACAACAATGATATTATAATATCAAAACCCAAAATAATTTTTAAAAACAGTGAAAATGCCATTAATTAAAATACTAATAGTAACAACAAGAACAGCATACAGCATTCTCCTATTAAAAGCCCCCTTCTTAGTAGTCAATCAATGGCCAAAACCCAGCTTGCACAGAAAGTTCTTTGCCTGCCAGCAAAAGGACAGCAAGAATGGGTAGTCCAGTCACCCTTGAAAGGGAATTCCACAGCTTAGGAACTGCTATCTAGGAGGGCCTCTTTTTGACAAACGAAAATTGTCTGCAAATCTGTATCTTCTTTTATTTTGTTTTGGGTAATAGGTTTCTTCCTTGACAATGCATAAGTTATATCAGAGGTCTGATTCCAAAAATTTATAATATGTTGATGCTATTTCTGGTACCTCTTTTGGAATAAGATTTGTTTGGGTAAAAGATCTGGGTGTGCCTATAGATAAAACTCTATGGAATAAGATATGGTCAAAGAGTCCTGTATCTTCTATTTCATCTTTTATAAAGGAACATATAATTAAAATAGTTAAGAGGTGGTACAATATCCCAGTAAGATTAAATTGTATTTCAACAAATAAGAGTCCCCTTTGCTGGAGATGCAAGAAAAATATGGGCTCTTACATCCTATGTGGTGGTTCTGCCCTAATGTCCACCAATTCTAGTTACTAGTTTTTGAGGAAATTTCCAAAATAACCAATCAACATGTTCATGCAAAAGTCCAAGACAGGCTTATTACGCATGTTCTGGAGACATCATATAACTAAGCTGATAGGTTTCTTTTGTGCTGCAGCCAAATTATTGGTTGCCAAAAAAAAAAAAAAAAAGGCGGGGGGAGACAGGGTGAATTTTTCACTGTATGAGTAGCAGATATGACAATTAGCACTTATGAAGAAGTTAACTGCCCAAGTTATTTAATGAAACCTGGTAGCTTTTTATTGCATGCTCCAATAGTAACAAAATTCTTTACTTTCCCCTGTACCTCATAGTAACCTTTGAAATGATCTGTTGTCCTAATTATCTACCTGACTCAGCATTCTCAGTCATTCTTGTGGCATTTCTCTCTTGTTGTTCTTCTTGTTCATTTATTTTTGTGTTTCTGCTGTTACCTTTTAATTCAGCAGAATGTAATCATGAAGGACTGAGACAATAAAATTTTCTTTTAAAAGGTGATGCATAAGCAGTCACCCTACCCTACCCCCAGCTCTGCATGAAGCAGGTCACTGTTCAGAATTTATCAGTCAAAGATTTTAAGGCTGAAGGAGAGACTTTTCATTTTAGAATGGGAAAAGGGTAGAAAAAGGAAAGCAAGAAAGGGAAGACAGGGGTTCGTGAAGTAACTCTCACAGTATGGAGAAAGTGAAGAGATAGAAGCTATCCCCTCTCCCCAGTATATTATCATTCAGAGCTATCCAATCAAGTTCAATAAAGACTGTCCAACCTCATGTCCCCCAAATACGGTGAAATACAACTCTCATCATTCTACCCAGTATGTCCAAATGTAGGAGCTGCTGATGAGATTTGGAGTCCAAAATATTTGGACAGAATTGTTTTGGGAAACTTTTGAAAACAATACAAAACCATTGGCTTTTATGAATGAGTACTATAAATGATGACCAATAGTTTAGAAGTGGTGTTCTTATGCTTTAAAAGAGTAAACAAATACACAAAGAATAGGCTTGTTGACTGTGACCTGCATAATCAATGTCAATGAAGCCCCCATATTTGTAGCCAATATACCTTCAATAACCAGTCCCGGATGGGCAAACAACAGGGAAAGGCTATTTCCATCGTGCCTTATTTAAAAAGTTCCCATGGTTTCTGACTCAGAATTGGTTCAGACAGAAAGCTAAATGGATGGGCTTCTAGATAGCTCAGCAGGCCAGAGATTTTGCTCTTATTATGCTGTCCAAGGACAGCATAGAAATGGTTCTGCAGTAAAAATATATTAATCCCTTTCTTTGGAAGAGGCCAGGGCATGTACAAGGCCTCAAGTTCAGCCTTTGACATCTCCAATTAAAATAATCTGGTGCAAGTGATGGCAAAGATCGCTGCCTGACACCCAGGAGAGCAGCTTTCAGTAAGATTAAAAAATATTAGATCAGAGAGACAAATAGCTGATTTAATATAAATCAGCTTCCTATATTTCTAATACACATAACCAATTATTACCATTGTCTACAATACTTTTAAGATTCAAAATTATTTGTCATGACATTTTTCCTTATTTCTGTTTTACAAAAAAGGGGTATGTAGACTAAAGGATTATGATTCACTGGTTATGTGTAGATCCTTCAAGATCCAGGTCTAACATGCTTTCTAGTGAATTGCACTTGTTGTTAACTATTATGATAAAGTTATGATTATTACAGTTTAACAGAACCACATCATGATTGGCTTACTGCAAAGCAGAAGAAAGTAATCACTCAAGGTCTGTATCTTTCCATTTCCAAGTTTGCTGAAATTACCTCCTGTCATAAACCACAGCAGTGGTGGGCTGCTGTTGCTAAATCCATTACAACAAACATTTGTGTTGGTGGACAGAAGAAGCACAAAAAAACCAGGCAATTTTGTTTTCTCCATGTCTCCAAAGGTTACATTGCTTTGCAAGAATGCCTGTGCGCTATTAGCCATGCCCAGAAGGTGAACAATGCCTGCTAATGAATGTCAATTTACTCTCTCTCTCTGTCTCTCTCTCTCTCTGGAGGTGAATTTAATAATCAAACTGCATTGTACAAAGCAAAAGAAAAAGTGAAATCTAAGTCTTTAGTGTTGATACGACATGGTTACTAGCATTTAGAATCTAAATTTTAGAGTGTCTGTGTTCTGGTCTCAAAACAGTACCTAAACCAGTATACTGGGTACTTTTTATCTAATGCAAAACTCCTCAGGTTTAAGTGTCTACGTCAGCCAAAGTTTGTCTGTCGTATATTATTTTTAACCTTCGATTTTGAAAGAGCAGCAACAGGTAATTAACGCTCACCCATCCCATGATATGCTGCATGCTAATTTTGGCTCTCCTCTTAATTTCAAGAGTAACTCAGAATGTACAGTTGAGGTAGAAGCTTTTGTTAAAGAAAAACTGTCCCTTGGGCTCACAGAACCAGTTTCATTGTATTTTATACTCTTCTCAAAGCCAGCAGTTCAGGACATGTAATCCTACTTCACAGAAGGATTACAATGATGAGGGCAGGTATTACAAATATGTGATGTGCATCTATGTGAATCCACTGGAGTTTCAGACATATTTGCAATGGAAATGTTTTCATAACAAAATATTAATTACTGAGTGAACAGCTTTTATCAATGTATTTTATATTGATATTATATTGATTTTTTATTGATTTTATATTGATATTAATATAGTAATGTACTTCATCTCAGAGCTTGGAAAAATTACTTTTTGGAATGTAATTCCAAGAACCCCTCAGCCAGCAGTAGGGATTTGGGAGATGTATTTAAAAACTAATTTTCTTGAGCTTTGTTTAGAATGCAATTGGCAGTTACCTGTGATGTGGGAGGACATTGAATGGGCTTTGTAGAAACATCAGATTTTAGGACAAACATACCAGTCAGTTTGAGGAAAGTATCTAACTGGGGAAGAGCCTAAAACACCATAGTGATGTGGATATAACTGGAAAGAGACCAGGGTAAGGCAGTTACAGATCAGGACCTTGGTCAGTTCTCTGCAGAACAAGCATCTCTGTGGAGCAAGCATTGGACCCAAGGCAACTCTAAGCAGCATGCTCAGGGCATTGTTCCTGCAGCCAAGGATAGCTGCTAGATTGGCCACCTCTGAGGTAGTTGTTGCAACTCGGAGGTGGGGAGGGGGGTTGACTTATGCTTCAGAGATTGGGTCTAGCAGGAATAACAAGCCCCTTACTCCTTTTGGCTATGTGGACATTGGAAGGGTGACATCCTGCAGCATGCAGAGTTCAAGGAGTTTCTGAGAACTCAGAGACTGAACAGCAAGGCTACTTCTTTCCACTAAATCCCAGGGGACTTTTCTCCTTTGGGAGTCTCTGGCAAAGCAAATATTTTTTAGAGATTTCTCCAGGCAAGAATCTTGATCTCAGTCTTTCCCATCCCCTGAGATATTAGACAACATATCACCTGCATTTGTTTTTTTAAGAAATTGCCCTCAGAAGAAGAGTTGGAAGGGTGTCATTTCACATCATGCTGATATGGCTTCCATTCCACTTCTGTATAGGAAATATCAACAGGAATACTAGTCATGGCTGGCCTAAGGTGACCTTAGATAACTGCCAGAAATTATGCTATATAACAAAAAAGTTTTTTCTGCTCCAGTAGACAGAATACCCTTATGCTTCTTTCTTTACTTCAGACCTTAAAGGACAACATATATATACCAGTTGGTGATTAAGACAATAGACCTAGGAATGGGAGAAAGGCACAGGTTCAAGAACTGTGGCCATTTCTAGCAGTTGAGGAAACTTCTATTTTAGACTCCATCTCCCAGGCTCCCTCAGCCAACAAGGCCAGTGACCATGCTGCCCGGAGAGTTCTGGGAACAGGAGTCCAAAAAACTAACTTTCTCTAGGTCTGGTGATTCCTAACTGAGGGATGTGGAAGAAAGCAAGAAAGACCTGCAGCCATGATGTCAAAGCATAGCATCCCAGGCAGCTTCCAGGACTATGGCACTTGAGCCATAATCCAATATGTTGATGTCTGCCTTGGGGTCCTAAGATGCTAGGAACAGCCCTATAAATTTCCCACAGTTCCCCAGAGCAATACAATATTGTGGCACTGTGGAAAATTAAAATGGTGATTCAGACCCAACTGCCTACGACTGATCACAGCAGTGTTTCTGCTCTCCCACTATCACATAGACGGACTAATATCTACCAGCATTTTCTCTTTTCTAGAGCATATTTAGTCTCTTATACAGTGGAAATAGCTCAGGCAATACAGGCCAAGATCTCAGATTGTTATTGACAGAGCACACATTTGTCTGTCCCTACACACAATCTCAGCTGATGGTACTGGGGCACATTCTTGATGCTAGTCTTGATGACAGGGCTACATCCTACGAAATGCTGGACTTTGTGGTTTGACAAAGCACTACTAGAGCAATCTGTATGAGAATTTTAAATACTCCCTAGACTGCAAATCCCAGGATTCCAGAGGATGGAACAATGGCAGTTAGTGGAATCATAGCGCTTCTACAATATTGGCACAACAGGAGGTTATGCCAAAATATATGACTAACAAGGTGCTGGCTACAGAATACAATATAATAATATCACACTGAAAAATAAAGATAAAAACCAGTCTTTATAATCTGAAGAAAAAGACTTCACTTCAGAGTGAGCAATTTGTCATAAGCTTGTCTCAGGCATCTTCAGATCTTGATAGTTTTGCACCACAGATTGATTTTCCTTATATTAGAAATTCATGTCTTGTTTACTGTAGAGTAATGTGTCAGCAAACCACTACATCATGAAAGGATCAGTAACAAGAACTCAAGGGCATGTTGGACAAGCAGCTTTACTAGTTAGATCCACATAGCATGTTAAGACTTTACTATTTAATCAAGCCTACAGATATATTTTTAAACCTAGCACTGATGCTGGGTTGTTGTACCAGAATATTTAGGCATTTTCATCATTTTGTTGCCTTTTTAAAAAGCTGTGCATTTCCTTTGGTACAAAGGCAATTAATATACTTTCAAAGACAATCAGGGCACTTCAAATAATACTTATTGGCAATTAGCCAGGGTGGTAAAATGGTTTGAGCCTTGGACTATAACGCTGGAGACAAGGGTGCAATTCTCTGCCCAGCTGGGTGACCTTGGGCACATCACATGCTCTCAGCCCCAGAAAGTCCTGTGATAGATTCACCTCAGTGTTGACATAAGTCAGAAATGATTTGAAGGCACACAGCAACATAATTAAGGGTTCTTGTATAGACAGGTTTAGGAATTTTTGTTATTTCATTGCCACCTACCTTCTCCACTCCCCAGGGTGAAGAGAAACAAGTCTCAGAGTGAGAATACTATTTTGAAAAGTGTGTGCATATGTATTTTCCTCATTTATTGGATTTGGTAGTTTTATCTTAATGGCATACTATGTACAGCTGTGGTTGATGCTTAATGTGCCATGCTTAACAAAATCGGCAGGGACTATTTCTTGTAACATCGCAAGAGGTGGCAAAATGATGGCTTTGCCCTACAAATAAGAATCTCCCACTACTCCAAAATTTTCTTTTACTCCCCTAGCATTGCAGCAGCTTAAGACTTCAGTTGGGAATTTCAGCCGCAATGTAGGCCTCCAAAGGAAAGGGGCAAGCAAAGTGCCCAAGGGAACCAGGGAATGTGAACACAGCAAATGTAGAAGTTCTGGATGGTGAGCAATTCTCAAAGCCTCGCTCTATGCAATGCTAGAAATCTGAGAACTGATGGAAAATTTAACGGGGACAAAATTCTTATTTGAAGAGAACAATGTCCTTACCCGTCGCCCCCCCCATAGTCATACCCTTGTTCTCCCTAGATTTCAGGGTTTGGTGCTAGAATCTTGTGGGCTGGGATAGGTCAAGACTATTAGTAATAGTAGATATACATACACATATAAAGTGTTTCTATATGTAGAGATAAGCCTAAATCCAACTTCTAGTCCCAACTACACTGGACTCATTGAGTCTAATGAGATTAATATAACTAATGAGATTAATATAAATCTTAACATCAGTGGTTCATTGAATGAGTCTACTCTATTTGAGACTAGCAGTTGGATTTAGGCCGCTAATGAGATTTTCAAAAATGGCTGTTTTCTGCAAGTTTCTTCACTCTAACCATTGACTCAACCGCTGAGATGTCACAGAATTCATAGCACCCTTAAGTGCTGGAGCTGGAAGGGAAATGTCACTTGAGGAAAAAAGTTGGCTATCAGAACTACAAAAGAGTTACATCCCACACAGGTCCTAGGGAGGAAAAGAAATATACTGTTAGTGTAAATGGGACAGAGAGGCTGAATTTTTTACATATAATTTTGAGATAAGTAGTTGAACATGGCTACAGGTTTTTAATACCTAATCATTAGATATATGTGTACATTATCTGGATGGAATGTTAAATGTAAGGAGCATAGTGTTTTGCAAACATGAATATATTTGCTCAATACATATGAAAATATTTGCTCCTTTGTCTTTGCTAGAGTGCTTGGCTATTTCTTTAAAGTAGCGGTGGGAAAGCTGTGTTGTTGTTGGGCTGCAGCTCCCATCAGTCCCATGCAGAATAGTCAAAGAGGGGCTGTTGAAAAGGTGATGATCATAATGATAAGAAAAACAGGGAAAGAAAAGGAGGAGGAGAATAGGAGTCCAGCAATATCAGGGGAGCCACCTGTTTTCCATGCTGAGCTTAGAAATGTTTACTCAGATGTAGGTTCCACTGAATTCAATGGGGTCTACTCTCATAAATCATGCAGAGGATTGCAGGCTTAGTCTTTCAGATATTATTGTTATTTGGTTTTTGTTATCTGAAAAGCATAGCTATCAAATTCACTGCACTTCTTTCAGATATGCACATGAATCAATATAATCCTGTTGTTTTCCGTGTCACCAGAACTACGTGGGATAGAGAAATTTGCAGTGTAGGTTCTAACGCTGCTTTGGTTTTAGAGGTGGTTATAAATAAAAATGACTGTGCAGGAAATGGTAAGTACTGTACTATATTTGTCCTTAGTGCACTTGTCTTTAAAGAGGCTTAAATATAAGTAAGAAAAAAGGTCAGCACTCACATCTGGGTTTTATTAACTAATTGCATGTTAATTAATTGCCATCATTACCAGCATGATTCCCCGCCTCCCGCCAAACAAACAGAACACTGACAAGCTATAATGCTTGCTGTGCATGAGTTCATTGTACAACAGTAGACAAAGAAGAACTGGAAGTAGCTCATCAGGCAGCATTTTGCAAGTGTATATTGCTCAGCATAATGTTTTGGCTAAAAGCATTATGGATGAGGTGATTTTCAGGGTTGTGGCTTTGAATTTATTTCTAATGACATTGTTTCTAACTCCTAAGCACTATGAAATACATATTGGAAAACCGATCTATTACAAAGTAAATGTACAGCACAGATGATATTATCTCTCTTACCTTGCAAATTACATTGCAAGAGCTTCTATTTTTCAAGCTCACAATACCAAAGCCTATGCAGCACAGCAGTATATGTAGCTAATTAAGTTCTCTGTTAAAATATGTATAAAGGTGCAAGCACAGCTGTTTATCCAGACCTGGTTTTCCTGTTCTACTTATGACCACATCTAGGATTTAAATCTGCCTTGTTCTTGGGCAACATGAAAACATGTTGCTAGCAGGGATGGCCCAAGACATTTTGTTGTCTGAGGAAAAGCAACAGATGGTCCTATGCACATATACACCCAATTCAAGGTTTGCAGAACTCAAGGCCATTCAATCTGGCTGAACCATGAGACAGAAAATCCCACAGAATCCCACTCTGGTAATAAAAATAAAACAACAAATGAAATAATTTTGCCCACTTTCTTGAAACTGAGGACCTTTCCACACTATACTATTATAGTGCTATTATTCAACTTCCACCATCCTGTGGAATTCTGGAGTTTGTAGTTTACTAAGGCCCAAGAGCTCTCTTGCTGAGATTTCTAAATGCTCCTCCCTAAACTGCAAACCCCAGGATTCCATAGGATGTTGAAAGTGGAATAATAGCACTATAACAGTGTAGTGCAGAAATGACCTGCAATTCAGCTAGCTCTTTCTGCTTAATGGTAGGACTGGTCCTGCTTACTAGAATGGATTAAATGTGACCACAGAACAAAAATGACATTTTTTGCAAAGGGGTTGCCAGAGTGAACACTGGAGACAATTTCTGTATCTAAAGAGTTGTGTAAGAGGGAATTTAAGCAGGGGTTGCTTGCTATCTGGTTGCATGACAAGCAACAGCTGCTGAAATTCTCTTCTACATAACCATTCAAGGTAAAGGAGTCACCTCAGTTTTCAGGCTGGCAACCCTAAATTTAGACATCAATTTACCCAACAAGATCTTTCCATAGCATGCAGCTAAACAGATGAAGTGGCCATCACATGCTGCCAGATGGGAAGAAAAATGTCACTGCATTCCTGTAAAAAATCTGATTTAAAAAAAAATAAAAAGGTACAATTGGAAATGACTGTAGGTGAACATAACAGCCATTTACACATAGACAAGTTACCTCCATCCCAATCCTGTTTGTCTTTGCTAAGACACTCCACCCTCTTCAGAGGAACTTAATTCAAGCTGAGCATATATTTCATTGCAGCCTTAACCCCTCACAGCTCAGTGGACTTATTTCTGTGCAAATAAGTTCACCGTTTGCACTGCAGGTGAGGTAAGGTTTGCCAGGTGAAATAAAGGACAAAGCTCTTGTACCTTTAATAATTGTGTATAAAGGGGAATTTCAGTAGGTGTCATTTGTTATACAAGTAACACTCGCTGAAATTCCCTCTTCCACACAACAATAAAAGGTATAGGATCCCTGTTCCATATTTCATCCAGAAACCTTAGCTAAGGTGAGTATGATTTAGGAGTCATCAGAGGGAAATTCCACCATGAGGCTTTTGAATAGCCATCGGGATGGTTTTCATTAAATGGAATACAGTATATCATTCCAAAAAATTAAATTCAATAAATTTCCACAAAGGCCTGGCCTGCTAGCTGTTCATGTTCTACCAAACTAATAGATCCTTGAATACGGCCCTAGTGGGGGTGGGCTGAATGTCAGCCATTCAAGGATTACCCTAGACAGACAGAATACTAGCAGGCTGAGCACCAGGTAATGAATCAACCACACCAGTAAATAACTTCATGAAGTTAGGTTGGTAGGTACATGTAACAGAGCTTTCTCTTTAGCAGTGCTTTGACTTGATTGAATTACTGTGGCATTCAGTATTTGGAATTGCTGCTTTAACTGTTTTAAAACTGAATTCTACGGCTGCTTTCAGGAAATTTTAAAAAGTATTTTAATGTTTTTATTTTAAAAAATATTTTTTATCTCTGTATTGCTTTAATTGGTTTTCAATTTGTTCTCAGCCACGGGAGCCTTTGTGAGCTGGGAGGTGTTACAGCAATACTTGAAATAAAATTAAATAAATACACTGGTGGGACAGCTACCTACAAGTGAAATAAAAGATCTTTAATAGATCTTCATGGCATGGTAAAAACAGAAAATACCATTCTCAGATTAAGATCCTAAGAACCACAGAATGTTCCAACACAACCACAATAAGAACTGGATTAAAGTAAATTCATTTCAGATACCGATATTACCCTGACAGTGAAGTATATTTTTGTCATCAGTACAGCCATATATAGTAACACAGACTTCCACTGTGCAATATGTAGGAAAGCCCTTTTTAAAATCTATTGTAGAGTTAACTCCATTGGGTATAATTAAAAATGAATGGTCTAGAATAGATGAAATGTCACATCCCATATGTTTAGTTCAGGTGCTGGGGCCACCGAAGTGTGGCAAATGTTGACTTTCACATGGCTTGTTTTATGATATGTGAAATTATTTCAGTATCTTTTAATGAAATAAAACAATAAAGAAAGATTACAGATATTTGACAGCTACCAGCAAAACTACCTTTAAAGGTAACTTTTAAAATTATTTTTTAAAATCTATTTTAAATAATTTTAAATATATTTTACTGTACAGTATGTTGAGAACTTGATGGATGGAAAAGCTATTAATAAATACCTTTCTGACATAAAAGAAAATAAATCTGAGAAACCAAAATCTATCCTGAAAGAATGTTTGTTAAGTCCTTGTGCACAAAAAGCCCTGTTCTGCTCTCATGCACAGCTATGTACATTTTGTATCTGTATAAACAGATGCACCCATTAATTTCTATATAGGATTCACAGGCCAGTAGGACACTTCCTGACAGCCTGCAGCTAGAGAAAGTAGACATAAATATCAGAAAACAATGTGCCAAGGAAAACAAGGGGAGTCAAACAACATGATCTCTAGAACTGCACCTTTTTCTTCCAACAAGTTTTTGGGAACTGACTGTTGTACAAGAAAGTAACATTTCTTAGTGTGCTGCACTATTTTTATATTTTAAAAATGTATATGTTTTAAATGGCTTTTGATTCTCTAGACAGCTAGTTACATAAGAGGTACCTTCACTCGTTTTTCCTTCAATGTGATATATGTCATCCTATGCCAGCAAAGCCTTTCTATACTCTACACTGGACAGACAGGACAGTCTCTGCACAAGAGGCTAAATGGACATAAATCAGACATTAGAAGTGGTAGTATCAAAAAATGAGTTGCAGAACATTTCAGCCTCTGTGGACATACAATACAGGATTTAAAGGTTGAAGTTCTTGAACAAGGAAATTATAAAGGACTACTAGAAAGAGAAACTGCTGAACTGAATTATATTTACAAATTACATTCCATTAGCAGAGTCACGAACACTGCACACTGCATGTATTAATACAAAAGTCCTTGTTACTCCACATGTAATAAAAGAAATCTTCTGAGTTTTGAACCCAAGGAAACTGACTTTTGGTAAGCAGATGTATTGCTTTCACACAACTACACTAACTGACCATAGTAAAGATCTAAAAGACCTGTATCACCTTATGCCGCCATTTGAAAATTTAGGGCAAAGGACATAATTGGTATCTTTTTGGATCCTATTACATTACATGCCACTTCCACAATGGTGTAAATGCACTTTATATCTTGAGGTCTCAATATCACTCTGCAATGCATCTGAATAAGTGGATTTAGATCCATGGAAGATCATGCTGAAATAAAAACAAGATTGCCTTACAGGCACTGCTACATTCTTTTTTTCCCCACTCTCCATTCCTTTCTCCTTTTTCTGTCTCGCAACGCAAGATCCTGGTCATCATAGTAAGATACAGTACAATATAGCTTTTAGCTCGAACTTTAAAGGAACTATTAAAGGCACCAAGCCCTGGTGGCACAGTGGTTAAATGCTGGTACTGCAGTCACAATATTGTGAGTTCAATCCTGCAGGACTCCAAGTTGACTCAGCCTTCCATCCTTCAGTAAAATGAGTACCCAGCCTGTTGGGGGCAATTAGCTAAAACACATTGTAAACTGCTTAAGGAGTGGTTAGCACTGATAAATGGTATAGAAATATAACTGCTATTGCTAACTGCTATTGCTATAAATCCTGTCCCCAAAACAGGTTCAGCAACTGGGACAGATATTTTAAAATTCAGGGTGAAACCTGGACCTGATTCATCACCCGTACCGACATGGGAGTTGGCAGCCACCAATGACAAAATAGGGTACTGGTCAAAAAATTAAAAATTAAAAATCTCCACTATTTGTATACAGAATACTCCCTATGCATATAATCCATTCATCAAACTTATATTCATTTTAACACATAAAAAGAAAAGGTGAAGAATTTTGCAATAAATACTAGACATCCAGCTTTCAGGCCCTCCATGCTGTTAACCACTTGGCTCACCTTGCCCTTTCTCTTCCCACCACCCTATACAGCTCAATTTCCCCCTTTTGATATTTCTCGGTCCTGACAGCCACAGCAGGGAAGGTGAGCAGGGAGACCCTCAATACTATCCCTGGCAGGTAGGTGTGGAGATGAAAGATTTCCTTGCATCTATATTCTATTATAGTCACAAAGAACTGTGACACAACAGGGGGGTTACTGCTGGAGTCCTCTTTCTTCCATGACTGTTCAGATGTGCTAGTTGAAAAGAGATTGCTTGGGCTTTTTTCATTGACCTTGTTCCAGTACAGCCTTTGCACTGCAGAAGCAGTTTCTGCTCTTTATGGTCTCTGATTGTCACATTGGTAGACAGTGCACATGCATTCCTTCCTGCTTCTCTTTAACTTATGATATTTGCAGACAGTGGACGCAGAGTGAGTATGCATTCTCTCAGCTGAAAGAGATGATTTGTGTCGGTTTATCATTTAATGCAAGTAGAAATTGCCTCTGCACTTGAGTTGTTTTAGAAATGGGATACTACATTCTTTCTCCTGTACCTGTAGCTTGTATGGTGCTTTAGAAGATGATGGTGTCTGAAGCAGATCTGGTAGCCACCCCAGGGGGCTATTGTGCCATCTGCACCAGCTGCTTCCATTAGCTGTTTGCTGTAGCAATGCTCACTTATTGCTGGTCTCCTTTGCTTTCACTATCACAGCAGCACTAAAAAGTCCCTGAGTGAACAAGTAAACAAAAAGGCAGACAGTGACTTTAAGCCATGCTCTCTAATGGGCACTGTGTTTTAGTAATGTACAGTCCTCCCTCCACATTCACAGATTTGACCTGTAACTGAACTTGATTATTCACAAGGCAACCTCTTGCCTCCCCCATTCTCCCCTCCCCTCCCCCTGCCTTTTATCCATGTGTATATATCTTCCTTCTGTGGACCTGAGCAAAAGGCAAGTGAATGGGAGGGGCAGCCCTGACATGTGTGCCTTCTCTGGTTGTGTTGCTGCCCCCTCCCATTCGCTTGCCTATTGCCCGGCAGTAAGCCCATGTGAAATGGAAGTGAATAGGTAGTAAGGCATGCATACACATGCCTTATCTGGGGGTGTGGCTGTCCCATTCATTTGCCTATTGCCTGGATGGTTGGAAGGCAGCACACCTTGGTGAAAAACAAGTGAATGGGCGGGAGGCGTATGTGTACACCTTTCTCTGGGTGTGTGGCTGCCCCTCCCATTCACTTGCCTATCACTGGGTACCTGGAAGCAGCGCACCTGGGCAAAACACAAACAAATGTTGAGGGGAAGCCCTAGTAGGAAATGAGAGGGAGAGCACCCACTTGGGGGGGGGCAGACATATTTGCATTTTTTTAAAAAAACTTCCATAAGGGTTTTGCACACAGAACCCTTGTGAAAGTTGAGCGGCCACTGTAAACCATCACTTATTTCACTATAATATTAAAGAATGAATAATTTCAAAGTTCTTCTCCCTGATGGGCAATATTATGAGAGGTTTTGTATATTTTTTCAGTATTTTTCATGCAAAATAACTTGGTTTTGTGTTAAATAAATTTGCACACACACAAAAATGCTCTGCAGAAAACAATATATTTTGCACAAAATAAACTGTTTTCTGTGCATAAACAAATTTTTGGCTCAGATTTGTTTTTTCACAAGGAGTCCAGAAAGGTGCAAAAAAAAATTTGTGCCAGTTGATGATTTGTTTGATGGATAGTCTGAATGGATCAAAAAACCTTTCCCACTGAGGGTGAAGCAAGGTGTGCCACATGGTCAGCCATGCACCTCTTGGGACAGCTTGCTGACATCAGACATGGTGGAAGATGCTATCCCACCACCAACCGTGAAATTAGATTGAGCTAGTGTAGATATAGAATGGTCTAAGGCCATTTCTGCACTAGACTGTTGTAGTGCTATTATTCCACTTTCAACATCCTATGGAATCCTCAGATTTGCAGGGTTTTTTTGGGGGGGGGGCTCAAAGCCACTCTCTAAACTGCAAACCCCAAGATTCCATAGGATGTTGGAAATGGAATAATAGCATTATAACAATCTAGTGCAGAAATGGCCTAAGTAGGCCAAGATCCTACATCATACTTGTGCATTGTAAATCTACACTCAGATAGCTACACAATGGTGCACTCCACCACCTTCTGATGAACACCGACATTGTGCAAGCAATTGTGTATCTCCAGTCCCAGAGAATAAAATGATACACTGAAGGCACAGATAAATAGTTATGCACCATTGAAGAATGTGGAAGTGCATGGCTGGAATTCTATTGGTTATTCCTATCTAAAGTAGGATAGGAATAATTATCTGAGAGTGAGTCAACAATTATCTGAGGGTGAGTCAACACTTAGTTAAATCCAATTGATTGAATGGCTCTACTCTAGTTGGGACAGACAATATGTTTTAGGCCCATGTCAAATGTTACACACTTGTAGAACTCCACTTATGCAATCATGAATCAAACACATGTTTGAATATGCCCAAATCTCCTGATTGCAAACCAACCTTTTTACGATTAAATTCAAAGTTGCAGAACATTGGGCATACTGATAAAATACTCTCTGCAGACAAGAAGCAAGAAGCTAGCTATGTAAAGAAAATGTTATGGCTGTGTTTGTCTTGTACATGGCAAAAAAACAGTTGTTTTAATGTCTGTAATTGTTATTCCAGAATACATTGTCATTCATATAAAGTATAAAATATCTCAAGCTACAAAAGGGACAAATGTCTACTGGCTAATAACATAATGGGAAAAGCAAGATAATGTTAAGTGGTATATAGTGTTGTGAAATGGATATAAGACCTTCAGTAGATAAAAGGAGGCACTGGCTAATAGATTATGGAAGAAAAGCACTGTCTATAGTAAGAAACCATGTTTGCAGGACAGGATGAAGAATGCATGGAGATGAACTTGATTCAGCCTCAGTTTTCAAAGCTAATTAGGAAAACAGACAGTTTATAGGATAAAGTTCTAAAACCCCAAAGGAAAACAAACCAATAAACAGAGGCAAAAGCATTCCAATATAAGTTTTTCGAAATGACATGCCACCAACTGTCCCAAGTTAGCAGGGACAGTTCCTGTTTAATCCTCTGCCATCCTACTTTCTCAGCTGCTTTTAAAATGTCCCCATATCTCTCTCCTCTTCCCAGTGTTCTCCTTTGTCCTCAGCTTTCTTTCATTGGCGCAAACGGATTTCAACCTGTTTAACTCAGAGGGGAAGAGGAGAGGAGGGGATGCTCTTCCCAGTAGAGTCAGGCAAAAGCAAGCTGCTGCAGCCTCCCTTAGCTTTTGCGTTTTTTCTCATTTACAGCTTTTGCCATCTTGACCAACTCTGATATTGCTTGGTCACAGTTTTCATCTGCAAAGCACTGAAGGACATGAAATGAATGTGAAAGAATATTGCTGGATCAGACCAATAGTCTATCTAGTCCAGCACCACGTATCCTACAGTGCCCCAAAGCCCACAAGAAGAATATAATATTTTTTTGGAAAAAAACAACATCTTGTTTCATTCTTTTTTCTTTTTCTCATCAGAGGTCATTACTTAGCAACTATTGTCCTGAATCCCACTTTCATTCTTTCCAAGCAACCCATAGTCCTAAAACATTGGTGGACCTCCTTTGACCCTCCAGATATTTCTGGACAACAGTTCCCATTATCCCTTACCACTGATGAGTTGAAGTGCAAAACATCCAAAACATCTACTTCTTCTGCAAATGTTCTTTATAAATTAAAAAAAAAGTTTTCCCAAATTAAGAGCCCCTTTAAACTATACAATTATGGCATTATTTTTTCACTTTCATTGCATGTTTTCCATCTTGTAGAATCCTGGGTTCTTCAGTTTAATAAAGCACTAGAGAACTTTGGCTGAAATTCTCAATGCCCCTCCTTAAATTGTAAACCCCAGGATTCTTTAGTGTGAATGGGCTCTAACTCCTTTTAAAACCACTGGGTGAGCAGGAAGAGAGAAGTCCTTGCAGATAAAAAGAAACCTATAACTGAGTGCATCATAATCAGAGGCTGCTTGTGGAATGAAGATTCCCTCACAGGACTGTGACTTGTCACTAATGAAAAACCTTGTTCTGTCTCCTCATTTTGGATACTGCCTTGCCCATGAACTCTTGAGTAAGATTGTATTGATCCAAAAGAGGCACCATAAATTTTCCAGGTTCAGATTAGAATTGCATTAACTGTAAAAGGCAAATGTCTGCAGGATGTGAATCTTGTGGGGGAGGGGGATCAATATTTCTTTCCCTTCAAAGCCATATAGAATATAAGGGAGAATGCAGAGGGTGGGGAAAAAAGAGAGAACGGGCAAGAGTTCTTACAGCATAAAATTAAGATCACTGCCCACATGTTCCAAGCATCCATCAGTATTGCTTCTGGCCTTGACAACAACTCCAGGCTGTTCCACAAGTAGAATCGGCCTTCTTTTAAGGTCAGGGACTGAACTAGCAGATTGAATTGCCAAGCAATACAGCTGTTTCTCCTCACATTTTTGCAGTATTTACACCAAGGGAATAAATGTGTGTTTAATTCAGCATATATATTCAGGGATAGCTGTGCTGGCAGTGTAGCATAATATAACAAAATACAAAATCCCCAAAAGAATAACACCTTTGCCCAACCAAAATGCAAAAAATACATCATGCAAGGTTTGAAGCTTTCCTGGCTTCTTTAACAGGCAAATATGTTAAGTCATATAGAAGAACAGTGATGATGATAGAGTCCCAGGCCTAAATTTTGTTTCAGATGTTATTTCTGTTGTCAGTTAAGATGGAACAATGGTTCCCAAACTTTGGTCTCACAACTGCTTTGGATTTAAACTCCCAGAAGCCCCAGCCAGCTTGACCAACAGTCAGGAATTCTGGGAACTGAAGTCTAAAACATCTGGAAAACTAAAGTTTGGGAAACACTGTTCAGGAAGGATTTCAGCACAGGTGAAAGAGTTAAATTCAGAGAAGTACTGCATGAGTAGAAAAATAAGTGAATTGGACAGCAGATGTCCCTGCCTTATCTCGGTTTGAAAGTATGATTGGCCTTGTAACACTATGCTTAGGTGCCTGGGAAGTAAAAGGGAGTCAAGCATACACTTTCGCCTCATCTTTGTGTTATTTGGTGACTGAGGCCTTTGTTCCCTTGTTTTGGGGGTGGTATTAAGCTCCAAATGTGATGGCTGACGTAGACTAGAAATGTGATTGATTGCTGACGCTGTTGACCAAAGGTATAAGAACTAAGTGTTTTAATCAATCGGGGCGGGCAGTTTTGGACATTGTATTTCCGCTGCTTGCCCTGCGCAGTAAATAAAAGGTTTGGAAAATAAAGCTTTCTGTTTTGGAACAACCTGAAGGTCTTCATCATTTCCTTGCCACTACATTTTTGGTGCGTTGGCCGGGAAATTGAGAGAAGGGGCTTTGGAGCCCCCCTTGACAGACGCTTGAGTGCTAGGGTCGCTGCCCCCCTCTTGGCGAAACCCAGGGCGCCCTCGACTGCTTTGGTCGAAGAGGTTTGGCTTTGAGCGGGGTGGTTTCCCTGGCAGCAGCGTTTTCCAGTCAACGGACTCTGGTCACGCAGAAAGCATAAGGCCTCCCCCGGCTAATTGGTGAAGTTGACTCCCTTGTGATTTCAAGGGAAAGAGAGAGCTTGATCACCTCTCTAAGTCTCGCCCTAGTAACTCATGGCTAGTGGGGCCGTGAGTGAAGCCGCGAAGACTTTGGTAAAGAGACGTCTCTTCAAGTCTGGTAAACGGTGGTGGGAGGCTGTGTTTGTTGTCTGAAAGCGCGTATGCGTGTATCGTTGCATTTCTTACTGCAGACCGTTGGAACTTCCGGCTGCGTAAGTCAGCGAGTCTGAAAGGTGTCTACCTCATTGTTTCGAGCTGTTGGGACCCCCTACCCTCAGCTCACCCCCACCCCTACTGTGTGTTGTCGTTTGGGAAGAAATCTGGGTGGAGGGTGGCAGTTGACAGACACTGCTTCAATGCATGTTGAAAACTTCATGAAAGGGTTAAGTGGAAACTTTACTATTTCTGTGCCATTTGTACTTTAATATGTGTAGGAAAAGTTCCAGGAAAGGAAAATGGTTTATTCCTCTCTCTGATTATCTTTCGGTGCTTGAAGCCATCTCCCCACAGCCCCTCCTCCTCAGGCTCTCAGATTTAACCATATGGTTGCTGGCTGTTTTTAGGCTAGAAGTTTATTTAGCCAGAGGCTTGGAAATAGCAGAAATTAAGTCAGTATGGAAATGATGAAGCAAGCCCTAGGTGTTAATGAGAAATAGTGAGGAAACAATAGGGTTTCATTGTTTTCTCCAAATGCACAGGTCGGTGATTCAATCAACTGGAAAGAAAATCACTCTGCAAGAGGCAGAGGGAGTATCCCATGGACTGGCACTTCAAAAGTCAAAGGACTTTCAGGAGAAAAAAAAAAAAGGAAGCAACAAGCTTTTTTGAAAAAGCAGTTGGCATAGGAACTTAAAGGTTTCCTACCTCAATTGTTTATTCTACCTGGTTGTTCAGCTCAAACTGTTTAGCTCAGTTTCAGAGCAGGAAAGGGGGGTGAGTGAAAAGGGCTGAGAAAGAGATGCACTTTTAAGCAGATTCTTAGAAGTGGCAGAAAAACACTGATTTGATGAAAGAAATTTTTTTCCCCCAAAGGCTTGTGTGTGTGTAAGCAAAAGCGGCATCTCTTTGCTTGCCCCTCCCTCTCTATCTCTCCTGTGTTGCTGGAAGCAGTACTATCCCCCCCCGCGACCCCTCCTTCCTCCTCCAAATGTTAACTCCATAGTTGCTGGTTTTTGGAGAATGGAAGTTTCTTAGCCAAATGCTTAAGAATTCTGTCAGTGTGTACATAGGGAGGGCTATGAAGATAGTTCCGATAACTCATTTTCAGCCTGCCAGGCTGAGTGAGGATGTCATAGAAGCAAGGAAAAATAATAATAATAACAAAAAAGCAGGTTTTCAGGTAAATGAATACAGGATGGCGAAGTTTTGGAAAACATTGCTGAAGACTCTGGTGACAGCTGCCTGTTTCATGTTTTAAACTCTTCAGCCATCAAGAATCTCCCCCCCCTTGGGCTCACATAGAAGGAAAAGAATAGGGAAAAAAAAAAAAAAGAGAGAACTTTGGAAACTTCTCCTCCAGTACTTTTTGCAACATTTCTAAACAATACAGAGTCCCAGTGTTTTCTCTAAGCACAGAGAAAAGCTGCATCTGGAGAAGAAGGGAAAAACAACAAAAACAAAGCAAAAACCTCACCTTGAGAGCCCGTATAGACAAACATGTCATACAAGAGGCGTTAGTTTCGTTTTTCCCTTACAATGAACAATGAACTATTCTTTCTAGTGTGGCAGCAGTTGTGTCTACCTTTTTGATACATTTCTACATCAAAGAGAGAAAACAAGATTACAATGCAGCTTTAGCACAGGGAAGGCTGCTTCTCCAAAAGACATGGCTTTTTCTCTCACTCCTTGTGGCCATCGGGCTGAATGCAACCCTCCCCCTCTTGAGACGGAGGGAATGAGGAGCGTGAATTTGCAATTCTGGCATTATTATGTCAACAACTTAGTTAAAAAGAGAAAAAAGAAAAAGAAAAAAAAAGGGGGCTGCAAATCTCTATTTGACAATAAGTTTTAAAAAAAAAAGCATTTAGCATACGAACTTTGGGGCACATGGGAATTGTAGTAACAAGAGAAGTAAAATATTGGGTGCCCCCCCGGGGGAATTAAACACACCAACAGGAAACTGCCTCTCCCCTGAGGAGACAGACAGGGAGGGGGAAGAGCAAAAGAATCAGCGTTTGCATGAAAGACCCGCCTGCTTTTGCATGGAAGAGAAAAAAGTAGAAATGGCTGCAGCAGTTCTTCCCCACCCCCAGCTTGCAATGAGAAGGAGGGGGAGGATGGGAGTAGCGGCAGACCCCACCAGAGAGGCTGCCTGAGGATTCTAAGCAGCAGAACCAGAAGCCATGGTGTCATGATTTTTATTAAAGAAGCTACTCAACAACTTAGGGAAATTGTAACCTCCCTTTAATAGGGAGATTGGCCTGTGGACATTCGGGCTAGGAATGCAGTTGCCTTCTATTGAGGCAGCTAACTCAGATGATGCCAAATCCACAACACCTCCCTACATACCTGTTAGGCTTATGCATATGTGCCCTTCACCACGTCTGATCTGTTGAATTGAAAGATAGTAGAACTGTGTTCTAGCATCATGGCAATGCGCATGCCTAACTGGCAAGATTGCCAATCACTACTGAAGAAAGGAGCCAAATTATTTAGCAGGTAGAGCGGATCATCCAGGAGAGAACTCCCCACAGGCATGGACAAGGGGGAGAGTGTCTTTGATGGACCCCTGATGGGATCTGAATACACTAGGAATTCTTCCCAGTGTCAGACTCTGCGGTTTAAAGTTGTGAGTGGAGAATTACAGGAAACCACAATCCCTGACTGCCCTTTCCTACCTGAGAGGAGAGGGAGGGGATGCTGCAGAACGGTGGCCAGTAGGAGGTGCCATCTAACATAGTAGGAAAAAGCTGCATGAAACCGAAGGGAGCTGAAAAAGAGAGGCTTAGCTGCCTACGGCCATACCACCCTGAACACGCCCGATCTCGTCTGATCTCGGAAGCTAAGCAGGGTCAGGCCTGGTTAGTACTTGGATGGGAGACCGCCTGGAAATACTGGGAGCTGTGGGCTGTTGTAAAAACCCAAGGCTATCTGAGTTTTTGGAGGAGGCTCCAGGAATCTGAAGGGACTCCTATTGTTAGCAACCTCTCATATGATGCAGCAGAGGAATCTCTTCAGGAAGTCTTTGAAAAGGCTTCAGGATACAGGATTCCACAGAACAATTAAGGAAGGTTTAGAGGGCCTGCGATTGTAAGGCTCTATGAAGCAAGATTTATGACTGGCTGTCAAGCGGAGAAAGAAAGAAGATTAACGAATGATGGAGCAGAGGTCAGAAGAGATAAGAGACCCCAGAAGAGGATGAGGGTCTCTGAGAGCCAATGTGCCCAGTGGGGGCAGGAGAGATATAGGCAAGAGAGCCTGAAGAGGATCAGAGAAGGATGTGGACGTGTGTGGAAGAGGAAAGCAGAAAAGATGGTCCAACTGACAGATGCAGGGACTAATGGAAGTAGAATACTGTCAGTGGCCAGCAGTTAAGAGGAAAAATTTTGTTCCTCATCCCACAGACAGAGAAGGGCAAGGGCTTGGAGTTGTGACATTCTGGAAAAGGAAAGTTGGCAGTCCAAGCAGCAAAGGAGTGCCCCCTCACCAGTCCCCGATAAGGTGGAGATTGGAATGGCTCCCTAAGCGCAGCCTCAGCTGGATGGAGGAGGTGACAGAGCACCCCTACGAGTAAGCTGGGAGGAGAGGTGATGGTGCACCTCTGAGCTGGAAGGGAGAAAATAAGGGGGCACTTCTGAGAGGTGATTGTGCGCCCCTCCAGGCTGGAAGTGGAACTGCAGCTGAAGGACGCTGACTGAAAAGGCAAGGGAGAGAGAAAAGAGAGATGCAAGCTGTGAGACAGCTAAAGGACCAACAACAGCCCTAAAGGCCCACACACCACATATGCTCAAGAGCAACAGACCTGCATCTGTCCACAGGATCACCAAAGGCAAGAACCACCGTTCTAGGAATCACCTGGAAGTCACATTGTACCTGCAGACCTCAGAACTCAGGAGAAGTGGAGGAAATGGGATAAAAATCCCGAAGAAACAGTAGTTCAACGTGTATGGCCCAAACAACAGCCCTGGCTATGTCTTTGGACTGGATGCCAACACAGGGCAAGTGATATGATATCACCATCTACCTAGCCCATTTTACAGAGGCTTTTCACTTTTATTCCATGTGCAGCCCACAACAGAAAAACAAGGAGTATTTTTGTTCTTCCCAGAGCCCCGTCATAGGATGGCATAGGATGAGGTGCACACCTCACAGAACCATAAGGCTGTTTGTTCCCTTTCAAGCCAAAACATGAGGCCATTTTGGGTGGATCAAGGAGACATATAAGGGAGAGTTAGTAGATTAGGGAAAGCTCTGAGTACAACAAGGGAGAAAATGTGGGAATAGAGATTCCCCTTAGAGTGCAACTGGGTCATAGGTGGAGGGGATTGTATTAGGTGTTGCTGGTTGCCCCTACAGCTGTAAAGGTAGCAGGGTTGAAGCTTTGGATACTTTATGCCAGGCTAAGAGAGCCTTTACTGATTGGGTTGTAAAATCCTCTGAAACTGAAGATCTCCAGACGAAAAGGGGAGAAGAAAATTCGGACTAGACTCTGCTGTGGCCAGACCAGGAGAAATTGGTCACTCTAAGCACAGTCAGATCCGCAACTGGTGAATGAAGAAATCTAAGCTAGACCTTATTGCCTGACACACACCTGGAAGCTGTCAGGCTCTACGTACGGTCAGACTTAGCAACTGGAGGGAGAAGGCGGGGACTAGGCCCTGTTGCAGGTGTGACCTGGGACGTACACACTGCTCTACACACGGCCAGATCCCTGAATGTTGGAGACAATATTATGGGTTGTGGCAGGCATAGGAGGGGCAGGAAGCCTGGCCTGCCTGTTTTATCACTACAGACGGATGTTCTGTGGGGTTGGAAGATATGTGTATATGGTAATTGCTGGTAATGATGGTGATGATGAGAATGCTGGGCAGGAGAGGCTGGGAAGTGAATTGGTTTCACCAACTGGTCAATCAGATCTTGAACACCCTGAATGTCAGTAATGACTGAGTATGTTCTAATGGGCTAAGCTTAGGAGACTATCCCAATTGTTATGTAAAGTTTGAAATCCCTGAATCTCTACAGGCCTGCCAAGGAAAGCATCCCAATGTTGACTTTTCCTTTAGTTATAGCAATGGTTTTATTGAGGTTATATGGGAAAAGGGGGGCCTGGTCCTCCATAAATGAGTTCTAGAAAGAAACCAGCTTTTACAATGGTAAATGGGTATATGGTTTGTCTTCTGGGATGAATTGGTGTGGCCACTGAGGGTATCACCTTTCACCCAGGGCACCAACCAATGAAGGTAGCCCAGCATGAAATTGGTTGAACTGTCTTACTATTGTGTAAATGAATTTGATTGTGAAGAGGGAAAATACATTTAGCAGTATTCAATGTTAGAAAGTCATTCTTGTACTCTGCAGGCATGTGGACATGATTATCTGGTTCCCTAAGTAAGTATGGGTAAAAGACACTGTTTGTAGAATTGCTTTGTGCATAAATAATGGCCTTACTAAATCTGCTTTTCTGTACTCTGCATGTTAAATAGTTTTCAATCTGTAATGATTAGAGTAATAGAGGGAAAGGCTGCAGTATATGCTTTGATTGAAATCTCTCTGTGTTTGAAAGGAATACAATGGTACTCTGTGAGACAGTGTTAGGGAGGATGGAATTGTGCACAATAAATCTTTCCCCTAAAACCGTGGGTCTGAAAGCCCTGTTCACAGGTTTTGTATACTTGACTGCTGGAGGAATCCTACTGCTGCTATGTATCTTTTGTGTTATAAAGGCAATAGGGAAATAGCGCATGCTTCAAATTGCAAGGAATTGAATTTGGCATGAAGGGGGGAATGAAAGAGTTAAATTCAGAGAAGTACTGCATGAGTAGAAAAATAAGTGAATTGGACAGCAGATGTCCCTGCCTTATCTCGGTTTGAAAGTATGATTGGCCTTGTAACACTATGCTTAGGTGCCTGGGAAGTAAAAGGGAGTCAAGCATACACTTTCGCCTCATCTTTGTGTTATTTGGTGACTGAGGCCTTTGTTCCCTTGTTTTGGGGGTGGTATTAAGCTCCAAATGTGATGGCTGACGTAGACTAGAAATGTGATTGATTGCTGACGCTGTTGACCAAAGGTATAAGAACTAAGTGTTTTAATCAATCGGGGCGGGCAGTTTTGGACATTGTATTTCCGCTGCTTGCCCTGCGCAGTAAATAAAAGGTTTGGAAAATAAAGCTTTCTGTTTTGGAACAACCTGAAGGTCTTCATCATTTCCTTGCCACTACACAGGCATAGGCCAATCTACTTCTTGGCCATGTAGGAACCAGGGACAAAGGGCAATAAAAGACAGGTAATACAATTTCAACTCCATCAGCAACAGAAAAGTAACTTCCCTTGAGATCCAGGTTGTCCCTGTCCTGTGCGAAGCTAACTGTTCCTTTCTTAGGAAGAGGACACTGGATTTCTCAAGAAGTTCCTGTACTGTTACATTTGGAAAAACTATTAGGTGCTGTATAGGTAAAATTTGCCAACTGTAGTCCAAATGAAAGCCATGTTGGCCAAAAGATATTGTATTTTTTTCTATTTTGCTGCAATGAAGGTTCGAAAATTTGCATGATGTATTCTCTGCATTTTGGTTGGCTAATATTGGCATTGCTTTTTTGTGGATTTTAGATTTTGTTGTATTAAATGCAAAGTAGTTTCAAATACCAGGGGCTCATGGCCTAAATGTCTGTGGGGAGGTGCATCCTGCCACTTCAAGGGAAGGCATCTCCCCAATTTAGATGGAGGGCCACCTTGGTTTCAATCAGTCTCCATCTTGTGCTAAGGTTTAAGCCCTGACTGGTTTCTGCTAGACTTTTGTTTGCATCTTGACAAAATTACCTTGAATCCATGCTCACAGCTAAGCCTGCAGTCACCTAGAATATGCTACTACATTTTGGTGCTGCAAACAAGTGACAAAATAGAGTGGGTAGACAAGGCAAGAAAATGCATTAGACTCCCCAGCCATATTGTTGGTTTAATAGAACTGAAAGTGGTCCAGGCCTACATCAATCATTTGTCCAATTTCCTTTAGCTCTCTGCTTTTTATTGGAACATAGTGTTAAAATTTAATGATGCATTTCAGTGTTTTCTAATTTGGAAACAAAGGGATTTCTCTTTCCAGCTCATCAAGAACAGCCACCATCTACTTGGGTCCACGTAGCTAGCTGAGTGCTCTCGCCTGTGACAGAGTTGCCCCATAGACAGCTGGCCTTGGCAAGATCTCATTTTGATGCTTTAAACTTGTTGCAGGATGTCTGGCCATGGCAGCTGGTTGCAGCCATTTCCTCCCCTAGAAGCAGCACAGCAGATAACAGTGCATGGATTTACTGTTTCTAATCTCAGATTCTCCCTCCCCTTTCATCACAGGCAACACTCCATTCATTACAGAAGACAATATTTTGTATCACTTCATATTCTGCAGCTTTTTATCAGAGAAGCTGATTTATGCCATGCTGTTTCATCCAATGACACATATATGATGCTTAGTATCTGAAAAGAATGTTCAGCTTCCTGTCTAATCACGCATAGAAACAGAGGCAAGCCTTACACCACGTCATTCTTTTTGTTCATGTGAGTGCTTCAAATGCTCTGATTTCCTTCTGCAGATTTTGGGAAAGTCACTAGCCAAGTTTGTTGGGGGATCATACTAACTTCTTTCCCAAGCTCCATGGGTATGTATATGAAGAGGAGTACCTGCCCCAAATAATAATTCTGCTCCCCAGTCCCCAAATTTTTAGCATTGCTAATGCAATTGAGCGTTTAGAAATACAGTTAGACATCCAAAGAAAAAGGGCAGGCAATGTTACAGAGGGAAAGTTACCTCAACAAATATGAGTTCTAGGTATGGATGATCTTCAGCATCTCGTTCTATACAATGCTAGAAAATTGAGGACTGAAGGAAAATTTCAATGAGATGGCAGAATTCTTGGAGAGGGGACAATGCCTTTAATCCCCCCCCATAGCTACACCTCTGCAAAACTCTAGTCTATATCACAACTTGTAAACAGATCTCCAATAATCATGTTTGATATGGAGGATCAACCACAGATTGTTTTATGTTCCCAACAGTTTTAGAGGCAGTCACAGGTATAATCTTCAAACATCACATTTGAATGTTTCCATTTCCTCCTCCTCCTCCACCAGCAGTTCATCATAAGCCTCTTGCCATGCAAACTTCAGTACTTCATCATTAATCATCCTTCCTTGTCACATTATGCCATGACTACCTGCTTTTTGTAGTCTTGCCTGATGAAATCTAGATAATTTGGTAATTTGCCTGCTTTCTGTGACCTTGGAGTTGTCCCAATAACTGCATTACCTTAATATGGAATTTGTAACTTAGCTTGTTCCCTTTTTCAGAAGGAGGTACATTTAAGTGTCCTGTTTCTTTAGGGGTAATTGCTGTAAAACCAAAGCAAGAACAGACTTTTCAGCCATAGGATAAATACAATGGGATGGATGCAATGTTTCTCCAAAAATTGAACTAGGATGCTGTCAATTAGAGGCTGAACCACTTGCTGAATTAATGCAGGGAACCAGCCAGTAAATCTGACTCACTACAGCTGTGGAAAATGCTGAGGAAGCATCATTGCTCTTGAGTCGCTGTGAGTACATTACATTACAAAATGGTCACATGGACGGCACTGACAAGCTATTAGATTATTTGTCTTCTGTAATACCCACTAGATTTATAAAACAAATTATTTCCCTAAACAGAACATACAGTTTCCACCCTACTTTTTTTTTGGTCCTCTATGTATATGTGTTACCGTGTAGGCACGCAATTTGAATTTCATTTGAATTATTTTCAATGTTTCCCCACTTCTGCCTCCAAGTAAATTTCAGAAATGCATTGGTGCTTATATAAACTCATCAAGAGTGCCTAATGGTCCAACAAATCATGTGCTCTTGAGATAAAAGTTGTACACACAAGGCACACTCAATTGCCATTCCTCTTACCCATAATGTGTGTAGATTCTTATTCTATCTTTCAGTTCAATGAGAGTTTGTAACACTATTATGAAAGTCACAGCAAATGGGGGTGCTGCAAAAAGATGAAAATGTAATGGAGGTGGTAGAAATCTCAACAAACACTTTACATCTAAACAAGAACTTCAGAGCAAGTGAGATTTCCAAACATTTTCACTTTAATTTTGCCTCTCTTCATCATGAAACCACTGGGTGAAATCCATAGCTGGCTTCACCTACAGGTAAACCAGATTTACAATACAACCACAGGCATGTTTACACATTAGGAAAATCTCACTTTCTTCAATGGAAAACAGGTACCAACTGGCCCGTAACCTCAAAAGGTGTTTACACAGTGGTGGTTGCTACTGATTTGGTCCCCATCCAACTCCATAAAAGCTCAGGGAATTCAGCAGTCTATATAAAATCACAACTGAAAGCACAGATTATAGGTACTTAAAACCATAAATTATGTATCTAAAATGATAAAATCTCCAAAATCACAAAGTGCATGCTTAAATAAAATAAGAGCAATACTAATTATAGTCCTGAGGCTGCATGCATTCTGCCAAGGCTGTTTTTGTAGCATTTGACCCCTCTCAATCCCCCAGAGTACCATTTTTCTGGTTTAAAGAAAAGGGTGAATTGCTTCATCTAGAAGCCCCCAGGAGTAATTATTCATCTTTCAAACAAGCTCCAATAATTTAAAAAAAATCTTCCCATGACGTTATGGGACATGTATACTGGGAAAGGAAACTGGAGTTAGTATATATAGTACCTCAGCATGTGTGCACATGAACCCAAATTTTAACTTTACTTTGTGGATAGCTAGTGATTAGAGGGTCTGTTAGCAGCCAAAAGAGTTCCAGAGACCAATTAATTTAAGACTAGAGGGAGCAGATTTCTGCTGATCCCTTAATTAACCCCTTAATTTCCAAGGATTTTCTTCTTCAATCATAGCTTGGAAAAGACAGCACTCCCAGAATCAGCTACCACCTGCTCATGCTATCTAGGGAATTCTGGAGGCTGTAATCCAAAAAAAAAAAAAAAAAAGTTTTCCAGGCACTTATTTTAAGACAACTGCTGTTTTCAATACAGCTGTATGGCTGGCTGAGATACCAAAGCTGCATCTTTTCCCTTCACTGTCTCTCTTTATTGACAAAAGGGGAACTACTGGTAAAAGGCCCAGAGCCTGTTCTGGAAGCAGGAGAAGGCAGAAAACTTAAGTTAATGGGTTCCTGTTTGTGTCATACTCTCCTTCTGTTTCAGAAGAGAGAAAAAGAATGGAAATATAGAACTAAGGCCAATTGTTCATCCAAACTAGATCCAGGCCTGTTTTTATACTTCACAATTGAGACACTTGAGGTCTCTGATTGAAAATGCTAAATGCCCCTTCATTAACTGCAGTTCCCAGGATTCCACAGACTGTTGCCATGGAGGTTAAAGTGGAATCATAGTATTATAAATGTGTAATGTGAAAGGATCCTGTAAGTTAACTGCTAAGTAGCCACTCATATCCATTTAAAGTGTGCCAATTCAACTCCTGTTGGAATTGGTAATTAATTGCAGCCATCTTGGTTCTCGACAGATGAAAACATAAAAACCTGGTTGTGTGTTTGTTTGATAGCACATCTTTACCTCTAGATCATCCATATTAAAGCAAGAGTGGAGAATATAATATATTCTTCCTTCTTCCAGCCTGAGGGCTGAATTCAATTTCAGATAAATTCTCTGGAAGGCACTTTTCCAGTGGTGTGTTAGGCCAAAGGCAAAATAGCATGTTTTACCATAAAATAATTACTGCCTTAGAATTGGCATTTCAAGCACTTAGAATGGAGGAAAACCAGACAAAAGCTGGAAAACTTATCAAACCATGGTGTTACCCTGTTCTCTGGGGGTCCCGAGAGGGGCACCCAAATAACCAAACACAAACACAAGATGGGGAAATTAACTTGAGCACTCTCTTAAGCTAGTGAGAGGCAGGGTAACTTAGCAGGAATCTTGTAACCAATGTCTACGCGGTCAGGTCAGAAGAGCAGTCAGACAGGTTTTAAAACAGTGAAAATGATATCTTTATTAAAGGACAAACAACAGAAAAGACACCCCAAGCACACAGCTAACTTAGAAATTAGAAATAAGAGTTTTCGGGGGAAATGGGTGATACGACACCTTTTCTCATAGTCCTGAAGAAGCGGGAAGAAACTCAGTGTAGAGGCCGAGGGGAGCTCTCTGGACAAAATGACAGCAAGGCTGGATGGAACTCAGAAGCGATCCGAGGTGGGCGGGCAAGCGAGCGATCCGAGGTGGGTTCGGAATCGGGGAGTTTTTATAGGGTGGATTGTGCCTACAGGCCATGCCATACTCGGTGAGAACAATGCGAGTTTGGAGCGGGACAAAGCTTTGGGAAAGGTCAAGTTTTACATGATCGGCTTGGCGCAGGTTTGACAATAGTGTAGCCAGTATGCAAATGGCTTGGCATTGTAAGGGTGTCGGCTCGAGGCTGAACATCTTTGTGTAGAGTCGCGCTTAAGCAATGGGTGTCTGCAAGAGAGGTCCCTGAAGCAACAGAGTGGCATTAATCTGCCTGCCTAAGTGGGAATTGGAATGCCCAGCACTTACCAGCCGCGCCTGTGCACGTGCCTGTCCGGTGGCCTCGCAAACACATGGAGTGGGGTGGCAGAGAAAGGTCAAAGGAAGGCCAAATGATTTTGATATCAAAAAGAGATATCTAGTGCTATCACCGGGTAGGCCTGAACCATAGTAACAATGGCATTGTGAGCTAGATGGTGGCCACTTGGGAATCCCAGCAAACTCTCCAACATTTAACAGAAGAAAACAAGGATACATGTGCCCAAGTAATATCAGAATGTGGTCAAGATGGCAACAGTTATTAATGAGGAAGAACAGAGAAGCTAGGAGAGGCTATGGCAGTTGGCTTTTACTTGGGAAGGGCAGGATTCCACCTCCTCCTCTCATCTCCTCTTTACTGAGTTAATCTTGTACAACTATTTTTGCACTCTGAACACAGTTTGCAGCAATGGAAGTAAGCTGAGGACAGTGGGGGAAAGTGGGAGTAGGAGAGAGGAACTGGAACACTTTAAAAGCAGTTGGAAAAGTGGAATGGCAGAGGGTAAATCAAGACTGTCCCTGACGAATCAGAACAGCTGGAGTGTATGGCCCAGAAAGTGAGATTTAGATGTCAGTAGAGCTAGATTCAGACACAAGGCCTGAGGTTTCCTATTCCTGTATTAAAGCAGGGGTTGGCAAAGGATAGTCCAAGAAACTAGTAATACCACCTTAATGAGATGCTAATTACCTACAGATTGGTTAACCAGTTAGTTTAATTTTTCTCTCACTTTCAGTTTTTTTAATACTTCAAGTTTTTTACATCTGGCATGTAAAGAAACAGCTGAATTTTAGTAAATTATTTTTAAGAAAACCTGAAACAATATTTTCCTTTATCTCCATTGGGCAAATTTAATATGTTCTGCTATTTCTAGAACACAGAAGACAATGCTGTCTTTGCCTGCTGTAGAGGATGGCTCTCTGGTGCTGGAGTTAAAGGTGCAAAGCTTCTTAGAGAAAACATCAACAACCACTCCTTATTATAAGTGGCAACCCCATTTATCACTAGCATGACTAGTCAGGAATTCAAAGTGAAACCTTTAAACACTCAAACCCAATGTCTAGGCAGATGGATTTGTCAAGTTTTCATTCTCTTCCATTTGATTATTTTATTCTTAAGTCCTTCCCACCCCAAATATTGGGTAAATTCTCCTAAAAAATGAACTGAAATGAACTTGTCACCCATTCCTCGTAATCATCCCACAAGGCAGTGCTCCATCAGCTTTCTGACACAGATAATCATCAGGGATTTTTTCCCCATTGTGTCAGGGGCCAGTACCATATTTGTATCCATTGACTGCAACTGTTCTTTCCTGGAAATATTCTATTCTTTAGTTTTTATTCAAATATTTTTTGAGTAGCACTAGCATAAGGTACCCTGCCAGTGGTATCCTAATGAAGGATGGAGTGTAGGATGAGATGCACTCCAGATTACATTACTGCACACTCTAAGAAAGAGGGAGATGAATAGACAAACAGGCAGGCAGATATGCAAAGAAAAGAGAGAAATGGTGGGGTGGGGGAGAACAACACCAATCCTGGTGCAGACATACTCTCGTATTCTAATTTTGTGTTCTTCATTGTCCTTCTGCTGAATATTAGCCTTCCATTCCGATATGCAACAAAAGCTCTTTCACAGGGAAGGGCATTTTCAATGCAAGTGCAGAAAATCCTTATGAGTAATGGTTATGTGCTGGGGGGGTAAGGTGGGGGAACACACTAGCCAGCAAGGCAGTGGCTTTGGTTTTGTATAACTGCTTACTGTGCTTTCAAATGAAAGAGAGCAGTCACTATAGAAACTGCCACATCACATGGCATTTAGTCTGCCTCAGAGATATGAAATACCTTTTTAATGAGATTTCCCCCTGCCTTGTAGCCTCTCCCCTCCGTTCTCCATACCTCTCATTTTTAAATCAGCCTTTAGAAAATTTATCCCTCACCATGTTGCTTATTTATCTAGTTTGCTGGAAGAGAGTGCTTATGGAAATGGAGGTGGGGAGGTACATTTAGTATCGTGGCTGCTGCCTTTTAAATATTTTTCGTTTTGAGCCATGAACCATGAAAGGAGATATATACATATGTATGTGTGTGTACGTCTAATCGCCTCATTTTATGCTACTGCAGCGTAGCACTAATATCAATTTCCTCATCTGTTAGAATGTGTATAAAAAGGAGAGGATCACTCTGTTAAACTCTCAAGACATAGCATATTTCGAGAGGCCAGTGTCCTGAAGTTGGTGAAATCTTTATCAGAAGCGGAAACGTGCCTCTTTACCAAATAATCTGCAGATAGCATTTGGAAGTGGACATGTTTTTATATAAGATATCTAAGCACATAGATATAATGTAGGTAGTGACTTCTCCCTATTTATTGATTATATTTTTCTCCCGGCTTTATCAACATCCACAGTGTTTAACCATTAGATCTACTAATTGTTGTTATGTGCCTTCAGATCAACTCTGACTTATGACAACCCTGTCAAAGGATTTTACAGGCAAGATTTCTGCCATTGCCTTTCCGCACTAAACTGTTATAGTGCTATTATTACACTTTCAACATCCTATGGAATCCTGGGGTTTGCAGTTTAGGGAGGAGCATTTAGAATTCTCAGCCAGAGAGCTCTTTGTCCTCAGCAAATTACAAACTCCAGAATCCCACAGCATGTTGAAAATGGAATAATAGCACTGTGACAGTGTAGGGTGGAAACAGCCTAAGGCTGAGTGATTTGCCCAAGGTTGCACAGGGGTAAACATAGATTTGAACCCTGGTTTATTGGACTAGGAGTGTCCTAATCCACCATTCAGATCACTATAGCATGATTGCTCACATATCTACCAATACAAGTTTCATGTAGTAAAAAAGGTTTAAAAACATTAATGCTGAAATTCTGCATACACTTACCCAGGAATGAGCATTTTGTACACTGGAGGGGTGTACTCCAGGACTCTGAGGGCCACTTTTCTGGACCACTGGGATTCCCAACAAAAATCAATGCTGGAAGTAGCTGAATCCACTTCCAGTTTTATTTTGTGGTGAGGGCACAATATGGGAGAAGAAGAAGTGATAGTGTGGCCCTAAGTCTTGTCTTAAAGCAAAATTGTCGCTTCTGAAGACTTCCAGAAACAGAATGTGACCCCTTTTTGCGGAAAATAATTTCTTTTCTCACAGGGGCTAGGAAGAGGCCCAGAAATGTATGAGTGATAGAACAAAATATAGCAAGGTCAAGGCCAAACTAGATGTGGAAGCTTTTACACAATAGGCAATTGTATGGATATTTAAAAGAAGCAAATAGCACGGGAAGAAAGGAGAGATTTAACCCTTTGCTTCCACTGTAGTCAGAGCAAGTGGACTCTCCATGGATCTGAAAACTTAAATTTTATTGTATAATTTTCATAGAATCATATAGTCATAGAGCTGGAAGAGACCACAAGGGCCATCAAGTCCAACACCCAGCCATGCAAAGTACACAGTTAAAGCATTCCTGACTGATGGCCAACCAGCCTCTGTTTAAAAATCTACAAAAATATTCTACTGTCAAACTGCTCTTACTTTCAGGAAGATTTTCCTGATGTTTAGGTGGAATCTCTTTTCCTATAGCTTGATATATAACATTTACGATATAAAGGAAAAAATGTAAAAATTAGTTTGTTTTTAAAAAAGAACAACATGACAATGTCTGTCCCACCTGATATTTTATATTAGTGTCCTATTTGATTTCTAGCCTGACCAAAACAGGGACATAATACTGAAAAATGTGTACATGTGAAAGTTATAACAGAAAAACAGAACTAAACAAATCACAATATGTAAACACAGTTAAATTAAAATGAAATTTTAATGCATGTTAGTAAGTAGGACTGCACCCATCCATTAGGAACTAATTCCTCAGCAACCGGTCAATTGCCAAAATTTCATGGTGAATAATGGCTGCCTAATGGAAGGACAGCAGAGAGGGGACCAGACCAGCTTCCCATGAAAGAGAGCTCCACTATCTAGGGACAATCACTGAGAAGGCCTAATGGCCTTACAAAGGTACTGAAATGACTAAGAAATTATTTTTTAAAGAAACAGGAAGTTCTCTAAATTAATTTGTTTATTTATTTATTTAATAAATAAGAATCCAAGGTGATATACACAATGCCCCATAAATACTGCATAAATATGCAATATTCATGCATCGTTAAAAACTCACTTAAAAACATAATACAGTATCTCTCCCCCTCCACTATTTGTGAGCCCTGCAGAAGTACATATATGAAGCCTTCCTGATAAATCTTTGCTTTTATGCCTCAAGATGTTTTAAAAGCAAATTTGCTTTTCTGGGCAGTTTGACCTTCATTCTAATTGGCTTTTCTTTTAACCTAGATTTGTATTATGTTCAGTCAGTGTTTGCCTTCTGCCATTCCACAGAAGAATTCCAGATTATTTTATGCTGTGCTTGTAAGTAAGGTAGGAGTGGCAGTACATACTAATGAAGCAGATTTTCCCAAAGCTAAGGAAGATTCTGGATGCTATGAAAACAATAGAGAACAGGCAATTTCATTTTTCCTCACTCTACTTTTGGCAGAAATGGTTCTGCTGAAGTTACTTTACTAAAATACAGAACACACAGCTATCTCCTGAAGCCTAAGAGTTTCCTAAATCCAAAGGCTGTTAAGATTCCTCTGGTGACTTGTGTATTTTAGACATGTCATATATTAACAGACAGAAACATAACAGTTTACAGGTTGTGTGAAAAAAAGAAAAAGAACACAGCATTCCAGTGAAAACCAGCATCCAAATTTCTATGCTATTACTCATGTACATATGCTTAAGTTGTTATGAGGAAGTATGTCATTGTTTGTCTAAGAAATAGAAAGCATATGCCACTTGTACATACAGTATCAGGATCTGTCAGTAGGGTGCATTTATTTAATACAGATTTCTATGATGTGGAAGTGCTCTGCAGAAGCACAGCATTTAGGAATACCGTGAGACAGGGAAGGCTAAAGTAATCCCAAAGGAATATTGTTTCAGTTCTTGCTCTAAAACCAGATTATATGAATTACATTAATTATATGGAGGGAAGAAGTGAGGACCAGTGATGCTGTTAGACAAGCTCTGTATGATACTTCTGCATGATGCTAAGGCCAAACTGCACGACAGCGAGAGGTCACAAGTCCTGGTCAGCCACACCAGCTGGGAAGACTTGCTCATGTTTATTAGGAAGAAGAAAATATGTCTACATCTATAAAGTCAATGTTCCGTTGGCGTGTCCAGGCCATGCCTCATTCTACCATTGTTGCTCTGTTCCCCCTTTCACTTACTTTTTATCGATTATTTGTTTGTCATCATATTTTAGGTTGTGCTCAACACATGCCATTGACTAAACCCTATTTACTTTCAATATGCCCCTGCTCATCTTGTTAGCTTGAGCCACTGGCCCTTCTTATTTTTACCATATAAATTATGATATAATGCAAATCATACCATTGTTAAACCATGCTCAAGTGGTGTTTTGCCCACACTGGAAAAATGTATCCATTTTTTCCCCCTAGGAAAACTGCCCATATGTCCTTGCACATTTTTTTTCTCAAATGTGTCTACAGCCATCTGTCAGTGTGCCAATTCTGAAGCACAAATTGTATCCAACTGCAGACAGCCTAAGAAGTATAGGCTGGGCAACCCCCCTCTACCAAAAAAAAAAGGATCATCAGCATCATAGGCAATTCATGAAACAAACAGTGGAGTATCTGCCCTCACCACTGCTTGTTCAATGAGCCACCACTAAGGATAGCATCTTCTTAGTTGTGACAACCCAGTTGTGGAATGTGCTCCCCTTGGAGGTCCAACTGGCACCAACAGTGGTTTATTTCTAGTGCAAAACCAAAATATGGCCTTTTAATTAAAGCCTTTGGGCAATAATTTACTTCATAATGTAAATGTACATGGTTCAAAATTCTCGTAGCCTTTAAGGCTGTTTTTGTTATTATTTTGTTTAATATGTTTCATCTTGTTTAAATTATTTGTGTGCTCAGGGGAAGTGCTTCTCCTCTTAACAATAAGACACCAACACACGTATTTTGGAACAAGGTAGGCTGCAACTTTTATTGGTTACAGCTGCACATTGCTTTGCCACACACATGGATCCAGATCCAAGCATCAAATAGGCTGGCTGTTGATCAGTAAGCCAAACCTCCCCCCAGCCTGAGTGCCAGGTGACAAGCATGGTATCCACATGGGTCGTGCCACAAAAGGCATCCACTCCCCAAGTTGGGCATGACTGTGTCTGCCCACATTCCTGAGTCCCTTAAAGGGATCTCCAATCCTTATTAATGTCCAAGTTAACCCTGGAAACTGATGTCCTGGATCTGGATCCTATGCCAGTGTCACCCCAATAAATTGTAACAAAGTAAAGGCAGGACTAGCATTACACAAGCATTACACAAAGCATATACAGAAATAATAATTTTATTTTTCCAATAGAGAGTAAATGGGATCCTTGGAATGACAAAGCTCCTGAGAACAACTGGGATCAGAGTGCCAGGGAGCTAAATGACAACATGAGTGAAACCCTCATCCAGGGCACTCTAGCTAGGTCTACCAGCCAATGAATTCACAACTTGGGTTCCCCCTTTTTCCTGAAGCCCTTGCCAAGCCACACAAGCTTCTAGGAAGAAGAGTGACTAACCTCCATTCCAAAAGATACCCCATGCTTCACTCCAGTCTGCTCTGTGGCTGCAAACTTGCCACACGGGTAAGCCATGTCAGTGGCAGGGCTTGGAGTGTATGGAGGGGGGGCAGGAGGGGGCATGACTGCGGTGCGTGGGGTGTGTCCAGGGCATGCGGAAGCATGGCACTGGGCCAGAATGCCCCAAAAACATTGCCGCCAGGGGTGAATCGCCCCCATGTCCCTAAACAGCTGAGCCATGTAGCACTCTTACGGTTTTATCTGGGAAGTATTTTAAATTGTTTACATTATATGCTGCCCTGAGATCCCATGGTAAAGGGTAGGATAAATAAGTAGATCACTGTGAGGAAGGGAGCAATAAAGTTAGTAAGCATTGCATGCCTGGATTCATTAATTAAGAAAAGAGGAAGACGGCACTACAGGTGGATTGATTCAATCAAGGAATCCATGGTCCTAAGTTTGCAAAACTACCTAAACAGTAGTTAATGCTAGGGACTCCTCTCAGTTCATAGGGTCACTATAAGTCAAAGTCATCTTGGCAGCAATCACAACAAACTCACTAATTCCTAGCATGCATGTTACTTTCTAGGAGTTTAAGTACAATATGTATTTATGATAGCTTCCTGTTAGAATTCACACACACACACTCACACCCATTCTCTTCCTGCATCACTCTGACTTGTAGCAGTTTTTACTTCTTCCTTCTTTCGCCTATACATTATGTACTATAAACACACTGGGTCATGTATTTGATTAAGGACAAGTATTTTAAGTAAAGCTATTTTTATGTTTTTCAAAGCAGGCTAAGTTTGTTTTCCTTTCTTTGTTAGATCCTGTGGATGGTAGGTTGGCGTGGGACCAATTATTGTTCACATTCTGACTTGCCAATTTGATTACTCTGCTAGAGAAAGATCTATTACTATCCCTCACATTTCCCAACAGAAAATACCTTTGATACCTGTAGTTATTTTTATCAAAATTCAGGTAGGCTGGGTGCCTGCTTATTTACTGCCATATAATCATGACAAACTATTAATCACCATGTTGCATTTGCAGAATGATGAAACAATAGTAAACTGTGTGTGCTTCTCAATGTTTTTGCATACTTACAGCTGAAGTAAATATTGCCATCTGAACTTTATCCATGATTAGTATGGATCCTAGTATGGTGACAATGATTCCTGATAAATTGAAATGAGGTAAAAAGATCATGTGTGTGTGTGTGTGTGTGGGCACGTGCGTGCACATATGTTCTGTTTGTCTGTTTCTTTGCTAGTCTCTAATTTCAGAAGCTGGGAGCTTCCCAAGTACATCTGTGTTGCATCATAATCTAATTGGTGGAAATGTGAGTAAGGGTCAGTAGTCCAGTTTACCTAGGGGAGAACATCCACCATCTGTCTCCCTATTGTTCTATTCCTGGAGTTACTTATATTTTAGCTTGACACATGCCATGCTAAAAAGCACCTACCTCCTTGTGTAGACAAATATGTTTAGCAAAATGAAAAGCCCTTAATCAAGTGTGCTGTTCCATATATTAGAAGGGAAAGCATTGCTTTGTGTGTCTCTGCTGCCACATTCATAGCAGCTTGATTTGGGGAAGATCAAATAAAGCTTCATGTAACCAAAGAACAAGGGGAAACCATTGTTAAGCACATTTGCTGAAGATAGGACAAGAAGTAATGGGTTTAAATTACAGGAAGACGACTTCAGGGCTTGGCATAAGCTGGTGCCAAGGAATTGCTGGAACCCCAGTCCCTTAGGGCTACCTTCTGTGCTCCAGATGCCGTTGAATACTTTAAAAAAAGGGGGAGGGGGGAAGAGCTTTAGGCCTAGATTGCTCTTTGTTTCAGACAAATGGGCCCAGTGCCCAGAAACCAAAGCATGTTCTTCCCTAATGCTTCCAGGTTTAAAGAAGCATCTGTCTTGGGGAACATCTTCGGGGTTGGCCCATTCCACTGGGACTGGGCATCATACCCTCCAACTGTCCTTATTTGGCAGGAACAGTCCTGATGAATCTTCTCTTGTCTCCCTTTTTCAGCTGCTTTAAAAATGTACCAGTCTCTCTTTCACTCTCTCCTCCCACTTTCTGCCTTTGTCTTCAGCTTACTTCATTTACAGCAAACTGAATTCAAAGTGGAAAAGTAGTTCGAACTCAGTTAAATCAGCAGCAGGGAGGAGAAGAGAGAAAGACGCTAAATCTTGCCCTTCTCAGTAGAAAAAGGCAAAAGGAAACTGCTGCAGCCTCTTCTAGCTTTAGTCTTATTCCTCATTAATAACTTTTGTCATCTTGACCACACAGATGTCCTGGTTTTCATCTGCGAAATATTGGAGGGTTCAGGATGTTTGAATCAGGACTACCATGAAAAGGAATTTTCCAGTATGCTTCAGAAACCTTTCCATCAAAGCCCCAAAAACTAAATTATTCCTGCCCTCTCTTCAGCAGAATCTCAAGGGAATGGCAACACCATATAAAATAGAAGAGAAATGCAAACTGACATCAAAGTGCAATCTGAAATCTCCAAGTCTACCAGTAAATTTCAATCTATAATTATCAGTAAGATCCTCTTTTCTCTTATCTCCAGAAATGGATTGGAACTTCCAATTGCAGAAGAGAGTTGTATTGCTTTAGAAAATGGTTGCTAAAAGTTAAATCTTTTTTAAGTAATTACAGGATCATAAGGATATGTTGGAATTCACTATGTGGGTTGATACTAATCTCCTTGTAGAGCAATTTTTGCAAAATCAAGCAATGTGCAATTCTCAAACTATGGTCGTGCAAGGTTAATCAATATAGGGGGTGCCATTTTGCATGGAAAAGTGGGATGAATCAATCAATCAATCGCTTTACCTATATTGTGCATTTTTCCCAAGGGTGGGACTCAAAGCAGATATAAATTCATATCATTTAATAATAAAAGTTACTGTGTAGCTTCAAGTTGTTTCTGACTTATGGTGACCCTAAGGCAAACATATCATGGAGTTTCCTTGGCAAGATTTGACCACAGGTGGTTTACCGTTGCCTTCTTCTGAGGCTGAGAAAGTGTGACTCACCCAAGGTTATCCAGTGGGTTTCCATGGCCAGCTGGGGAGTTTTTCATGAACACTAAAAATGACAAACAACAATCAGTACATTGAAAAGAAAAGAAAAGGGACAGAAGAAGCTTAATTAAACTAAAAGTTATATACAATTACAGACCACCTTATAATTATTAAACAAAAAATAAAACATATTTAAACTTAAACTAACAAAGTTAACTAAACAAAAGAATAGACTACAACTAATTAAAAATGGTTCCTGCCCTTGTTGCAAATAGCTCCTGCTTATATAATTGTACTTAACTTAAAAGTTATTACTTAAAATTACTATTAAATTTGTTGCTCATTATCATTATACTCCTTAACTATTTTAAGTTCTAAATTTCTTACTTTTCTATTTTAAATATCATCATTATTAGTTACTGCAAGATATTATTTAATTCCGTAAATCATTAATTAATCCTCAAAAAGTCTATTACCTCTATTTAAACACACCATACTTATCTTAATATTAAAATAGCAACAACCAATAATCTAATTTAGTTTTCATAATACCATTCTCATGATAACAATAGAATTAAAAACTGAAAGAAACAGTAATATGCAAGTTCAAAACCCAAAGATCATCAGTTCACCCTCATTTTTCCCTTAGATAATCCATTAAGAATCTCCATTCTGAAGCAATCTCTCCATCAGAATTTCCCTTTAGTTTAGCTGGCATCTTATCCATCAACAATTGTCATCAATCTATTGAGCCATTCAGCTATTGTTGGGATCTCCAGTTTCTTCCAATACTTTGCATAGATGAGTCTTGCTGCCAGTAACAAATCTTGAAGTAATTTCTGTTGTAGTTTATCAATATTGATATCATCTGTCCAAATTCCTAATAAGAGGAGTTCAGGATTCTTAACAACTTGACATTTCAAAATTCTTTGGACCATATTATATATTTTCATCCAAAACTTTTTAGCCTTATCACAGGTCCACCATCTATGAAACATAGATCCTGTATGTTCTTGACGGCCAACTGGGGGTTTAAGCCCTAGTCTCCATAGTCAAACCACTAGACCACCCTGGCTAATGCATAAATAAATATCTCTTCCACTTGCTTCTTTGTTGCTTTGTCTTCTCCAGATACATCACATTTTTCACCAACCATGATGATATTGTCTGGAAAGACTTGTTACTAGGATTGATCAAATGGAATGACTGAGTTTGGTGAGTTAGGACAATAACATTTGAACTGTTCCTTCACATTATGAAAAGAGGATCAACTCAATGGGAGCATACCAAGTTGCATGAAGGGCGCTGTATTGCTTGGAAACATTTTCAATCCAAAGAATTAGATCATGCAAAGATCCTATCACCCCAGAGGGCTTCCACTGTTCTGAACAGACAGTACTGTTCAAGAAAGAAAAGTAGTCTTGTCTTCCTATAGTTTCCAAATTCTATAGCTTTCTTTCTGTGTCTTGCACTTCACTATCCCATCAGTTGCTCTTTGTGCAACAGGGGGTAATTCTGCCTCTCCTCTCCAAAAGTTACCGTCAAATATGCAAAATTATTTCACATCAAGGTGTTGTCATTCTTTATATTTGCCAAGTAACTACATTCATGTGCAGAAATCCACTTTATCTAAATGTGAGGAGGGCAGGGCAGCAAAGGGTGTCAACTGATGGTAAGAATTTACTAGTCAAATGGTTCCCAAACTTTGGTTCTCCAGGTGTTTTGGACTTCAGCTCCCAGAAGTCTCAGTCAGTTTGTCCAATGATAAGAAATTCTGGGAGCTGAAGTCCTAAACACCTGGAGGAGCAAAGTTTGGGAACCACTGCCTAGTATTTTGAAGACAGCAGGCATAAGAACAACCTCTTGATGAGCTCAGTGCCATGTCCCAATGTAACCTCATGTCATCAGACAACATCACTGGCAATAGGAAAACTGAAAGCACAAGTGTTCAGCTGTGTCTTAGGAGTTTTAGGACTAAAAGAAATTAACATATTGTACATTCCTGTATTTTCAAAGTATTTGACTGATTTGTGTAATGCTGAAATCAGAATAGCCTTTTATTGGGCATGATTAAACATCTTTCTTTTGGCAAACAAGGGAGGGTATTTTAAGAGTATTCAGGAGATAATTTTTTTTAATCCTCTGCATATAGAAAACATTCTCCATTTTACACATGAATCCAACACATATGATAAAGTACGTCCTTTCTTTCCCATGGTTTAGTATAAAGAGAGTCTTTACCAAATTGCAGCCGGAATCCTGTAGGGGACATATGTAAGCATAAGCACTGTTGTTAAGAGTGCTACACAGTGACTCCAGTTGCATAGGGACAGGGGGTGGGGGAGGTAGTTCGCCCTGGACTGCAATGTTTTGGGGGTGTCCTGACCCGTAGCCATGCACCCGCATGCCCTGGCCACACCCACACACACCGCAGCCATGCCCCAAGCACCGCAGCCATGCACTGTGCACTGTAGTCCCGCCCACCCCCCCACACACACTCCAAGCTCTGCCACTGAGTGACTCTCAGGCTGACCTGCATAATCTCCACTTACCAGGAAGCAGCAGCTGCAATCGACAGAGGCCTGTTACCCTGTCACTCAGGAAAGAGCTGACTGCCATTTCCACTGTTTCCCATGAACAATTTTCATTGCATCAGGCAGAAGCAGGACTCCCCCTGCAGTTCTCCCTTGCACCAGAGATCATTTGTATGAGGGAGGTGGGAACACGAACCAGCTACTTCCTGATTCACAGGGGAACAGATCCCTGTCGATCTGCCCTGGCCAGTATGTAGAGATTGGGGGACTTTCATGGTTCCCACATAGCCCCTAAACTACAGGTTATGAAGGGATTGTGAATATATGATAGTTGTGAGTGTGTATCTCTAGATATACATTAGTAACTGCCATAGAAGAGTCCAACTAGTATTTTTTATACAGTGGCATTTTTAAGAATATGTTGCATATAGAGGAGCTAAATTTCTTGTGCTAGCCCTGGAATTACAGATAATCACTAAAGCAGGGTTTGGCAAACCCTGGACATCCAAGGCCAATATCCCACCCTATGATTCACTGTGGCTGCAGCAGCCCTGGAAATGTAGGAGCTGGAAGGAAAGATAAAAATCAGAAATTGATGGAAATCCACTTCCAATTTTATTGGACAGGTTGATAAGCAATCAAGGTGGGGAGCTGCACTTTGTTTTAATCGTACAACTGTGTGGACACTGCTTAATACAACAAATTGTGGGTACCTACTGCCAAATATGCAACTCATTGTACAACATCAATATTCACTATAAGGGCAGTATGGTGCAGACGTTCCATAATTCCATAGACTGTAATTTATGCTAAGCCAGCCCTAAGTAGGACCTCGGGCTCTGTGCAGCATATAATACAGGAGTTCAATCTAGGTGCAAAAAGAGATGCTCCCAAGCTGCTCCCCCAGTGTGCCAGATCTCAATACCATACTATTATCATATTTACATTGTTTCCTATAAACTAACATCAGACCAGCTGCTGATGGCTCACAAACTAGCACATACCACTACCTTGAGTAGCATTGACCTAAACCTTGCATTTCTCCAATACTGAGCTTAAAAAAAGAGTGAGAAATAGTTCTGCAAATATCCAGAGAAATAGACTTTGGGTAAAGAACCAACTATGTAATGTAAAAGCTTCTTGATTCTTTAGTACTTTAGTGGGGTCATTTAATTAAACAACAATAATAGCTGGTATTCAGTATTGCAGTTACAAATTCTGCTGTGTCCAGATCCATAACTGATCTGGACACAGCATAACTACATAGTAGGGGGGTCCATGCACCTAGTGATCAGCAAGCAAGGAGGAGGATGCTTCCACCCACACACTTTCTATGCCAGCAAGCAAGGCTGATACTAGGAAGCAGGATGGCATGTTCTTGTCACAGTCTTGCTCAATGATGGAGTGGCAGAAACAAGGTCCTCCTTGTACCATGTACCAGCTGAATGGACCTCCTTTGCCCAGTTCAGCATCTGGCTCTTAAGGTTGACTGGAGAAGCTCTGGGCCAGGAGACATTACTTAACTGCATCTCCTTAACTAAGTAAGCAATCTAGGATTTGAGGAAACCTAATTAATAACTGAGTTCTGAAGAAATCTCAGTGCTGAAACTCCAACTCAAGTGAATCACTTTACTTTTAAAAAATGAATGACTTACCCTGTTCATTAGCTAATTCATTACTTAATTCAAAACTTAATTCTTTTAAATTAGTTCCTGCCACTGCCTAGAACTTTAGCCTTGTTTTGTGATTTTCTAGTAAACCTTGCAGAATATATGCATACTTGGGCATATTGCTAAAGCTGTGCTATATTAGTAAGATGGTCACATCCAGGGACATTAAATAATTATAAATGCTATTCTTAGGAGACCTCATTGCTGCCTTTGCTTTTCTGTACGGAAGTCATCTCTGTCAGGAAATTATAAATAAATAACCTCGCAATGAGGCTCACTTTATTCCCTGTCCTATAAGCTACAAAGATTCCCACTGAAGACTCCTCTGCACATATACTCCCAAAGCAGATTGACAAGAATCAAGAAACCTCTTTATCCAATCGCTATATCAACAATGTATGTGCAGTGACTGATCGAGTTGTACAATATAAACACATTGCAAATCTAGGCTTCTCCCCCACTGTCAACAACTTATCTTATGAAAACAAATTTGTATATGTACATTCGTGCCTGTTTTTAACTGCTTCAGACAACTTTAAAAAAGTGTAACTGCTAAATAAAACTCCTGTTTCCACAAGTAATTGATTTTTCCAAATGAAATTTAAATAGATTTTAAAGATTTTATTTCCATTTCAGCTTTTTTTCTGCTAGAATTGCTAGTAACCTAATGACCCACTGTATATGACTATTTGCTCAAATTTATGTTATTTATATCCCATTTTTTAATTTATGTATATTATTTACTTCTGTCTGTTATTTATGTATGCTTTTTTATTTATGTATGTTATTTATAACCCCGCTTTTCACTCAAATGCAAGGCACTGAAGACAAATGACAATAAGAAAATATAAGTTAAAAACAAAATAATGATGTAAAACATGACCCCAGAAAGCCCCCAAATATATTAAAAAAAATAGCAGTAAAAGAGAGCATCCAACCAATTAGGTCCATTCAACAGCAGGGCTGTTTAGATGCCAAAGGCCTGCCTGAATAAAAAGATCTTTGCTTTCTAGCAGAAGCATAATAGAAAGGAGTCAACACACCTTCCTTCAGTAGGATGGGTTTTCCAGAGTCTGAAAGTCACCACTGAAAAGATATTGCTCTCATTTCTTCAGTAGATTGTCCTTACCTCCTTATTGTTTTGGGAGCTGCTCTACATATAACTGTCTGAATGTGTGAATCATTATACAGATAGGACTATGTATTAGGATTCTGTCTTGTTATTTATTTCCTTTACAGTATATCCCACCTTTCATTCATGGAGCTCAATCTGTCCTTATTTTCTACTCTCAGAGAAATACTGTGCAGAGAGGCACAAACCTACAGGCTGGCATCACAAACTGGATTTGCAATCTTGTAACTTCAGAAATTCATATGTCTGGCCATTAATGACTGAACATGATCCCCAAAACCTGCCTCGTAAGCCAGGCAGCAACACAGTTGATGGATTTCTAAGGCACTGCAGAACAGTGTGTTAGGGAATCACATGTACAGGACTGGCCTTTTGGCTGAGGTGTTGCCTGGCTTTAATAGAAAGGGACAGCCTCAGCAGAAGTGCCTGGGATGATAGAACTCTGTCATTGTAGCCACACCTGTTGATGCAGAATCTCAGCCATGATGGTCAAACACACAGACTGCAGCTATGCGTTTGACTATCATGGCTGAGATCTTGCATCAGCAGGTGTAGCTACAATGACAGAGCTCTATCATTCCAGGTACTTCTGCTGATGCTATCCCTTCTATTAAAGCCAGGCAACACCTCAACCAAAGGGTTACCAGCCTATAGAATCCTAGGGTTTGCAGGGTTTGCCTTTGAGGCCCCAGGATTCCATAGGATGTTGAAAGTGGAATAACAGCACTATAACAGTTTAGTTCAGAAATGGCCTATGTCTCAGTGTCTTTACTGAGCAGCAGTTTTGTGTTTGTGTGTGTGCGCGCGGGGGTGTCTTATCAAGATTTCAGTGCATAGGGAGTAAAGGTTCCTTGCCCAACCCGATCACAACCCCCTCCTAGCCATCCCTACCCATGGCTAAGAACAATTGTTCCTTGCTTCCAAATGTTCAAGTACAAGCACAATTGTGTTGCCAGTTAGGTTGATTTTCCCAAGGTGGGTCAAAGATCTGTAAGGTAGGTATTATAAGAATGCAAAATGCAGGTGGTATCACACATTATTCAAGCTGGGGAAAGAAAGGGGATGGTAGACCAATTGCAGTTTTATGAAGGCAAAATAAATTGGATAAGGAAACTGATCAAGCTATGGTTATGCTTAAAAGTGGATAACAGTATTAGAGAAAGATTAAACCATATCTAGAAGATGAGCATCACAAGGCAGGCAAGGACAGGAAGGGTGAGATGGTGTTCTGTTGTGGAAGGAAGGTTAGAGCATTGCAGATAAACATTTAGAAATCAATCCATTAACTGTGATGCCCTATTCTCCATCAGCAAAAGACATACTGATGTCTTTTAACAAGATGCACAGAACTGATGTTTTATAGCTCCCACATTTTCACATATAGTGAGGTAGAGATACAAAAAAAAATCACAAGTCTTTCTACAACTCAATCCATTCTATGTTTTATAAGACTATTAATGAAAGTGGACATGCATTCTTCAGTTTCTTATTACTGGGGGAAACCACAAGCATTGGATTGGTCTTAGTTCCACTAGTATATAAGTAAATTTACACAACTAAAAATGCACATAAACATATTCCCGTTAACAAGAATATATATAAAAATGTGTTCATTAAAAAAAATGTATTGAAAATGTGTACAACAGGAAGTGTGTACCAAATTATGCACAAATGTCTATCTCCGGCAACCCATTCCAATTTGAAATTACAATACTGCTAAGATTTTGAAAAACACAAATGAAAAACTGACAGAAACTGACAGATTTTCACATCTGTTCCTGCAGAAGAACAGAATATAAGTAAAGTCCTGTTGGAAGGAAGCAACAACTTATCTCAGAGTGATGGAAGTGTGGCATGGACCATAGAATCATAGAACTGGAAGGGGCCTCCTGGGTCATCAAGTTCAAGTCCCTGGTCAGTGCAGGGTCTCCAGCCAAAACATCCCCAGCAAGTTCCTGTCCAGTCTTTTTTTGGCCAGAGAAGGAGACCCACCATCTGCCTAGACAACTGGTTTTACTGCCAAACTGCTGTTACTGTCAAGGTATTCCTTCTAATGTTCAAGTGATATCTACCCTCTTATAACTGCAAACCACTAGACCTGTTTCTACCCTCTGGGGCAGCAGAAAACAGGCCTGCCCCTTCCTCTCTGTGATAGCCCTTAAGGTATTTAAAGAGTGTAATTATGTCACCCCTCAGTCTTCTCTTCACAGAGGTGAACATGCCCAACTCCTTCAATCTTTCCTCATATACTTTCTTCTCCACACTGCTTATCATCCTGGTTGTCCTTCTCTGAACCCATCAGACTTGTCTATGTCCTCAAAATGAGGTGCCCAGAAAGGAATGCAGTACTCTAGATGAGCTCCGACTAGTGCAGAATGTATGGGGGCACTTACTTCTCTCAGTTTGGAAATTATATTTCTATTAATGCAGAGTAAAATAACATTTGTCATCTTTGCTGCAGCATCACACTTATGGTTCATGTGCAGCTTATGATCAACAATAATCCCAAGGTCCTTTTGCATGTAGTATTGTATCTGTCAGCGCCAAGGCATGGCAGGCAGCCAAGAGCCAGCTAATAGGTCTTTTCACAGATAAGGCAGACAGGCAATAAATCAAAGGGCTTTACTTCAGCAGTGAGTAGATAAGGCAGCAGTAAATTAAAGAAACTTTTGCAGCGAGGATATCCCTGGCTGTTACGGCACAGTCAGACAAAACAGCAAACAGAGTCCACATACCATGGAGCTTGTTCCTCAGCCAGTCAGGCAGCATTCCAGAAAGCAAGGCAAGGGCCCCAATAGCCCAGCAGGCACACCCAAAATGGACAGTTGTGAGCCAACAAAGACCCAAGCCTGAGTGAGTGCTTTTATTAAGCAGGCCCTCACCCAGGTGCTATCTCAGCTGGAGCTTGATTGCTTGGTGTTTCCTATTTAAACACTCTGACCTGCTGAGAGCACTCTTTTGCTCCCGAAGCTGCTGGTAAGCAGGCACCTGCTCTTGAATCTCTGGGTCTAAGGCAGCCCCTGGCTCCATTGCTGGGGCTACTGGGGCCAAGGGCTCTGTGTCCAGGGCAGCCTCTGGGGTGGGCTGTGCAGCAAGCTCCATGGCAGCCTCTGGGGTGGGCTCTGCTGGTGCAGCAGGCTCCATGGCTTTGAAGTCCTCTGGTTCAGACTCAGAGCTTGAGTCCTGGAATGCCAGGGTCCTGACAGTGTCACCCACCTCTGTGTGTGTGTGAGTATGTGTGTGTATGTGGGGCCTAAGTGTAAAATTTTGCATTTGTCTCTATGGAATTTCATGTTATTAATTTCTGGCCAATTTTCTAGTTTATCAAGGTCCCCCTTTGAATTTGCTCCTATCTTACAATGTGTTAGCCATCCCTCCTAGCTTTGCTCACATACAAATTTGATAAGGATTCTCTCCAGTTTGCCATGTAAGTCATTGATAAAACTGTTGAAGAATAATGGCATTAGGACAGAACCCTGAGGCACTCCACTCAAACCTCCTTCCAATTTGAAGCACAGCCACTGATGACAGTGTTTCCAACCAGTTATGGATCCATCCAACAGTGTTTCCTTCTATTCCATATTTAATCAGTTTGCTAATTATACTTTATGGGGACTTTATCAAGTCCTTAGCTGAAATCATGATAAATGACATCCACAGCATTCCCACCATCACTAAACTAATGGTCTGATCAAAAAAAAGATATAAGATTAGTTTGACAAGATTTTCTCTTGACAAACCCATGCTTGCTCCTACTGATCACTGTGTTGCCATCAAAAAAGTCCTAAATAATAGCCCCCCAACCCTTTCTGCAGTTCTTGGAGCCCTGAAGCCATTACTCAAGACTCACACTCCCATATATTTCTGATGAAAGGCCCTCTCTCTATTTCAACTGCCACTATTCTGGTCTCTGAGGGAGAGAAAAGTAGGCAATATTAGCTGGACTTAGTGTTCTACTCCATTGTTCTCCCTTTTTCCCTCGTGTGTCCTGTTTTATTTAGATTGTAAGCCTGAGGGCAGAGAAGTGTCAATTTAACAATTTGTAAGCTGCTCTGGGAACCTCTTTGGCTGAACTGTGAAATATAAATACTCCAAATAAATAAATATTATTTTTAAAAAATTCCATGAGATTTTCACCCCCCCAAATCTCCCCAATTTGGCAAAAATTGCCACAAGAAGTAGCAGTTTGGCTCCCCCACCGCCACAGCAACAAAACCCCTGAAACTGGATTTTAAAATAGGATCCAAAAAATGGAGGAAATGACATACCACTTCCATTTTCAGCTTGGGCCATTTCCGTACTAGACTGTTATAGCGCTATTATTCCACTTTCAATCTCCTATGGAATCCTGGGGTTTGCAGTTTCGGGAGGGGCCCGCTGGCTCCTCCTGAAACTGCAAAACCCAGGATTCCATAGGAAGTTGAAAGTGGAATAATAGCACTATAACAGTCTAGTGCGGAAATGTCTTTGGTGTGGTGGTGTGGCCTACCAGAGGTTCAGGAGGGTGAAAAGTGGCCTCTGCCTTATCTAGTTCAGCATTTTGTTTTCAGTGGCCAGCTAGATGACACATAAAAGTCCCCAAAGCAAGACACGAATGCAGTAGCACTTGCCCACTCCAGGGCATAATCTGGATGCTATGGTGCTCTACAGCTTTGGGACATAGACTCTGTAGGACCACATTCCTATTGTCTCTGGTACCATGGGTGGAAAAGGCCATCTACTGTTCAACATCTTCATTGTTGTGGTTGCAGATATCTCTGCCAGCACTCCTACTCTGTTGAGAGTAACAGAGAAGTGTACATGCTAAGGGAGGCATGATATATCTACTTCCCCAATAAGCCCCCAACCAGGGCAGAAAAGTATGCCAGCCTTGGAACTGGTGTACTTGCTTCCTCTCTCACTATTTTTATTGGGAATTTTTTTAAAAAAACAAGACCAGATGGGGAGCGGGGCTGACACCAAGGAATCTACCCTCAACCTTCTGCCTTGACATTTAGAAGCTGGCAGTGCCTAAAAAGTGGTGGCCCTCTCTTTCTCTCCCTTATGTCATAAGATTGCTCTGCAAGTATTATCATCAGTATTTTCAGTACTTTCGCATATAACACATATCTCCTTTAATTTAAGGATCACTTGGCCTTTGTATTTGTGTAAGGAAGATCTTGACTTCCATGAATTAAGCAGAGCCAGAATCTCACTGTGTTTTGTCCTATATATATATAAACACTTGGGCCAACTGTGACTTAAAAGATCTCTGCAATGTGGCATAAAGCCATGAATGATATTATCGTTCTATAGAAATGTGCTCTGAAAAAAGTGCTGGGGATTATCCAACATGAAGAATGCATTCTTGATCTTATGCCATGTCTGCACTGCAGGTTAGCTTGTTTGTGTCTGATACTGTGCTGGCTTCAGTCACATAACAGTTTTTGCAATGCAGTTGTATGTGGTCTTTCTATTCCTTCCCTTTCAGTTTTCTCAGTTATTACAATGCTTTCCATTCATGGGATTTGGGTTCTTTCTTGGAATATGGTAGGTTGAATGTGAACATTTCAACATGTTCTGTCAAGATGTGTACACTGCTATGAGATCCCAGATATTCTTTTTCCCAGAGCCCTGGTAACATCTGAGTCCCCTCCTGGAGTCTCACACTGACTAGTCAGAGAATTGGAGCTGATGGCTTTAAAAATTGGACATTCTTATTTTCCGAAAGAATCAGACTTATTATTTAATATTGTTAATTGATTAGTGAAAAAGTGAGAGATAGTGACTGGTTCAGAGATAGTGTAGATGGTATAGTCACCAAATAGTGAATGCTCTAAAATATCAGTTGTGTATTCTTGCATGGCAGGGTGTTGAACTAGATGGTCCCTTCCATGATTCTATGGTTCCATGAGCACACACTTAAACTGTGCAATTATTGCTCACTGGGTTCTAGAGATCCTTTGAAATATGGAATGAGCCAGGAGGTCATAAACTATTAGCATCACATGACTGAATGACCATACCCAGCCCAAGGCCTTTTGTTCCTAAAACAAAGAACAGATGGAACTTCACCATTCTATGCACCAAAGCCATTCAGATTTGTAATTGAGATTTACTTCAACAGCATCTTCCATCTACCTGGGGAACAACAAGTACAGACAAAGTCAGGAAGAACCCATAGCCTCAATAATACCTTGGTATTACTGCTCCCAAGGCATTATTGAGGCTGTGTGTGCCAGGTTCTGTAGGCTATTTTTCAGAGGAAGGAACTGGCAAAACCACCTCTGAATATTCTTTGCCTAAGAAAACCCAATGGAAAGCATGTGGTTGCCATAGGTCTACAGGCAACTTGAAGTTGTATACACACACATTACTGTCTCTACCCATCCAATATCTGCCACTAGAGTTACAGGCTCTTTCCACACGCGGCAAGGGAAATGCTCCCTGCTGCTACTCACCAGCTTTTTGGTGGGTCCAAGCGAGTCCGTTGGGACGAGGAGAAGTGCGAGCTCTGCACTGCTCTGGTGTCCAAAATGGCAGCTTCCGGTTGGGGGAGGTTCTCCACCAACCAGAGAAGCTCACCAGCCAAAAGCCTGCCCCTGTCAGATCTGCAGGCATACACTAGCGCACGCCTGCAAATCTGCACCGGAGCGCAGGGACAGAGTGACACGGGGTCGCACGCTCTGTACTTTTTAAAAACCTCTTAAAAGAGGTTTTTTAAAAGCACACTGCGCGACCAGTTCCAGTCGCTCTGGAGCGGACTGAGGTCCGGAACTACAAAAAGTAGTCTGCCCCAGTCCACTCCACGGTGCAGAAGACCTCCGTTGGAGGTCGCTCTGCACCATTTTAAGAGGCCCATGCGGAAAGGGCCAAAGTTAAACCATCCTAAAACTACTTCCTACTCAGACTGAAATTGTTACTCTAAAAATTAACTTCCATTAATTTAGGTGTAACCTTGTTAGAAAACAGTGGTGAAATTAGACCTCAACTCTGGATTAGGAGTCACTGCCCGCAACCAAAAGCAGCTGCCTTGCATTTTTTCATAAGCAAAATAATACACATTACTACTGGATGAGAGCAGGGACCTGTGTCCAGTGGGTACCACTGGTAGAAAGACATGAAGAAATGGGAGGAAAGGGAAATTGGAAAGATCAAAGTGGAAGGGTGAAATTTAAAGAAATATGATAAGACATTATGAAAACAGGAATGCCTGTGTGTAGAACAAACAGAGAAAGATGCAAAGTATTAAAGTGAGGAAAGCAATAAAAGCGATGACATGCTGTTTTCTTCCTCCTTAATAACCACTTTGTTCCCTTATGTTTCCATTGCTCGGGTTAAGTTACCAATAGAGCACTTACATTTGTGGAATAATTCCTCAGCATTGTTTAATACACCAGCCAGACTGCAGTTCCTTCCCACTGCCTGTTGGATTGCACATGCATTCCCTTCAGACAATTCTTTCAGTTTTTCCATATGTTAGAACCTCAAGATTCAGCATTATTATATATGCTCAGTTTGAGCTCATTTCACTGTATTCTGGAAAATTTGTATTCTGTATTCAAGAAAAAAAAGAATTTGAAGCAAAATTCTTTAAAGCACCTCAAAATGAAGATTATTTAAATATCCGTTATTAATTGCTGAATGACACCATGTCAGAAAATTATAGGCCATTTCTGCACTACTCTGTTACAGTGCTATTATTCCATATCTTATGGAATCCTGGAGTTTGTAATTTAGGGAGGGGCCTCAAAGGCCCCTCCCTAAACTGCAAACCCCAGGATTCCAGAGGATGTTGAAAATGGAATAATAGCGCTATAACAGTCCACTGCGGAAATGGCTCCTGATGTTTTTTGGCCACATGAGTCAAGGTTTTCATCTGTGAAATGTTGGTGGGTTTGGAATCACCATTCCTCTCCTTGCGGTTTCACTTTCTTTCCCTTTACTTGTCTTTTCCTTGTTGTCAGAAAAGGAGCATGGCTGGAGTCATAAAAGCAGCTTGGGAGGCTTAGTGGAGCCCAATGGTCATATTCCACATCTGGAGTGTCTCCTTCCTTCCACTGGACACTATCATTTGGTGTATTGCTCAGTTTTGCAAAGGGCTTTTCCCATTCTAGAAGCTGAAATGATTCTCTTAAGGTATTAAGAGCTTTCAGCTAACATACATTTGCATTTTTCATCAAACCTGTTTGCCTTTAGTCCTGAACATGATTGAAATATGGTCCACAGGAACTTAGTTGAAATCAGCCTTTAAGGCTTGCATTCTGAAGTATAATGAGGCTATATAGACAGAATGACCATAGAGACAGGTACAAATATATGCTTGTTGGAAGGCAATGTTAATATTTTGCAGAAAGGGTGAAAAGTTTTTTTCCTGTTGACATGGACTAGGCCTTAAATTGCATTTTAAGTTAGGGTGAAGCACAGCTCATTACAATTTTAAGTAACTACATAACATCTGACCAGTATTGGTTAATTAAACATTGAAAGCTATACAAACCAATCAGAGAGTCTTGTTGGGAATGGGAGATGCAGGAAGAGAGAACCTCCATTCAGCAGCCTATATTGGAACTTGGAAGAGTTATTAGACCCAGCTTACCTTCCTCATGGGTTTCAGATACAGGTGTGTGTGTCCAAGTCCCCTGTTGACTTATGGCCACCCCATGGATTTCATAGGGATTTCTTAGACAAGGAATACTCAGAGGTGGTTTGCCATTGCCTTCTCTGAATATAGCCTGCAGCATCTGATATTCCTTGGTGGGCCCCCTATCCAAGTACTAACCAGAGCTGACTCAGAGCTTATCTTCCAGGGTCAAGCAGGATCTAGTGCCCTCAGGGCTATTTATGCATAGCAGAGGCTTCCAAAAGAGTCATAGAAAAGTCTCATGTAAACAGGGCTAGACAGCGTTCCAGATTTGAAAAGACTTGTTCAGTGGGTACATAAAGGATTCAAGAGCGAAAACATAACTAGTTCACAGTCCAACCATGTGGAACCTTTCTTAAAGTCCTGGGGCCTCCAGTTAACCCCTCCTTCTCTGACATCTGTGCTTGTATCTTGTCTATAATTCCTCTGCATGTGCAAAAATGGATATAGATAACACCACTTAGGTCTCTTCCAGATGGGCCAATACTTCCAGTGATAGTCAGGCTATTCTGTTTCTGGAATTTACCCCTTGTTCTTGCTTGTGCATCCTGTCATGCCCTAGCATACAGGAGAGTCATCTAGCTGAGATTTGGGCCATTTCCACACTATACTGTTATAGTGCTATTATTCCACTTTCAACATGTTATGGAATCCTGGGGTTTGCAGTTAAGCATTTAGAATTCTCAGCCCAAGAGCTCTTTGGACTCAGTAAACTACAAACCCCAGAATTCCACAGGATATTGAAAGTGGAATAATAACACTATAACAATGCAGTGCAGAAATGACCTTGGTTAACGCTGATTTGAGCTGGGTTTCCTTCCCCTGCCATCATTCCCTCAAAGAATTCAGCACCTCTCCATCATACTCCTCCCCGAACTATCCACATTACCTGTTTTGCTTGCTTGCTTGTTTGTGTTTGTTTGTTTGTTTGTTTGTTTAAAAACCTCTCACTATAACTGTAAATGAAAGCAAAAAGAGAGAGAGAGAGAGAGAGAGATGTTCAGACTGGTAATCAAAAATGTAAGGGAAGGAAGATCAGAAGAAAGGTCCATAGCAAAGGTAACAGTCCTATTCAATGTGTCATCAGTGGGATTGCCCAACAATACAGAAGGAAGCAAGACACTGGATACAAACAGGGGAATTTCCCCTTGCCTGTATTGGATACTCCAGGATAAAGCAAAATAATAAACAAGCTTTTCACTGGATTTAAAAAGTCACAGCTAATCATGCAAATTCATGAGAAAGAGACCAGAGAAGGATGTCTGTTGTACACCATATTTTTTAAAAATCCCTCTAAGTACACATACCAGTCCCACTAAATCCTGAGGCTCTGGGCAGGAGTTCTAAGTTTAAAGTGATATAATAGTATTTTTAAAAATGATATAGGAGATAAGTTTATACTATTTTTACAATATTAGTAATCTGTGACCTACAGGAATGTAATAAAAATGTTTCAGAACAGGGCTGTTTTGTGTAAGTGTCTATGGGGGCTGTATCCTCACAGGTATGGTGCCAAATTAAACCAAGAGAGGGTATAAGGGCTGAGTACAGCAAACATTTCCTTCACTTTTTAATCTTCACTTAGAAGTTATCAATGTCATTCTTTTCTTTTTTCTGCAAAGGATTACATTGATTGGCAGTATATCATGGACTCAAAAGATTGCTATCAGCCTCCTATTATTGCACAAAACTGTTAATTTTCTAGGGAAGTCACTGGAAAGTAAATAGAAGCAATAATCAGTCCAGCCACTCTGCATCACTTGTAAGGGTTTCAATGTGACTTTGAATTACTGATCGTTTAAAGGCATGCAATCATATTTTTTCCATGTCCTCAACCTTTGAGATAAGGCAGGCATCAAAATAAAGAAATACTTCTAAAATGTTATCAAGCTACAAGAAACTTAGTTGCTATTGATTCTAACAAGTGTTTGAATTCAGTTCCAGCTGGTTGGCAGACAGAGTTAATAAAAGGCAATCAGAGCCAACAATCAGCTAATTTGATTCAGCAAAGAAAATATATTTCTCAATTTCACATTCTTCACATTTTGCCCTTGTGAACCAAAGGACAGGGAAGACGCCTCAGATTAGGAAAATTAGATCCAACTCTGGATTCATTCACCTTTTTTTTTTAAATGAAGATATTTTTCTCCTTCTCACTTTTTTCATTCATAAAACAGGAATAAAAATGACCAAACCACAAGCACTATTGATAAGGGTAGGAAACATCAAATTAAGACTTCTATACAACTGATAAATGGTAGCAATTTTGTATCTTACACAGTAAGAATCTTGCTTTCCCAAAGCCAAGACTACATTATCACTAAGAATCCAAAACCTCATAGAGTAGTGTCTCTGGCGCCAATTCCACATGGGAGTTTTCATTGCCAAGGATGTATTGTATAGCAACATCTGTCAAGAGGAAAGTCAGCCCACTGATTTGGCAATCCCACAAGGCAAATCAGCGACATAGCCCAAGCTCCGAAGCAGTTTACCATATACCGAAAAATAAGTTGCTCTGAGGAGTCCGGAAAAAACCACAAGGGCCATTAAGTGCAACCCCCTGCCATGAAGAAATATGGAAGAAGAAGAAGAAGGAGGAGGAGGAGGAGGAGGAGGAGATTCATCACCACCACCACCACCATCATCATCATCATCCCACAATTTGGACTCAAGGCAGCTCACAGTTTAAAAGAGCAATACAGTTAAAAATATACAAAAAGTGAACATTAAAATAGAATTAAACTACTCACAATAATAAGCACTTCAAATCTCTAGTTAAAAGAATAAAATACAATTTAAAAGATTAAAAATCTATTTAAACTTTTAAAAACATTACAGTTTAAAACAAGACAGTACCCCCAGCCTGTCCTTCATGAACTTTCGGTATATTATTACATTTAAATAATTTTTAAAATTATTTAATTTTATATATATTTATGTTAAGTAATCCTAAGACACGGCCATCCAACCTCTGTTTAAAGACTTCCAAAGAAAGAGATATCTGCCACTCTACAAGACTATCTGTTCCACTGTTGAACAGTTCTTACTGTCAGGAAGTTCTTCCTAATGTTTAGGTAGAATTTTTTTTGCTTTTATTTTGCATCCATTGGTTTGTGTCCTACTTTCTGGAGCATCAGAAGAGAAGCTCACACCATCTTCCATAAGACATTCCCTCAAATATTTAAAGGTGGCTATCTTTCAATCTTCTCTTCTCTAAGCTAAACATACTCCCCTACCTCAGCTGTTCCTCATAGGGCTTGGTTTCCAGACATTTTACCACCTTTGTCACTCTCCTCTATACATGTTTCACCTTGTCAATATCCTTTTGACCTGTGTCACCCAGAACTGGGCACAGTGTTCAGATGAGGTCTAAACGAAGCAGAAAAAAGTGGCAATTGTACTCTCTTTGAACTGGACACTATATTTCTGTTGATAATACCAGTGCAATTCTAGGCTGCATTTGCTGAGATGCTACTCTATTAATTATTTTAGAGCATTTGATGTTGTCATGCCTGATGGCTGTTTAGTGCACCTTTACCTCACTGCAACAGAGTTACTATACAGCATTAGACATCAACTTTGCATTTCCCTCTGTCTGAAAGAACATCTAATGTGATAGAATCAGAGTTGGCAGAGACCTCAGGGGCCATTGAGTCCAATTCCCTGCTATGCAGGAACATCCATTAAAGCATTCCCAACAGATGGCCATCCAGCCTCTGCTTAAAAACCTCCAAAGAAGGAGACTCTACCACACTCCAAGGCAGCATATCCCACTGCCAGACAGGTCTGACTGTCAGGAATTTCTTCCTGAAGTTCAAGTGGAATCTTCTTTCCTGCACCTTGAATCCATTGCTCCTTGTGCTAGTCTCTGGAGCAGCAGAAAACAAGCCTGTTCCCTCCTCAACATAACATCCCTTCAAATATTTAAACAAGGCTATCATGTCCCCTCTTAACCTTCTCTTCTGCAGACTAAACTATTCCTCATGGGGCATGGCTTCCAGACCCTTCACCATTTTGGTCGCCCTCCTCTGGACTCACTCCAGCATGTCGATAACCTTCTTGAATTGAGGTGCCCAGACTGGTCACAGTATTCCGAATGAGGCCTAATCAATGCAGAATAAATTGGTACCATTACCTCCCTTGATCTAGACACCATACTCCTATTGATGCAACCAAGAATAATGTTGGCTTTCTTGGCTGCTGCATCACACTGCTGACTCATGTTCAGCTTGTGATCTACCAAGACTCCTAGATCCCTTTCACATGTACTGCCATCCAGCCACGCATCCCCCATCCTATATTTTACTTTCCATTTTTTCTGCCTAAGTGCAGGACCTTACATTTCTCTCTGTTGAAATTCATTTTGTTAGCTTTGGCCCAGCTTTCCAATCTATCAAGGTCATTTTGAATTTTGATCCTGTTCTCTGGTGTATTAGCAACCCCTCCCAATTTGGTATCATCTGCAGATTTGATCAGCATGCCCTCCGCTCCTTCATCCAAGTCATTGATGAAGATGTTGAATAGCACTGGGCCCAGGACAGAACCCTACGGCACCCCACTAGTCACTTCTCTCCAGGACGAAAAGCAGCCATTGGTGATCACCCTGTGGGTTCAGTCAGTCAACCAATTACCAATCCACCTAACAGTAGCCCTGTCCCACCCGCATTTTACTAGCTTCTTTGCAAGAATGTCACGGGGAACTTTGTCGAAGGCCTTACTGAGGTCAAGATTTGCTACATCTACAACATTCCCTTCATTTATCAAGCTTGTAACCCTATCATAAAAAGAGATAAGATTAGTCTGGTGTGACTTATTTTTGAGAAATCCATGCTGGCTTTTAGTGATTACGGCATTGCTTTCTAAGTAATTACAAACTGACTGTTAAATAATCTTTTCTAGGATCTTTCCTGGTATTGATGTCAGGCCGACCGGCCAATAATTATTTGTGTCCTCTTTTTCCCCCTTCTTGAAGATGGGGATGACATTTGCCCTCCTCCAGTCTGCTGCGACTTCTCCTGTTCTCCAAGAGTTCTCAAAGATTATTGCAAGTGGTTCAGAAATGACTTCTGCCAGTTCTTTTAATATCCTTGGATATAATTCATCTGGCCCTGGAGACTTGAATTCATCTAGTTTAGCCAGATATTCCTGTACTACTTCTCTACTTATTCTGTGCTGCATTTCCCTCGCTTCCTCATCTGCTCCCCATGCCCCAGGTTGGGTACTTCTATCCTTTTGGGAGAAAACTGAGGCAAAGAAGGTATTGCGTATTCTACCTTCTCACTTTCCCCCCGTTATTAATTGGTCATCTTCTCCATGCAGTGACCCTATCATTTCCTTGTTTTTCCTTTTGCTGTGGATACATCTAAAAAAGCCCTTTTTATTGTTTTTGATGTCTCTGGCAAGCCTGAGTTCATTCTGCGCTTTAGCTTCTCTGACGTTCTCCCTACATCTCCTGGCTATTTGCCTGAATTCCTCTTTGGTGGTTTCACCATTCTTCTATTTCCTGTACATGTTTCTTTTAACACTTAGCTCAGCTGAGAGTTCTTTAGTCAACCATTCTGGTTTCTTTAGACACCTGCCATTTCCCCCCTTATTGGCACAGTTTTCAATTGTGCTTTCAATATCTCACTTTTGAGAAACTCCCATCTGCCATGAACTCCTTTCTCGTTTAGTATTCTTGACCACGGGATTTCAGCAAGTAACTCCCTAAGTTTAGAGAAATCATCTTTCTTAAAGTTTAGGATGTATGTCTGGCTACACTTGGCTTCTCCTTCCCACTGAATGACAAACTCCAAAGAGCATGGTCACTCCCTCGTAAGGATCCCACCACCTCCACCTCATCAACTAGGTCATCCCTGTTGGTTAGGATCAGATCTAAAATACCCGATCCCCTTGTTGCCTCTTCCACCTTCTGGGCCATGAAATTGTCTGCAAGGCAAGTGAGGAACCTGTTGGACCTTGCGGTCTTGGCAGAGTTTAACTGCCAACAAATATCAGGATAATTGAAATCTCCCGTTAACACGGCATCTCTCCTTTATGAATGTGTGGTCATCTGCTCCAGGAAAGCATCATCCAAGTCCTCAGGTTGGCCCAGAGGCGAGTAGCAAACCCCTACAATCACATCCCTATTGTTTCTCGCTCCCTTAATTCTTACCCTGATGCTCTCGACTTGGCTTCCCAGATTTAAGTCATGGATCTCTTCACAGGTGAAAACATCCTTGACATATAAGGCTACTTTCTTGTTTGGTCTATTTCTGCAAAATAGGTTAGACACCCCTATTCCTACATTCCAATCATGAGATTCATCCCACCAGGTTTCAATGATGTTTATTAAATCATATTTATTTTGTTGTACTAAGAGTTGGAGTTCATCTTGCTTATTCCCCATGCTTTGTGCATTAGCGTAGAGACACTTGAGACGATGTGCCCTTCGTGGAAGTCCTGTACTAAAGTTACTGGTACTTTCCCTCTCCCTGTTGGTCTCTAGTTCTACTTGACCTGCCTTATCTGTATCATTTGGGCTATTTTTTCGCAGCACTCATTGAATCTTTGCCCAGACTAATACTGTCCTCCTCCCTAGTCAAACTCAGTTTAAAGACCTCCTGATCCGTTTTGCGAGACTTAGCAAAAATGTTCCAGCTGACGGTTGTAAGGTGCAGGCCATCTTGTGCCAGAAGACCATCCTCGTGGAAATGGTGAAGACTTAACTCCTTTGGAGAAGCTGTCATTCATAGGTCCCCAGTTCAGGATGAATAGATGAACTCCATCAGTTCATGTGCTCTTGAAGGATGAGAATAGTATGTAGAGTTAATCCTACCTGAGTTCTTTATGTCCATCATTTCTTTTATTCATATCCCTCCTGTCTTCCAAAAGTAGAACAATGCAGTTCACATTAAGATTAACTAAAAGAGCAGATAAATACACAAAAGCTGCAATATTAAAATGCAGTGAAACAAAAATTATAATGTCAAAGCACAATCAAATTAAAAGTAGTATTTAAACACATTAATTAAAAAGTAAATTAATTTTAAAATGCAGCACCCACTCATCAAAAGGCCCTTTCTCATCAAATCAGCTTAGTTGCCAAAGACCTCTTTGAATTTTGGGGTATAGAAGGACATCAGGAAAGAAACACCCTCCTTATTCCATATGTGGTAGACTTGCAAGAAGGCAAAAAGCTATTAGTCTAAGATTTATACATTAATTTTGTAATGTTACCATACATGTTTTTGCTGGGTATTATGGGTAAGAATTTGGATAGTAAATATGAATTACTTCTTCCTTATGAGCTAACAGTTGCAAGAATATTGTTTGGTCAGTGCTGGAAATGGACTGAAGCACTGGCAATGGATTGTTAAGGTTTCTGAGGTATCCAAAATGGCCAAATTAATGTGGGTTTCAAAGGGCAGGGCAACTGAAGATTTTTAAAAGAAAGATTGGAAATCATTCATGGATTTCTTGAGCTCTAAGGCCATTTCCACACTGGACTGTTATAGTGCTATTATACCACTTTCAACATCCTATAGAATCCGGGGGTTTGCAGTTTAGAGAGGTGCCCTTGAGGCCTCTCCCTAAACTGCAAACCTCAGGATTACATAGGATGTTTAAAGTGGAATAATAGCACTATAACAGTCTAGTGTGGAAATGGCCTTAAGAAATCAAACAAAGCAACAATTTGTGGAAATGGTTACTAGCTACACTAGTAAGGTGGATCTGTAATGGTAGAATAATTTTTGTTTTGTTTTATTTTCTCATTCTTATTACTGTTTGGTTTGCAGGGGTATGAGCTCCTTTTGTTAGTTTAGTTATTAAGTTAGTTTTAGTTACTAAAGCCATTTCTGCACTACATTGTTACAGTGCTATTATTCCACTTTCAATATCCCTGTGGAATTCTGAGGCTTGTAGTTTACTGAGGCCCAGGAGCTTTCTGGCTAAGAATTCTAAATGCCCCTCTCTAAACCACAAACCCCAGAAATCCACAGGATGTTGAAATTGGAATAATAGCACTATAACAGTGTAGTGTGGAAATGGCCTAAGTTAATGCTTTAGTGAGTTAGTGTTTGGTGTCTTTAATTTACTATTTGAGTACTGTATTTTAATTTTAGTTTATGTTTCTGTTAAAAATGTCACTTTGTGTTGTGTTATTTTATGTTAAAACTGATGACTTGGCCTACCCAATCAACTTTTTACTCTGAATTTTCAATTAATGTATTTTAAATGTTTTATGTGTTTTTAGCTGTATTTTAATTTATGATGTATCCCATCTTGAGCCATGATTAGAAACAGATAAGAAATTATTATTATTATTATTATATTATTATTATTATTATTATTATTATTATTATTATTATTATTATTACTTTAAAAATAAAAGGAGCCAGCCTAATTCTCCTTGGGAGGGAGTCCCTCATAGAGTCACTTCCAGCAACATGGAGGCTGACTCACCAGGAACTGGATTTAATAACAACACAGCAGGCAGCTCCTTTTTTGAATAATGACTGGTACTGAAGGAGCAGAAGAGGCAACACTTGTGAACAAGTAGCTGTAATCATTATTGGATCTTCAGCTGACTTATTTGCCAGCATTTCTTCTGTCAAAAACACTGCTGGCTACAGCTATCTTCAATTTTATTCTGGGCAATAAGAGGAGAGAGTGCTATGAAAATTTAAGAGTTGAAACATCAGAATTTTGCTGCAGGAGTTATATTTGATCAACACTCAAATTCTATTTGCTAAAAATATTTTTTAAAGTGTACTTGAGAGAATGAACAGCATTGTCTGAAAAAGAAATTTGACCTTGCCTCTTGCTCTTCAGCTCAGCCCTTATCTAATTCTGACATCATTGCCAAAAGCATGGTGCTTAAGAGTGCTGTCTTTTAAAATGCTTCTTGCAGAAATTTACTGGGGAATTGACAATGAGCAATGTCTATTGTGATAATATGTCCAGGCATACTCATTGCTTCTGAAGTGACAGTCTGAGAATACCAATGAGATGTTTGATCAATTCTCCTTTTTTTTAAAAATGACAATACCCTGACAAATAACGGATTAAGTCCTTAGACCTATAAACGCTGCCTCTGTAAACAAACTCGAAGGAAGAATTGGAGAATACTGCAAAACCAGATATCTCACATAATGTTTATGTATAACCTTTGGTCAATTTGCTAGTTTTCGTGCTACATAAAATTGTATAAAGGAGGACTTTATACAGAGTCATTCAGAAAATTAAAGTCCCAAAACTCTAGAGGACCAGAGTGTGAGAATTTGACTTAGACTATATAACTAGTTCCTGTAGGTCAGAATATACATGCACAAAGAGCCAAGGGCATGGAATAGAGATTTGAACCACTGGATCACACGTCCTTCCCCTGTATTTTACACTCACACTCACACACACACAAAACCCTCAAGCAGATCTTTTTCAGTGTTCCCTTCCACTTCTTCAGTGGATGCAGGAAGTGGGAAGGGACAATATTCCACAGTGCCAATGTGCCCTAGGCTTTCCTACAAACTTTTGCACATCCAACCTTTGGCTTTTTCTCCACAAGAAAAAGCTTAGGCCTATGTAATCTCAAGGACTGTATTCTCCCATTTTGAGGTCTTCTGGGGAAATCCTTCTTTCTTTCCCAACATATTCATATGTACATCTGCTAGGAATACAGGAGGACCTTCTTGGTGACTGTTCTTAGGCTCTGGAACTCCCTTTCTAGGCAGATTAGAGAGGCACGCTCTCTACTCTCTTTCTGTAAACAGCTGAAGGCCTTTCAGTTCACATCACCTCAAGGGTTAGCTACCCTTGCTATCCTGCCATAGGCAGGTGAAGACCTTTTTTTTTTCTGGCTTCCCTGATACATTCACAACCAACCTGACTTTTTCACTTTTCCCTGTGTCCTTCCCCACTCCCTACCGTTCCTACAGGGTCTCACCTGAAAAAAAGTTAGGCAAACCTCAAACTAATTGTTAGTGGGACACCGTGATATATTTTAAGAGGTCACCTTCATCTTTTTAAAGTTGGCATATTCTAAGGTTTAAAAACACGGCATCTGGATATTTTAGAGAACAATGGGGAAGACTTGTTGACATCACATTGCTTATGTTAGGATGCTGAATATCTTTCACATTTGTAGATTCCTGGATTTTCTAGAATTCAGAAATGGATTTCAGTTAAATGGTCTTATTAGAAGGCTCATTTCACACTGTTCTCTCTCTCTTTTTTTTATTGTTACTTGTTCCAAAGTTTGACAATGAGCACCATGAGACTTCAGTGACCAATCACATAAACCACAGAGGATGACATTTTGGAGTAAACCATTTCAGGCATCCATGATTTCATTTATATACCCCCACACACAAATCATTTGGGTAGACCTCACATTGAGAACAATAGCGGGATTTCCATTGTTTTTACCTGACACCAGAATTCTGAGTTGTATATTTATTTAGCTCTATAGTTTGCCTTATCCATCTGTTTCAGATCAGTACACCTCATTAATTAGGGCCCCTTCACACTACACAGTTAAAGGCCTATGATTCCACTTTAGCTGCCATAGAGCCATCCTATGGAAACCTGGGCCTTGCAGTTTAGGCAGGGGCATTTAGAAGTCTCAGCCAGGGAACTTTAGTGCCTCACCAAACTACAAATGTAAGGGTGCCATAGGATACAGCCATGGCAGTTAAAATAGACTCACAGTGCTCTAACTGTGTAATATAAAAAGCCCTTGGTAATGGGACAGCATCCTCTACCACTCCTGAAGGCAGTAAGCTACTTTGGAGGGAGATAGAGGGAAAACTGCATGGCACGAACTTCTCCTCTAATACTTTCCTATTTGTTGTCGTTAACTGCCATCAAGTTGACTTTGACTTATGGCATCCCTATGTATGGGAGACCACCAAGGCAACCTATCAGCAGATGCCCTGCTCGTGTCTTGCAGACTCAGGGCCATTTTATTTATTTACTGCATTTATATCCCACCTTTCTCCCAGATGGGACTCAGTAGCTCTCTTGAATTAATCTATCCGTTTATAATGCAGTCTTCCTCTTTTCCCACTTCCTTCTACCTTACTAAGCCTTATTGTATTTTCTAGTGAGTCATGTCTTCTCATGATATAGTCAAAGTACAACAGTCTCTGTTTAAGTCATCTTGCCATCTAGGGAGACTTCAGATCTGATGTGGCTAGGATCCATTTCTTTGCCTTTTTAGTAGTCCACAGCATCTGTAGAGCAATTCTCCAGCACAATGAGTTGGTTTTCATCCTATCAGCTTTCTTCACTGTCCAGATTTCACAACCTTACATAGAAATTGGAAATATGATGACATGAACCATAACTTTAGTACTCAGTGATATATCTTTGCACTTCACAATCTTGTCTAGTTCCTTCATAGGTGCCATTCCAAATCTTTGTCTTTTTTTCTGATTTCTTGAATGCAATCTCCATTGTGATTAATGACTGAGACAACATACAGAAAATCCTGTAGTATTTCAATATCTTCTCTATCTACATTAAAGTTACATAAATCATCTATGGTCATTATTTTTGTTTTCTTAATATTCAGTTGTAAACCTGCCTTTGCACTTTCTTCCTTGACCTTCTTCAGTAATAGTTCCAAGTCTTAGCTATTTCTGCTAGTAGTATAGTATCATCACTATATCTTCAACTGTTGGTGTTCGTTCCTCCAGTTTTCATGCCTCCTTCCTCCGAATCTAATCCTGCTTTACATATGATATGTTCAACATACAAGTTAAACAAGTAGGGTGTACAGCTTTGTCTGATCCCCTTACCAATTGCAAACCATTCTGTTTCTCCATATACTGTCTTGACAGTAGCCTTTTGTCCAATCAATCACTGTGGCACTGTTGTGTCCAGGGCAGAGCAGACAATTAATCAGCAAACAGCAGAGTAGGGTTTACTTACAAGGCAAGAGCAGGGAAAAAGTCCAAACAGAGTTTAGGTTCCGAAGCAAGCGAACAAATCCAAAGGGCAAATCCAGGTTGTAGTCAAACAGGCAGAGGTTCAAGGTAGTCCAAATACAAGAGAACACAGCACAGGGCTTCTATGACTGTAAAGATCAGTTGCAAAAGGAAAGGAAAGGGCCAGCTGAAAGCCTTTTATCTACTGATGCTGTCACCACAGGTGTTCCTTCATTAGGACTCCTTTGTTACTTAAACGCGTTGAGCAGCATAGCTCTTCTCTCTGACGTCATCTCTCTTGCACAATAAGTATCTGTGTAATCTCATCCTCTGATATTTGTTCCCCTTGCTCTGGCCCCTACTGTTGCTTGTTATCTTCTCCTGAGCAAGCTTCTGGAGAAAATCCTGCCTCTGGGGAAATTTCGACCTTGTACTCAGAATCCCCCTCCTCACTGCTAGGGTCTCCAAGGCAGGGCATGACAGGCACACCCATTTCTTTAAGAGTGATCCATAGTTTTATATAATCTACTCTATCAAGGATTTTGCTACAATCTATAAAGAACAGTCTGCTTTTCTTCTGAAATTCTTTGATACACTCCATTATCCAACATATGTTTGCCATATGATTCCTAGTGCCTCTTCGTTTCCTGAGACCTGCTTGGACATCCAGCATTTCTCACTCCATGTATGGGTAAGGTCTTTGTTGTAGGGTTTTGAAGATCACTTTGCTAGTGTGGGGAATGAATGGGAAATGAATCTATTAGCCATTCTTTGTTTTTGTTTTCCATATTTTTTGACAGATTTTAGTTAGAACTAGAGTAGATTCTGCCTCTGTAGCCTGAAGCCCTTTTATTAGTATGCCATCTGTTCCTGGTGATTTATTTGTCCCAAATGTCCTGAATGCAGCTTCCATTTCACTTTCTAAAATTGTAGGTTCATATTCAAACAGTTCTTCCTTGAATGAATCTGTCAATCTTTCTTCATCATCAATAATAATATTATTGATTATAATAATAATTATTATTCAGTGTATTGTTTCCACTGCCATTTTATTTGTACTTGGTCATGTAATGTGTTCTTCTGCTGACTCCCATTCTTGGTTTAAATTTCCATTTGATTTCTCAGATCCTGTGGAAGAAGACTCTTGTTCCTTTTTTTGCTGTCATCTTCTATTTCTCTGCATTGACTATTATAGTAGTTCTCTGTCACTGAACAGTTGCATTCAGGGTTCTGACTCTATTTCTGTCATCTTTTACTTTTGTTTCTTGTCTCTCCTTTACTGCTTGAAGAGTTGCATCTATAATCCATTGAGACTGATCTTTCTTTTCAGCTGCAGATCGTGTCTTTTACTTTCCTCCCTGACAATATCCCTGAATTCAGCCCCTCCTTAAACTGCAAACCCCAGGATTCCATAGGAAGTTGAAAGTGGAATAATCACCCTATAAGGGTGTAGTGAAGAAACGGCCCTGGTCAGTTAAGCTAAATAGTGCAAATCTATTTTTTACATTAAATTCTGTAGGATGTTGATTCAGTTGCCTCATTCTGCCTCAATATACAGCCAGACCTAAGCTACATTGCTACAGGACCAAGTCCCCCAGTCTATTTTCCTGCTGCTTTTTCATTCGTTTTACAGATCTCCTGTAAGTCCACATTTAAGCTGCAAGAGGGAGTCTATAGAGAAATACTACATGACATAATAAGGAGCTAACACATTTTAGAATGTCCTGCCTGCTGTTTTCTCTGCTTTAAGGTTGCCTATGTCCCTGCTGATCTGAGATCTATTACCATAGCATGTCATCCCATCTATTTTATAATCATGTGCACTTCATATGACCTACTTTCAGCCTTTCTGAAGCACATCCTGGTATGTTCTAGCTATTGAGCAATATTTCATTGTCATTTAAAGGACGCTGTAGTACATCTTCCTCTCCTAGTTCCTCAGTGACAGTCAAATTCTGTAAAAGGAGACAGAGAAACCCCTACAGACATCTCTAACTTTATAGAGGGGATGTTATCTGTAATGATACAGTGATTAAATTCATGATATTCAGCTTTTTCAAAACAAAAACAAAAACTGCTACTACTTTATTCAAAGTTCATTCATTTTGAAATGAATATGTGAGATTCTGGCCTTGTGATGTTGGGGTGTGTAGGTGTAAACCAGAAGTTATTATACTGAATAACAAAAGTGTAGTTGCTCTTGGAGAATGCAATTAAAGAAAGTCCATTTTATAACCCCAAGATCTGGCCAAAATGTTTTATATATCTGCCAGCTACATAAATTTTTAAAAGCTCAAAGAATGACATTATGGGAAGTCATGTTGCTACTGCTAGGAATAAACAGAAATATGATAGATGTTCAGAATTATACTTAATACTTTCCCTATATTTTGCTCTCTGCTTGCCTTTACTAGATTATTGCATTATGTTCTTAACCTTGGGATACATTATGGATGGCCAAATATACCCTCATTGGGGACAACTCAGTTCTGGAGATGTGGGGAGCACCCTCATTTTTATTGGTCACTGTTAATTGCTTACAGACAGATATATATATACAGAGAGAGAGAGAGTACATTGCCCAATAAGGTAAGGGGAAATGCATGCATCACCAAAGAAGAAATGTATCACAAAAACAGAGAGGACACAGACTTGTATAAAATTTGCACATGTAAATTTATATTTCTAGATGAAAGTTAAAACATAATTACTATAATTAAAAAAGAAGTGCAACTTCATCTCATTAAACTGAGGAAATCTGTGACCACCTGGCCCATGGACTTGCTTCTGTTAAGTGGATTTATACCTGGCTGACAGACTGAGGCCAAAGAACGTTCAACAATGGTTCTTCATCACTGCTAACAAATTTCTCATTATACAATTATAGTACTTTGATCCCATTTTAACAGCCCTGGCTGCAACCTATGGAATTGTGGAATTTGTAGTCTGGTGAGCTACCTAGGCTTTCTGGTTGATTATTCTAATTACCCCTCCCTATATTGCAAATCCCAGGATTCCACAGAACAGAAACATGACAGTTAAAGTGAAATCATAGCACTTTAACTGTATAGTATGAAAAACTCTCTTGTTTTGTTCAACCTCTTCATAAATGATTGGATGAAAGAATAGAAGAAGATGCTCATCAACTCTGGAGATGACACCAAACTGGGAGGAGCAAGGAATACCTCAGAAGACAGAATCAGGATTCAAGATGACCTAAACAGAATATAGAACTGGGTCCAATGAACAAAATGGAGTTCAACAGAAGTAGATGTGAATTATTACATTTAAACAGGAAAAATAAGTCACAAAAATCAAGATGGTGACACCTGCTTTGACAGCAGTACATGTTGAAAAGATCTAGAGCTCTCAATAGGCCACAAGGTAATCATAAGTCAACCATATAACAATGTCATCACCAAAATAATAGTGATAATGATGTCATCTATCCTTCATCAACAGCAGATGAAGGTAAATAACAGTGCCACTTCATTCTGATTTAGTCAGAACTTATTTGGACTACTGCATCCAGTTTTGGACCCCCATAATAAGAATGGTCAGCAGCTGGAACATATCTAAAGGAGGGTGACGAAAAAGGTGAAGGGTCTAGATAGCAGGTCCAATGAAGAATGTAGGTGGGTATGTGTAGCCTGAGACTCGTCATACTAGACAGTTGTAGCACTATGATTCCATCTAACTTCCATGACTGCATCCTTTGGCATCATGAGACTAGCAATTTGGTTTAGCTGAGAATTCTAAACACAACTCCCTGAATTACAAATCCCAAGATTCCACAGGATATTGCCATAGCAGGTTGAATCATAGTACTATAACTGGCTAGTACAACAGTTCTTAACCTGCGGCCCAAGGACCCCTCACAGAGGGTCCATGAAGCCTTCCTATTGTATACCAACACCTGCGGCAGCAATGGGGACTTCCCCAAAGTCACCCAATGTCTGAGCAGAGATTTGAATCCTAATCGCCAGAAGCCCTTAATAAATAAATATCTGAATATTTAAATAAATATTTGAATATTTAAATCTTGATTTAAGTCTTGGGATCCCTGGCAACAAATTATATTTACAGGGAGTCCCCAGTAAAGAAAAAGTTAAGAACCATTGGTCTAGTGTGAAAGGACCGCTGGATAAAATTGGGAATGAAGTAATGTTTTATCTGTTGGGGATGCTTTAGTTGCAGATTCCTGCATGGGCTCCCTGTCCTGTGAGATCCTGGGATTTGCAGTTTAGGATGGAATACTCAGAATTCTCATCCGGAGAACCTGAGAGCTTAGAAGACGTATTTTAGAGACTTTCATATCTAAAGTAAAGCAACCAACTGCCATCAATATTCTTTGGTGTTTTCATGTCTCACTGGATCTTGAAGGATTGCTTTGCTCTTTCAGAAGCAGAATGCAATGAACCCCTTACCAGTAAAAATGGCTCTGTTAGAAAAAACTGCATTGACATGATAGTGACAGAGGAGCACAGCTTGGAAATTTTGCTTTTTAGACTACAGCTTCCAGAATCCATCCATGCTGACTGGAGACTTCTGGAGAAAACATAATTTTTCAATGCTCTGGAGAAAAATCTGCTTTCTTTGCAACCATCATTGCCACAGAGTAGGTTTTAGAAGAGGCTCATTCAGACTTGCCTGGGTTGTTGATTGCTTCGTCTTTAGCTGTTAGTAAAGCTATTTCAGAATATTAATCCCTTAACAGAAAAGGGTGCCAGTCTATCTGCTCAGTAGTCATGTCATTCCCTCTGAAGAAATCTACCAGTTGTCAGTGGTGCCAAATGGAAATTGCTTAAGGACATTTTGGATCCATCAGAATTCAGGAACTTGAATGATCTAAGCCAGACATATCTTTAGGAGTGCTTATGAGCCTGTATACTCTTTCAGTCAGTTCACAACTGTGTTTGTTCCCTTATCATTTTCCCTGAGCAGTAAAAGTGGAGTGAAACTGACAAAGCCACAGTTTCAAGGAGTCATTATTGAAGTGGGAGTTCACTCAAGAGTTGCCCTCCTGCTCCTTCTTAGGCGATGGGGCTTCAGAAAGAGGGGCTGTGATGGAATCCCTCTCCAGGTTGGCCTCACAGTTCCAACCCTAGAGCTCACTTTCACAGTTCCAACCTTCAGGGCCCTTCCCTGAGTCTGATATTCGGTCCTATGGGTGATCTTTATACTGGAGAAGAGGTTTGTGTTGATCAGTGAGTTCAGTGTGGTAAAGCATGACCAGTTGTCCTTGCTAATTATTAAATTAAAACATTCAAATGGCTATAGCAAATAAAAAGAGAAAATATTTATTATATAACAAATAAAATAAACATCTAGCCTTAGGCTGCTTCCACACACAATACGCAGTAACATCTCAAACTAAGGCCTTTTCCACACGGGAGAATAATCCACCATGGGGCGACCCCCAAAGAGCGTGATCCGCACGTTCTAGTGCTCTGGATCGAACATATTTCTGAGGCTCTGCACGTTCAAGCGCACGCAGGCGGCAGCATCGGCCAGCGTGCGATATTTTTAAAAACCGGGAGAGAAGGTGGTCTTTTTTTTTAAATCGATCTATGGCGATCGTTCCCGGATGTGTGGAAGCGAAAATACGGGCTGCTTTTGGCGTGACGTAAAAGGTGGGCGGGCCTTGGCGCCAACGGTCGCCCCACCCCAACAGAGAGCAGGAGGGCGCCATTTTTTTTTCAGGAGTCGGGCAGCGTTAGCAGAAAGATTTCTTCTCCCACTAGGAGCGGGGAAAAAGCTTGCAGGTAAGTGTCTTAACTTTACCGATAAAAGGTTGTAGGGGGTTGGGGAATGCTAGGGACCCCGGAGTGACCCGTTCGGCCCCTGGCTGCTGTTTTAACAGCTTTTCGCCGGACCCGCGGTTCGCCTGGACCTCTGTTTTGGGCCTGGGGGGGCCGCGCGTTGCCACAGGGGTCGGGCGGCTCACTTACCGTGCGCGGTGGGGCTGGGAGGGGCGGTGATGAAGAGAAACATTTCAACATACTGTGGGAGGTGAAAGCGAGGTGACCATGGCCGCTTACCGTACTTCGTGCGGTTAGCGGAAAGTCACGCGTGGCTATGCGCGGAGCAAGGGGGTCGGGTTGCGTGGGTTGTTTGGTTTTTGTGGGGTTTTCTGCCTGTGTGCTGTGACTGCGGTAAGGATAATTGCACCATTCTTCTGCTTGTTGATTGCCGCCCTTAGCTTGTCATGGCCACCACAGAAGAAGGGGGTCGCGGGAGGGAGGGGGAAGGCCAGGGTGCAACAAGGGGGTGCTTGTGCATGGAACTAAAACTCCCTCTCTCCACAGATGCGTCGTTCGCCGGTGGAGGACCCCCGGAACGCCACCACCACGAGGTATCCGCCGGCAGGAGGTAAGCTGGGCGCCCCTTTCAGGCCACCCGACCGAGGGGGAAGGGGGGAGGGCAAGGGCGCCACCAGGTGCTGCCATTGTGCCATGGAAACCTTTTGTGCCCAAGTCGCCTCCACGACCTCTATTGTGTGCATGGTGTGTGCTCCAGCAGAAAGCATGCGAAAGGAAAACACCAGGGGGCAGGTTTCTGTTAAAGAAGAATTTTTTAATATTTAAATTTTTAAAAATAAATACATTTTGAACTATTTACAGTTTAGAACAGGGGGCAGGTGAGCCTCGAGGAATGTGGGGGCGGGGTGGGGCGAACTGGGAACAGGGGAAACAGGGGAAGGGGAGAGAACTTTAGGCGTCGTGGCGCCGCGCGGCCACAGCAGCCCCTCTTCCCTCTTCTGGCGACGGTAACCCGGAGCCTGTGTGGAGAGTGAATCAGAAACGTGGCCATCAACCCATGTCCTGGAATAGCCTTCGGAAGAACGCCCCCTTAATTCCTCCTCCACAACCTTGAGCGCGCAGACCTCGCTCCTATCTTACCTTCCTCCTGCGTCGTGGCCCCCTCAGGTTCCTCCAGCCTTTGCGCTGGCCCTGTTCTTCTCCCTATAAGAAAAGGAAAAATTTTATTCTTTGCTGAGATTGCCGTGGCGCAGGACTGTCAGTGGGGTAGGTGTTGCTTCGCCACACTCAAGCTGTTCTCTCCCCGTCGGCACCACCCATGCTGGGGAGCCCGCGGCCATCCACAGCACGAACATTGTCTCGTAGTGCGGTGGTCTCGCAGCGGGAGGGGGGTTGCCGTCGTGCAGGGCCAACGCGCGGTAAAACGCACCCCTCAGTGCACGCAACCGCCGTGCCACCTCTGCCCGTGACCGCTCCTGCCCGCGCCTTGACAGGCAGTAGGCCACGGTTTGGAGGTGCGGCGCCTGGCAAGGGTGCTCGCGGTGCATCAGCTGCCTCACCCCACCGCTCCACCTTGCCAACGCCAGCATTTCCTCCGTCTCCTGGTCCCCCATTCTCCACCTTCCGCCATTGCTGTTGGGTGGAACTTGAGAAGCCACGTCCTGGGGTTTAGGTGGGAAAATAAAAAGTTCCCACGCGGTCCCCTCTCCCGCCTAAACATTGCCGCCGTTACATCGCTCCGCCACTAGGGGGATCATTGCCCGTACATCCTGGGCTCGCGGGAACGGGCGTGCTCTTCCCGCGACATCCCCATTTGCTTTCGGCGCGCGAGCTGGCCGCTCGGCCAGCTTCAGGAAGAGAGGGGGGAAATGCGGAGGAAGTTGGGACCAGGGAAGGACGGTTTAGGGTTGTGGGTGTCCACAGTTCCGTGGACGGCCGCGATGCCTTTGTCGTTGCGTTGCTACACTCCCCAGGACAGTTGTTTTTTTCCGGGGGCGATGCGCCGCGAGCGGAGGGTGGCGCCCAGCCCCTCGGAACGTTTGCCTCATTGAAGGCTGTAGCATGTCCCCTCTCGGGTGCCACGGTCCTGCCACCGTCAATGTCCATGCGTTCAAGGGGGAAGGGTGGTATCGGGCTGCTTGGATTGGGTGCGGGGAAAGACTCCGTTTTGTGAAGTCCCGCGAACGTTTTTGGGACTGACCCTCCAATTAGGCTGCATGATTCTGCTGCCTCAGATAGCTGTTCTCTGGGCTGTCATAACAGGGATGCAAATTGTTAGCCATGTGCTGCGTTGCACTGTGATGCGTGTGTGTGTGTGTGCGTGCGTGCGTGCATTTTTATTGCCACACTGGCAGTGCCGTGGAAGCTAAGCTCTCGGGGCCAGCCAGGGCTGCCATGCCTCTTAAAGCACACCAAGAAACCTTGAGATGCTTCTCCTTATTTGTTTTCCACCTCAAAAAGGGCACAGCCGTCCTGATGTCCGAACACCAGGCATTTTCAGTGCGCGCGCGCACACACGCACACACAACCGGCCTTATATCAGAGCATGGTTTAAAAAAAATTAAAAAATGACTAAATGCTCAAGCTCTTTTTGGTAATTGAAGACAAAGACCTTTTTTATACATAGATGTAAGCCAACTCCACAGAATTATGTGGGGCTTTAAAAATTCTAAGAGAATTTTAGGCTGTGTTCCTATGCATGCTTAACAAGGAGTAAGTCCCACTGAATTAGGTTGGACTTATTTCTCAGACTTCAGAATCTTGAACACACTTATTCAGAAGTAAATTCCACTGATTATTTGATTTATGATTTGGAGCTTTAGGGAATTCCCCACCTGGACCAGGTGCATGAACAAGAGCTGTCTGCTTCTCAGTACCTACACTACTTACTAAGGAGCAATCTATTCATGTTTGCAGCTTTAATTTGGATCTGTGAATTAAAATTTAGAGGATTCTTGTTCCTGATTTTTTTTCTCTTTTTTAAAAAATTTCTATTCTTTTTTTCTGCTACAGAAGACCTTCCCATCATCCCCCATTCCTCTCCAGGAGATCTTTGCTCAGTGGAAAAAGTAAGTGTGTTGTTTTTTTAAAACCATTTTTGGGTGGAGTTCAGAAAGTTTTTATCTGCTGTAGCCCAGAGAGCAACACTTTCATTGTGTTCCTCTTATTTCTGCACTTCAATGAACTATTCCTTTCTGATCTAGAAATGTTAATACAGGATCTGCATAATAGTACGGCTTGAATAAACTGTTTTTAACTACTACTTCAGTTTTATATTGCAATAAAAGGAGAAAATTTGCCTAACCAGCCTTTAGGAAATTTCCTAGTAGCATATCCCTCATTTTGTTACTATCAGCAGCTTAGTTTGAAGACCACTCCGGATTGCGACTTGGTCACTGCAAATGAATATATGGATCAGTTTGAAAGGGAGTGCAGTTGTTTTCTTTTAAACAGATATTGTTGACCTCTTTGAAGTTACTTGCAGAGGATCCTTTTTCCATGAGAGAGAAGGGTGTGTGTGTGCGCACACAACAAGTGACCAGGTGGAAAAGAGGACAGGGCTCCTGCATTTTTAATAGCTGTGTGAAATGGGAGCAGCCCTAACTTGCATGACAAGCAACACCTGCTGAAATCCCAGTGATTTTTAAAGATGGATGGGACGTCACAACAGACATATATCATGGATACTTTGCAGTTGTGGACTGGGATTCCGGGAGTGCTACATTGCAACCTTGAGATTGTAAACAATCAGTCAATGGCAACAGCAACAGTCAGGAAACAGATAGGATGAGCTATTGTCCTGAACCCACAACAGATAAGTGTCATGGATAACTCGCAGTTATGGACTCCAGTAATACACTCAACATTAGGTCCTATGCATCTCTAGGGGGACCACAGCACAATGCTGTGCACACATTCATTCATTCAGAGTTCAGTGCCACAACGGAAACTCCACTCTGAGAAATGTTTCTCCCCACTTGGTTTCCGCCCCGAAAAAGGCGCAGCCGTCCTGATGTTCGAACACCAGGCATTCTCAGTGCGCGCACGCGCACGCACAACCGGCCTTATAGCAGAGCGTGGTTTGAGGGGGGATAAATGAAAGTAGCGCTCTCCCAGTAAAAATGTCTCATATCGTACCCTGATATGGCCATCTCACTGGAAGCTGTCCAGTCTGCACTTGCAATTGTAAATCTCCTTTTCCAGCTTATTTTGCTTTGCGGATTTCACAGGGAATCCGGTCCACTGGATCATTAGTCATGGTTTCCGTCTAGCTGTTGCTCTGGATGTTTTCCCAGCACTGCTAGGGTCCACAACTGCAAAGTATCCATGATATATGTCTGTTGTGACGTCCCATCTATCTTTAAAAATCACTGGGATACCAGGAGTGCTACATTGCATGCTTGAAGCGAACTTTACAGAGGTGGCCGGATCCTCCATGGAAGAGGGGGGTTTCCAGCTGTCGCGGAGGGCAGCAAGGGGGCGCGGCGTTGCGTGGAGGGCTTCTGAGGTCAGGGACCTTCTCGACGTCTGGGGGGAGCAGAAGTTTCAACGGGACCTCCGGGAGTCCCACCGGAATCTGGAGATCTTTGTGGAGATTGCCAGGGAAATGAACAGGCGAGGACACAAGCGCACAGCCGAGGAATGCCGGACAAAGACGAAGAGAATGAGGCTGGAGTACAGGGAGGTGGTGGCTGCCAACAAGCGCACGGGGGCAGAAAAGGTTACTTGTCCCTTCTTTGATGAGCTCTCGCGCATCCTTGGTGGTGACGCGAGCGCAAACCCACCCCGGGTAGTTCAGAGCTTGGTCGTGGCGGAGGAGAGCCGGAGAGTTGAGGAAGGGGCGGAAGGACCACGTGAAGGTGCGAGTGCGGCGAGCGCGGAGTCATATTGGGTGAACCTCCTGGGCACTCACACGGTTTCCCACCGGCCTTTCAACATACCTCTCCCTCTGCCTTTCAGACGCTGAACAAATACTCACCCAACTCAGCCAGGAGCTGTTTGCTGGAACCGGGAACGTGGGCTCCGACGAGGAAACATATGGTAAGTGGCTCTGAGCAGCAGCGCCTTTGGCATCCCGGGCCAGAGGTGAGCAGGATCCCCCCTTGATGTAAATATAAACAGGTGGGCAGCCCACGGCATGGGAGGTCTCCTGAATTTTTTCCTTCAGCAGGGAGCGAGGAGGGAGTCTCCACGCGGGGCCAGTCGGAGCCAAGCAGAGAAGATAGCAACTTATCCACGACGACAGGTAGGACGGGCGCCGTGTTGAAGGAAAGCGCGTGGGTTTCGCACGAGCATGGGGTGGTGACCGGCTCGGACCTGGGGCGGGGCGGTGGCTGGGGATGTGCGGCTGCAGCTCAAGACAACCCAGTGCGTTGGAGTGGGACGCCCTCATATTTTCTTGCCGCATGAAGGAAAAATCTTCTCTCCCCAAATTCCCAGGTAACGCGGACAGTTGCATCGCCAGGCCACCAACGGGCAGCTCAAGATCCGCCAGCACAAGCAGCAATGGACAAGGTGAATCCTGCCCGATGCACCTCCCGCATGCGAAAGCTTTCAATGCCGCGGGGCCTGCCGGCGGTGCCTGCCGGCGGTGCCAAGCATGCCCAGGATGGTGGGAGTGTCCAGCAAGATCCCATAACCAGCTGTGTAACACTTTCTTTCTCCACCCTCTGCAGATGAAGGTGCCGGGGCGACATCCAGCACACCAGGGGCGGGAAACAGCAGGGCGGGTTTGTCACCAAGAAGCAGAATGAGGTTGTTCAGGCAAAGGACCCGTCAGGCAGCACTGGAACACGACCGGGACAATTCCGCTGCGGCCATGGACTGCTTCAGGGACCAATGTTCCTTGTTCCTAGGGCAGAACGAGCGACATTTCCGAGAGGAGAGGTCTGAGGCATCAGAGGACAGACGGAAGATGATCACACTGCTAGAGGGGTGCAACAGCTTGATGGCGTCAATATCGACATCACTGACAGAGATAGTGTCATTCATCTCCAGGGGAAACACTGTGGATGCAGACGCGGGCCAACAGGTGCCAGGTGGCGGCGGTGGCAGTGCATCGCAAGGGGAACCTGAGGACCCACAGGCCGCTCCCAGTAGGAGGCCTCGAACCAAGAAACCAACACACCGCTACAGCCCCTAGCGTGTTCCCTGCCCAGCCAGACACGGAACTGGCTTCCTGGGACTGACAGCCTAGTTCCCAGGTTTTTTGCCTTCGTTCCCTTTTATCGGAATGTTTTATTGCTGTGCAATAGTAAAATGTATTCACAAAGCGGCATCGTTTTGTCCCCTTTTGTCCCCAGTAGGACCCGGGGATGGGGATCTGTCAACGATCCACGAAATGCCCAGGACAGTGGGGAGATAATGCTCCAAAAAGCTAAATACCAAGGAACCCCATCGGGCCTGCACTTTCCTCTGTCACCATAAAACATCAGTCTCTGACTTTGGACCCATTTATTTTTCCAAGAAAGGCTGCTTGAGGTGTGTTGGCTACTATTATCTCAGGAAAAGGTCCCCGCTTATGTTAAAAATTATGATCCACACTAACATTGGGATAAGTAATTGCGAACAAATCTACCCACCCAATAGTTCTTATGTTGAAAGTTCTTCTTGTTTGTTTGAGTAAAGGCTAGCCTAAAAGTCCTTCATTGATCTGTGTTCAAAAAAATACATTCTTGCTTAGAAAACAACTGTTTTTGAAATGCTTGATAATGCGAGGTTTACTACTGTTAAAGCTGGACTGAGAGCCAGGGCGGTGTAGTGGTCTGAGCATCGGGCAATGGCTCTGGAGACCAGGCTTTGAATCCCCGCCTGGCCATACACAAAGAACTTGCACAATGGTTCTTATGTTAGATCTTCCCCTTTTTTTAAAAAAAATACAGGTACGCCTAAACTGCCTGTGTCTCATTGGTATCCTTGATCTGTTTTTAAGAAAGATGTATTTATGGTTAGAAAACAACTGTTCCAGAAATGTTTGGTAATGCGAAGGTTATTACTGGTAAAGCTAGACTGAGAGCCGGGGTGGTGTAGTGGCCCGGGCGTTGGACTATGGCTCTGGAGACCAGGCTTTCAATCCCCGCCTGGCCATACACAAAGAACTTGCACAATGGTTCTTATGTTAGATCTTCCTCTTTTTTTAAATAAAATACAGGTATGCCTAAACTTCCTGTGTCTCATTGGTATCCTTGATCTGTTTTTAAGTAACATATATTTGTGGTAACCTTTCTCCCTGAACTCCTTCCACATTCTCAACTCCCCAAACCCTTATTCAGGTCTTCTCCATTTCCCTCCTTCTAACCAGCCCTCACACTCTTTTTCTCACTCTGTTTCATCCTGCCCCTATCTCCCTCTTTAGCAGACTAACCTCTAGGTTATATCCCTTCCCCAACAGGCTGGCTTTCACAGCATTCTGAAGGTTGTAATTGGCTGGCTCCAACCAGGTTTCCCTAAGTTCTCACTTCACAGGAGGCTGGCCAGGGAAATTTGTAGTTGGGATGGAGAGTTCTGGTGAAGGATTTGGCACATGTACTTGATGCTTTAAGACAGGGGTAGATAAAGTGTGGCTCTCCAGCTTTAAGTCTACAACTCCCAGCATTCCTCACCATTGACTATAGTAGTATTGCAGCATATTAACAAATGGAGGACCACACTTTGTCCAGCTCTGTTTTGAAATAATCAGGCAGTAACTTCTTGTCAACATAGCTGTGCAACTCAGTGCTTTGAAGGAGCCATTTCATGTGTGACATTTTCTTGGATGACTTTGAGTCCTTAAAAGCCAAACAAGGAATGACTGGTGGAAGCTTTAAATGTGCTATGGAATCCAACAGAGACAGCAACAGTAGATCACAAATAATAATTGTGAGGCCCTTATGATAAGTTGTCAAGCTCATAATATCTTTACATGTATAATTATTGGAGTCTTCTCTTATGTATATGATTTAAAAAAAAACTTTATTGTTCTACTACAAATTGAAAAGGATATCACAGAGATATCTTCCCAAGTGACTTCCTTTTTGTCTTTTCCTGAGTTTTGCTATGTGCAGAAAATCTGAAGAATTCCCAAAGACATGGAAGAAATAAACAGTGTTTATACATTGCTACTTGTTCGAGATTTAAAGATTCAAAAGAAGAAAACCTGGCATGAAAATAGAACTAAGTGATGCAATTTACTGTAAGTGCTTTTTTTTAAAAATATATGACTCTAAAGGGACATGATGGTATCAACTGAATTATAAATCTGGTCAAAAAGAAAAGAATTATCACATATTTAATGTGAGAGGTAATGTAATAGACAGAAAGTGAATATTTCCGACTGGAAAAGGCTCCATAAAGAAGGTTAGATTTGCACTATGTCTCCACAAAATTATTCGAGTTGTCCTTTTTTATGCTGCTTAGGAATATAAGATGTGTGGTTTGAGGGTGAGTCAAAAAGAGTTACTCGTAGTTTGAAAAAGTTACTCTTTGGACTACAAGGCATAGAACACACCAGTCAGCTTAGCCACATTCTGAGTACTAAAGGGAGGAAGGCAGTGGAAGAAAAAGGGAATGTGGCCACACCTTTAAGACTAACTGGTTTTTATTTTTAACATGAGCTTTTGTGGAGATAAACCGCTTCTTCAGATGCAGTATAAAGTGATATCCAGACCTCAAGATATGAATATTTACATCATTGTGGGAGTAAGAGCAGGATGGAATGTAATAGCAGCCAGAAAGATATCAATCATGTCCCTTGCCATACATTTGTGAAGGGCTGCATAGGATGATATAGGTCTTTCAGATGTTTAGTGTTGATCAGTTAGTGTTGATTTGTGAAAGCAATAAATCTGCCTACCAAAAGTCATTTTCCCTGGATTCAAAACTTTCTCTGAGAGTTGCAATAATATACTTTCTTGCATTTATATATATAGTGGCCCATGAAGCTGTTGTCTTTGTTCATATCTTTGCTAATGGATTGGAATTTGTGAATTTGCCCAACCCTTTGAAAATTTAGAGTGAAGGAGATGATTGGCATCTTTCTGGATCCTCTTACATTCTATTCCACTTCCACAAACTGTATGGATATGCTTTATAACCTGGGGCCTGGATATCACTCTGTACCGCATCTAAAGAAGTGGGTTTATATTCATGAAAGCTCATGCTAAAATGAAAACCAGTTACTTTTAAGGGTGCTGCCACATTCCCTTTTCGCTCCCCTTCCTCCATTTTATGCTGCAAGAGACTAACATGGCTGTTTCTTTGAAAACTACTATTTTGGGAAGAGTAATTAAAAAACTGCAACAGAATGTATGCATTTATTGTTCTATGTGTACTCTGTTCCTATGCAAGTTTTTTCAGAAGTCAGTTTAAACCATCATCAAATATAAGCAAAGTCTAATTATGGAACAGACAATGAAACATACATTCTTGTCTTGTCTCTACAGGAAGAGTCTTGAAAGAAGAAGTAATTATATTCTGCTGATGGAAAAACAGTTCTCCAAGAGATTAAGAACCCAGCACAATTAGTGTTCTTGATCCTGTGGAAGCACCAGTGGTCAGTTCTCTGAGCGGGAATGAGGAGTCTCACCCTACAGTGCTGGCAGCTCAGGTCACCAGTTAGTCTCATGTGGAAGGTTTAACTACATTCACCTGAACATAATTACAGCATTTGTGCAGCTTCGGGTTCAGTATAGGAAGGTTAAAAATGAAGGCATAAATCCAGCAACATACCTTCCTCTGTATGGCCACATTGGTTGAGGGGTTCTAGGAGCTGTTGTCCAAAAAGGTTCCCAAATTCTGATCTCTGTGTCCTCTCCATTATTAGACTTCAGAACTCCTGCAGAGAGCTGTAATCCTCTATAGAGTTACACTCTACTCAATACAGTGGAACCTACTTCTGAACTTAAATTCACAGAATTGTTAGAACTGTTAAATACTCAGCTATGAACATGACACATAGATTTCAATTAAATTGCCATCCAGATGGGCTCTTTTAGAAGCTCAGTCCTGATAATTCTAGGAAAGCAATTATGTAATTAACAAAACACTACTTCTCCAGCATCACAGCCTGTTTAAATATATAAAATCTGCATTTGCTTGACTATAGGCCCTTTCCACACGCGGGCGAAGAAGCAGCCAGAAACACACTGAAACAGAGCTTACCTTAAACCGGGTAAGTCCGTTGCCAGTGGAGCAGCGCGTTTTCTCTGCTCCACACTCATCGGCATCCCACGGCGTCCTGCAGTGCCCAAAATGGCAGCTTACGACTGACAGAGGCTCTCCACCAACCGGAGAACCTCACCAGCCAGAAATCCCGCCCCAGCAGATCTGCAGGCACACCCTTGTGCGTGCCTGCAAATCCACACTGGGCGCTGCAACGCAACTGCACGGGGCTGCACGCCCCGTGCCTTTTAAAAACCACATAAAAAGTGGTTTTTAAAAAGTACGCGACGCCACCACTTCCAGTCACCCTAGCGCGGATTGGGGTGTGGAACTACACAAAAGTAGTCTGCCCCAATCCACTTTATGGTGTAGACGACCTCCGTCAGAGGTCGCTCTACACCGTTTTTTAACCCCCGTGTGGAAAGTCTACCAACATTATTTTCATATTTTTTTAAAATCCTGAATAGTATGTAAGTAATGCCAGTGTGTTGTAGCAGTTTGAGTGTTGGACTGGAACTTGGTAGATCCACATTCAAATTAGCCATGAAACTTACCAAATGATTTTTACTGACAATCACTCTTTCAGGCTGGCCAATCTGACAAGGTTTTATGAGCAATAGCAATATATTTGTGAAGCTGAGTTCTTTGAAGGTCCCAAAATATACATGATACTTTCTTGGGTGATACTGTGGGTTTGCCTAGTTTTTAAGGAATATTTTGTGAATGTCATTTCTGGGGGAGCAGGCTGGGAAAAGGTGGGACATAACTATAAAAACTAATAAAATTAAGAAATAATCCCACTGGTATGAAAATCTGTAAGAATTTCTGCTGAGTTTCCATTCAGTATTCCACCTAAGCTTTGTCTTTTAAGCCTTTCAAGCTTTTTCTCCTGACATAGAATAAAAACCAGCTCAGCTTTACCACCTGTTCCAAAACTATCGTCATGGAAATGACATGCAGAGAGTCAGACAGCAGCATACATGGGCACAGAGAGAACAAGGGTGCCTTTTCGTATTCTGGTGAATGTCAGGATCTGAATTTGTCAGCCAACGATCAGTAAATGTCACTCTCTGCCTACCTTTTGACTTGCTTCTGATGCATCTGCTCAGTGGCCTGCCCTTCACACGGACTGTCAACTTGTCTATGAAAGCTCCGTCAGATGTTCAGTTAGGAATGCCAGGTGCAGAGGCACAGGAGAGCTCAGCTCATCATTAGAAGTCTATTGAATTCCATTTGCCTAGCAAAGAGAAAAAAGTAAGGATCACAAAATGTATGCAGGGAAAGGATGCAGACAAGGTAACTTGCCAGCACGACTGTGTTTAAAATGCTTTTTAGAACAAAACAAGACCTTGGGAGAAGAAGCGTTGATTCACAGCTCTTGTTGGATTAATCTGTTCTTAACAGAGATTTGTGAGATCTGTTTAGCACACTTTTCTGAAAAGAAAACATTTACCCTTCATCATAATACATAAGGTTATCCATTCATTTCAAGCTGCACGTTGAAAAAAGAGCAGTTAGACACAAAATGGGTATGTCTATAAAAAAGCATTTTTAAAAGCTAGCACAATTCTTGACAGTTTATAATTGAAGCATACTCTCAGGATACAGTTACAAACGTAGGCTGAAATGTTACTGCTGAAAACAAATTAGGTGTGGTCATCATGGTAAGCCCTCTGAAAGTAGGTAGTTAGTGTTGTAAGTTTTAATTTTAAAAAGTAACTTTACTGTCTTGTCATTCAAGAATAGTTGCTTTTAGTGACATTTTGCAGTCATCATGCTTGCTTACAGTGCAAAATATGTCATGTAGAGAGTCCATCACACTCTGTAACTACTAAAGTGACTAAAATACTTATTGATACATGAGAAATAGTGTGACATTATTTCTCATTATTTTGCAGTCATGGTGTAATTTAGTTATGTCTTAGTTTGAGGTTATTTATTTGTTCATTTCTCTTTTACAGCTGCCCTTTGTCTCAGAGTTCAGAGTACCTAACGACCTTCACAAAACACAAAATAGCGCATAAGCGTCATTAAAATCATAATTCCAAACTGATAAATATATGTAAAAGATGTAAAAATATAAAACCATCCACACAAAAGCCGGAGAGGCACACACAGACGATCTTTCTTCCCTCTGGAGCTCCCCATCTATTTCCCTTGCCTCTGGCTCACATACTGAGAATGCATATGAGGCAAAAAGCAAGAGAATTGGGGGGGGGGAGGCACATGTCTTCTTTCATCCCTCCTGAGCTCTCCCTCATATTCTCTTGCCTCTGGCCCCAGCCCACAAAAGGGAAGGGAATAGGAGGAGAATGCAGGAGAGCAAGTTTTGCTGTTTTCCACTTTCACAAGGGTTCTGCACCTTGAACCCTTGCAAAAGTGGAGGGGTCACTGTAGTATCAAACCAGAGCTTTTAAATAAACCTGGATAAAATGGGTCAACTATAAATGATGGAAAGAGGACTTTTAGGGAGCACAGAACAGAAGCTTAAATCAGGCAAATAAGAAAAGTGGCCTGAATCTACCAGCTTAAAATCACATTTAGCTACAGGAGAAAATGCAATGTCACTGAAAGGTATTTAGTTGCTGTGGCTCTTTGAAAAAAAAAAAAAACTAAGACAGTGGCAGGAGGCTATCAAGAAGGAAAATAAGCCTCTCTCACTCACTGCATCTGCAAACTGGGATACAACCCCACTTATCCAGTCACAGTTCACAACCTAAGAACAAAAAGGAAATAAGATCAATCATTTCCCTGTGCTGCTCCCAAACTGCTCCCAGACTCTGGCACTCCTTTCCAAAGTGCTGCTCCCAAACTCTGGCACTTTTTTCCAAGGGAGGTTATGAAGGTTCCATCTATTGTCCCTTCTTCAAAAGGCAAAGCATTTTTACTGAGGCAGGACTTTTGGCATGAACACTAGTGTGATGCTGAATGGGGGAGGGTTAATTGATTGGGTGCTGGTTCTATCTTTTTTGTTGTGTTTTTTTGGGATTGTTTCCTAGTGCATTTACCTCTGTATTTTAATACTCTTAGCTTCCTTGAGCACCTTTTTTTGCAGGGGGCAGGAGGCAGTAGTTAATTTATCTACCTACTGAATTTATTGATAGATAGATGGATAGATGGATGGATGGATAGATAGATAGATAGATAGATGGATAGATGGATGGATGAGATAGATAGATAGATAGATGGATGATAGATAGACAGACGAAACACAAGATGAGAAGTTCTTTTGTTTTCAATGGTTGTTTCACTGACATAGGGTACAGACAACACGGCTACACTGTAATCAAGTAAAACATCAGAATTACTTACAAAAGACAGACTATCACCATCACAACAATAAAGATGCCATAAAATGGCACTTTGGGCCTATTAAGAAGTGTTGTCATCCTATGAGAGCAGGAATAAGGCTATCTGATCATTTCAGCCCAGACGACAAAAGTCTGAATAGAAGATAGCATATCCCATCACACATTCCCACCACTCTCACACAAATATTATACACAAAGATTAAATTCTATCCTTTAAATCAAGCATGGGAAATCTTTTTCAGAATTAGAGCCAAATTCAGTATGTGGGGGAAGGAGATATTCCAGTGGTGAGTGTGGCAAAAGAGCAGAACCAACAATACCAGAGCATTTTAGCTTAATGCTCTCATTATTGGTTGTTGGTGTTGTTATTTGGTTTCTAGTTGACTCCAGCTTGTGGCAACCAGGAATTTTCTTGCTAAGTTTTGTTCAGAGCAGGGTTGCTATTGCTTTCCTCTGAAATTGAGAGGGTGTGACATGCCCAAAATCGCCCAGTGGGTTTCCATGGCTGAGTAGGACTTGAACCTTGGTTTTCTGGAAGAGACACACTTAAACTTTTAAGAATGGGAAAAATCTATACAAAAACTGGGAAATTACCAAATGGAGTATCATGGGGATGGTGTTGTCCATGTGAGGAATTCCAGAAGGCTGGACTGGAACTCCAAGAAGAAGGAATTTAGCCCCAGAGCTATACATATATAGGGGCAGGGTTTTAATGTAACAGAGAATTAATGTAGTAGCTCCATTCTCATGTCCTCATGCTAGAGAACTAGACTGGTCACATTTCCTGAAACCTTCATCATAATATATCTGATCCTATGCTTTAGATTAAAAATAATTTCCTTTGTCATTTGGAACAGTGGCTTCTGTGACAGGAAGACATAGAAAGCATGATAAGACAAACATTGATGTAGTCAAAAGCCTCCTAGTGACACTGTAAGGAACCATAACACGGCACTAAAATTGAGAGAGAAGCCAGGAGCTTTTTCAAAAAGGCTCTTGTTTGAGACTCTTGTTTGCCAACACCCAGCAGGCCAATGCCAGAATGAAAGCACAGTCCAATGGCAAAAACAGCTGACACCAACAATCTGGTGGGGGAAAGTCTTTATGCTCAATCATCCTCTCTTAATTGATTCTCTGACACATTTAATGACTCTTCTATTCATCAGAGGGTAATGATAAAACCAGGAGAACAGCAGGAAAGGCTTTGTTTTAAATAAATATATCTTCTGGAGGCTGTTAGCTCCATTAGCAGACTGGTGAGTCCACTCTGCTCTGAGTTTCAGTGTGAACTTTAAACAAGCTCTCTGTGGTCCTGGACTTTATTGCCAAAATACATACAGTATCTTGGATAGCTCTTTTAAAGTTTGGACTAAAATCCAGAGTGGATTCATTACCTCACTGACATTGAAGTCACCAGCTTCCACTAAGTGTATCCAGCAGCTGCTGTTAAAATCAGCTTCTCACCTCCTCTTTCATAGTGATTAGAAGAGTTCCTTGGAAAATACACAGAAATATAATTTTTTACATATACTGTAGCCTTGTGTAAGAACAGTCTTTGGAAGGGGACCACATACCATTTTAGAGGTTAATAATCCATAATGGTTCCTGCCTTTTGTTCTTTCAATCAAATATGCTAGTAATAAGCTAATATATGCACATTTTTTCTAATAATATTCTCCCTATAAGCTGCTTATTCCGAGTTAATGAATGTCCTGTGAAGATTTAGCAACAAAACCCAGACAATTTTGTTTCAGGATTTCTTTACAGACAAGAGCTGGGCTGGGAAAGAAGCTTTCTACTATAATCATACTGTGGCAAAGCAATCTGGAAAATCTGCAAGTCTAAGGACCCTCAGGTTGTGGGTTGTGCTTATTATATCTGCCCTTCTTTTGCTTGTGTGGCTCAGTTGTATTGGAATGGCCCATTAGCATGACCTATCCTGGACATTTTGTGAATTATTTACAAGAGTTGTTGCAAAGTGATTAAGCTGACAACTTGGTTCTTCCAGGAGGCAATCTGCAGGTTTGGCCTGACTAATATGGGAAAACTGATGTAAAACATGATCAAGGAGCTGCAGACTGCTCATTGACACTTGAATTAATTGCTTGGTAAAGTGATCTCTCAGCAATTCTGTGCTCTTCCCACTGCTCGAACAGTCCCAGCTATAAGTCCAAAGCTGTAAATTTTGTTCTGTTTCTCTCACATTGGGGAAGCTGCCAAATGCACATATACAGAATATTTAAAGACATAGCCATGTTTGTCTGTTTCAGCATAAAAAGATATTGGGGTGCCTATAGCATCTTTGTGGGGGGGAGAAATTTCAAGCATAAGCTTTCTAGCATATACACAATATATTATTTAAAAATCTTCTTTTTAGCCTTTGGGAAAATGTGGATTTTTCATCTCTATTTCAATGAACCTCTTTTAGCAGACACTGTGAATACAATGCTAAGGGAAACCGGGAAAGCATCATTGACCATAGCCCTCGTTGATCTCATCACATGAACAAAATGGCTAGCCTTCGCAGGAACATAAGAACTGCTTTATCTGAGCTATAAATAGGTCTGTCTAAATCTAGAAATTTGTCTTAGGTCCTTTCTGCATCTTACCTTTTGTTGATTCCATCATATGGGGATCCGGGGAAAGCCTGTCTCAGGGTGGGAGCGCGGCAGAAGCTCTCCCCTCCACAAGGGCTGCCTGCAGGACAGGAGGGAAGCGTGATGGCTCTGCCCCTCCCTTCCATAGTGCAGCCTGGCAATTTCCCAGGCTGCATTGGGAGAGGAAGCACAGCCATCACGCTTCCTGACATTCTGCGCTGTAGGTAAGTGTGGGAGGAAGGTGGGAGGACTGCGCACTTGCAGTTCATTGATGGGAGAAGCTCACCAATGATTTATTCTGTGATTGTGACAGGTGGCCACAGGATCACAACGGGATCACAATAATGTCATGCAGAACCGATGTCACAATCACATTGCAAACATATGGCCATTGTGGGTTGGGGCAGGGTGTAGAGACCTGAAAGAGGAGGGCCAGGGTGGGCTAGACATTCAGGCAAAAAAAAGGAAAAAGAAAAGGACAAGACAAGACAAGACAAGACTGCTATTGCAATTAAGAAGAAATTATAGATAAAGAGGAGGAACAGATAGGTCCTAAAGAAAATCAAGCCTGAATTCTCCAAGTAGCCAAAATGAGGCTATTATACCCTGGCCATATCATGAAATGGCATGACTCACTGGAAAATATGATAATGCTTGGCAGAGTGGGAGGCAGTAGGAGAAGACAAAGACTGCATTTTACATGGATGGATTGAACCAAGGAAGCCACAGCCCCAAGGCTGCAGAATTTTAATAGGGCTGCTAATAACAGGGTGTCTAGGAGAGCTCTCATTCATAGGGTCACCATAATTCAAAGCTGACATAACAGCAATTAAGAACAACTAGAGGGTAGAGTGCAGGCTATTTTGTATAACCCAGCAGCACCCAACACTTCATGATGCTTGTGATGCCTTAGCAGAGGATTTCTGGAAAACGAGAAACTGAGGGAATGCTGCTGGGCAGAGAGATGAATTGGGTGGCAGTTGAGATGATACCCTGAACAGTAGATTTCTAGTACTATTCCATACTACTCACGAACTGTATCTTTTTAGCATAGCTGAAACTGTTTAAACCACTTCTTGGGTCACTATGGATGCAACTATGCTGCATAATTAGAGCAGTTTGATGCCACTTCAACTGCCATGGTTCCATCCAATGGAATGTTGATATTTGTGGTTTCATAAGATACTTAGAATTCTCTGGTGCATTCCCTAGAACTTGTCAAGAAAAGGTTGGACTAAACCTGTAGAAAATACTTTGTGATGTGGGTTGTTAAGTGCACCTGTGGAAAGTCATGTGACTCTAGCTAAGGCCCTTTTCGCATGGCAGTTTACAAGCAAAAGGGTCCCTTGAGCGTCGCGTAAATGTCAGGAGTGGTCTGCATGACGCACTCCCATTTCCACCCTGCTCAAGGCCCGCAAGCGCAGCAAATACACATTTTCTTATTTTCAGCTTTTAGCCGAAAATAAGCCGCGCTTGTGCGGGCCTGGGTCGCACTAACCTGCAGTGTGGAGCCTCTGGAGCCGGGTCTGTTGCGCGTCCTCTTCTCAGTGCAGCCTACAACTCCCAGGCTGCACTGTGGAAGGGGCAGGGTGGGGGTCTCGTGCAAGCAGGAAGGAGCTGCGGAGCCCAAGCAGCAGGGAAGCAGGAGGCTTGCGAGAGCCTGCCTGCCCAGGCTTTTCACACAAGGCCCACACTCCAGCAGCGTGAGAAGGTAAGCTGCAGAAATGGGCTAAGTCATACTGAGTCATACTGATGAACAACCGGGGGAGAAGGTTGCATCAGGTATGGGGAGAATGCAAAGGTTGGCAGGATTGCCTCAGCTAGTGTGAGTATAAACGTAGCTGAGTGCTAGCCAACAAGTGCACACAGTGCCTGACGTGTCTGCCGGGGGCTCTGTCAGAAAGAGCAAGCAGAGGGATGCTAGAACGCCTTCTGGAGATTCTTGTTAATATGTACACATAGTAAGTCAAGAATAGATTGCCTCCTTGCTGGAAGAAAACAATTGGCGTGGGTGAGTTTTTCCTGGCTACGGTGCATTGCTGCTAATACTAAACTCTGCTGCTGGGCATGCTTCCAAAGCTGTGGGAGCAATCTCTGCTATATTTTGAGCCTGACAGAACTGCAGCACTAAAGCTCTCTGGCAGAGAATTCAAAGTATCTCATGAAGCTACAAACCTCAGAATTCCAAAGGATGGACCTATGACAATTAAAGTGGTTTCAAACTGGTATAATTGTGCAGTGTGGATACACTCAATAACAATCTTGAGAATTTTTTTTTAACACAGAGTTGTAGGTGACAATGCAAGCATGCTTCTTCCTATCTATCATGTTCTGGATGGGGGCAGGAGCCCACAGAGCTGAGCACAGCAAGGAAGATGGAATTCTGCAGTAACTGAGGTCCATGTTTGGCCTGAAGGCTTTCCTGCTTCTTGTCAGGTAGGCAAAATGTGGTCAGTAGGCTACATGCAGCCCCCACAGCCACAAAGACTCTGAGAGGAGCATAGGGGCATGCCATGTTTTTATCTCCCTTAAGCTATTGTAGGCCATGAGATTTTTCTTTTTCCAAAATAGGAAGTGATAGTCTCTGTTCTTTTTTTTTTTTTAATGGATACCTTGGACTACCAAACAGACAAATCAATGGGTCTGAGACTCTGCCCTTTCTTAAAAAGTGAGCAGCCTCAAAGGAAAAAGTTTGGGCCTGGAGCTTAGATTGCTCCATCTCCTCACATGTAGGGTATGCTGGGGGTGTTTGTGCACTGATTCATTGGACTGGGAATCTCTTGAAGACAGATGTTCTGGTCCTGTGGTGGAACTGGGTTTAGGAATACCACTGTTGGTTCAGGCTCAAGGCTGAACTCAGGGATCTGAACCCTCTTGTGTTTCAGGGGTCTCTTGTTCTTCTGGTTGTGCTCAGGCTTACTGACTCCTCTGCTGGAACCATTGTAGCTCAGTCTCTGGGTCCATCTCATTCATGGTTGAACTCTGGGGTCATGACATCGTCTCATTTTTTCAATGATTCCCTTTCCAGTTCCTATGGGAGTGCCTAGATTTTTTTAAGTAAGGAAAGAGAAGGCATGGGATGGGGCAAGTGAGGGAGTAGACCATGCATCCATTGCTGCAGGAATGGTGAATCCACTTTCAATTTTACAGTAGCTTCTCCCTCCTCCGCTTTGTGTTGCATGGTAGCAACCTAGGAAAATATTCCTGCTGACAGGGGGACACCAAGCACTGGGGAATGCATGAAAGGAACCCTCCCCCCAATGGCCAGGAAAAAATAATAAGGGAATATCTGGAAGGAAGTATCCATAGTTTTAGTTGCCTATATACCAATGCACAGAGCATAAAAATAAACGAGATGCACTGGAACTCAGCACAGGAAAAGAAATACTATTTTATAGCCGTTACAGAAACCTGCTGGGATGAGATTCTTTTCCTGACACAGACTTGGCACCAGGAGAGCTTGCAAACAATCCAAAGAAGCTATGGCAGGAGTGGCCATAACATCCCATAAAACAGAGTAGTGAATCCACTGATTCATTAGCCCTGTGGCAATGAATCCACCAAATGTCCTGGGCTCTTGTGAACCACCTTTCTGTGCTTATCTAGTGCAAAGTAAATGTAACAATCATTTTTAAAAGAATATATCAATCTTTAAAAAAATGTACATGTTACTATCTTTAGTCTTCACACTTTATCAAATGTTTCTCAATGTTATTTGGTATTCGCAATGATATCTGCTGCAGAAAACAATCATTTACTGTCCATGGTTCTCTTGGCAAGTTAAAGCACATGAAGTTAGAACAGCTTTTCCTGTTCCTGTGTGAGGGAATCTAGCAGGAAACAGCAAAGACTGCCACCCTTTTCACACATTTTTAGGCACTGAGACAAAACTTTTTAAATTCTACTTTAATTATTGTCTGTACATTGGAAACAAAGTTTAGAAGCCAGACATATGACTACAGGCATTTATTTTTTTTCTTCTTTTTAAAAATTTTGTTTAGTCAGTTCACATTGGCAAAAATCCTCTTTTGTGATACTGTTTGCCAGAACATGGAGACATTATGGGAACTGAATGTTGACAATTTATCACCCACCATCTGCAAATGATTCAGGCTGACACAGATTTTCCTTAAGTCTACAACGGGGTGAATATATAAAACAGAAGATGGGATCGAAATGCTTTGGAGGGAATTAAGAGTGTGCTTTATTTATAATTTCAATCTTTTCTTAGCCAACAATGAAGTACAAGTTGTCCACTTCAGTTTTGTTCCCAAAGCGTAGCACAGAAGCTGGAGGGCTCTGAGAATTGTGATCCAAAAAAGTATCTTTTTCAAGTTCTGGACCAAAGTGCCTAATCTGAACTGTGGCTCATGGGAGGGCAGCCATTATCAACATCTCAAGGATTTTCCCATGCATTTGGAAACCCTTTTCCTGAAGTCAACTGGTAGGGCCTTGGAAAATAGACTGAGCAGACTTTAGGCAATCATGGTCAGGGTGATAGCATTTCGTGAAGGTTCTTTCTTCATCTTCCTTTGTTTCATGGATCAACTCATTTTCTTTGAATGAAGGCTTCACAACTGTAAGTTGCTAATGTTTTGTTTAGCTTTTGACACGTAATTTAATGCTACTAACTGCAATAAGTCCAAACAGAGATGTCTCTGATAGATAAATCTACATCTGAATTACCCCCATCACAGTAAAGTAAGAACAGGGGGGAAATGTTGTGGTTTATTGCTGCCAAGTTGGCTACACCTTATGGTGACCCAATGAATGATTAAGCATCAAGAGCCCCAGTCATAAATAGCCCTGATCAGGTCTTGTGTGCACAGGTCTATGGCTTAAATGAGTCAATCCATCTGCAATGTGGTCTTCCTCTTTTTCTACTGCCTTTCACTTTACTAAGCAATATCATCTTTTCAGATAAGTCATGTTATCTTTTGATGTGTCCAAAGTAGTAGTAGTAGTAGTAGTAGTAGTAGTAGTAGTTTAATAATAATAATAATAATAATAATAATAATAATAATAATAATAATAATAGTGATTCTTCTCTCAGACCTATTTGTCCTTTCTGAATTTGTGGGGGAAAAACATTTCTCCTTCATCCCACCAAAATTTCTTTCCCTTTATAATTTCTTGCTCTCTCCTTTCTTTGCCTTTTTGATTCCCATGTGTATCCCTGCAACATTTGAGGGTTAAGAGCTTCAAAATTCTGGGATGCGTAAGGATGCAGTGCCCTGTATACAACGTGAGAGGACCATTGGCAGCAAAGAAGACTTCACCTTTCCAACATGCTCTTACTACTTGTGAGTTTACTCTTGGAATTAGCTCTCATACTTTAATCATAAATTAAAATAAACAAAGACTTCCGTAGATTTTTTAGCTTATTAAGCCATTTGAAGATCGAAGTAAAAATTAGGCACACATTTTTTTTTTTACTGGTTCTATAGTATTTTAACTCTTCATTTAGATGGAGTGAGCTGTATATCAAATTATTACTGCACTGAAATCCTCTTTAAAAATTCTTGTAAGGGAAAATCTTTCTTTGGAGAAGTTATTTAAATAGTTACTATTACTTAGATTTATACCCCATTTATTAGTATTTACATTTCTACATCTATTGCTGCTCTTCTTCTTTTTATCCTCATAACTTTGTGAAGTATAGTAGATCAAACTGAAAGAGAGTGACTGGCTCAAGATCACCCGGTGAGTTTCATGTTTCTGTAGAGACTTGAACGTGATCTCCCAAGTCCCAGTCTAACACTCTAACGACATTTTCATTTTACATAAAGCAGACACACATCAAAAACATAGCCATCTGCTTCACAGTTAATTGAGCTATTTTTCCTTCTTTGTTGCAATTTTTCAGAAAATTAAGAGGACCTTAATAGTTCTATATAAACACATTTCAGTGAACGTTTACTTCAGTGTTGGTAAAATTCAAAACATTCGTGGAATTCCATTTTAGTAACTCAATTCGTTCTGACAGATGTATCTCTATGCCTACATCGATTTGCTAGTTCCAGCTAAATTAGACCCATTGAATTCATGGAACTGACTTAGTATGTCTTTTTATTGATTTACCATCCAGCAATTGATTCAATGGGTTTGCTCTATCTAGGTCTGGCAGCTGGATTTAGGCCAACAAGTGTTTCATAAAATAGAGGAGAGAGTAGTCTAACATTAATTTCTTAAGGTTATTTTTATAGTCTTTAATTCACATGGATTTCAAGTGTTTCTACAATTTTATCCAGATTTTACAGATGTAAAGAAATTTCTAGTTACAGAGATACGGATCCTTTATTATGAAGTGGTGATGGGGAAGGATTTATTATTGAAACTACTAACTTGAAAATCCTATAACACAATCATCCCACTGGAACTTCTCTTGAAAAAGTCGTTTGGATTTTGTGACCTGAACATTGTTGTTTCCTAACCTGAAGGACTAATAAAATACAAGTAGTTTTGCAAAATCCAAGACAACAACGCTTCCAGTAAAGAACCATCTGGGAAATGTAAAATCTGTTGGCTCTTTAGCATTGTCTTCCATGTACTTAATTACTTTTTCCTGGAATTAGGTTTCTGATACAGTTCCCCAATCTTCAAAATAACTCAGTCACTTGAGTTTAAACAAAATTAACAAAATTAACTTCCTCCTTTCCATTGGAAAATTTCTGACAAAGTTGATCAATAATATAAATCACTGGATATAGTAGCGGAAAACGTCAGCTATCCTGATATCTGGTAGAAGGGGATTTCAACTGTGTTAAAAGAGGAAGAACAAAGGAGCAATATATACATGATGTATTCAATCAATCAAATTTTATTACGGCAAATAGCCAGCAAATACATGATGTATTGAGTAGATAAAGAATGCTAATGGATAACTGTGAGAATGCAGCTAAGCAGGATCAGACTTGGTTAATACTTGTATGGGCAACCACCAATGAATACCAGGTGTTGTAAGTTATATTTCAGAGGAAGGAGCTGGCAAAACCACTCGAGTATTACTCATCTAAGAAAACCCTGTGAAATTCACGGGGTAAGCACAAATCAACAGGCAACCTGAAGGCACATACACATAGACAGTACAGCAACCTCACTCCCATTTACTGAAAAGTCCAAGGACATCAGTGCTGTCATCAATTCAGCACAAGAAAATGCCACTGGTAAGAGTCTGATGAGTCTGAGAGGTAATGCCAATAATTTAAGGAAAACACACAGAGCTAACAGACAGATTGCAACCGTGAAGGAGAGGGGGTGGGAAAAGGGAAAAGATTTCTTACAGAATGACATCAGTCACAGCAGGGAGCCATTCCACATCTTCCCCTATGTTATTAGCAACCCAGGCAGCTGATGTCTGAAACAGTAGGGAGAATAAGAATAATGGCATCTGCTTCTTGGCTTTCTAGGTGATTATGTGAGCAGCAGGGCAAAATCTTTTTCTGTATTATTGTCAAGATTTGCCTTTGGCACATGGGCAAGCAATGGCAAAAGGCTAATTTGCAGCACTGAACTCTACCCACTAATAGGACCCAATCAAGACATTTGCTGCCAGGATGGCAAATGCCACCATCATTCACAGCAGTCCATTTGTGGAGGGCATGCATGAAAGGGCTTTTTCTTTTATCACTCCCAAACAGTGCAGTGTTCTCCATTGAAAGTTAAAATCAGCCCCCACTCTTTTAGCTTTTCCTAAGAACACATGTTTTCAGTTTAGCTTCTAAATTGCTCTAAGTTTTTGGAATGTTGCTTTAATCACTAACAGTTTTATTGCTGAGTTTTGTCTCTATCTGCTTACTTTCCTTTATTTGATGTTGTATCTGATATGTTGTAAAATGTCTTGGTGATTTTTGTGAATAGCAGTACAAAAATACAACTTAATACTAGCAATAGTAGCAGTTGCTGCTGCTGCTATTGTTTCCCATGCAGCTTATCTCATGCAATGCTTATACTAAAGTGAAACCTTTAGAATCAATAATATTTAGGGAGAACTACCTCATAGAATGCACTGAGCTGAAGATGTGAAATCTAATGGAAGACAACACAGTCATTAGTTATCGGCTCTGTTACCAGTTCTCCCAGTGGCTTAAACACATTGTTCAAACGTGAGTATGCACAACAAACAGAGATTTAAAAATGAAATAAAAGCTACATTTTACAAATAATCAGGTTTAGAAATGGGCTTTTTCTCTTCTTCAAAGCAGTTGCCAAATCATTTGACTCAACTGACACTGTTATAAATGGATAATCCATATAATGATGTAAAAATCCTTGTTGTTCAATCATAAAAGAAACATGATAATGAAACTTCACTACAGATAATATCATGCACTGCCTCTTCAAGAGCCAAACCTAGAAGGCTATCAATATTACCTCCTAAAGGCCTGAATAATATGGGGCCTTTATGCCTATATTAAAAATCAAGAAAAACTTACTCAGTTGCATCTTGTGTATATAAGTCAGATGTTGCTTTGTGTTTTCTTATTATAAAAAAAATTAGTTAAGGACATTGATGTGTTGTTGAGAACATCTATGTGCCATCTCCCATGCATGCACAAAAAAAATATGTATGCAACAATAACAAAAGCACATCTATTGAAGACAATAGAGAGTGAAGAGTAAAGAGAGAAGCAAAGTTAACACATAAGAGAGAGGATGATTGGGAAAGGAAGAATGTAAATGTTGGGGCAGGGAATATGCTTTTGGACTACAGTTCCCAGAATCCTCTAGCCAGCAATGGCAACTGGCCATGTTGACTGGAGCATTCAGGAAAGTGTAGTCCAAAAATATAACTTGTCCAAGCTCATACTTAAGCTGTGGCCCTTTTCGCATGCCAGTCCTGTTGCAAAATAGCCTCCGGAGCATTGCACGACTGTGAGGACCATTCCACATGACAGCCTCGCAATCACACGATGCTCTCAAGGCCATTAGGTGGCAATCGTGCATTATATCATTTTCAGCGCGTTGCCAAAAATGATATGCGATCGATCGCACGTCCCTTCCGTGCCCCACACGCACTTACCTTGTGTGCGGAGGCTCTGGACGTGTGGCCAAGTACCCGGCTGTGCTGCGGAAGGAAGGGGCGGAGCGCTCACTCTTCCTTCCAGCCAACACGGAGCTGGTGCAGAGGGGAAGCAGAGGGGATGTAAGTGCCTCCTGGATGGGGCTTTTCGCGCGATCCCTGCACAACGCCAGCAGCACCAGGTAAAGTGCAAAAGGGGCCTAAGTATTGGCTGGCTCCAGATCAGAAAATACCCCAAGTTAATTGAATGCCATAACTATATGGGCATAACCACAGCCTTCTGCCATAAGCAGATACATTGTGCATTTTGAATAGGTAAGGTTCAAACTGTTCGGGTAAAGCTGTGATGAACCCTAGCAGAGGGTGACCAGCAGAGCAGCCCTAACAACAGAGGGGATTTAATCTGATTGGCTCTCAAGCTAAGAAAAATCAGCCTAACCAGAGGGAGGGGCTGTGGACCGGCGGGGGGGATGACTGCAATTAGTATCTATATACACAGGGAGTGTGTTAGATCAGGAGTTCCTTCAGTGAGATGAGAGAGAGAGTGGGAGGAAAGCCAAAGTCCTCTTAACCTAGGGAAATGTTTGCCTAAGAATATCTGGAAGTTCTTTGCTGTGTGAAAATAGTGATTTACCTTTCCCTTGTTAGTTCTTTTAATAAAGACTTTATTCTATTTTCTATAACAGCAACCTCAATATAGTGTTTTCTTCAATTTACATTTAACTACATGCTACCACAAGTTATATCCTCCTGTAGGTGTAACTTTAAGATGCTTTGCCCTTTTTCCACAAAGGTTGTGGTTTTTAGGGAAAGCAAGAAGTGTGATTAATGGTAGAGAGGGAGTCAGGGAGTGGTAATTATAAAAAATTGGTGCTGCTTCTTCAAGGAGGGCGAGAAGAAAGCAGGCCTGGTCTGCTCTAGCCCACAAAAGCAACTCCAGATCTTAGCATCTCCCCTTCCCTCTATTGTTACAGGTATCTAGGGAAGGCCCCCCATCTCCTTGTAACACTTCAACATTGAACATTGCAACCATTTAATATGAAAATATCTGGTGCCTGTAATTGTAGTTTAAAGTATGGCTATTTCAGTGCTGTACAATATTTTCTTCCACCCTACAACTATGCAATGTTCATGTGAAATGCATAATTTTCCTCACCACAGTGCAGTCTTTTTGTGCAATAAGGCTTCTCAGCTGCCAGATAGTTAAAGGAAGACCCTCTTGCCCTTGGGAAATGCTGAGAGTTATCATTACACAGAGAGAGCTGGCATATGAATGCTGCGGATTGATTATATCCTATGAACAGCAGAATGTAGTTAAGTAGCTGAGAAAGGGCTTTTCAAAAATCCATATCTTTGACAATTGCTGCTTTCTAAAATATAATATACTTCTTACTTTCCTGTGTTGTTGGCTGCAAGTATTTATCATTAGGGCAGAAAAGGGGTTCCCCCCCCCAAATCTCTCTCAGATTGCAATTTTAGACAAGAGTGTTTGTACATGTGCCAAAGCAATCTTTAGTCTCTTATTCATCACTGAAGGTTATATCTTACAGGCCAAACATTCTCCAATTCTAGCAAAAAGACTACCGGAAATTCTATGACCAAACCGAACAAGATCATGAATAACAGTGAGAAATTTTTCCACTGATTTCAACTAAGCAGAGCAGGAACAGATCCAGGTTCATACTGTCACTTCAGAACTGTCCTAAGACATTTTGCTGCTTGAGGTAACTGATAAGATCACGTCCTTCCATTTGATGGGTCAGAAGAATCATATTTTATAACATTAGTGTGAATACAGCGTCCTCTACCATATCTGAGTGCACCAGTGAAGCTTAGGGGATACAGGGAGAGCTACCTGGCACGCACAGCTCCTGTCGTGTCCTTCCATATCATACAACTCCTCTCCATTCCATCAGCCCTGCTCTGTGCCCCACCAGGTCATGAGACAATGTGGACCCAGAGATGAAAAATATCTCTGTTTTGGAGTACAACTCTCAGAATCTCACGGCCAAGGTGATTATACTCAAAAATAATATCTTTGGTCCTCAGGGATTCTGGGAGCTAAGTTTATCCTAAAAAAAATACTTTTTTCAAGCTGTAGGCCAATTGTATGCAATCTCTCTCAGCCTAGACTACTTCAGAGTGTTACTCTGTGCATAAACTGGGAGGGGTAGAAAATTATTCTTTGGAGAAAGGCTGAATCACATGCACCAGATAACTCAAATTCCACAAACTTCACTTTGGGGAAGACAGTAGGGTTTTATTTTTATTTCTTTTATTGTAGAAAATGCAGGCAACACAGCACACTTCTTTCCAAGTTGGTAAGACTAAAGCAGGCATGGAGCTCACTCCTTTGACAGATACAATTCCAAAATTTAGGCATGCAAAGTTGTGGTTGGAGAGCATCATGAATCTATCACTCCACTTCATCAGACAGTTCACAAAGCTGCATTTGGTCCCTACTTATCATCCTTCAGGCACACAACATATTTGCTGCCTCTTATCTTAGATACACCAGGTTCTCAAAACATTCCCCTTTCCCCTTTATTTTCACCTGCTCTGATCCTCCCCTGCTAACTGGACACATTGGAGCAATAGACAATGTGTCTAAGCAGGCTCTAAGCAGATACATTGTTGTATTCATCAATTAGCACTGAATACTTTGTAGCATTACACTAAGCTTAATGGAGTTCAACAGCAGTACTTATACATTAACCACAATACACTATTTCCAGTGGCATGCTGAGGCTCAACAGCACCTAGGGCAAGCACTGAAGTTGTGCCCCAGGAGCTGCTGCCACCACCCTCCCACCATACCAGGTCAGGAAGGACCTTGGCAGGGGCAGGGTGAACAGTGGCAGAAGCGGGGCCAGTGGCGGCAGGAGCAGGGCAAGCGGTGGCAGCCAGGGGCGAGTGGCAAGGGAGCAACAGCAGGGGCAGTGTGAGCAGTGGAGGGGCAAGCGGCAGCAGCGGGGTGGGGCAAGTGGCAGGGGCAAGCAGTGGTTCGGGGGGCAGGACAAGCAGGGGCAGCAGGCAGGGGGGACTGCTGGTGCCACTGCCATCACGGCACACCCCCGCACCAGGCCAGAAAGGACCCTGGCAGGGGCAGGGTGGGGCAACAGCAGGCAGGTCAGATGGGGCATTCCTCTTTTTTGCACCCCCGTGGCATTGGCACCTGGGGCATGAGCCCCAGTTGCCCCACCCTAAATATGCCTCTGACTATTTCAAGACACATCCAGCAGACCAACATATGACAGGGGGCTATGTATCCTGACACTGAGGTAGGAATATGATGAAATAATAACAGCTCAGCACTAAAAGGTAGGAATCCTGGCCATTTCCACATTAGACTTTTATAGTGCTATGATTCCACTTGAAACATCCTATGGAATCCTGGGGTTTGCAGTTTCGGGAGGGGCCAGCTGAAATCATAGCGCTGTAAAAGTCTAGTGCGGAAATGGCTCCTGTTAGTCTCAAGTAGAATTGACCAATTGAATCAAAGGTTGAATGTTGAAGTAACGCATAGGTAAATCCAGATGAATCAATGGGTCTACTCTATTTTGGGTTTTTTTTTTTAAATATTTCTATCCCACCCTACATTCGAAGATCTCAGAGTAGCATACAATATCAGTTGCCCAACCACCCAAGAAGTTTTTTAAAACTTCATTGTGATTTTGGGGCACATTTTGTTCCCAAATTCCCCCAAAGCTTGAAAATACTCCCATATTATCTTCCTGTCACCATTTGAGAGGTGCTGCTGAGGAAAACAGAGGTATTGGGCTTGCTGGGGGGAAGGAGTTCAGGCCATGGAGGGATCGAGGAGAAAACTGGCCCCAAGTCTCCATGCAGTTGCCCTAAAGGTATATTGGCATTTTGTAATTTTGGTTGCTTTTCAAAAAATACAAATTGAGCACATATGGAGACCCAGCTTTAGCATTCCGAAGTACAGGCAGCCCGTCCATTGTCTCCAGATCAGGAAAGCAGCCATGTACTCCAAGAATCACCTGCACAGCCCAACCTCAATCATTCCATATCCCTGTCTTGGATTCCTACTGTGCTCTGCTCGGCTTTTCACACACAGACAGGCTTTACAGTCATTACCCTCAGCCAAGGGAGAAGGAAAGGTAAATCTCCAACTATGGTCTAACAATTAGTTGCCATGGCAACATATTTGCTTGCACTAGGATAGTTACTTAGTTCCCCTGGAAACTCATGAGCCAATTTGCCCAACAAGGGGATGCAGCCTTCCATATCTGTCCAATTGGTAAGGCTGTTTTAGTTGTTCTCCTCTTGCAAAGATCAAAACTTGGGAAAGGGTCGCTATTGTCAGGTTTTGTTTTGTTTTTTAAACTACAGCTCCAAGATGCCAAGGTGCCAAGTAGCTGTACTGAGAGGGGCTTTTGGAGATGAGTTTTGGAATTTGTGTTAGCATCATGACCAATTATTAACTACTATCCAGTATGTGAAAGAGTTAACTTGTACTAGTGATGTTGGTGGATACTTTTTGCATTTGCTTTGCAGTTTGGTGCTGGAAAAAGTTATCAAGGATGAGAACAGACTGGAAGAGTGAATTTTTCTCTGGCCTGCTTGTGCAGTTCTCATAGCTCTCATAGGTGGAGGAGATGCATCACAGTTGCATACTCTTATTTGTTTGCTTCTGCACGACATAGGCCCTGGTAGCCCATCTTCCCTCAGCCTCAGCCTAGGAGAGTGAGTATGTACCAAATCAGGGGCTCCATATACCCTGTGATGGGGATTGAATTTGATTGCTGCCTGAGAGATAGACTGAGAAGAATTGTCCAGTTCTACCATTGGCTGTGAGGGGATGCTGAACTCCATCAGTAAAATGGCTGGAATGCTTATCTGCCATGTATTTCCTACTGCATCATTTACCTCTCATAAGAACTTATGCTATAGCAGTAACATTTGTTAGTGTTCAGCACTGAATAAACACTTGGGAAGGCCTGAAACTATACTCAGTTTTGCCACAAGACAGTAGCATTCTTATTTTGTGAGAAAACCGGCTGAAAACCACCTACATCCATTATCAGCAGTCCCCAATTAAACTGCTGTGATGCCAGATCCTTCAACTGGACCGTTGTCTACACAAAATCAACGACATGGGACTCTCAAACATGTTGTTGGACTACAATAGCAGTGATCCCTCACCATTAGCTACACTGGATAGGGCTGGTGGGAGTTGCATTTCAGTTACCCACCCCTGGTGTACAGTAGAAGACAGGCTAACTGGAACAAAGAGAGACGTCTCTGCCCAAGTATCATTTGAGCCAGTACAATATTAGCTACTGTTTGCACTATAGTAGCTAAAACTGACCCTTATAAGATCATGCTGACTCTTAGAAATGTGCTACATGCTGTTAGACTTTCAATATTTTGTGGGATTTTGACAGTAAACAGAGTCCACTTGGTATTTCTGCAAATACAGAGCATTTCCCTGTCAAAACTTTACTAAACGAAGCAGGCTTTTGTTTATCATGCAAGATTGCTTCCACAAAGGGCCTGCAGTGACACCCACTGCCATGCCAATTTGAGTTACAGTCACTCATCTATTCTCCAGAATAAACATTCTAATGTCTGGCCCCTTAAGGGGTCCTCCTCTGACAGTCTTATCCAGAAACAAAATTAGCAGCTCACTTGTTGAAACCAGAGTGGAACACAGAAAACTAAAGACAGGAAGAAGTTATGGCCATGTACTTACAAGATCCTTTCAAAGGAATCTTGTTCTTTTATCAGACCATGCAGGGCAAGATGATATTTGGCCGCTCTTGCTTCTGGTTTTCTTTTGCCAGGCAGTCAGTGTACACCTGATCTCTCAGGTACACTGTCGATTGTTGGACTTGTAAACATAACCCAAAGCAATCTGGCTGAAATCCAAGAAGTTGCTCCAGGAAAAATGTGTGTGTGTGTGCTTACATAAGAACAAGAGTTATTTTAAAGTGAGGTTCTCAAATAATGGTTTAGGTTCAGATTATCTAAAAAAATTTATCTCCCTGCATGAGACCACCTGAGCTCTAAAATCTGTAGGGGAAAATTTTATCTCAAGCCCTTTTCGCATCTTACCTTGTTCATGGTGCCATTGTGTGGGGATCGCATGAAAAGCATCTTGCGGGAGGGAATCACGTCCCCTGCGCTTCCCCCCACAGCAGCTCCATGCTGGTCAGAAGGAAGCATGATAGCTCCGCCCCTTCCTTCTGCAGCGAAGCCGGATACTTTCCCAGGCTGCGCTAGGAAAGGAAGCATAGCCATCACGTTTCCTGAGGTTCCGCATGCCTGGTAAGTGTGGGAGGGACACGGGAGGAATGCGCAATCATGGGTCATTTTTGGCAAAGAGCCAAAAATGATATAATCCGTGATTGCCACAAAATGGCCACAGGAGTAACATGGGATCACGAGAACGTCATGCAGAACCGTCCTCGCGATTCTGCGTCACTCCTGTTGCCATTTCGCATTTGAAGTCACGTGCAAAAAGGGCCTCAGTCTTATCTCAGTCCCACCACCAACACGGGCACATTTGGTGAGGACATGGGAGAGAGCCTTCTTGGTAGCTGCTTTTCTGTGGCCTCCTCAATGACTGGGAAAGGGAGCTATGGGCTTCCCTTCCCTAGAAGGTCCAGCTGGCCCCCTCCCTGCTGTCTTTCCACTAGTAGTAAAAATCTTTTTATTTAAGGAAGCATTTAGGCCATTTCCACTCTACATTGTTATAATGCTATTATTCCACTTTCAACATCCTGTGGAATTCTGGAGTTTGTAGTTTACTGAGGCCAAAGAGCTCTCTGGCTGAGAATTCTGAATACCTCTCCCTAAATCTCAGGAATCTATCGGCTGCTGAAAGTGGAATAATAGCACTATAACAGCATAATGCAAAAATGGCGTCAATTTTAAATCAACTATAGCAGACAGAGCTTTTAAATGGGGGAGGGGAGTGTTTCTATTTTATTATATTTGAAATGACTTTTTAACATTGTTTTTTACGTGGTATTTTTTAAGCATAAGCTCAGTTTAATTGTATTTTAACTATTGTTCTAAGAGTTTCTTTAAATTGTATGCCACATTTAATCCTATTTTGGGAAAAAGGCAGGGCACAAATTAAGTACTATAAATAAAATAAAAATTAAATAAACAAAAAACTTTGGTTGCAAACTCACAAGCAAAATAAGGCAAAAGAGGATTTGGATTTGCGCTTAGTTTGAATAGGGCCATTTCTGCACTACACTGTTATAGTGCTCTTATTCCATTTTCAACATCCTATGGAATCCTGGGGCTTGTAGTTAAGGGAGGGGCATTTCGAATTCTCAGCCAGAGAGCTCTTTGGCCTCAGAAAAATACAAACCCCAGAATTCCACAGGATATTAGAATAATATCCACACATTATCCACACATTATTATTATCCACACATCCACAGGATGTTGCAAGTGGAATAATAGCACTATAACAACATAGGGCAGAAGCGGCCTATACTGTATGTACAGACAATCAAGTGATCAAACTAAAGTTTTCATTAGACAATGGAAATCAATTATCACTTCTATTGCCATTCCTCCACTGAGAATCTCTCTCACATGTGTGTATGTCTTCAAGTTGTCTGTTGACTTATGTTGACCCCATGAATTTCATAGAGTTTTCATAGGCAAGGAGTACTCAATGGTAGTTTTGCCAGTCCCTTCCTCAGAAATATAGCCTAGAGCACCTGGTATTCATTGGTGGTCTCCCATCCAAGTACTAATCAAGGCTGATCTTGCTTAGTTTCCAAGATCAGATGGGATTTGGTGCCTTCAGGGTATTCATGCCCTCACCACCTGAGCCCCAGTAAAAGGAATGAGAGCTTTGCCAGACCACCTCATGCTCAGCCTTACAGGTGTAATGAAATATGATCCTCCAGAGAATTGTAAGGCTGGAAATGTAATGTTTTACATCATACAACATGGAAAATTGAAACTAAAAGTGGAAAGACTGGGATACAAAAGAGGCACCTGCATTAGGAAGGCTATTAGGATTATTGTCTAGTTTGTATATAATAAAATAGTTATCGTTAAAATAGTGCTGTCTCTGGCATTCACCAAACAACAAGGAGACATTGGCAATCTCTTATTTCAACCATCTTTCTTTACATAATGTCTGACTGTATATTGATTAAAACCTATCCAACTGAAATTCTGTTCCCTCGTCTCTGTTGGTGGTTGGAATTAGGTGACACCTGTGCAACCTTGCATACAAAAGCAAAAATACCCTAGCTGGGTTATTTTTTATTAAATCCCTGTCTTCCTCTAACCCTAGCACTGTACATCTCACCTAGCAATTTGCATTAACCTTTCATAATCCTTGAATAAATTCTTCTTCGTAGGCTCATAATAATAATAATAAAGGGATACATAATTATGCAAATTCAAGAGGAGAAAATTTGATTTCCAGCTATTTCCAAGCTGAGAGGATGATGAAACATGCCACCTCTAGTTAATCTTATCCCCAATAAGGTGTTATCCCATCTGCAGGACTTCAGGAATATTTACAAAACTCCCATCACTGGAATGTGCCCTTCAAAACAGCTTAAAATTGAATTTGGCCCTCAGACTGAGGCCATTTCCACACAAGACTGTTACAGCGCTATTATTCCACTTTCAACATCCTATGGAATCCTGGGGTTTACAGTTTACTGCAAACCCCAGGATTCCATAGGATGTTGAAAGTGGAATAATAGCGTTGTAACAGTCTCGTGCGGAAATGGCCTGAAAGAGGCCCCTTTTCCTACCAGAAAACAAAGCTGTGACAATCAGAAGAAGGACTCCTGGGGCAGCTCCTTGTTTCACCACAGTTCACTGGTGGGAGGGAGCTGGAAATGACATTCTGCGGCACACTGGTCACCAGCAGAAGAAACCTCCATCACTCAGTGTGGCTGTGGACTGTTACGTTAGGTTTGGGGAGGCATTTGTGATTGTGGCAATAGCACTACAGTCTTGATTATGGAGCATGGCTGAATATGGAACAGTTGTAGATCTGTAATTCTGGGTTATGATTCGGTAACTGCAATGCAGGATACCAGCCAGTGTCTTTACCACTGGCATAACTACTAGTGGACTACAAGGACATTATGTTTTGGCTGCCAGTTCCCACCCCCAGTTCATCCTTGCCTTTCACCTACACCTCCTTTCCCCAGGGTGTTTCTCTGCTGCTCCCAAATCTCGTCTTCTCTTCCTGTCAAATCACAGCAGCTGCTGACTCAACAATAGAGGCTGACACAACTAAACTTTTGTGGCAGAAAGATGTCACTGCCTCAGGCACCCCAAGAAAGGCCCAGAGTGCCCCAGTCATGTGCTTGCTTCTTGATGCTCTTTGTTGTATATAGATGCTCACCACTGGCTCAAAAGCTGCCTTCCTCTCCTGTTTTGCACTTCAGTACCTGTATATGATGTTTCTCTCTCGACTTAAGTAAGCAACATGCTGTTCTCATATCCCTGTGATGTGGAGCCTATAGCATAACATTCACGATGTACTATTATAAATAGAAGTGAGATAGCTTCCAAGCAACAAAATACCAAAGGATGTCTTCTGTTCAGGGTTCTGCTTTCTGATTAACATAGTATAGAGCAGAGTTGGGGAAGTTTTGGCTCTTCATTGGATCAGAAGGCATGGTGACCAAATTTGCAGATGACACCAAATTGGGTAGGGCTGCTAATATGCCAGAGGGCAGGATCAACATTCAAAATGACCTTGATAGATTGGAGAGCTGGGCCAAAGCTAACAAAATGAATTTCAACAGAGAAAAATGTAAGGTCCTGCACTTAGGCAGAAAAAATGGAATGCACAAATATAGGATGGGGGACATGTGGCTGGATAACAGTACATGTGAAAGGGATCTAAGAGTCTTGGTAGATCATAAACTGAACATGAGTCAGCAGTGTGATGAGGCAGCCAAGAAAGCCAACACAATTCTTCGTTGCATCAATAGGAGTATGGTGTCTAGATTGAGTAAGGTAATGGTACCACTCTATTCTGCATTGGTTAGACCTCATTTGGAATACTGCATCCAGTTCTGGGCACCTCATTTCAAGAAGGATATTGACAAGCTGGAATGTGTCCAGAGGAGAACAAGCAAAATGGTGAAGGGTCTGGAAGCCATGGCTTATGAGGAGTGGCTTAGGAAGCTGGATATGTTTAGTCTGCAGAAGAGAAGGTTAAGAGGGGACATGATAGCCATGTTTAAATATTTGAAGGGATGTCATGTTGAGGAGAGAGCAGGCTTGTTTCCACTGCTCCAGAGACTAGGACAAGGAGCAATGGATTCAAGCTACAGGAAAAGAGATTCCATCTGAACATCAGGAAGAACTTCCTAATGGTCAGAGCTGTCCAGCAGTGGAATATGTTACCTCAGAGTATGGTGGAGTCTCCTTCTTTGGAGATTTTTAAAAAGAGGCTGGATGGCCATCTGTTGGGAGGGTTTTGATGTATGTTCCTGCATAGCAGGGGTTCGACTCAATGGTCCCTGTGGTCTCTTCCAACTCTATGATTCTATGATTCTTCAGATATTTTGGATTTCCAACTCATAGGAGCCTTTTTCAACATAGCCAAATTGTCCCCTTCCTGACAACACTGAGTATAATACAGCAATATCATTAAGCTCTAGAACATAGCAAACTGTCTTATACTGAGCGAAACTATTGGTTTATCCAACCCTGTACTGCCAACTCTATCTGGCAGCAGCTCTCCAGGAGCTCAGGCAGGATTCTTGCCAAGTTCTACTAGGAGAGCCCTGGTACTACCAGGGGGTTTGCCACCTTGTACTAACCCGGTCTGATTGTGCTTAACTTCAGATGAGATCTGGAGTGTTCCAGATAATATGGAATATGGCTTACATATTTCTATGCTCCTGCCAATTATGTGAGGAAGATCACACATTCTCTTTACCTAGACATTAGCTGGAACAGAGAGAAAGTGTGACGGTGGTATAACGTTAGTTTTCGGTCTTCATAGAATTGTGCCTACTTATTGCTTCCATCAGCTGTTCCTCCTGCTCAGGCTGTAATGTCACCATTCTAATCTATGTATTTATTCTTTCACTTCACCTCCAGGCACGTCTGTCCTATTCTGTTTCCAGATGTTTTACATGCAAATTTTTTCACTTTAGAGGGTTGCTTTCCTTGTCTGCTACTTTCAGGTTTTTAAGACTAAAAAAGCATGAGCAGCTAAAATTCCTTTAAGCTGCTTCTGGAACAAGTGTGAATGTGTCACTGAAATTCAGACAGCTCAATTAAGGTTAACCATGTCCGATTGCTGCTGCTGCTAAGAACTGCAGCAAAGTATCTCCACCCAAATAGCAATTGCTGTCTAAGAAATAAGCAACTTGGAGAGAAAAGGGAAGGCGGGGGGACAGCAACTCAACATGACTGTGACTCAGCAGTTTGCCAGGACATTAATCTTGGGAACAAAGTGTGAAAACAAAGGCTTCAAACAATATATTCAAAGTGGCCATTGTATTAAAAAACCACTAACCCTGAAGTATTACTGTAATACAACTGACAGCATCAACAGTCACCACCTACTGACATTTCAATATTGCATCCTCTGTCCCTCCTCTATCTCTAAATGCCAATGGATTAAATACATCACAAGCTCAACCTCTGATAATATTTGCTATACAGATGCCTTCTACATCAGAGTATATAATTCTCCTCTTGGCTAAGAGGCTTTATGTCTGGTTCAAACTAAGGTTGCTCCCTTTCAAGACTAATTCATGGCAAATTTAAAATTTACATGTATTTAATATTTATACTGAAGTGATTTAGCATAGGCCAAATGCATGGCAAATTAAGAAAGACTCTTTTTCTTTTTCTTTTCTTTTTTTCTTTTTTAACCTCAGAGGAAAAAAGGCAGCCACAAATCTCATGCTTGGAATCTGCCAGCTGAAGGACTTTAGGTTTGATGAAAGCCCTGTTGTGCTGGCAGAATATGGAATCCATAGCAGCCACGAAAAATACACTGGCAGAAGTGCCCAGGTATGCCAACAGAGCTGTTCTGTTAGCAAAGATACAATGGCAGATTGGCTGAAATGGGGGAAGAAGTCATAGGCAAATGTGGGTATATATTTATACCTTCTCCTCTCATATGCCTTGCCAATTTATGGGTGTGTGACAGCAGGGGTTGTGTGGGATATATCACCTTTGGACAAAATGGTAGGATTTGAGACCAAGGCAACTTGTGCTTATTCTCTGGTCCCTTTCTATTGTCCAAATCTGTAACATGTTTTCCTCAAGTTACCTTGGGAACAAGTGTGAATTTGTTTTTGTGTCTCTGGAAGTGTAGTGACCGTTTCCTTTGCAACAAATGAGACAACAAACAAAAACAGAGAAGGATGATGACTCTATGACTTCAGCTGGGTGACCAACTGCCTTGCTTTTCTCTTGGGTATCAATAAGTAGTGCGCATTCCACAAGGTGAACTGAATGTTCCCCTCCTAGATGCATAAGAACTGCAACTTTAAGAAATGGGCTCTGAGTTTGCTTTTTCCTTTTTTTCTCCTCCTTTTTTCCTCTTGTGTCATGTCTTTTGCTTGAAATAGCAGTATGTGTGAAAGAGATCTAGGAGTCTTAATAGACCACAAGCTGAACATGAGTCAGCAGTGTGATGTGGCAGCCAAGAAAGCCAATGCAATTCTCGGCTGCATCAATAGGAGTATGGTGCCTAGATTAAGGGAGGTACTGCTCTGCTTTGGTTAGACCTCATCTTGAATACTGTGTCCAGTTCTGGGCACCCCAATTCAAGAAGGACATGGTCAAGCTGGAGCAAGTCCAGAGGAGGGCAACCAAAATGGTGAGGGGCCTGGAAGCCATGCCCTATGAGGATAGACTTAGAGAGCAGGATATGTTTAGTCTGCAGAAGAGAAGGTTAAGAGGGGACATGATAGCCATGTTCAAATATCTGAAGGGATGCCATATAGAGGAGGGAGAGGGCTTGCTTACCGCTGCTCCAGAGACCAGGACAAGGAGCAATGGATTCAAGCTGCAGGAAAGGAGATTCCACCTGAACTTCAGGAAGAACTTCCTGACAGTCAGGGCTGTCCGGCAGTGGAATATGCTGCCTCGGAGTGTAGTGGAGTCTCCTTCCTTGGAGGTTTTTAAGCAGAGGCTTGATGGCCATCTGTCGGGAGTGCTTTGAGGGTGTTCCTGCATGGCAGGGGGTTGGACTGGATGGCCCATGTGGTCTCTTCCAACTCTATATTTCTACGATTCTATGATTCTATGAAATCCTGAGTGCAGAAATTGCCTTGGTTGGTTGATTGTTGTTTTTAATCTGTAAGTAATTGTGGGTGACTTTAGGGCTAAAGGATAAGTGGTTAAAATACTTTAAATGAAAGAGAGAGAGAGAGAGGTGCCACTCCTGTAGATTTTGAACCATCAGTTCTAGGAGAGAGAAAAAGTATGTGCTGTGTTTCCTTTGTAGACCAGACCACAGAACTTCCTGAGCCAAATCTCAGGGTCTTATTCTGATTCTTCAGTTTTCATGGGCTGTCTCCAGGTGGGAGACGAAGGTGCAACTTATCCAATTGTAGTGGGCTCAGCTCTGGGGAAGAGGAAAAGGCTCTTTCTACCAGAGCATCAGCTTGCTACATTTTGTAAGGCTTAATTTATTTGCTGCTGCAACTTTCAAATACTAGCTGGGAGGTCTAAATATTTACTTAGCTTCCTCCTTTCCTCCCAGTCATTCTAATGCCAGCGCTCACCCTCCATTCTGCTCTGCTGTGTGTCCACGTTCTGACTAGACGCAAGAAGTCTAGATTGGAGCCATTTCCGCACTAGACTGTTATAGTGCTATGATCCCACTTTCAACATCCTATGGAATCCTGGGGTTTGCAGTTTCGGGAGGGGCCACCTCCACCTGGCCCCTCCCGAAACTGCAAAGCCCAGGATTCTATAGGATGTTGAAAGTGGAATCATAGCACTATAACAGTCTAGTGCGGAAATGGCCTCAGTGTTCCTTGTCATGTTTCCCTAAGTAAGTGAGAAGGACTTTTCACCTTGTCCTGGGTACAGCCCCTTTAGTTGAGATTTCTGTCCTAATTTCCAAACAGAGAAACATGGTTTGTTTGTGTGTGTGCGTGTATGTGTATTACAAGCTGTGAACAAATGTGGTTGGTACTTAATGCATAATACTTAATAACACCACCAAGTTTGGGTCCTGAAACCTCAAGGATTTTGACAATCCTTAAGTGGCAACCTTATTCTTGACTACTTCCTGTTGTCTAGTTTTATGTCTCTCTTCCATGGGGACCATCAATGCCTACGGAAGAGAAAAGCAACATGTTTTATGTTTTGTAGTGTGATAGAACTGCACATGCCACAGGACTCCCTTTGATGCTGCTATGGCTGGTGCTTCATTGTAGCTATTCTGTGTCAGGGACATAGAATCATAGCGATGGACACACAGTACAGATCACCTACACAGATTGATTCCCTCCATTGTCAAGAAGAAGAGAGGCTGCCACAGTTTTCAGGGGTACCATGGACATCTCTCTCATCTTCTCTTTGTTCTATGATTTTCCAGACACTGAATGCTTCTCCTTCCCTCCTGGACTGGGAGAGTGCGGGACTTAGCAGCCCTACCACTAACACAATGGTGGTATATCTTCTCTCACCCTCACAGTATTATTATTTATTTTTATTTTTATTATTATTATTTATTTGTATCCCGCCTCTCCATATGGATCAACTTACAAATAGCATGTATTTTCTATACATGCCCCCAACAAGCTGGGTACTCATTTTACTGACCTGCGGAAGGATGGAAGACTGAGTCAACCTTGGAGCCCGGCAGGATCGAACTCACAACCTTGTGGCTTGCAGTACTGGCATTTAACCACTGCGCCACCTGCAAGCCTCAAAAGTCACACATTGTATTACAATGAATAGGCAAAATGTGACCCTTCAACTCTTGTTAGACTGAAATTCCCAACATTTCTCATTATTGGCTATGCAAACTAGAGTTGCTAGGAGCTGGAGTCTAATAATATCTAAGGGCCATACAGCTCCTTTCTGTGTATTACAGTCTGATTGACATATTCTCCAGTCCTCCATAACAGCTAGAAACTTTAAAATGTAAGAAACCCCAACTGATTCTCTATAAGTTTGATTTCCTGTAAAAGACAATGCAATGTAATTTTACTCAGAAGTTTTGAATGAGGCTTATTCTAAGGATGAAAACCCAGGTACATTTACAAGGGTGTAAGCCCAATTTACCACACTGGGACATGACTAGGTATTACATGATATTCCAGATTAGTTCTTGTTCTCCTTCATTTTGTTTAACAACAAGACTGAAAAGACTGAACAAAGTTATTGACCTCCGTATAGCTACTCTTTCATTCAATGGAAAGGGATGCTTAAGCCATTTAGAACTGTGGTGTGTCTCTGAAGTTATATAATTCCACAGGAAAGCTTTTGGCAAGTTCAGGGACCTTATCAAAACCCTTTTATCTTCCATGGTTTTCTGCTTCCTGTGCACTTCATATTGCTTTCATTGGGATGAGGCTATATCAAACATACAATGTCAGTTCCACATTCTTGAGAAAGATGCCTTCAACTGTCCTCTTTCCTGACTGAGCCCCACCTTCCCCTCACTTCTGATCCATAGCTCTACTTGCCTTCTCCTATTTGCTTTGGTCCAATCCCAACCAGCAACACAGAGGAAGACAGAAAAATAAGGGAAGGCTGCTTGCTATCTCTTTATTCTGGCCATTTCATGTATGCTCAGAGAGGACAAGTGAAATGTCAGGAACAGCAAGGAAGAGGAGGGAGTGGCTCCTGGTTTTCACAGTGATCTCCCTTGCAGTGCTGTGATCCTTGGCAGATGCCAGCAATGTCCATCCAAGCCAGTCACCATAATTACATCTTATGATAGTGAATTCCATAGTTTAGGGGTTTTGTTATAATATTAAAAAGGAAAATAGGATGGTGGGAAGAAGGAAACTTTGTGGCTAACTGGCTAATTTCAGCAATGATCTCCTGTGGAGATCTTCTTCAGATGCACTGCTATCCCTGAAAGCTCATATTGAAATAAACCATTTAGTCTCTAAGGTGCTACTGGACTCCTTTGTCCCACCACTCCCATTTTCAAGCCATGTTAGTAGTGCTATACTTTCTTCTTCCCCTCCTTGTTTACTTTGTCCAGTATTTTCTGGGCTCTATCCAACATCATATAATAATAATGTTAAAAGAAACATATATAGGAAATGGAAGAATGGTGAAACCACCAAAGAGGACTTCAAGCAAATAGCCAGGAGATGTAGGGAGAAGATCAGAAAAGCTAAAGTGAAGAATGAACTCAGGCTTGCCAGAGACATCAAAAACAATAAAAAGGGCTTTTTTAGATATGTCCACAGCAAAAGGAAAAGCAAGGAAATGATACGATTATTGCATGGAGAAGATGGCCAATTAATAATGGGGGGGGAAGTGAGAAGGCAGAACTACTCAATACCTTCTTTGCCTCAGTTTTCTCCCAAAAGGATAGAAGTACCCAATCTGGGGCGTAGGGAGCAGATGAGGAAGCGAGAGAAGTGCAGCACAGAATAAGTAAAGAATTAGTACAGGAATATCTGGCTAAACTAGATGAATTCAAGTCTCCAAGGCCAGATGAATTATATCCAAGGATATTAAAAGAACTGGCAGAAGTCATTTCTGAACCACTTGCAATAATCTTTCAGAACTCTTGGAGAACAGGAGAAGTCCCAGCAGACTGGAGGAGGGCAAATGTCATCTCCATCTTCAAGAAGGGGAAAAAAGAGGACACAAATAATTATCGCCTGGTCAGCCTGACATCAATACCAGGAAAGATCCTAAAGCAGATCATTAAACAGTTTGTAATTACTTAGAAAGCAATGCCGTGATCACTAAAAGCCAGCATGGATTTCTCAAAAATAAATCGTGCCAGACTAATCTTGACTCTTTTTATGATAGAGTTACTAGCTTGATAGATGAAGGGAATGCTGTGGATGTAGCATATCTCAATTTCAGTAAGGCCTTTGACAGAGTTCCCCATGACATTCTAGCAAAGAAGCTAGTAAAATGTGGGCTGGACAAGGCTACTGTTAGGTGGATTGATAATTGGTTGACCGACTGAACCCAAAGGGTGATCACCAATGGCTGCCTTTTGTCCTGGAGAGAAGTGACTAGTGGGGTGCCACAGGGTTCTGTCCTGGGTCCAGTGCTATTCAACATCTTCATCAATGACTTGGATGAAGGAGCAGAGGGCATGCTGACCAAATTGGGAGGGATTGCTAATACACCAGAGGACAGGATCAAAATTCAAAACGACCCTGATAGATTGGAGAGCTGGGCCAAAGCTAACAAAATGAATTTCAGCAGAGAGAAATGTAAGGTCCTGCACTCAGGCAAAAAAAAATGGAACGCACAAATATAAGATGGGGGATACATGGCTGGATAGCAGTACATGTGAAAGGGATCCAGCAGTCTTGGTAATCAGCAGTGTGATGCGGCAGCCAAGAAAGCCAACATGATTCTTCGTTTCATCAATAGGAGTATGGTGTCCAGATCAATACCACTTTATTCTGCATTGGTTAGGCCTCATTTGGAATACTCTGTCCAGTTCTGGGCACCTCAACTCAAGAGGGATATCGACAAGCTGGAACATGTCCAGAGGAGGGTGACCAAAATGGTGAAGAGTTTGGAAGCCATGCGCTATGAGGAACGGTTTAGGGAGCTGGCTATGTTTAGTCTGCAGAAGAGAAAGTTAAGAGGGGACATGATAGCCATGTTTAAATATTTGAAGGGCTGTCACGTTGAAGAGAGAGCAGGCTTGTTCTCTGCCGCTCCAGAGACTAGGACAAGGAGCAATGGATTCAAGGTGCAGGAAAGGACCATCTTCCTGATGATCAGAGCAGTCCAGCAGTGGAATATGCTGCCTCAGAGTGTGGTGTAGTCTCCTTTGGAGGTTTTTAAGCAGAGGCTGGATGGCCATCTGTTGGGGATGCTTTGATGGATGTTCCTGCATAGGAGGGGGTTGGACTCGATGGCCCCTGGGGTCACTTCCAGCTCTATGATTCTATGATTCATAGAAATTCACCTTGTTCTGCACTTGCAAATCTGCTCCATAGGATCTGACATTCAGAGCAGAATTTAGGGAGTGCCAGGTGAAACAGGTATTCTGACAGATCCATTTGTTCAGCTGGTAAACGGACACAACAGCCCTCTCTTTATTTTTTCTTAACCAATGTGGACAGCTGGAAGAACCATAAACCTTCTCCCTTCCTATAAATTAATCATGATATGTAATCTACCAGGAAGTTTTCCTACCCAAAGTTCTAATAAATTAAACAGGAATAAAATATATCAAAATAAACTACGTAAAAGTGCATGCTAGTTTGAGCTAGAATTATACAGGAATTGTGTACCCCATGGTCAGAGCTATCAGCCTACCATTCTTCCTACAGCCCAGAATTAACAGCCTGTGGATACCATCTGACCTTTCTTTCTTCTTTTTGGTCTCCTTTTTCTATGCAATGGAGAAATACAATTTAAAATACTTTCCTTTTGTATCTCTATGGAAAAATCCACAAAATAAATTCAGCATTAGTTTATATCTTCCTTTCTAAAAGACACAACGATCTACAACAACAACCATTCTGCACAGTGCCTGAGGAAGTACAGAGGAGTGACTCAGCTATAATCACCCTGAATCTCAATGCAGAGCCAGGATGACTTGACAAAAGTGCCTCACCAGACAAGTCCTGATCAAGACTGTGGCCTTATCGAATGGTATGTGTGTCTCCATCAAAACAAATCAGAATTTAAGGTCACTAGATATTCCTTTATGACATTTCAGCACTTCTGAAAGAGGTACCAAAACAAACGTCTGCATTTCTGTACTGAAACTGAATTTTATGGGGCTTACTTTGGAGCAGGCATACATAGAAGTGCCAGGCAAGTACACTTTACTGACAGAGAAGGAGCAAAGATGTCCTCCTTTAAAATGCATAATACCCAAACCAAATCAATTATTTTGCCACTGGCTTCTCTCCTTGCTTCTGGCAGGAAAAAGAAAAACAACAACACTGAAGAACCTGCTGCTAGATTCCTAAAGACTGCTCCTAGTATGAGATTTGGACACACATTCTTCTGTTTTCCCACATTTCTGTTGCTTTTCCTTATTTATTTATTGAATAGCTCACATTTTTCTCCTTATCTTTCTGCTCTCTTCTTCCTGTGTCTCCCCTGTGTCATGTTTTGAATTATAAACTTCTCAGGAAGGGACCTGTCTGCTTGCTATTCTTCTGGAAAGCACCATCCACCTAGTGACTAAATGCTAAATATTCTCTCTCTTACACACACGTGCTCTCTTTCTCTCCTCTTTTTCAGTTAAAAGATACAAAGCGATTCATAAGAACTATGTTAAAAATAATCATTAAAATAAGACATACAATCCAAAACAGTCCTAAAATGACAATAAAAACATAGGCCATTTGTTAAATGCTTTTTTTCTACAAAGGAGAATCAAGTGAGCTCTTTCGTTCACTAGGGAACTGGTGGTGGTGAAAAGAGTAGGGCAGAGATTAGAGCAATAATGGCAGAAGATTTGGAATGCATCCAATCAAACACAGGCTAGTACTCATTGGAAGGTTATGCTGTGGCAATGGTGGCAGTAAAGAAATTATACTTCTCTGCCACCATTGGACCTGCTCAGTGTCATCCAGCAAAAATGTCTCAAGTGGTCAGGAACCTTTTGCACTCTGGCTTACAAGAAGACAAAGACAATTTGACAGGCTGCTGTGAAGAATTTGCAAGGTACTTTGCAGACAAAATCACTTGGGTCAACTCTGTCTTGGATGCTCTACTCAAGACAGGTCCACTGGATGTTTGCATGTCCTGTATTACAGGATACATTTCAATTATTGTAGCCTGATGATGTGGACAGGATCCTTTGAGAGACAAGAGCCACCACGTATATACTAGAGCCTTGCTCTTCCTGGCTTCTGAAAACAGCTAGAGGGAGACTGGCTGAGTGGGTAAGGGAAATGGCAAATGCCTCACTGCAGCAAGGGAAGTTTGCATCCTGCTTAAAAGAGGCTGTGGTGAGGTCATTATTTAAAAAAGCCCTCTCTGAATCTCACCATTATGAATAATTATTGGCCCATTTTAGAGCAAGGTTCCAGAGCATGTGGTAGCCTCCCAGATCCAGAGGTTTCTGGATGAGCTGAATTATCTAGATCCATTTCAGTCTGGTTTCAGACCTGGTTATTGGATGGAGACAGCTTTGGCTGCCTTAGTGGATGACCTATGCAAGGAACTGGACACAGGAGAGCATATCCCTGTTGATTCTGCTGGACCTCTCAGTGGCTTTCAATATCATCAACCATGGTATCCTTCTGGGCCAACTCTCTGGGACAGGACTTGTCATGCAGTGATTCTGATCTTTCTTGGAGGGACAAACTCAGAAAGTGGTGCTGAGGGACTCCTGTTTGATGCCGTGGCCATTGGTCTGTGGGGTCCCTTAGTGTTCCATCTTGCTCCCCCCCCATGCTGTTTAACATCTACATGAAACTGCTGGGAGAGGTCACCCAAAGTTTGGAGGGTTGATATCACCAATATACTAATGACACACAACTCTACCTCTCCTTACCATCTGATTCCAAAGAGGCTGTCTCTGTGCTGAACCAATGTCTGTTGTCAATAATGGACTGGATAAGAGCAAACAAATGGAAACATAATCCAGACAAGACAGAGGCGCTCCTGATCAGCCAAAAGTCATATCAGGGAATAAGGGCTTTATCTGTGCTGGATGGGGTTACATCCCACTAAAATCTCAGACTTGCAGCTTGGGATTTCTCCTGCTCTCAACTCTGAGTCTGGATAGCCAGGTTTCAGCAATGGCCAAGGAGTACATTTTGACAGCTAACACTTGTGCACCAGCTGTACACCTTCCTTGAAACAACAGATCTGCCTATGGCGAGACATGCCTTGATTACATCCCATTTGGACTACTATAATGCTCTCTATGTGGGGCTGCCTTTGGAAACCTTTTGGAAGCTTCAGTGGGTTCAAAATACTATGGCCAGAATGATGACTGGAGCCATTTATAGTGAGCATATAACTCCTTTGCTAAAACAGCTTCACTGGCTACTCATTTGCTTCTGGGTGCAATTCAAAGTGCTGGTCATAACCTATAAAGCCCTGTACAACTCAGGTCCAGACTATCTTCCCATATGAACCTGCTGGAGTTCTAAGATCTACAGGGAAAGGCTTTCTCTTGGTCCCGCCACCATCATAGTCTCACTTGGTGAGGACACAAGAGAACACCTTCTCAGTGGCTGCTCCCACCCTCTAGAACACATATGTCAAACACAAGTCCCGTGGGTCAAATCCAGCCCACCAGGCCATTCCATGCGGCCCTTGCACCTCTCCCGCTGCTCCCCCTGCCTGGTGAGCCCAATCCCCACATTGTGTGCCCCTAGCTGCCAGTATTCTGAAGAGGGACCCGGTAGCCAGCACTCGCAATCTACTTCTACTTCTGACTGCTCCTCTGTCCATTTCACTGTCAGAGCATTGCCACAGGTTATCATGGCAAGAGTTGGACAGAGGAGCAGTCAGAAGTAGAAGTAGATCATGAGCGGTGGCTGCTGAGCCCCTCTTCAGAATACCAGCAGCCAGGGGCCTGCAATATGGGGATGGGGCTTACCACATACAAAGAGGGGCAGGGGGGCAGAAAGAGCCACAGGGAAGGGAGAAGCAGAAAGAGGAATGAGGAAAGGGGAGCAGAAAGAGGCACAGGTTATATTTGTTTGATGATTTAAAAAATAACTTTCTGTTTTCAAAACTTATTTTTCAATAAATTGTACAATAGTTGCACACTTGAATATTTGCTTACCATTATTTATCCTAGACTTCTAGTTTCAGAGCTAGTTATTACTAAACACAGTAATAATCAAATGTAGAGGCAATTATTTAATATGATAAAAGGGTAGATACATTTATATAGTCTTAGAGATACAACTGGCCCTTTGAGGGCAACCATAGTGCTGATGCGGCCCAAGATGAAATTGAGTTTGACACCCCTGCTCTAGAACTCTCTTCCTCAAGAGGCTAGGCCAGCCCATTCCCAGCTCTCCTTTTACCAGCAGGCAAAGACCTTTTTGCTGAAGCAGGCTTTTAATGTGTAAGCAGGGGAGCTTCTTACTGGGATGTTTTATTTATCTTTTTATCTTTTGCATGTTTTTAAATAATTTTATAGTTTTATATGGTGATTTTAATTATTTTGAAATTTTACTGTGAAGGTTTTTTAATTGGCTCTTTATAGGAGCCACCTTTGGGTCCACTCTAGGAGAAAGGCATACAAAAGAAATATAATTAATTAATTATGCCTTTTTAAAAATAAAACAGCCATAAATTTCCAATTGCACACCACAGCAATTGGAAATTTATTATAAACTTTTAAGATCACATAGTGAAAGCATTCTGAAATGGATCAATCACCCAAAGGATGACTGAAAGTCTAGCAAATTTTCACAGAGAAAGTATTCCATGACCTCCACACTACCCCAAAATGGTTCTGCCTTGAGAATCCACCCATCTAATCTCACATAAAGGCAGGACTGAGAGCAGATCATCTGGTGCCTGGTGGCCAGTGAGATAGCCATATGTCATTTAAACTCAGTCCCTGCTAAGACCCTTTAGAAATAACCACTGTGGTATTCATGACACAGTCTAGAAAAACTAAATTACTTTTTACCACTGCTCTGGAAAACAGACTGTGGGAAATGAAGGAAACAATCCAATAATACTAAAAAGCACTTTTTTGTACTTTAAAATGTTTCTCAAAACTGAGCATTTGATCAATAGCCTTTGTCCATTACTGAACAAAGCAAAATTTTAAGTGGTGGAACCTCCCTTTCTGTGCACTTTTGCAGAGTACCACAGCCAAGTTACAGTCTTCTGCAGGATCCACCCATGATCTGAGAAAGGCAAGCTTAATTCTCCTTTGCTGTCACAATGCTATATTGTGATTACAATACTGTGTAATCTACAAGTGGACAAATTGCAACCAGTACCTCTTTTCCCCAGTACCACATAGAATACCGCCCAATGAATGAAAACACATTTTAAGAAAACCTTCATCCTTACAAGCACTCTAGTGCCCTATAGTAATCCCAAATGCCTCTGTTCTCCTCTGCATTCACTCTCAAAACAGTGATGCTCTGTCATTCCCTGTCACCATGTGAGAGGGACTACAGAGGAATATAGAGGTATCTGGGCTTGCTGTGGGTGGGTGTGGCCCATCTGGAGAGTCCCCCCCATAGTTGCTCACCCCCAATGTAATCTAAAGTGCATAGGAAGCTGCTTTGTACCGCATCCGACTGCTGGTTCATCTAGCACAGTGTTTACTTCATTGACTGGTAATGGTTCTCCTCGGTTTCCTTGTATCAGTTGCTGGGAAACATGGGACAGAGGATGCAATTGCACTGATGTCCTATTGGTTGGCTTCCCATAGGCACTGGTTGACCACTGTGCATGAACAGAATATTGAACTAGATAGATCTGATCCTGCAGGTCTCCTCTTATATCTTTGTGTTTCTATCGCAACATCTCCTTTGATAAGCTAGAGGGACACATGAGCTCAGATCCTTGGACTGCCACTATGCTTTGCTTCAGATCTAAAGTGAAGGCTCACTTCATAGGCTTTGATGTCTTCCCAACCTATTGTATTATAGACATACAAATGTCTATAACTGCTTACATTTATTCAACAAACTCTTTAGAAACTGCCCCACACCATTCCTATGAAATAACAGACAAGTGGAAAGGAACATAGAATTAACTGAAACTGTCATATGTTCTTTCAACCGTCCTACTAAAACCATTACACTCTGAAAGCCCATTTCCTGATAGAAAGCTAAAGAGCTATCAGCCACAAAGCAATATCCAGGTCCATCTTTCCTGGAGTCTTTCATACATAAATGCTTTTATCAGATTAGGACAAAACTGGTTAAAGAATCACCTACCTTCCAAGATTCTTAGGCAGGTCTGACATCTTGGGACAAGCTCACTTTACCTTGGACTACTTCCTACCCAAGTTATCTTGGATCCAGGAATAGCCAAAATATCTACCAAGCAGGGATATGTCTGGCATTTGTACCTCATTGAAGGTGTTGGCAAAGCCCTATACAGAAACAGTCACATAGCCTATCTCCCTGGATACACAATAAAACCTTTCCTTCCTAATTGTCCATCTTCCTAATCTTCCAACTACCTGCACTCCTGTGTCAATCAGAGAAACCATTTTTCTATTCATCAATATATGTTGTTATTCAGAAAGATTTCTTACCCCTTATCTTTAATTTCTGATCAGAGAACTGGCATTTTGTAAGTTTGTGAAATATATATTTATTTATTTATTTATTTATTTATTTATTTATTTATTTATTTATTTATTTATTTCCATCCCATCTTTTTTCCAGCCCTGGGACTCAAAGCAGCTTGCAACAATTGAAGTATATGCTGCCAAAAGCTCACATCACTGAAAACATATAAAAGTTATAATATAATTGAGCCATCAGTAGGGAAAAAAAGCATTTCCATTAAAAAGTAACAAATACAGACAGTATATGAGGTTGTAGGGTGCTTTTGAACACATGGGATTTGCAGTGCCATGCCAGCAAAACTCGCCATTCTGCTATAACATTTGGGTAACAACTTCAGATTATTAAGATACATTTCTGTATTAATCAAAAGAAGTCCAGATGAAGTAGCCATGGAGTTAAGCAATTAATCTGTCATTTTTGGAGGCCTGGAGTCACATTTTAATTAGGTCAGATTGCACTAGTGGTGTCTTATTCATATCCCCAGACTTCATTTTCCCTTTGTGCTTCAGGTTTGAAGCGCATGATTTCATTTTATCACCTCTAATACAGATGAGTCACAAATTCATCATGCTATTCTTGTCTTTTTCTCTCTATCAAACCCCACCTTTGTGTATATCTATGTATGGGTACATCCAGACTGATTTCAAAAAAATCAAAAAGTCCAAAGTTTTCTCCCTGTTCTTTCTAATTTCATTTTGGAGATCCATACAGATTTTGTTTATCCCAGAAAATTTTCTGTCAGCTCCAGGTGCTATCAGAGACTTTTTGTACTAGCTTCCCAGGTCAGTTTATTTTAATACAGTATAAAATTGGAAAGAACAGGAACAAAATCTGGGACTTTTCAATCACTCCAGATGTGCCCTGTATCTGATGCAATGTAATCAGGTTCTTTGAAGGAGAGTGCACAGGTGTTTCTGAGAGTCAGCATGGTACAGTGTTTGGGGTGTTGAACTCAGGAGACCAGGATTCAAATTTCAGCCATGGAAAGTAGCTGAGTAAACTTGGGCAAGTCACATTCTCTCAGAATCCTAAAGAGAAGTCACTGGCAAACCTCCTCTGAACAAATCTTGCCAAGAAAACCCCATGACAGTGTCACCTTAAGGTTGCATTAGTTGGAAATGACTTGAGTGCACACAGCAGCAACGAGACAGCTATTTTTGTTTGGTGGAATCATACAGAATTTGGTGTCTTCTGGAGAATGCAGAACATTCATCAAGAACTGAAGCAAAGAATAGAGAGGGCATCCATCAGAACTGTTTACAGGAACATGTCTCTCAACTAGGGTGGGCAGTCGCATAGAAATGAGGGGCAAGGGAGGTGCTCACCCCAGTAGGCAATGTTTTTGGGGTGTCCTGGCTTGTAGCCACACCCTTGCATGTCCCAGCCATGCCCGCACACACTACAGCCATGCCCCATGCACTGTAGCCATGCCCCCACGCACCGTGACCATGCCCCCACACACCGTAGCCCCCCACCAGCCCCCCTCCACACACTCCGACCTCTGCCACTGAGGGTGGACAACATGCAGCACATGAGCTGCATGTGGACATCCCTGGCCATTTTTAAGGCTTCCTATGGATTTCTGCTGCTGCAGTTTGTTATTGTGTAGTGATAGCAGCAGGAGGTGGCTCAAAAGTGCCATTTTCCTTTAGAGTTTCTGCAGAAAAATAAAAGTAGAACCTGCAGCTCAACTTTTAACACAAGGCATGCAGAGAGGGGGCACCTTGTTTTGAAACTGGAGCATATCTTGCTTTACTGCAGAATAGAATATTTTACAGGGCGTTTTTTCCTATCATTGTGGGGCACAGAACCAAGAAAGCTGTGGGGAGTGGCAATGTGACCCTCGATTCCTGGAAGTTCTCTGATGCTGCTCCAGAGAGTATAGGGTTCCCAGCCTCTGGCATGACTTCACCCATTTAAGCTGGCCATTGACTATTCTCAACAGGAAGCAGCATAAAAATTTCCTCTTCACATTGCTGTGTTGCCTTGGTAATGGCAGTCTTGCCTGGGTCTGTCATTTAGCAGAGTACTCTGATCTGATCTCCCAAGTTTAATTTCTGGCTCCTGACTCTTTGTTCCTATTCGGCAATTCCCTGTGACTCAGCTCTGATAAGCAGCTCTATTTCCCATTTGGAGGGAGGGGGAAACTAGAATTACACAATAGAAGCTTTCTTCAACCTGGTACCAGATGTGTGGGAATGTCATGTTCACAACATCTGTATCCCAACATACCTGGAAAAAAATATTATCATTATCATTATCATTTTTACTTATACATCACCTTTTTCCTTGTAAGGACCAAAGCGGCTTATAATAATTTTAAAAAATAGTTAAAAGTCATGAAATACAAAAGTTAAAACACAAATTAAATGATCAAATAAGAATTAAAACAAAGTTAGAATACATAATTAAAATGCAAACATTCTGCATGGTTAACAATAGCCAGCACCTTTCATCAGCCAAGTCATAATCACATATTGAATGCCTGTTGGAATAAAAATGTTTTTGTGCACCAAAAGAAAGAAGGGAGTGTGCCACTTCTCTGGGAAGTGAGTTCCAGAGCCTGGGAGCAGCCACTGAAAAGGTCCTCTCCTGTGTTTCCACCAGATGCACCTGTGAAGGTGGTGGAACAGAGATAAGGGCCTCTCCAGCAGATCTCAAAGCCTGGGCTGGTTTGTAAGGGAGAATATGGTCCTGAGCCATGTAGGGCTTTAAGTGTCATCACCAGAACATTGCATTGTGCCCTGAATCAGACTGATAGTCAGTGGAGCTGTTGCAGCAGGGGGGTTGTGTGATCCCTGTAGCCAGCCCCAGTAATCCAACCGGGATGTAACTAAGGCATGTGTCACTATGGCCAGATCTGATGTCTCAAGGAATGGGCACAGCTGGTATACAAGCCTTAATTGTGCAAACGAACTCCTGGCTACAGCTGAAACCTGGGCTTCCAGGCTCAGAACTGAATCCATCCAACACAGGCTGAATCCCGATTCCTTGATCTTTCGACTGACCAGGAACACCTTCATCTTGTCTGGCTTAAGTTTCAATTTGTTTGCCTTCATCCAGTCCATTACTGGTGATAGGCACTGATTTAGGACCAAAACAGTTTCCTTGGCTTGTGGTAGAATGGAGCAATAAAGTTGGGTATCATCCACACACTGATGGCACCGAATGCCAAAACTCCAGACAACCTCTCCCAGCAGTTTCATGTAGATGTTAAATAGCATGGGGGACAGAACCAAGCCCTGAGGAATCCCACAGGCCAAAGGACAAGGTGTTGAATGGGAGTCCCCAGCACCACTGTCTAGGTTCAGCCCTCTAAGAAGGAATGAAGCCACTATCAAACAGTGTCTCCCAGTCCCACCCCTGCAAGGCAACCGAGAAAGATACCATGGTTGATGGTAACAAAAGCCACCAAGAGGTTCAGCAGAACCAACAGGGACTTACTCTCCCTGTCTGGTTCCCGACATAGGTCATCCACAAAGGCAACCAAAGCAGTTTCAGTCTCATAGCCATGCCCCAAACCAGATTGAAATGGATCTAGATAATCTGTTTCATTCAGAAATCCCTGAAACCACATACCACATGCTCCAGAACCTTGCCCAGAAATGGAATGTTAGAGACTGACTGATAATTATCCAAAATGGTAGGATCTAGGGATGGCTTTCTTAGTAATGAGGCAAGCTGGAATTCTGTCTTGTTTTGAAGAAGCATTACCCACTCTCTCAACCCACCCAGCCAATCTCCCTCTAGCTTTTATAATAAACCAGGAAGGACAAGGATCTGGAAGTAAATTGAAGAAAGCTGCTCTGCAGGAATCTTATTTGAAGGAACATTTCAAATGTGAGAGGAAATTCAGCTCCTAGATGACTATAAGAGATATACTATGATTTTTTCTATTTATATAATCTGTAGACCTGTGCATGCCCCCACTCCAATTCAATTCAGAGCCCAATTTTGCAATTCAAGCTGGCCTGCAAAACCAAAAAACTTCTTTGTTTCTATTGGAGATCATGCAAGATTCTTCTTCTTCTTGGATCTGTATGATAGGATTTTGGAAAAGAATATGGAAGTAAGCAAAGAAAAATAAATTAAATTGTTTGTTCTAATTCTTGATGCCTTTGTCATGGGGATTTCTTATTGAAACAAATATTATAATTGGCTTGTTACATGGCTTTTCTGTTTAGGTCGTCTTAAATCTTTGTTTCAAATCAGAATTAAATTAGTCCCATTTGGAATTTGGCAGAAAACAAATCCTTAGCACAACCACAGGTTTACGTCTGCCTTTGGCTATCAGCCGGCCAGCCAGCCAGCCAGCCTGCCTGCCTGCCTGCCTGCGTTCCACAGCTTTGTGACCTTGCAGGGATGTTTGGAAACTGCTAATTAGAGTCTGTACACACACCATAAATCTCAGATTGCCATACCAATGAAAGGGGACAAAGGGTGAGGAAATGTGCCGCATGTTGGCAACCATTTGTACTCACAAAGCAAACAGGTAGTTTATTGGTGAGCTAAATTTCCTTACAGCTCATTAAAGTTTAAGATTGTGGAACTGGATGTGGTTGGTCTCTGTTGAACACTGTTGTAAATGTATTGTCCCTTTTCTTGAGCAACTGTCCGTACCAGGATCCTCTGAACTTCTTGGATGCTTCCATTTAAAAAGTTGTTCTAACAGTTACCAGCAGATTGCGCCACACTGTCCTTTACTTGCATTGTTCCTCATTTATTTCTCGCTGAAAGTCTAGATTGTATTTCCCCCTACAAGTTGCATTCCATTTTTTTCCTCCACAGGTACCACTTTCTTTTTAAAATTCACTTTTTAGAAAGTGACTTTTGGAGTTTCCATCATTAAGGATATGTCTGGATCCAAGTAACTGATCTTATCCAGTTTGGAATATGTGATATGCCTAGTGTAACCTCAATGCTTTTCCATACAGAAATTTGTCATCAGAACGTTGGCCTGTCTAGTCTTGTAATTTCCACCCCAGGCTTTTGACCTTGGTGCCTTACAGATTCTTAGATTACAGCTCCCATCATTCCAAGCCAACATGACCATCTGGAGGATCCCAGGTTGGGAAAGTGGGACTGGTTGGGGTCTTTTCCTGACCCCACTTTAAGCCCAGAATGATTAAAACTATGGACCACAGGAATACATAGTATGTGCTCTACCTTTGAACTATGGCCCTTTCCATACAAATAGTAGTACACGAAGCCTCATCCTAGTGTATATGCTGTCTTTGATGGAGAATATACACACATACAAGGAAGCACATTTGATTTCTACAAAGAAGCAGCAACAGTGGCATGAAAGCTCTGAGAAAGAAACAGAATCAGAAGGTGGGGTTCCTGCAGCAATGGCACTCACAAGGAAATCCAGTTAAGGAGAGAGCATGTCTCCCCACATCCCAAGAAACAATAAAAGCAGTGGGTGCTTTTTAGAGGGAAAGAGATGCCTTTGGCAGCAAAGTAGTGGGCATTATTCTAGTCAAGTTGGACATTGCTCTAGTCAAATCCTCAGCATAAATTCTTCCTTTTGAAGAAGACTGATTCATTGCATAGGAACTGTGTATTATATACATAGGCTGAGTTACAATATCATTTTAGCATAACATAAATATCCACTGGTGGAGGTACATTATACAACCCCTATAGTGAATATCAACATAGCATAGTGTATGTGGATCAATAGTCAGAGCTCATGACTAACAATCCGCTTGGCAGTTGCAATGTACAATGTGCAGAGGCAGTGCATAGAGGAATGTGAAATGATCCTCAGTCTACTTATGCTGCTGTCAGTTGGATATGACCATTATGCATTGTTCAAAAAATTGCTTTGCCTGCATTGCACAACTTACCCCTCCCCTATGTCACAGAATGCCAACCATAGTATTGGAAGAGCCCAGTTAGCTGCTACCATTCAGTGGCCAAGATCCTGCAAGGTGAAGCTTAACAGGAACCCACTTTCCATGACCATTTAGTGCCTGGTGGAAGACAGGGGCATCAGAGAAGCATCTGACTGTGTCTTTCTGGCAAAATGCAGAACAATGACATCATCCATCAAGAGGGTTACTGGGACAGAGGGACAGAGCCAAACACTTCTCTGATGTGCCCTACACACTGGTCGCTAAAAGCCCATGAAGAGGGGGGCTCCTGCAGATAAGAGGAGAACCTAGGATGAGATTTCGCTCATTGTGTGGGATCTGTAGAAAATTCTGACCTCTGTGATGACCACAAAAGTGACTTACAATGGTGTAAGTTGGATTTACACAAGCATAAGTCTCTAACAGGATGCCAGGCCAGAATTATTGAGTCCATGATAGGGAAAGAAACCTCCTGATGATACCTCCCTTTATGTACGGATGGCTTGGGCTGCATTGGCTACCTGAAGAGCCACACTTAAAGAATGAGGCCATTTCTGCCCCATACCTCAATAGTGCATTTTTCCATTACAATCCCAGCATTGCCATTTCCATTATGGTGTTGGGTTAGGAAAGCTCTCTACCACACACTTTCATCTTAAGAGGATGAGTAGAGTCATTGCCACCCACGTTCTTTCCATGCTACAACAGCATTGGCCAGTCCTTTTCCCTGCCTCACAGCTCCTCATTGGTCGGGGGGGGCGGGTTGTAAGCCATAGTAGCGCAGCAATGTTGTAACGGTATGACACGCCAGTACACTATTGCACTTTTGTGCTATAATGCTTAAAATGTATTTTAAAAAATAAAAAGTTTTAACTCAAAGAAGAAATTTAAAATAAACACAGAGAGGTGATAGATTTCAAAGTTACCATGCCACAGGAGTAGCTGGGGAGAAACAAGCTGGGCACACCTACACTTCACTCACTCCTGAATCCACAACGACAGGAAATACTATCAAGCACTGTTATGGAACCACACTGACACAGCTGATTGTATGCTAATGGAGGTGGAAAACAGTATCCCTCCAGCTGTTGTTGGACTGCAGCTCCCATCAGCACTAACCAGCATAGCCAGTGGTGAGGAATGCTAGGAAATTTGGCCCAACAACAACTGGACAGCCACATGATCCCTGTTGCTGATATGTAGGGTTAGATCAGGTGTAACATATTTGCTAAGAGGCTGAAGTGCAAATCAAAAACTCTTTAAATTTCTATTTTACCTCCCCGTTTCTTCACTGTTGCCCTTTGAGCAAGGTCTTCCATCAGCAACGTGGGAAAAATAATACCAGCTTACTTTACTGATACATTTCTATAGTACATTTTAAAGGGCTGTACAATTACTTAGTATTAATATCTGTTCCAAAAATGGGGTTGAGGATAGCAAGATCCCAAGAAAGCAGGAAATGAACCTGGAGTATATGAGTCTCAGAGAGCAAAAGGAACAATCTTTTAAGTATAAAAATCGAACTTCGGGTTTCTTCTATTTTCTCATGGATTTAAATCTCCAACAAGATATAGTGATTGTATTTTTATTGTTAAAATCTGGATGGATTTTTGATCACTCTCTCATAGAGAGGACAGAAAGACACCACATCTGCATACAACTCAGTTTGCCTAATCATTTGTAGAGCATGGATGGGGATGCAAAGCTATGGGGTGGAGGGACAGACTGATGGATGATGAGGTGGTAAATGTGCTTAGAGAAAGCACTCTTATTACTAAGGCAACCAAGAACCATTAATGGTCCAAATGGGATCTGACCTTGCTTAAGCCCTAAATTGCAGCCACATCCGTATTAAATAACACAAGCATGAATACATTTTCCTCTGTACTGCTGCTGGTGGTATAGCTAAGAAGCCTGTGCAAGTGACAATAAGTCATGGCTGGGTGTAAATAATTGCTGAGTCTCATCATTTCATCTTTGCCTTGTCTTATCCAAGCCACCTTCTTTACCCTATCCATGTGCCAAGTCTGTCTTTTACCAGCAGGAATGTTTTATTTAATTTAATTCTACGCATTATTAGCATATAACCCTGCATGTTATGCATCCTTTTCTATTACAATATTCATTAAGGAATATTGTCGTCATGTATCTTGTTATAAATGCACCCCAGGCTTGGTATGGGTCTAGTGTTTGACTGGAATTATTACTATTTTGACATTATTTCAAGGGTAGGAAGAAAAAAGCTATGATGTGCAACTTTTATGTTGGGGATGGCATAATTCCCACTCTTCTTTTTCAAAATGAGGAAGAATAAATTGTATTCTTATGAGACATCATTAATTTGTGCAAGATGCATCAAGACATACATGTTATTTAGCTAGGTTATATGCTACTTTTCCATCCAGTAAGGTACTTAAAAGGGTTTTTTAAAAGAGAGTGTGGAAAGTTAGGAAGTAATTACATATTTACAATTATAGGTCCAAAGCCTTCTCACAGTGGCAACTGTTAAAGTGACAGGCCAGTGTTCAGTATCAGCTGCTTAGCTGAACATACTGTGTTACAATTATATCTGTAATTATTTTGTATTCATGATCACTACTTAATCATAATCAGGTCTCCCCCAACCTAGTTTGCCAGGCCTCAGCTGCATGCAGAGAAGGAGATCTGTTCTGCTGGTAATCAGAGGACTGGTAACTGACATTTCTGTCAGTTTTGGCATGGAGAGGTTACTTAGGCCCTTTCTGCAGGATGTTGCCATCTCACAATGGGGACAGGAGAAGGACAGGACCATGACGAACAGTTACACATGATGTTGTTGTGATCCTGTCCTTCTCCTGTCCCCAGGCGGCACAATCACAGAGTAAATCATTGATGGATTTTCCCTTTCAATGACCCACGATCACGCTGCCATTCCACTCTTACCAAGTTTGTGGAGAGTCTGGAAGCACAATGGCTGCACTTCCTGCCCCAGCGCAGGAAGTACCCAGCTGCGCCATGACAGAAAGAGGTGAGGCCATTGTGCTTCCTGGATCATGGAGGCAGCTGGTGCAGGGGGGAGCACTGCCAGGATCCCCACAGGATGCCACCAGGATAAGGTAAGGTGTGGAAAGGGCCTTAGTTAACTATACCATACTTAATTAAGCAGCTGATTCAGATTACTGGCCATGGTTTTTAGAAGTATCTCTTTAGTTTCCTGGTTCTGAAAAATAACTACAAAATCTGAATGCCGCAAGCCACATGTCTCTCTTGCAGTGTATATGTAACATTTAGTAAATGTTACAGTTACTGGATGTGGCCACACTACATGCTAGAAGAAGAATGTCACTTGACTCAATTGCTGGTTCATGTTGTCCTTTGTGCTACTGTCTTGTACCCTGTTGTGACCGTAGAGGTAACAATATGATGGGCAGGAGGAAAGAGTATTTAATATCAGAGACCAATGGCTTATAACACTCAGATTTTAAACGCAAATAAAATGTAACTGTATCAGGCTCTCAGGCTCTGCTAAGGTTTGGTTCCAGGAACCTCTGTGGATACCAAAATGCATGGATGTTCAAGTCCCATGATATACAATGATGCAATAAAATGGCATCCTTTATATAAAATGGCAAAATCAACATTTGCTTTTTGTTCTTGTTGTTGTTTTGAATATTTTCAACCCATTATTGGTTGAATCCATGGATGCAAAATCCATGAATATATATTTATTCTCAAGAAAAGGAGAACAGCTTACAAAATTAATTAATAATTAGTAATTCTATGTAAATTATTAATAATAATTCCAACTTACTTATTAAATATCATTTTTAAAAAACTTACTAATTACCTAATGATTTTAGTCATTAGTGTCTTATTCTTATTCTGTTCTATATTAAAAATTAATACTTCTTAAAACAATAGTTCTCTATACGGTAAATAACTTTTAAACACAACAAACAAAGTAAAGCTATTATCCTATTAATCCTCTTGCAATCACAGAAATAACAAATTTAAAATTAACATTTTAAGAGAGAAAGAAAAAGAGCTATCTTTATCATCATCAAGAATCCTCAATCCCATCAAAACTTTTTCCTTTAATAACCTAATAATAATAGGCAACAAGTATTAACTTTATTTTAGGATCCAACAGTTAAGTTGTTGTTGCTGGTTTACTATCCACTGTTTGCAGCAGAGGTGGAAACCAATTTTTAGTCATGAGTAATGTTGTAGTTGTATTGCAATTTAGTTTAGTTTGATGTTTGTAGTTTTGCCTTCCCCCCCCTTTTTCCTGGTTTTTGTTTTTGTTTTGTTTTTTGGCATAGTATATTGTTGTGTAGTTTATTTTTATAGTTTATTTTCTGTATTAGTATGCTGTTACCCTGTTCTCTGGGGGTCCTGGGAGGGGTGCCCAAATAACCAAACAACAACAACGACTTGGGGAAAATTAGCTGGAGCACTCACTAAAGCTAGCGAGAGGCAGAGTAACTTAGCAGGATCTTGCAGCCCAGCGTCTACAGGGTCAGATCAGTCAAGCAGCCAGATGGTTTAGAATAGCAAAAGCAATACTTTATTGAATACAAACAAACATTAAAGACAACACAATCACACAGTTAACTAAAGAATTGGAAATAGGGATTTCTGGAGGGAAATGGGTGATACGACACCTGTCTCGTAGTCCTGGAGAGGTATGAAGATTGAGTTCGTGGATATGGAGTCTCAGTACATGGGACTGAGGGGACGGTTCGCCAGACATAGCAGCAGCAAGGTGGGATGGAACTCAGAAATGATCCAAGCGGTCCGAGGAAGGTCTCAGAATCGGGGGCTTTTATAGGGTGAATTGTGACTGTAGGCCATACCTTACAGGGTGAGAACAATGTGATTTAGGAGCGGGACAAAGCTTTGGAAAGGTCAGAGTTTAGCATGACTGTCTTAGCGCCAATTGAATAATAGTATAGCCAGTATGCAAATGCAGAGCGCTTAGCACAGCTTTGTAAGGCTGCCTGGTCGGGGCAGGGCGCCTTTGTTAGTATTGCGCATAAGCAAAAGGGTGTTTGCCGGAGAGGTCCCTGAAGCGACAAACCGGCTCTGTTCGGCCTGCCTAGGTGGAGAATGGAGTGTCCAGCAATCATCGGTCACGCCTGTTTACGTGCTTGTCCAGAGGCCTTGCAAACACGTGGAGCGGGGTGGCAGAGGAAAGTCGAATGGTTCGATATCAAAACGATATCAAGTGCTATCTCCGGGTAGCCCTGGACCGCAGTAACAATGCTCTTTGTACTGTTAACTGTGTTTTTTATTCTGTTTTTCTCTATTTCTCTTTTATTATTCAATAAAAAAGGACCAAAAAAAAGGAAAACAAAGAAAAACAATATGCTAATCTTAAAAATTGTAACTGTTAACAGTACCTATTTTGCAATAACAAATGTAACTGTTTAGTTCACAAAATTGGCTCTCCAGGTTTTGATCCCAGATGCCTTTAGCAAGAGACCTAAGGTATTCTTTTCTCCTTACTGCCACACAGTGTAAAAACCTGAAAATATTTGATACAATATTATTTACTTTAAATTATAGCTAATGTTAGTACAGAAAAAAACACCCAGCCAAATTAATAAAAATGTAAATAATAAGCAGCATCTACAGTAGTAGCAACCCAGCACAAAGTAGCAGGAACCAGTGTTCAGAATCTAAATTAGGCACAGATGATTAGATTTGGTATCTAGAAGAGAAACATCCTGGAAATGCATGCTATCCTGAATTCAGTTGAAGGGAAGGAAGGAACACTGTAGAGGTGTTAACCATTAAAAGCAGCAGAGAAGCAAACCACTGAACTTATACCAGTATTGATGCTTTCTGAACCATCCAAGGAAAGTGTTCCATAACTATGGGTTCAGTCATCTCAAAAGAATTTAAATAGTAATCTTAACCCACTAAACTCCATGGTGCTTTTCCTTGCGTAAAAATATGTGGGATAGCAGAGTTAGAATCATGTCCAAGTTTTGCTTAAGAAGCATCATTTTGAATGTTATAAGGAAATAACACTCTGTCTTCTTGAATGTTGGCTTCAGTGATTTCTACTTATGTCAGTGAAGATGTTCCCGAATGCAAAAGGAATCCATAGGATGTTAGCCAGATTTATTTTAAAAGTATTCTTTGGAACTAAAGAGCAGGCTGCGTTGTGATCTGAACCCTGCAATATTTAACCTACAGTAGAATTTACATTTAACCACAGAACATTGATAAGCATGTAATAAATGGATTTAAAAAAAAAAATCAAATACTTTGCAATCTTCTGAATGACATTTGTACAGTTAAGCAATTGCTTCTCATCTATTTTCAGAATTGTTGTGAATGAAGACTTATTCAAGTCCTGGACTGTCTCTTTATGGTTATTCAGTAGGTTAATACTGCCCTTCAGTGGCAGACCCCAGTATAACATTATGAGTAGCTAGCATTTGTAAATACAACCAGATTCGTAGGTTTGATATTCGTGGGTGTGACTTTTGCAAATTTGATTATTCACATTTGAAGGTCCAGGCCTTCCCTCTCCTCTTTGTTTGGCACCACCATTCCTCCCCCAGATCCTCAGACCAGGAAAACTCCACCCAGTTTTAGAGACACACCAGCAGCCTCTTGCCACACTGTGCCTCCTCCTAGTTTTCTTCCCCTCCTCTTCATGTCTCTTTCCGGTCCTAACAACACTAACCCCTCACTTCTCTTCCTGCACACACTGGAAATTTCAAGCCTCTCCCAGAGTTTCAGCCCAGGAAAATTCAATGGTGTTTTAACCTTCTCTTGTCCACCTCCGATGCCTCTCTCCAGTCCCAACAATATCAACCACTCACTTCTCTTCCTGCACACATTGGAGACTATCTAGCCTCTCCCAGATTCTCAGAGCTGGAAAACTCAACTGATTTTTAACCTTCTCTTCCCCTTTCCTCCTTAACAGCTCTCTCCAATCCCAACAACAGCAATACTATGCTTCTTTTCCTGGCATGGTGGAAACTTCACCCCTCATCCAGATTCTTAGACCAGGAAAACTCAACCAGGTTTTGTTAGGACTGGAGGCCATTTCCGCACTAGACTGTTATAGCACTATCATTCCACTTTCAACATCCTATGGACTCCTGGGGTTTGCGGTTCTGGGAGGGGCCAGGTGGAATAATAGCGCTATAACAGTCTAGTATGGAAATAGCCAGAGAGAGGCATGAGGAGTTGGAGGAGAGAAAGTTAAAACTCAGTTGAGTTTTCCTGGTCTAAGAGTCTGAGAGAGGCTTGAAGTTTCCAATGTGTACAGGAAGAAAAGGGAGGGGTTGCTGTTTTTGGAACTGCAGAGCATCATGGGGAGGTGGGGAAGAGAAGTGGGGGAAGGCACTGGATGGTGGGAGACTGCAGGAGACAGGATGGAGGAGGGGGAGTAGGTGAAGGATGGTGGGGAGCTCCATTGGCCATCGCTGTCCCTGTTAGCTGGTTCTAAAATGGGCTTCAGTTTATTCCCAATATTTTCACTTTCACTGGGTCTTGTGCCTCTAACTCTCACGAAAGTGGGTAGAGTACCGTAGTGTGTAAAATAATCTGTCTGAAGCCTTAATAAGTAAGATCCCTGCTGGGTCAGACCAAAAGCCTACCTAGGCCAGCATCCCATTTATACAGGAGCCAAACAATTGATCTGGGGATGTCCATGAGTGACACATGGAAGTCTCCCTCTCCCTATGTTGTTCTATATCAAATAGTTATTTAGAAACATGGTGTATGGTATACTCCAAAAAACTTAGCTTGGACTGAAAACGTTAGAAACCCAGTTGTTTCTCTAAATATCCATATATTGTTATTTACCTGTCATGACTAAAATCTCTCACAATCTGTTCTTGAAAGAGCATACTTCAAAACATTAATAGACATTGCATTTGGACAGCATAGATCAATGCAGCTATAAAAAGGAACAGTAAATGTTTTTTCTCATTCCCAAGTCAATCAATAACACCAGATCTATTCTTTCATATGGATTGGAAGTTTAAAAGCTTTTAGCATTGGGGCTGTGGTTTGGTTATGCTGGAGACAGAAATACCTCAAAGGAACTTTAAAACCGAAATCTAGACCAAAATCAGTGAGAGGGGTACTTTGCTGTGCTTTGGCCAAAGTAGACCTAACTTTTGTCACATAGTTTATCTTTGCCTACTTGATTAGTAAACAAATAAATAGACAAGGCAGAGAAACAGAGGCAAAGAGGAACTATGGTACAGAATGGAAAAGTCATCCAGACTCCCCCAGCCAACATGATTAAAAGTGGCTGGGGAATTCTGAGAGTTGCAATGCAAAGAAAAGTACCGTTTCCAGACTCTGGATCCAAGTGATCAATTTTGCTAGAGATCAGCCATGATCAACATCTCGAGGGCTATCTTCTGATTTTGCCCACTCTTTCTTCACGATAATGTGGCTATATTCTGTACAGCTACTATTTGCAGCAGACTACAAATCAATGTGAATGGTTATGGCAAGCAAATTATAGTAAGTAATCTGTGGCATCAGGGTTTGTGAAGAATGTTCTTTCCTCACCTTCATTTGTAACATGCATCACCCTTCTTTCTTTGAATTGAGACTTCATGGGATAAAGTACATTAACATGCTACTGTTCAGGTCACATTTTGACAATTAATTTAGCACTGTCAGATAGGGAGTGTTTCAGAGCTTGGACATGTCATTTTGGACTCCAGCTCCCAGAATCTCACAGGCAGCATGGCCAGTGACTGTGCCGGCAGAGAAACTCTGGGAGTCATAGTCCAAAACTGTAAATTTTCTCAACCCTGTATGATGGTAGCAAATCCACCATTTATAATGGGAGGAAGCTTCAACTGGCATCAACCCAATTAGATGATAAAGAGAGTAGCTGTAGCAGCTGTCAAACAGCACTTCTCTTTTCAATGCTGGGCCCATGGGCTTTAATTGAAGACAAAATAAAACAGACGTGGTATCAGGGCTAGTGGGTTCTATAGAGCCCATAGACCATAGCTATTGCTGCACTTTGACAGGACATTGACAATATCTATACGAATAGGAGTGCCAGTGATTGAATCCACCAACTCAATTATAGCAGCTTTAACTGCTATAATTGGGATCCTGGGACTTGTATTTTCATAAAGTACTTATAATTCTGATCTACAGAGCTTTAAAACTTTGGATTGCCAAAGTGAAAACTGGAGAGAGCTCCTGTACCTTGAACATTTGTGAAGAAGAGGCAATTTCAGCAGGTATTGCTTGGCAGGCCCCCACAAACCCGAACCAGCTGCTGAACTTCCCTCTTCTGCACAACCGTTAAAGCTAAAGGATCTCTGTCCAATTTTCACTCTGGCAACTTTAAAACCCCAGGGTGAAGCCATGGCAGTTACACAGGGGTCAAACTGCTATAAATGCACAGCATAGATATATGCTGTATCCAAGTCATATCACCAATAGAGGTATTCGCATACAAACCTAATCACATTTCTTGCTTCTACAGGCATCTTTGTGCAGATGCAGAAACCTCTGCCAATGGCTGAATAAAATTGCACACTTCCTTTATCTGTCCCCTTTTGCCAACACCTAAACTGAAAGCATTTTTAAAGCTCATAAATAAATTCCATCTATTCAAAGGCAGATATGTTATGATTACAGCTTGTGTGAGTTTTATACTCCTTAATCAGCAAGCCTTCCTAGCAATAGTACTAATAATCTTTAAAATGGACATCATTTTTGCATGTCCCCCATCAAACCAAATATCTATTTCATCATAAGTGTTCAAATATTATGCTGATTTTTTTAAGCTATTTTGAGGTGGGGTGGGAGGAAGTTGTTTTATTATCTATTTTAAGAGGAACAGGCCTCTGCATTTCCAGAACTGCACGCAGGGATTGTTCTTGCACACAGTCACACAGAAAATGCGTGAGGTAAGATAAAGGGAGGGAAGTCTTCCAATAAATAGACAAAGCTATGTCTTTAAGAGGAGGTTCCTCATTGTCCAACCATACATACGCCATTTTGATTGATCATTGTCATTTAAAATTCTTTTGGTAGTTATGAGAATATTAGGATGCCCTTGTAACCCTACTGTCTGCAAAGAGGATGCAGCTTCTAAGGAGCGGGCCATGTTAGCTTGACTGTCTTGTTCTGTCTTTTACACACTCAAGCAAAAAACTAGATCTTCTTTGAGAATGGCTACAGCACTGTAACATAGAGACATGCATATGCAGTCAAGAGATCTGCCCAGCATACAACAGAAGGTTGCCTCCAAGGCAGCTCTACATGTTAAAATGCCCCCTTCCCTGCCTTGTTCTTCCATGTTTCCAGTACTTATACAAAACACATGCAAAATGCAAGCTGGAAGTGGAATTAACTGAAAGGATACAAGATCCTGTGAAATAAAAGAAGAGGATGCTCTGATTGAAACTGAAACTTCATCATATAAATGAAGTTGGTCAGAAGGAAGGTATATTTTGGAACTTTCTGAATTTCTGAAAATTAAGAAGAAGTCATCTGTACAACTGAAATGACTGGTTTAATTAAATGGAAACTTTAGGATCCAAGCTTACATCCAGTTGCCAGTCCCAACTAGAGTGGACCCACAAAACAATTGGGGACTTGGCAATTGAACCTTCACTAGGTGCTGTTGATTTAATGGATCTGCTGTACTTGGGACTAACAAGTAAATTTTATTGTGTTTTTGGCCATTCTGGCAGTTTATAGGTCTAAAATAACATTCATCATAGGACTCTTCATAAAAGACTTGCCTTTGTTTGCAGAGAAGAGAGAGCTGAATTCTCACCCTCCCCACCAAGGTAATAGGTTCCTTTGTCAAACTACTTCAACCGCTAAGATCTTTCTCCGAATATTCCACTGAAATCCACCCTCCTCTAACATATGCCCATTAGATCTAGCCCTGTTGTCTGTGGCAGGAAAGAAAGTTCTCTTCCATCATCTGCAGGACAACCCTCCCATTATCTGAAGAATGTCACTTACGCCTACTGCTATCTTATCTTCTCCAGGTTAACATAAGTAGTCCATTCAACCTTTCCTCCTAGTATTCACTTTCCATCACTGATTATCATTATTGTCCTCCTCTGAACTCATTTACCTGCATGCATCCTTATTAATGTGTAGCACCTGGTACTAGACACAGCACAAAAAGAAGTTCAAATTAATGCTAAGTAGTCAGAGTGCACTGTTGCATTTGTATCCTGCCTGTTGACTTTTCATTGGCAACTGGTTGGCCAGTAGGCCATTTCTACCCTTGAACAGTGCTATTATTCTACTGTCAACATCCTATTGAATTCTAGGGTTTGCAGTTTGGGGAGGGACCTTTGTCTGGTGCAGAAATGGCTTAAGTTAACAGAATTTTAGACAGGAAGTTGTAGTCTATGGCCTGATCCAGCATTGCTCTCTAGTGCAATCAGTGACATCTCTTTCTTGAACTAGAAGAAACTTTAAGTAAATGCTAAGATACACATTCTGCAGCATTGTGCAAGAGTCTAGCATATGGAAACAGGATTGTTATTTTCACGGAATGCCATTTAATAAGAGTAAAATACACAACTGCACCTGTACAACTTGCCTTCTGCTGTTATAAGAGGAATGTGGATTACGCCTAAAATCATTTCTTCTTGAATTAAACGGAAGGGTATCAGAATCACTGCATACTCTTCAACTTCCCTGATTCATCAGGGACAATCCCAAATAATCCTTTGTCTTCCCAATTTTTCAGCTGCTTTTAAAATGTCCCAGTTTCTCTCTCCTCTCCCCACTTGTCTCTTTGTCATCACCTTACTTCGGTGGCTCTAAACTGAGACCAAAGTGCAAAGGTAGATTGCATTCAGTTAACTTGGTGGAGAGAAGAGGAGAAGAGGGGATAGAATCACACACTTCGCAGCAGGGGCAGGCAAAAACAAATGCATACAGCATCTCCTAGCTTCATACTTTTTCCACCTTGACTACACTCTCATGTTGCTTGGCCACATGTGTCCCCAGTTTCATCTGTGAATTGTTGGTGGATATGCCACTGAGAGCAGGTGATCAGATTTTCTAAAAAGATTGACACCTGTACTTTATTACAGCAACTAGTTTTGTAGGAGTTGGCAAGGCTCCATCTGCTAAAATCGCCACTTTTACTTAAATGTGAATGGTAGATAACTCACTTTGTTAGTGGTTGCTCTACCTGCAGTGTGACTACCAGCAAGCACTGTTAGGGGTAACAACCAGGTTCTGTGTAGGAAAGTGTGGAGTCTCTCATGTGAGTAATTCATCTTCTCTCACTCATTCTAGTGCAGTTGCCCAACCACCCAAACAGATGCATTATGAGGCTAAAAAACCACTGAGAGCTACTTGGTAAAAGGGGGAATGTAACAAACAGGAAGAACCAGTCTGATGTAGTGGTCTGAGTGTTGGACTAGAACACTAGGAGTCCATGGTTCAAATCTCCACCCAGCCATAGAAACCTATTAGCTGACCTTGGGCAAGTTGCATCCTCTCAGCCTAAGAGGAAAGCAAGTGCATATCCCCTCTGAATAATTCTGCCAAGAAAAGCCTGTGATAGGGTCACCCTAGGGTTGCCGTATGTCAGAAATGACTTAAAGGCACCCAACAACAAACAAAACAGAGGTATCACATTCACTCCTAGACATCAGACTCAATCTCACCACCTGCTGTTGTCCAGCTTGCCAATGTTCATGCCAATGTGAAAGAAAAGGTTTCCTTTGACATTGTTTCCTTCTACAATGCAAAGGCAGATGAGCTTTAAGCCCTCACAAGTGGAAAGAAAAGCAGCAAAGAAAAGATGTGCCAAGAAAGCCAGGGAAACAATGACTGTACTAAAAATCCTTCGCTGGCATCAAGTGCTGCTATGTGACTAATGCTAGGGACAAATGGCAGTTGAGCAGGAATCTTGTTGCAGCTTCCCAGAAATCTTGTAGCAGTACTAAGAAAATGTGCCAGCCAGCTGACGTCCGTATGCTGGCAGGAAAAGACTGCTTGTTAATGCCAGCAGCTGCCTTAGAAACTACTTGCTGAAGGGATTAGTGCGCCATGTCTTCCATTTTGCATTGGGCTTCAAACATCAAGCAGCCCTGACCTCAAGAGGATGCACTGCAGTTTCAGGGGGAAACAAGCTCCTTTATGGCTACACACTAAACTTAAGTTTGTTTTAATTCCTTCTGCCCAGGAGAAACTTGGGAAGCATAGGAGGGCTGAAAGTAATAAAAGTCTTTAACAGAAAAGTTTCACCTGGCCAGTTTGTAGGACCTGGTCATGACTGTGGCAGAAAGAATGTTTCAAAGTGGGATCCATAATGAAGCTGAGATATTCAAGGCTTCAGCCAGCCTGGAACAAATGCCTATAAAGAATTGTTCAGAACCTCAAGCAGAGAGAATATTGCAGCAAAATAATTACAACAAAATTACTGCAAAATAATACACCAATATACCCTCCAACATTTCACAGATGAAAACCGGAACACGTGTAACCAAGGAATGTCAGAGAGTGGTCAAGATGACAAAGGTTACGAATGGAAAAAAAACCCCAGACAATCTAGGAGAAACTGCAGCAGTTTTCTTTTTGCATGAGTCTACAGGGAAGGGGAAGATTTCCCTCTCCCCTCTCCCTTGTTTGTTGAGCACAAACTACTTTTGTGCTTTAAACTCAGCTTGTAACAATTGAAGTAAACTATAGACAGACAGGGAAGGTGGAAGAGAAAAGAGAAAATGGGACATTTTAAAAGCAGCTGAAAAAGTGGGATGAGAGAGGATTAATTGAACCTGTCTCTGCCAGATTGGGACAGCTGGAGGATGGTCCTAGGTAGCTAGGTTTAGTTGGTTAGTCTTTATAGTAATGTTTGTAACTTAGAGAGGAAGAAAAGGTAAAAGTTTTCAGAAGGGAACTAGCACATTTTTTGCCTTTCCACCTTCCAGAAATGTAGACCCACTGTGGTAAAAAGCAAAAGGCTCATGTTTGTAGCTGGCTGCTTGCATTAGTAATGAGTGCTTCAGTGCCATATAATGCAAGAAGCATATCCTCCTGTTGGGAGTGGCAACCTTTGCATGCCTAATTAAATGGCTACCCGTATTTTCCGGCGTATAAGACGACTGGGCGTATAAGACGACCCCCAACTTTTCCAGTTAAAATATAGAGTTTGGGATATACTCGCTGTATAAGACTACCCCTCTTCCAACTTACACCAAATAAAAATTAAAAAAACATCAGATTTGATTTCAGTATGGTAATTTTAATTCAAATGCTTATGACATGCAGGTAGACTTGGATTCCCGGAATCCTTACTCACCCACTTAATGAACAAGGGGAAGAGAATTAGAGAACTAAAAGGATATCAGCCAAATCTACATTTCAAGTAAAAATTGGAAATCATTCATACTTGGGTTTCACCACAGTCCTTAATTTATGCTTGCAGCTTTGGGTATAATCTTATGCATAAGTTCTACTGATTTTGTTTTCCAATGAGGCATGGGCACATTTAATAATGATATTCTCAGCTATAAACTTTGTGTTGTGTTTTTGTGTGTATATACATATAATTATGTGTGTGTGTTTCTTTACATGTGCACACACACATGTGTGCCATGGTGGCTGTGCTGTCAGCTTCTTTGTTTCTAAATTTTAAAACCTAAGGCTAGTATGTATACATCTGTACATTTGCAGATCTACTTTATACTCCTTTAGAGGACAAACTCCATTAGATATGCACTTACTGTACTTTGGATTATAAATCTTACCATTTAATGGTAATTCAGTGAACAGTTATTGCTTCAGTGGCCTTTTTTCTCCTCTCCCCCCACCTTTTTTTTTTTTTTTGGTCCCGTCGCACTTGTGAAATAGGGTTACCCTTTACAAGTGTCGCCTCCCTAGATTCATCTTTTGTACTTGATCTGTTGTTCCTAGTGTGTCGGTGAAAGTGAAAAGGAAAAAAACAGGGATGGAAAAGCAGCCCTCAGAATAAATGTGGGGGGAGGAACTATCTGTGTGCAGAGTATAGCAGTGAAGGAGACCTCACATTTTAACATCAATTTGACAGATTAAAATTTTGCTGTAAAGGTACATTTTCCTTAACCCCTATTCACATCCCATTTCCCCCCATAATACTGGGTAGACTGTATTTGAATGACCATGGCACAGAAAAGGTATTTCAGTGATGCAAGTCTTTCTCTTTCTCCCTCCGTCTCTCCTGCTCCATGGACCGGATAAGAATTTCCTTGACTTCTTCCTCTTTTTCTGCTTCTTTTCTCTCTGCTGCTGCTCCTCCTCTTCTCTCCCTACCCCCACCTCAATGCTGTATAAAACATTTCCTCAGTGAAGAATGAGGATATAAAGCAATTTTTAAAAAAATTTCAGGAAATAATACCAGAGGATGGAACCAAGTGAGTCCCAGGAAATGCAGAAGGTGCTATCTTCTCACATCCAGCCTGTCCCTAACAGGAAAGGGGCAAAGCATGGAATTCCACCCCCCCCACGAGGTTAAAAAAATACAATGATGGCAAGGACAGTTAAGCTGGGACATATGAGACTTAAGGGAGGCTAGGGGCCCCTTTGCTGGCAGACTGGGATGCTACTTCTCCGTCGGAGAGCTGGAGGATACGCTGCAGCTCCTCGTCTTCTTCCTGGCATTGGTGCTCTTGTTCCTCCTGCTCCCTTGATGATAGCTCCATGGCCAGACGCATCTGCTCGTCAAAGCTCGGGTAGGGTGGAGGCAAGGCTGAGGAGCTGCCCCCATTGTTACTGAGAGCTGGGCTGCCTTCAGGAGGAAGGCCGCCATTGCCACCTCCTGTCTCTGCTGTGCTCAGACCTGGTCCTGACTGAAGGAACATGGTCTCCTGGATAGCCCTGAGACGAAAGAAGGTCCACGGCTGGCAGGAACCGCGACGGAGGCAGTGGCGGCGGCAGCGGTTCTCCCTGGGCGGGGGGGAAGGTCCGCAGCCGGCAGGAACCGCAACAGAGGCGGCGGCGGCAGTTCTCCCCGGGCGGGGGGAGCTCCCCGGCGTATAAGACGACCCCCAACTTTTGTAAAGTTTTTCAGGGGTTAAAAGGTTGTCTTATACGCCGGAAAATACGGTAGTTTGTTTGCATGTCTATTGTAAGCATAGAGAGATAGCCTAGAGAAAAAACTTCCTGTTTGTTGGTTAACACCTCTTCCTCCAGCACGTACACATTCTTTGTTCTTAAAAGGTTCTCTTGCCATTTACTCCCCTCTTTTTTCCTCTGCCTTTTGTCCTGAAAGCATGCTCTGAGTCTCCTAACAGGGATTATTTTCAACAAGCATGTGAGTGCTTGATTTTCTTCCTACCTTCTTCAAGAATTGAATCTGTGTAGACCATGCACAAGATTTTGTGAGTAAGCTCTTTTATATTTAACCAAACTGTTTTTGTGTTTATTTTGAGCTAAATTAAGTGTGTTTGGGGTGGAGTTAAAGAAGTGGGACTGGTGATCTGTTCAACTTCCGTTTTTTGTGCAATTACTAAAATACTCTGCTGATTGAGAGTCTCATTACCAAAGTCTCTCAATTTCCCCAGCACCTCCAACATTTCACAGATGTAAAAGCACTCTAAAATAACCGATGGTAATGTTAGGTGCTGTTCCTCAGTCAGCATGCATATTGATTCAGGAAAAATGTACAGCTTTCCCACCAAATTCATGGGTTTGACCTTCACAAATTTGATTATTCGCAAGCTGCTTGTGTGCCTCCCCCTCCCCATTCTCCTCTTCTCATTCCCTTGCCTTTTGCCCAGGTGTGCTCTGCCCTCTTTCTCCAGGCCTGAGCAAAAGTAAAAGGAATGAGAGAGGGAGCACCACATGGAAAGAAAGAAGGCACGTGCATGCCTCCTCCCCCATTCCCTTGCCTTTTGCATGGGCACAGAGACTGTGCACCAGGGCAAAAGGAAAGAGAATGGAGGAGGCACACATACCCCCTCAGTTCCATTGCCTTTTGCCCAGGTACAGAGAAGGAGTGCTGAGGCAAAAGGCAAGGGAATGAGAGGGGGAGCACTGCATGTGGAGGAGGACAGTGCACATGTGCGCTTCCTCCAGTCCTTTACCTTTTGCCTGGGCAAGGAGAACATGTGCTGGGGCATAAGGCAAGCGAATGGGGGGAGGCATACATGCCACCACCCCCATTCCATTGTCTTTTGTCTGGGTCTGGAGAAGGCATGCAGAGGCAGAAGCCAAAGGAAGAGGAGGAGCGTCGTGCTCAGAGAAGGAAAGTGCATGCATGCCTTCTCTCCCTTCACCATTCCCTTGCCTTTTGCCTGGGCACAGAGAATGCACACCAGGGCAAAAGGCAGAAAAATGGAAGCAAGCACACATGGCTACACTCATTCCCTTGCCTTTTGCCATGACATGGAAAATGCATGCTGAGGCAAAAGTCAAAGAAATGGGAAGGAAGGCGTGTGTGTGCCTTCCTTCTCCATGCATGGTGATCCCCCCTCCCATTCCCTTGCCTTTTGCCCATGTGCAGAGAAGGAAGACAAGTGCACCCAGGCAAAAGGCAAGAGAATGGGAGGGGGAAGCCACAGAAAGGAATGAAAAGGGAGCGTGGGGGGAGTTATTTGTGTTTTTTTCACTTTTGCAAAGGTTCTACACCTGAGCCCTCATGAAAGCGGAGGGACCACTGTCCTGTATGGAGTAATTCACCATGAGATATATCAAAATCAATGAATTGTTGTGCTGTTGTTCCTCAGCTGTACATATTTGTTTTGTTCACTGTCTTGCTAAATCTCTACTGTTCTGTTTAGACTATCAAATCTCCAGCAATAAGAAAGATCCTGTCCTTAATCAATATAGTAATAAGTAATGCCATTTGGCTGTTCTTAGGATGAATTGCAACTAATTTCAGATCAATAACAACATAAATCAAAAGCTCAAGTTGTTTCATTGTTTTTACAACATTTTACATTGTTTCTTTTGTTGCTGATGCTGTTGCAATTGTTGTCATCTATGGGAAAAGGTGAATTTTGTTAAAAGAGTATTGATTTTCAGAGTAATATATTTGTGAATATCCCTCTTAAGTCTGAAATGGCTTGAAGATGCTGATCAAATGTTCTGACAATATGTATAGGCTACACAACCTTCACTTAAGTGTGGTTTGCAAGACATCTCTGTGCCCATTGAAATGCAGATTGTTAACATCACTTATGACCAGGAGAGGGAAGCAGTCTCCAACTCTTAAGTAAAGGGACATGCAAACATATCTTTCTGGTATCAGTTCTAAAGTAATGCGGTGCTGAAAGTCAAACAAGCAGAAAATTCTGTTAACAGCAAGGGAAAGAAATAGGAAATACAGTGGGCCTTCATTATCCGCTAGAGTTTGGTTCCAGGACCCTCCATGGATAGCAAAATTTGTGGATGCTCAAGTCCCATTATGGACAGTGGTGTAGTAGAATGGCATTCCTTATAAAAAATGGCAAAATCAATGTTTGCTTTTTGGATTGTGAGGGAATACTTTAAAGCCGTGATTGGTTGAATATCTAGATACAGAATCTTCAGGTATGGAGGGCCAGCTATCATAAATGGGCAGTTCCTCATTGTGCATACCATCTGTCACCCATTCCTGGTCCTGGAGGCTGGCAGTGAGGTAGACTCAAGTCAGTTGACTCAAACTCAAGTCAGACTTAAGTCACTTCAGTGACTCGACTTGGACTTGACTCGGCAAAAATTACACACTGACTTGACTCGACTTGAGACTTGCATATTTTTAGTTACTGACTTGCTGCCCTTGGTTCAGTAACATAACACATTCATCCAGAAACCTTACAACTTGCTGGTCACATGGTGATCTGTCTCAAGCCCAAAGTGTGGACACATTTCTCAGAGGGAACAGCAAATGGGTTAGGCAATGGGCTTGAGGTGGGGTTGAGGTCTGCTCAGCAGGCAGTCACTGCTACATATAGGAGGAGCTTTCTAAAACTTTTCCAAAGAGCAGAAGGCAAGACGCATGCCTGGACTGTAGGGTGTGTATCTCACAGGGGAACGGAAAATGTTTTAGGCAATGGGCTTGAAGAGGAATAATCCTTCCTTCTAAGGCTCTTTAAGCTTCAGTAATGGGGAATAAAAAGAATCCTATTTCCCCACTTCTGAAAAAGCCTTCAGCTTTGCAAATGGGAAGTAAGAAGGATCCTATTCCCCACTCCTGAAAAATCCTCCAGCTTTGGAAATGGAAAGTAAGAAGGATCCTATTCCCTACTTCCAAATCTGCAGACTCTTTTATGCTCATTGGCACAAAAGCCTCCAGTTTCATGAAGGGGGAGTAAGAAGGATCCTATTCCCCACTTCCAAAGCTGCAGATGGCAAAATCACAAAAGTAGAGGGCTGGCTCTACTTAAATTGTTAAAACTGACTTTGTTCGACTCTGTCCAGAAATTCCAGAATACAAGTTGGGGTATAAAGTTGGCTCCCAGATTTGAGACTCGGCTTAAAAGTATCTTGCAAGAACTTGAGACTTGACTTAAGACTTGGACTAAAAGACTTAAATACATCACTGGAGGCTGGTCCTTTGTTGTTGTTGTGGTTAACTGCTGTCAAGTCAACTTCAACTTATGGCGACCCTATGAAGGAAGGACCTCTAAGTCACCCTATCATCAATCTCCCTGCACAAGTCTTCTAGACTCAGGGGCATGACTTCCTTGATTGTGTCTCTCCATCTGTGATACGGTCTTCCTCTTTCATACTGGCTTCTATGTTACTGTGGTAGATAAACCCTATCCCGGGGTCTACAATTTAATATTAAAAATGTCTCCACATGCTTGAGAGGTCCCCTGAACGAGCACGTAGGCGGGCACGGTCAAATGGCTGAAAATAGGAAAAACCTGGTCAGGTCAGTAAATCCATAGCTACGTAGCCCCAGGAGACTTCCAGACATGTAAAACATAAAATACACAAAGGGTCTTCAGCCCCGAGGAGCCAGCTTGAAGGGATTAACGCATCTGACAAACAGCCCATCAAGCAAGGACAATTTGCATACAGCTGAGGCTTTGACAATCCCGGCAAAGCCAATCATGCAAAGGACATTGACATATTGGAGCTTTGTTCTATCTCCTCCACCTATTGTTCTCCCCGGGAAAGGATTAGCCCTCCAGGTATCTTTTCCCCCATAAATAGACCCGGTTTTTGAGCGGCTTTTTGGATCGCTCCCGGCTTCCCAGCAAACCGTCCGTTGAGCTATCTCCTCAGCCCTCCATATACTGAGTCTCATCTCTCTCTCCGCTGCTGTTTCGGACCTCCAGACTTCAGGACCAGATGCAGTATTCCTCAGCTGTAACTCTCCAAAGCCCCCTATCCAATTTCCTCTCTTTTATTCCTCGCTAGGTCTTGAGTGAGTGAGTGCGTACGTGCATATGTGCACAAGTCTTTATTTTTAATAAAATCATTTATTAGACAATTTTGCTTGGTTTCTGGCTCAGCCTGACCCCGTAAAAATTGGGTGAAAGATCTCGCTAGGTTACCCTGCCTCTCGTATGGTGCTTGGCTTGTGCTCTGGCTAGTTTCCATTCCTCATCACGTGGAGCACATTGAGGTATCCCCCAAGGGACCCCAGAAATCAGGGTAACATCTACCTTACCAAGTATTAATATTTTTCTAGTAAGTCATGTCTTTTCATTATATGTCCAAAATACAACAGTCTCTGCTTAGTCATCTAGGCTTCTAGGGAGAGTTTGATTTGTTCTAGGACCCTTTCGTTTATCTTTTTAGCTGCTCACAATATCTGTAGAGCTCATTTCCAGCACCACATTTCAAATGAGTTGATTTTCTTCCTATCAGTTTTCTTCACTGTCCAGCTTTCACAACCATACATAGAAATTGGACATGCGGTGGCATGGGCAATCCTAACTTCAATATTCAATGATATATCTTTACACTTCAGGGTCTTGTCTAGTTCCTTCATAGCTGCCCTGCTGAGTTCTAGTATTTTTTCTGATTTCTTGACGGCAGTCTCCATTCTGATTTATGACTGAGCCAAGGTACGTAAACTTTCAATGTCTATTTCAATCTCTTCATTCATTTACTTCAAGGTTACCTAAATCATCCATGGTCATTATTTTTGTTTTCTTGATGTTCAGCTGTAATCCTGCTTTTGCACTTTCTGCTCTGACTTTCTTCACAAATCCTTCCAAGTTTTTGATATTTTCTTCTGGTAGATTGGTGTTACCTGCATATCTTAAATTGTTGATGTTTCTTTCTTCAGTGTTCACACTTCTTTCCACTGAGTCTAATCCTGCTTTGTTCAGCAAACAAATTAAACAAATAGGATGATAAAATGCAGCCTTGCCTCTCCCCGCTTGCCAACTATCAACCATTCCATTTCTCCATATTCTGTCCTAATTGTAGCCTTTTTTCCTGGGTAGAGGTTATGCATCAGGACAATCAAATGTTGTGGCACACCCTTTTCTTTAAGACTGATCCATAGTTTTCCATGATCTACACTGTCAAAAGCTTTGTTATAATCTATGTAGTACAGGCTGATTTTTCTTCTGAAATTCTTTAATGCGCTCTATTATCCAGCATATGCTTGTAATATGATCCCTAGTGCCTCTTCATTTCCTGAACTCAACTGGACATCTAGCATTTCTTGCACCATATATGGTAAAAGTCCTTGTTGTAGAATTTTGAGCATCACTTTGCTTACATGGGAAATTAATGCAATGGTCCTTACAATCCCTGCTGTCTCCTTCCTTGGGGACTGGAATGTATATGGAGTGTTTCCAATCTGTGGGCCATTCTTTCACTCTCCATATTTTTTGACACATTTTAAATAGAAGTAGAGTAGATTCTCTCTGTGTAGCTTCAAGCAACCTATTGATGTGCCATCTTTTTCTCCTGATTTATTTCTCCCAAGTGCTCTGAGTACAGCTTCTGCTTCATTTTCTAAAACTGTAGGTTCATCTTCAAATGGTTCTTCCTTGAATGAATCTGTCATCCTTTCATTTCTCTTATATCGTTCTTCAGTGTATTGTTTATATCATCTTTTTATTTGTACTTGATCATATAATGTGTTCCTCTGCTGATCATATTGCAGCCCCACTCTTGGTTTAAATTTCCTTTTGATTTCTCAAGATCCCATGGAAGATGTATTTTACTCTTCCTTTTTCATTGTCATCTTCTATTTCTCTGCATTGATTATTATAGTGGTTCTCTTTCCTGCACAAAAGTCACTGTCACCTTTTACTTTTGCTTCTCATCTGTCCTTAACCATCTGAAAAGTTTCATCTGTCATCCACTGAGGCTTCTCTGTATTTTTGACTTCAGATTGCATTCCTGCCTGAAAATGCCCCTGCCTTCATTCCAGAATTCTGATGGTTCTCTTCATTTAGGCTTAATAGTGCAAATCTGTTTTTTTTTACATTGTTTTTAAACTTATCTGTCTGGTGATGGTTGCTTTTTAGATTATCTTTAAATTAAATTTTACAGGAATATTCTCCAGTTTGTATTTTGGCATGATGGTTGGTTTAGCATTCTCCTTCAGCTTTATTCTTAATTTTTTATATATATATTAGCAGTTCATGTTTTTTCATGCACAATCTGCTCCTGACCTTGTTTTTGCAAAGAGAATGGAGCTTCTCCATCTTCTGCTTCCAATTATATAGTCTATCTGATTTCTATACTGACCATAAGGTGAGGTCCATGTATACATTTGCCTCTTTGGTTGCCTGAATAATGTGTTTGTGATGTACAAACTGTTGGCTTCACAAAATTCAATCATTTGCTTTCCTGCTTCATTTCTTGATTCTAGCCAAAATTCTCTTACAATGTTTGGTTCTGCTCTGTTTCCCACTTTTGTGTTCCAATCACCTATGATTACCAACATATCCTGTATTGGTATGTCATCAGTTTCCTTCTGGAGTCCAACATAAAATCTTTCAGTGTCTTCCTCTGTGATTGGAGCATAAACCTAGATTATGGTTATATTGATAGGTTTTCATGGAAGTCTCATTAATATCATTCCATTAGAAAGAACTTATTGACAATAAGAACCAATTGCCAAAGGCAATAGAATCAATTGCCTAGAAAGATGGTGGGGTTCTCTGGAAATATTTTAGCTTTTATGGGAGCAGTATTCAATGTAAGTTTCAAAAGGTTGCTTCTCGCTGTATGCAAGAAACTGCATTTGTTGTGGGGGGTTTTATACATACACATACTACAGAGAATTCAAACTTGTAATTAGCAGGTGGTTAGACTCAACGGCCCATGAGGCCCCTTCCATTTCTATGATTCTATGACTTTAACCAATTGTCAGTCTTGCCCATTGGAAACTTAGATTTATTTTTCAGGGCCCGGGAATTGCACTGTTCTGATTGTCCCTTTATCACAGTACATATCCTCCAAGCCCATTTAAATCTTGCTGCTAAAATATATACTGCTGAAGATGGGTAACAACATCATTAAAACCAACTCAGGACATAAAACTGTTTACATCGTCATACTAATCTATATAACCAATAAACCTCTAAATATTTTAAAGGCTAGTTGGAAGAAAAGTTTGTTCACACCCTTCCCGAAAGCAACAGGAATGATACTCACTCCAACTGTCCTAATTTGGCAAAGACAGCCTGGTTGGTATTCTGTTACAAAGTTTTCAACTGCTTTTAAAATGTTCCAGGTTCTCTTTCTTACCAGTCCCAGCTAGAGTTTAGCTATAGAATCAATGGAATTTACATGAGTTGACAATTTAGCGGTTGATTTCATGGGTCTACTGTGGTTGAGATTGGCACTTGCATTTTGGCTTTGATTTCTGTATTCAGACTGGTTGTGAAGCAATGAGTCAAAGAAGGAATTGGGAACTAGGAATGAGGAACTAGGAACAAGCTTCAGCTTCATTCATGGTTATTAATTTCATATCTATGAGCCATTTCAGTTTACTTAAGATGCTGGGAACAAAGACTTTATGGGAACAATATTCAATGTAAGACAGTTTCCACACTACACTGTTATAGTGCTATTATTTCACTTTCAACAGCCTATGGGATCTTGGGATTTGCAGTTTAGGGAAGGGCCTTTAGAATTCTCAGCCAGAGAGCTCTTTGGCCTCAGTAAACCACAAACCCCAGAATTCCACAGGGTGTTGAAAGTGGAATAATAGCACTATAATGGTGTAGTGTGGAAATGGCCTAAGATTCAAAAGGTTGCTTCTCAGTATAGTCAAAACTATACTACAAAAAACTGCATTTGTTGTGAGGTTTTTTTACACACACACACACACTACAGCAATGTTATAGGAGAATTCAAAGTGCCAGACTTATATCCCTAGCAAAGTGATATTATGCCTTTGGCAGGAATAGCATGTTCTGTTGACTCTGACAAGGTCCTAACTGCAGTTTCTTGGAAGTAAGTCCCATTGAACTCAGTAAGACTTGCTTTGAACAGACATGCCTAGGGAAGCATCATAAGTACTGAGAGTGTGAAACCTGTGCACTGGTGGGTTTCTCCTTCCCTATCCTCTCCAAACTTTTTAAAACATCTCAGCCACAGGCACCAGCAATCATTTTTCCATTTTTTTCTGAAGAGCAAAATATAAACTAATTTTAATCTCACTGTTGGAAGAGTGAATAATATCCTAAAATAGAAAGAAGCATCAGTGTCTCTGTCTACCCCAAAAGTGGCAGTCTAATACTTCAAGTGTGAAACTGTTAACACATATTCTTACCCTCTGGTTATTTTGGGCTTAGATTGCTATTTTATATGGAGAGAGTTAACATATATATATATGTATAGCTTTTGCTTTGTATGTTTGTGTAAAGTCAGGTTGTTGAGGCTACAATCTCATTAGGAGGAATTCAACAGATACACTGAATAAAGACATATAGGATTTCATTACAATGCCCAAGCAACAGACCTCTGAAGATTTCTGAGGTGCTTGATGTTTGAACTAAGAAGGTTAGAAGAGAAGGTAACTCCAGGTACATTATCTGATCCTCTAGCTAGGAAGAGATTGAATACAAAGATGTTACAATTGTAAAAAGGATATTCAAAATGGTTGATGAAGGACAGTTGGCAATATTACTTGGGTAATGCTGATATACTAACTTCTTATCACATATTTTGGTATACATTTTCCCATAAATCTTATATTAAGCTTGGAAAAGTTGTGGGATTATAGAAACAACAGCGCCTTGAGCAACCTTAAAGACTAACAAATGTTATTTGGCACAAATTTTCATAGATGGGTGCCAATTTCATCTGATGCATGGAACGGACAGGGAGTTGGATTATAACTTCCAGAATCCTCCAACCAGCATGGGCCACTTCAGAGAACCCCACCTTGCTTTGGATCCAATTCATCATTTCACTTACCAAAACTTTAGATGGCTCCCAGTGAACTATAATGGGGAAATCACTCACTAGCAATTTCCCACTAGTATTCATGGCTCATGAGTCTGAGTACTTTGTTTTAGATGTGGTCATTGAGAGACTTGCCAGCTGCCATTTGGTGAAGTGATTTTATCTTGCAAAATATTTGTTAATTGCTTCTTTCTTGGTGTACAGTGGATTCTATCTAATTTGATTAATCACTCATAGCAAAAGTAACATAGCACATGTGTATGCTACACACACACAAAGGCACAGTATGGAATGGCACATGTAATAAAGTACTGTTCACTTTGGTGTGAAGCATTGCCCATATCTGAATCTGAGAGCTGACTGAATGCTCTGAGATATATTTGACAGTGATTGCTGAACCTACGCAAATTATAGCATTGTTCCTCTAAAGAACACTAACCCTTGCACTACCATCACCCTCCCCCCACACCACACACACAAACAATCACTCACCAAGATGTAATTATCACACTTGCCGATTATTCTGGGGAATCTTGTTACCCACTGCAGTACTGACGCAAGGCACCTGCAAATGCCAGATTGAATTACCTATGAATGGCTTAAATCATCCCATGATGTCTCACCACCTTCTTTGTCATTGTGTTGGGTGACAGCCAGCCCTCTTACGGAGAAAGATATAGTTGAAACTGCAGAGGAGGGAGCTCAACACCACACACTGTCATTGTCAAGAAACTGGGGGTGGGTGAAAAGGGTCACATCCAGACACTCTTTCATATATGGCAAATTACTGTTTTACATCCACACTGAGTTTTTAATTTTTGTTTGTTTGTTTTGGTTCAATAAATCTCAGCTTTATAGTTTTCAGTGCCTTATTGCTTAGGGTAACTAGCTATGGATATTGGAATGGCTTATTAAGCTGCTAATCAAAATATACAAGTAATAAGAGCCACTGCGTTGCAATGTTTAAGCTGTTGGACTAGGACTTGGAAGATCTAGTTTCTAGCCCCCACCAGGCCTTGAAACTCATTGGGTGAACATGAGTTTGGCAATTTTTCTCAGCCTTACCTACCTATCAAGGTTGCTGGAAACATAAAATGAGGATCCTTAGATCATTGGGAGAAAAATGGAATATAAATATAACTAATAGTAGCTCTCCCTAAATAATGTTTTGGCTTTACAGATTTTAATGGTTTTAAATGGTTTAACAGATTTTAAACATCAAATTGATTCAGCAGGGGATACACTTAAGACTGCAGTCCTAAGTACACCTATCTCATAGCAAATGCCACTAAATTCAGTAGGACTTTTACATAGCACTATAACAGTCTAGTGCAAAAATGGCCTATCATTCCACTTTCAACATCTTATGGAACCCTAGGGTTTGCAGTTTAGGGAGGGGCTCCAAAGGCCCCTCCCTAAACTGCAAACCCCAGGATCCATAGGATGCTGAAAGTGGTCATTCATTCAATATCATGGGCAAAACTATCTGCTTTCTGTCTCTATCATTTATTGTAAATGTGTAACCCAGATTTTAATGTGTGAGATCCAATCAGTTAGTCATATTTGTTTCCTAATGGGAAAACGCAGGGTTTTTTCCTTCTTCCTTTTATGATGTGCTTGTAGCTTGACTATATTTTGATTGGAGGGTGCTATTTCATTTTTATATTCTTAGAGGCTTCTCATAGACATCTGGCTGACTATAATAGAAACAGAATGCTGGGCCACGTAGATTCGTGTTTAATCCAGAGTGACTCTTCTTCAGCTATTCTTTCAGTTTAGTTTTGTCCAATGCTTTTTGGCGAATCTAACTAACGTCAGGCTATCCACATATTTTCCTTAATTAGTTGCATGCTACTTCAGTTATAAATTGAGATCAAAACACAATGTAGTGTCCAAGGATTCCTGAGAATCACTGAAAACAAATTCTTTTCTAATGAAATTTGCAAACCTGGAAAAAGTTATTTGGAAAGGGAAAATGGTCCTTTTGTCTAAGCATGAAAACAGATTTGGAGTCCCAACTAGAGTAGACCCACTGAATCAACAGTGGGATAGTGAGTAAAACAGCTGTATGAGATCATTAATTTAATAGGTCAACTCTACCAATAGAATTCAGGTCATTGTTTGCTTCTTGTTTTTTAAGCACACTGTTAACACTGTGGAGTTTAAAGAGTTCATTCTAAAGGTTACTTTAATTATCGGCCTCTTTTAGGATTATTCACAGATGCAGTGTTCAGTTTTAAAGGATGGTTCTCTCTCTCAATCTTTCTTGCTATGCTTTCATGTGACCTTGTAATTATCTTGCTAACTTGTGATTGTGAGCAGAGAAGTAGAAAGTACTCTGATTCTGGACTGATTAAAGCAAAGTACAAACATAATCAGATGGAAGAGAAATCTACATAAGACTTAAGCAGTGTAGTGACATCATTTTGATGCCAAGAGAAGTTAAACTTACATACTTCCATTGCAGTGTAAGGACTCTTATCAGTAGTTGGTGCCAGAATGAGTATTAACATTGGACCCTGGGAACATTTTTTTTTCAACTAAAACTCCCCAAACCATCTGGCCCCGGGGGATGCTGATTGCTGTAGTCCAAAATGGAATTTTGCCAATCTCTGGCTAATAATACAATCCACACCCACACCACTGTCTGGAAAGGTCTCCAGAGGCAACTAAGGACATCAAAAAAACCATGTTCCTCTGGGATAGCATGCAGGATACAAATGTCTGAGCAAGTGAGGTGAAGTTGCTTGAGTGCTGGACCAGAAATCCAGGACACCTGGGTTCAAATCTTTACTCAGCCATGGAAACCCACTTGGGCAAGTCATACTTTCTCAGACTCTTAAGATGAAGGTAATGGGAAAACACCCTCTAAACAAATCTTGTGAATAAAACCCATATAATAAAACTTTAGTGTCACCATAAGTCAAAAATAATTTGGAAGCATACAACAACAACAAAAGCAACAACAGAACAACAACAACAACAACAGTTCCTTTATCACGTGCAACTCCAAGGGCACAAATCCTTAATATCCATAGCAACTGATATCCTTAATATTGCCATACATCTTAAGTTACCATTTAAACCTCTATGCAGATTAATTTAGACTCTCTAGTACCACTTAGATGCTTATATTAACCCATAGCTGCTTAAAATATTAATCTGGTAACTGTAATTAGTGCTGCAATTAGGATTCTGAAGATACAACACTGATATCCTTCCAAATTTCCAATATACCTAGCCAAATTTTGATAAATCCATTGCCGAGTCTCTAACATAGCCATTTATGTGCCACATGCAAGCTTACATTTGTGCTGGATTAGAAGAATGTGCAACCATACAAACCCCAATACCTGAATACAATAATCCCCTTTTATCTGGAACTATTCGAACACCAATAAAAAAAAAAGTCTACACCCATAACAGGTCTTGTAGCAATGATTTTATTAACAATAAATACAAGATTTTAAGACAATGAGGTATTATTGAAAAACATCTAGATGCATGAGTTGTACATTGTTTATTACAAAAGTATATAGTTGATTGGTTCCATGTGCTTTTAAGTCATTGGAATTCTTTCATTATAGATTCATTCCCAAATTCTAAACTCTGGCCAGTTTACTTACCACCTACTCCAAACATAATATTCCCATTTATCTCAATGATAAAATTATATATATGCAGGAAAATTGTATACACAAACAGATACAAGAATGATTGTTATGGGAATGTCAGGTTAGAAGGCATCTCTATCTAAGGCAATAGTGGGAATCATAACGCCCCCCTCCCGATGCTATTGAACTGCAACTCTCAGCACTTCTCATAATTGGCTCTGCTGTGTAGTGATGTTGGGAGTTGCAGTTCAACAACATCTGGAGAGTTACATCATTCCCAACCCTATTCTAATTGGTTTTGGGTGCCTTAGTGAGAACATCAAAAATATGGCAAGCAGTTCCCCCACACACACACAAAAATGCCCATATTTCATAAGATTTTGTACAACTTTTTTTTTTAGTGCTTTGTCTCTTCATGCTGCTGTATGAAGTACTTGGCATTTATAACACTTGGCCAGATTCTTCTCAGTTCTTTGCCAAGATTTAACACAGAAACCAGTATACTAGACAAGTGGTTTGCATTGATTAGCTGCACTGAATGGATGCATTGGTCTCCAAAACATTCCCATTGGACAATGCTGAAAGATACATCCATTAGAGTGCTTTTTCTCTCTCTACTAAACTGTTGGCTAAATCCAAAACCAAAATAATATCATTATCACAGTAGAACTGCAACAATCAGATGGGATAATTAGGAAAGTAGTAGAAGAACAATAGCAACATCCTCCTCTCTTCTTTTTCTGGTTCCTTGGAAGCTTAATTTGGCTCTGTTAAAAAAACAAGCCTCCTTCCAATTAGTTCAGCTTTTTATAAGCTTCCCCTAGATCAACTCAACATGAAGTCAGCATAAAACTGCTTTCACACTGCATGTATCATTAGCTAAGAAGCAGACATGAAAGCAGAGCATGTGTTGATGAGAAGGTGTGTATGATCCAGACGCACTCCTTGAAGTTTTCTCACTATTCAGTCACCATCTTGTTGTGTGTTTGCTATGTTGTTACTGACTACATATTACATATCTCTGCCTTTTTTAAAAAATGGGAACACCAGGGGCTGGTCCATTGCGTGTCTTGTCAAGAAAAGGTATTCCTAGACTCTATTTGTCATTTATTCTCAATGAATCCTAACATGCAGCATACAAATGGCTCCCATTGCTTTTGATTCTAGAAATTGGCTGCCCAAAGAGGGACATGAAACACTGTGAATGTCCTATAAAACAAACAAAAGAACTGGCAGAATGATATTTTGAAAGACTGCTATTGTTTACTTACCTACATTACACATTTTTCACTGCTGAGAAATGGACACTCATACTTTAATGTGAGGAATGTCAAAACCCATGTTCTATCTATTGTTAATCTGCTGTACTCTTTCATTTGTCCTCTCCCTTGACTTATTGACTGTAAAGAAGGTAGATGAATTAATGTGTGCTTTTTCAATCTATTTTCATGACGACCTCCCACATACAAAAATACAGTTTTGAAAATATCAGTTCAGCATCTCTACACAAGATAGGTATGAATTAGGAAGAAGAGGGAAGGAAGAAACTCAAATGGCAAGATGAAGAAAAAATGGTGGTACCAGAAATATCAGACATCCAAAAGCAACCTTTACATTTTATAACTGCTTTCCTTCCCTTGTGTTTTTTTTTCTTTGTTCACTTGTTGAAGAGACCGTTCTTCACCCCACCCACACACCTTGGTGTCACAGGTAAAATTCTTCAGGCAAAGCAACTGGGTCTTTCTCTGTTCTCCAATGGCTGGGAAACAGGTATTTCCTTACAAACACTTCAAGAGAAATGTGTTACAAGAGGTTCCTCTGGGGCAGTCACAGAGCTTTCCAATTCTGGCTCCTTTTCTCACTGCACACTGCTCTCCGGCATCACACTATTATTGGCAGAAACCAACAGTTAGATGTTTGCTTAAATGGGCACCATACAGGGTCAGAAGAAGTCTGTCTACAAAACTTTTACAACAGTACAATTTCTGCACACACACATACTAGAGAGACATTTATATGTGAGATGTGCATTTCCACCTACAGTTTAATTTAATCTTTGGGAATTTATTAATATTCCAAAATTGTAACAGGAGATCAAAAGAGAATAGAAGAAGAAAAATCAAATTTATTTGACTTCTTGTAATACTATTTGAGATTTTTCAAAGAATCGCTTTAAAATACACCTTTAGCTCTCAGCAAGAAACTCATGCAAACATAGTTCCTAGGGATAGTTGGTTTAGAATGGAAATAATGCAATATCTAAATTTAATAAATTATCTTCTTGATCAAGATAAAGAACGAACTGGCAAAATCACCTCTAAGCATTCCTAGACTAAGGCCATTTCCACAGTAGCCTGTTAGAGTGCTATTGTTCCGCTTTCAACCTCCTATGGAATCCTGAGGTTTGCAGTTTGGAGAGGAGCCTTGAGAGCCCTCCCAAAATTGAGAACCCCAGCGTTCCATAGGAGGTTGAAAGTGGAATAATAGCACTCTAACAGGCTAGTGCGGAAATGAAAACCCTACGCAATTCCTGCGGTTTCCCTAAGCCCACTGGTGACTTGAAGTTACATACACACGCACACAGGACTAAAATCTGAAGTCGCTCACCATCGGGACTTGGCCATATTTCTTCTCATAAAGGGGGAGCCGTTTGCTTTTGAGCTTCTCCAGGACTTCTTGGAGCGCCTCGATCTGCAGAGATACACACACAGTCTCCCATCCATCGATCGAGCAACAGCCCAAGTCGGGGCACGAGGGGGCGGGTTGGGGATGGGCGTCGAGAAGCCCCCAAGACGAGCCACTCCCTCCTCCCACGGACTACGGGAAAAAGGGGCCGGGGACCAGGAACTGGGGAGCCCCCTGTGCGCTCTTTCCTCCCTCTGGGGCTTCCCACACCGACTTTCCGGGGGATTCGGAACCTCTGCCTGCATTCGCCGTCCTAAAGTTTTCCCAACTCTGCTGCCTAAGCGGAGCGAGGAAAACTGACGTTCTGGCTCGGAGAAAAACCCCGTCTAAGCAGCAAAGCGCGGTTCCTCCGATCTCCCCGGTTCCCCGGCAGCTGCCCAGGCGCCGCGCTCCCGGGGCAGGACCTACCAGCTCCTTCTCGTGGGACGCGTCCTCCGCGGTGGAATAGAGGTCCAGGGCGCGCGGCTGGAGCTCCGTCTCCTCTTGCCCGCGGGCGCCCGTTAGCAGCACCAAGGCGGCCCCGAGCAGAGCCAGCAGCCGGGAGCTGTCCATGGTGCTGAAATGCGGGACCGGCCTCGCGGAGCCGCCTTTATAGCGCGGGCTGGGCTCACCTGTTGACAAAGGCCCCGGCAGCGCCATGCGTCAATCCGGGCGCGGAGGCGGAGGGGGGAAGCGAGTGGGGAGGGGTGGAAGCGATGATCGCAACGGGGACCTGACGGATGAGTTTGGCAATTATCTCCATGTGCTCCAGGGCAGAGAAGGAGCAAAGGAAAGGCACGACAAGGCAGAGAGAAAGTAGAGCGGGGCGGGGGGGGGTTGTTGAGGGAAAGGGACGCATTGGGAGTAATGTCATGACTCACAAGTAGCACTTGGCCACAAGAAAAATTCCCAAAGCCCATATTACGGCGATGCCAAAAGAACACATTAAGACAGGGCTTTCCAAATGGTGCGTGGCGACACGTTGGTGTGTCTCCTGAAGTGTGTAGGTATGTTACCTCACTGGACCAAGAATGACCCCCTCCCACCGGAGCCTTGAAAATATGTTATTATTTATAAATCATATATTTTTAAAAATATAAATGAAAGATTTTCATGAGATACCTTGTGTTCTCATATATTTCATGATTACAATTTACGTCTGTGCCTGTATCTGTTATAAGGGGTTAGTTTAACCTCTGGCTTGCTAGTAAAACTGAATTAGTGTGTTGCAAAATGATGCATGTCTAAAAAGTGTGTCACCAGCATGAGAAGTTTGGAAAGCAGACCTCCAGCAATTTTTATCAGGCGTGCGGAGGGGGCGTGGGGAGCTGCCTTGATGTTCAGAGCTTAAGACAAAGGGGAAAGTGTCTCCAGATTTTCTAATCAATGTCTATCATAAGCCAGGGTTATCTCAGGCTCTGAGGTCCCTAGATGGCCATCTCCCTTTTGTTATGATTCCATTTTGGTGGTTTTCCTAATTTTTTATGAGAAGTTTCCCCCTTTTAAAGTGTTGAAATGCTTTTCCTTAATTCGTTGCAACTGGTAAGAATGTTAAATGCATTGGTAATTTTGACCTACCCTTTTGCTTTTGGCCAACCCACTACTAGAATGCATCCCCAAACATTTATCTGAAACTTAATTAGGCCCTCACAGTCCCCAGCCTGGCTCTATCCTGCAATGTGGTGGGGTTTTATGTTTATCTAACTTTGACTGGAGAACCACTATGGTGAAGTGGTATGACTGATGGACTACAGCCCTGGAGACCAGGGTTTGACTTCCCGCTCAGCGATGAAAACCCACTGGGTGGCCTTGGGCACATCACATACTCTCAGTCCCAGAAAATCCCACGATAGGTTCACATAAGTCAGAAATGATTTGAAGGCACACAACAAGGACAAGTAGTACAAGTGGCCAATGGTGGGAGGAGTAGAATCAATAGTACAGGACTTGCAGGAAGGGCCCAGGGACTTAAGTGTCTCTACACTAATGCAAGGAGTATGGGAAACAAGCAGGATGAGCTTGTACTCCTAGTACAAGAAAATAAATACGATTTGATAGGCATCACTGAGACCTGGTGGGATGAGTCTCATGATTGGAATACAGGAATAGAGGGGTATAGCCTGTTTTGTAAAAATAGACCAAACAAGAAAGGAGGAGGAGTAGCCTTGTATGTCAAGGATGTTTTCACCTGTGAAGAGATCCAGGACTTAAACCCAGAAAGCCAGGTCGAGAGCATTTGGGTAAGAATTAAGGCAGCGAGAAACAATAGGGATATTCTGGTGGGGGTTTACTACAGACCTCCAACCCAGGCTGAGGACTTGGATGACGCCTTCCTCAACCAAATGACTGCACATTCAAAGAGGAGGGATACAGTAATAATAGGAGATTTCAATTACCCGGATATATGCTGGCAGTCAAACTCTGCCAAGACAGCAAGGTCCAGCAAGTTTCTTGCTTGTCTTGCAGACAACTTCATGGTCCAGAAGGTGGAAGAGGCCACAAGGGGATCAAATATTCTAGATCTGGTCTTGACCAACAGGGATGACCTTGTGAATGAGGTAGAAGTGGTTGGATCTTTAGGGGGGAGTGACCATGCCCTGTTGGAATTTAGCATTCAGTGGGAAGGAGAAGATAAGGGTAGCCAGACACTCATCTTAGATTTTAAAAAAGCGGACTTCTGTAAACTTAGGGAGCTGCTGGCTGGAATTCCGTGGTCAGGAATAGTGAAAGGGAAAGGAGTTCAGGAGGCATGGGAGTTCCTTAAAAAGGAGATACTGAAGGCACAGTCTAAAACAGTGCCATTAAGGAGGAAAAATGGAAGGCATCTGAAGAAACCAGAATGGTTGACTAAAGAACTCTCAGCTGAGCTAAGAGTTAAGAGAAACATGTATAGGAAATGGAAGAAGGGGGAAACCACCAAAGAAGAATTTAAGCAAGTAGCTAGGAGATGTAGGGAGGAAGTCAGAAAGGCTAAAGCACAGAACGAGCTTAGGCTGGCCAGAGACATTAAAAACAATAAAAAGGGTTTTTTTAAATATGTCCGCAGCAAAAGGAAAAAGAAGGAGACAGTAGGGTCGCTACGCAGAGAAGATGGCGAATTACTCACAGGGGGGAGAGAAAAAGCAGAGCTACTTAACACCTTCTTTGTCTCCGTATTTTCCCAGAAGGATACAAGCACTCAACCTGGCGGTTGGGGAGCAGGGGAGGAAGCAGAGGAAATGAGGCACATAATAAGTAGAGAGGTGGTACAGGAATACCTGGCCGCATTGGATGAATTCAAGTCTCCAGGGCCAGATGAATTGCATCCTAGGATATTAAAAGAGCTGGCAGAGGTCATTTCGGAACCGCTTGCTATAATTTTTGAGAAATCTTGGAGGACAGGAGAAGTTCCAGCAGATTGGAGGAGAGCAAATGTTATCCCCATCTTCAAGAAGGGAAAAAAAGAGGACCCAAATAATTATCGCCCAGTCAGCCTGACATCAGTACCCGGAAAGATCCTGGAGCAGATCATTAAGCAGTCAGTTTCTAATCATTTAGAAAGCAATGCGGTAATCACGAGAAGTCAACATGGATTTCTCAAAAATAAGTCATGCCAGACTAATCTTATCTCTTTTTATGATAGAGTTACTAGCTTGATAGATGAAGGGAGTGCTGTGGATGTAGCATATCTCGATTTCAGTAAGGCCTTTGACAAAGTTCCCCATGACATTCTTGCATCGAAGCTAGTAAAATGTGGGCTGGACAGGGCTACCGTTAGTTGGATTTGTAATTGGTTAACCGGCCGAACCCAAAGGGTGTTCACCAATGGCTGCTTTTCGTCCTGGAGAGAAGTGACTAGCGGGGTGCCACAGGGTTCTGTCCTAGGCCCAGTGCTGTTCAATATTTTTATCAATGACTTGGATGAAGGAATAGAGGGCATGCTCATCAAATTTGCAGATGACACCAAATTGGGAGGGGTTGCTAATACGCCAGAGGACAGGATCAAAATTCAAAATGACCTGGATAGATTGGAGAGCTGGGCCAGGGCGAACAAAATGAAATTCAACAGAGAGAAATGTAAGGTCCTACACTTAGGCAGAAATAATGGAATCCACAAATATAGGATGGGGGACACGTGGCTGGATAGCAGTACGTGTGAAAGGGATCTAGGAGTCTTCATAGACCACAAGCTGAACATGAGTCAGCAGTGTGATGCGGCAGCCAAGAAAGCCAATGCAATTCTCGGCTGCATCAATAGGAGTATGGTGTCTAGATCGAGGGAGGTACTGGTACCACTCTACTCTGCTTTGGTTAGACCCCATCTTGAATACTGTGTCCAGTTCTGGGCACCCCAATTCAAGAAGGATATTGACAAGCTGGAGAAAGTCCAGAGGAGGGCGACCAAAATGGTGAGAGGCCTGGAAGCCATGCCCTATGAGGATAGACTTAGAGAGCTGGGTATGTTTAGTCTGCAGAAGAGGAGGTTAAGAGGGGACATGATAGCCATGTTTAATTATTTGAAGGGATGCCACGTAGAGGAAGGAGGGGACTTGTTTTCTGCTGCTCCAGAGACCAGGACAAGGAGCAATGGATTCAAGCTGCAGGAAAGGAGATTCCACCTGAACCTCAGGAAGAACTTCCTGACAGTCAGGGCTGTCCGGCAGTGGAATATGCTGCCTCGGAGTGTAGTGGAGTCTCCTTCCTTGGAGGTTTTTAAGCAGAGGCTTGATGGCCATCTGTCGGGATTGATTTGAGGTTGTTCCTGCATGGCAGGGGGTTGGACTGGATGGCCTGTGTGGTCTCTTCCAACTCTGAATTTCTATGATTCTATGATTCTAAGAACAGTAACCTTGACTGGTCTTTCTTGTTATGGGTAACAATAAAAGCTTAATGTGACATGTTTTTCATGGACATGAGTTTGGGCCATCTTTTTCCTTTTATATAGGCCTGGAAGACACCTGATCTACCTGATTTTAAGTCACTTAAAAGCTTACTGTCTAGTATCTCTGTGTTTTGGTTGTGTTTTTTTAAAAAAAAAAACAACAGAGCTGACTGTACATAGGAAGCCATTAGTTTGTACCAAGTCCTTCCCATCCACTTTCTGCAATTGCTGGTCAGAAATTCACCAAGATTGCTAATGTTGTGTTTCACCACAGGATCAGAAGAAACAAACCATCACACCTGTCGAGTTTTTACACATCTAATGTTTGCTTTAAGTAACTGAATATTACTTTCATGAGATGATATTTACTCACACAGTTGGTGCATATGTAATCATACCATTGTCTGAGATGACAAATGGTATGGATCACCCAAGTCACTATGTATATGCCTCTTCTTTCTGCATCAAGACTTCAGATACTGGCTGGGAAAGTCTCCATACCATCCCAGGTATGGTGGAAAGCCTAAAACACAACTCTCAGAATGCAAGGGCTCTCTATGAGGAAAGGTAATTATATAAGGAAATTAACATTTGAAATCATTTATATGGTAGTGATGAGGGGCCAAAAGGAGAGAACTGGGGGCAGAAGATTACTGAGAATGATTTGGTTCTGCTCTGAAGGAAGTTTCAGACTCTCCTTCCCACAAATAAATATGTACATAAGCAAAGGCGAATTCCCTGTTCAGCCGTGGAAACCCTCTTTGTGACCTTGGGCAGGTTCCCTTATCTAAGTCTAAAAGGAAGACAGTGGCAAGCCTCCTCTGTATACTATTGCCAATAAAATTCTATGACAGGATTGCTGTAAGGCCATTTCTGCACTACACTGCTATAGGGCTATTATTCTACTTTCCACATCCTATGGGATCCTGGAGTTTGCAGTTTAGGGATGGGGCATTTAGAATTCTCAGCCAGAGACCTCTTTGGCCTTACTAAACTACAAACCCCAGAATTCCACAGGATGTTGAAAGCAGAATAATAGCACTACAACAGTGTAGTGAGGAAAGGGCCTCTGTTGAAGTGAGTCTCATAACAACAGCTAAAGTGTTACATATAAATTCTCATTGATGACAGCTGCAGAATGTAGAGCAAAACAATCATGAAGATCCTAAGCCTTTTCAATTTAAGAGTTCAGAGTAACTGGGATGGACAAAAGAGTTACTGCAGCCAGATTTTAGCTATCTAACATCCTGCCTTTCTCCTACCATGGGACCAAAAGTAACTTACAAAAATGCTAAAACAAGACAAAACTAAAAACCTAAACTTTATAAAGGATAAAATCATTTTTAAAACATAGTAAAAATACCCCACTCCAATGGACCTATATTCAATTAATCACTAAAAGCCTATTTGAACAGAAAGTCCTTTAACTGTTGGAGAAACAACAGTGGAGGCAAGGACCAACCTATCCAGTTCATGGTAGAGAATTCCACAGGTTGGGGCAGCCACAAAGAAGTCTCTTCTGTGTTCTCACCAGACAAGTCTCTGATGGTGGTGGAACCAAGAAAAAGTTTTCACCCAATAATTTCAATTTGCAGGCCCACAAACCAACCAAGCAGCTATTGTGTTTTATAGGTCGAAGGTACGTCTTTATTTGTTGTAGCATCTAGATTCTGCTTAGTCTTGTATTACTGAAGAAGACTGCTTTGTCTTTGACCTTTATTGTATGTCATTTCTGCTTCTTTTCCTTCCCCATCCCTCCTTCCCTCTCCTCCTCCCTCTCTCTCTTTTTACCTATTACAGATCCAATTTGTATTGTATTTTGAAAATGTGTAAATAAAGAGCGTCTACAGTATTTCCTTTATTTAAACTTTAAAAATTAACCTTGCAGGTCCATAAGTTAAACAACTTTGTTTAAATTGTGCACCCAAAAGTAATATTCTGTGCATTTGTCATAACATGTCATTCAACTATCAAAAGGGCTCTGTGGTATTGGTCTAGAGAAAAACATTGAGTATCAGTTCAGTTTAACTGACTTTCAACGATACAGCAGCATTCTAGCTATTTCAAAGTGGCCATTTCCTCACTTAGCCATGAAAACCCACTGGGTGACTTTGGGTACATCATACACTCTCAGTTCCAGAAAACCCCATGATAGGTTCACCTTAGGGTCACCATAAATCAGAAATTACTTAAAGTCAACAACAACAACAATGGTATAAGTGGAACATTCAGTAAAACCTTGTTCAGCATTGATTAAGCAAGCTTATAATTTGAACAAAGGAATCAGAAAGATTTTCTAAAGAGAGTAGATGAGATACGTTGCACACTTTGGTCCAGTTTTTGTCTGAAAATGGAAATTTTGGTAGAAATATATCTTTTTCTGAAGCTGTAGCACAGAGTTTTGGTAAGACTGATCAGCTGCTCCAACAGAAAGAAAATGGTCATGTATCTGCCATTGTATGCCAGAGGAATCAAAAACCCAAAATCTTATGAAGGACTCAGTAAGAGATCAGACACTTGCTACTCTGTATTTGATACCTATATTTCTTCAGACCAATCATTTTAAGATAACACAATTATCAAATTTTTTTCTATACAACATCTGAATGACAATGCTATGTTAATTCCACTAAAAAGTATGGATTAATGACTTAATTCTTCTAATAATAATTTGTTTTCCTTAATGAAGGATTACCTTCTGTAAACAGATGTCAAATCTCTGCATAAAGCATTCAAGAAATTGTTAAAGAAGATTTCAGCTAATTTTATTGTTGTTGTTAACTGTACTGGATAAAAGGTAGACCTCAACTTTTCCCATTTATCTAGAGGATGACAACAGAGGTGAGGGGATATATAGTTATTTTAAGATTTGGTTGTGTAGATGACATTCAGCAACTGAAAGTTAACTATGGACTTTGGAATAATTTAGATTTTACCATTATAGTTCAGGTCTCAGATATCTTATTAACTCTTCAGTGCTAAATAATTGTAAAATAAGTTGCTAGAGGAAGCAATCTTCAAGTCACCCAAAGATCTCCTATGAAATTATTGGAAATGATGTCACTGCTATTCTACTAGTGGAGAGGGAGGAGGTCATGCACAGATGAGGCACAGATGTCCTGCTTGCAATGTCAAACTGATGATGGGAATAAAAGATGTGGACTTGGGGGGGAAAGTCAGGGCAGAGAACTGAAGCCTCTTTGTTTCCCTAACATGCCAAAAATAATGGGCTCTGCACAGTGATGGAGTTATAGTTAATCTTCTCCCTTTGACCATGACATCTAGAGGAAAACTCCCCCTATATCCAGTGGTGGATACTGTACACTGAGCAGTCTTTGGATGTAGCACTTCCTCCATCACTGAATTCCCTCTATCTCATAGGACTGACCTACTTATAATCTACATGACTCAAACCATCATATACTTCTTGCTCAGATAACTTACACTTAAAACATGCACAGTTCTATCAAGGAAACCCTGCCAATGAATCCAAGGAACATTAAGTTCTACTCACTGAGAATGCATTAAAAGTATTAAGTACATGACATATTAAGAATATGACAAAAGCAAATGAGTGTCAGACCATACATCGGCAATGGAGAACGTGCAGTCCTCTAGATGTTGGACTGCACATCCCATAATCTTCCCACATTAGCTATGCTGTACAGGACTGACCGGAGATGCAGTTCAGTAACATTTGGAGAGTCTCATGTTCCTGAGCTCTGCCATATGCTGATATTGAGCAGTGTAACTATGTTCTAGTTGTGCTGCCTGTGTTTCCAAGTCCAGCAGAAGTTATTGATTTTGACATGTAAAATTCTTCACAGAGAATGTATTCACCAAACACCTGCAAGGTGGTGTGGGATCATGGTCATCAGCTTTGTCTTCAAAAGCCACAACTTTCAGCCATTCATTATATATTGTCTCACACATGGACTGCAGTTATGTGTGTAGGGATGTTCCTCATCACCTGATTGATATAGAACTCCCAATCACAAGAAAAAAATTATGCATCAAGAGTGGGAATTGCACAGTCCTCCAGATGTTGTTGGACTGCAAGCCTCAACAGCTCTAGCCAGCAAAGCCAATAGTGAAGAATGCTGAGAGTTGCAATTGGACAACATCCAACAACCACAAGAACTCCTTGATTGGATCAAAGCATTTCTGGCCAGAAGCAGCTAGTTCCTTACTGCCATGGTGCCTGTGCTTTACAATTATCTATCAGTAAAATTTATGAAATATTTTCCTGTCTGCTTCCCATGCAGGCTGAAAAACCTTTCATTTCAACACATGCTACTTGACTTTATTCAGCAAGAGAATGATGGACTGTCTTGTTTTGAGGGGTGTATAAAAACAAATTGCATGGGCATCACTCAAGAATGCTTTAGTTACATATTCCTACATGGCAGGGGCTGGACTAAATGCCAAATGTGGCCCCTTCCAACTCTAAAATTCTATGGTTCTATAATTATATGATCATAACAGACAGAAAGGGAGGGAAGTATAGAAAATACAAAATAGTTACATGAAAACATTAGCCCAGAAATTAGTCTTTCAATGGGTTTCATCAGCTTCCTAAAATGGAAGATTGTTTGGTAAACTCTGACAGTCCATAAAATTACAAATAAAACTCTTGTATTGCTTAATTTCACAAGCTAGCATGTTTCACAAGCTAGCAAGCTTCTGAGAAAGAATGGTGAAATGGTGTTGTGTATATTTGTTTCAAAATACCTTTTGGGCTAAGGCTACTTTTACTATGAAGGCAGCATAGTGAAAATAGGTAATTTCCTTCGAATTGCAATAAGCGATCAGGAAGAAACATTCTCAGAGATATGAAATCTGTGAAAATGCATCTGTTTTCATTATCTATGTTTTAAGATTATTGATGATTTATTCCCTGCTCAAGAAGGGATTTAATTACCACTCTCTGTAGGATCACTTGCAGGCTAAGAATGTAATTCTGCAGCTAAGACATCGTGCCAGGAAGATCTAGTTTGCCCACCGTCTGTAACTAAAGAATCTATCATCTGGCAAATATTTATATGAGGCATTACCTATCAGCCCAGAGCACTGTGCTTATAAGAGGAAATAATCATTTGACAAAACAACTGTTGCTGTATGTTATGTTAGCACTTGATGGCTCTAGGCATCGTTTACAATAGAACACTCAGGTATATCATTCCTGTTTTTGAAGCAAGGTATGTGGGCAAAGGGCCACCAGACTATGTATATAAATCCCTATAAGTTAATTGGAAAAGTGACAGTGGGTTCATGAATTACTTCATGAATAGGAAGACATTACCAGAATAATCTAAAGCTTTAGGAATTCAAAACAGAATGAATCCACTATGAAACCACTTTTATTTACACTCATTTTTTCAAGACAAGTTTTTCTGCCCTGCAGATGACTAAATAGAAAGCCATCATGCATTGACTCATACATGCCTGAGTTTTAATATTCAACCCATCAATGAGAACTCATTGGATAAACACCATTACAAAGTTTATTTTCTGCTTCCTATCGGTAAGACTGGAACGATTTACTTCTTAAGGTTCAGTGACTGCTAATGACATGTTCTAAAATTATCTGAATAGCTATTATGCCCTTCCCCCCAATACGTAAGACAACCAGAGATCCAAAGTTAGTGGAAATGTTATTTATGTTTTTACTTACATTTAGTAAATCACTAAAAAGCTTTAAAATATACATTAATTAACTTGATGTTAACAAGGTTAAAGTTGGCATTTAAATTTGCATGCTGTTACAACATTAAAAACCTTACCATAATTAAGAGTGAAAAATCCATTTTAACATTTTGTTTCCCCCACTCCCCTCACATCCTGTTTTGTGCTTTGGAGAAAAAGAAACAGCAGTATTAATTTTTAAAACCACATTCTCACATATTGACAGAGAACGAATGAAGTTAATAATAAATATGCACAGAGGAAAGATGCAGGAAACAAAAATTTTTACCTCTAATATTTTTCACATTTTTTTTGAAAAATCCTGGCTCAACCTACCACTCCTATCACACACAAAAAAACTGAATAATTATTTTTAGCTAGGAACAGAAATGGTTTAATTGGCTGAACTCTATTCCTTAGAAAATTAAATTTTTAAAGAAGCTTATGACATGACTATATCTATCTAATTTTTGAAAATTATCCTCTCTTCTGGCCAAAAATGTACCAATATGGCATCAAAAACTAACTATATTTAATACAGCCCCCAAGCTAGTGTAATATAGTGGTTTGAGTGCTGGAGCACGACTTTGGAGACCAGAGTCTGAATCCCTGCTAGGCCATAGAAAACCATTGGGTGACCCTGAGCAAGTCCCACTCTCTCGCAGCCTCAGAAGAAGGCCAAGGCAAACCCCCTCTGAGCAAATCTTGCCAAGAAAATCCCATGATAGATTCATCTTAAGGTTGCCATGAGTTGGAAACTACTTTAAGGCACACAACAATATAACCCCTCTCCGCCTTTCTCCCTAACTGCTCAATCTCTCTTTCCTTTTTTTGCTTCTTTGAAATTCTTCTCCATCTTCATTTCCACTAATTTGTCTATTCTCCATGTACGTCCCTCTCATCACTGTCTTCCCAAGTCCTATGATCTCCTCCACTTTGAATATCGTCCATCTAAAATGCATCTCCCAGCCACTTTACTTTTGTGTCTCTGAATGTTTATCTGCCCGCAGTTCCGTTTCCCTCCCTCCTCGACATGTCTTGTCTTTTTCTCCTCTACTCTAGTTCTTCATGGCTTTCACCACTTTTATCAGCTCTTCTCTCTTTTTGTCTACTAACCTCCCCATCCTCACATGTATATCTACATAGTCCAGCAGCGGTGGATCAGCAACACCACAGGCTTCCTCTTTTTGCTATTCTCCCTCTCTTATTCTTGTTGCTGCTATCTCCTTCACTTTGCTTGCTCCCGCTCTGGCCTGCCACAGAGTGAAAAATTCTAGAGAGGTCAGCAGGAAAAGGTGGCAAAAAGGAGGAGGAAACAACATTGCAACAAAAATTGTATTCCCATGAAAACATCATAAAATCACACTAAAGTACATTAAGAGACGTGCTTCACGCTGTAACTTTTTTGAAAAGCACAGTCCCTACGATCAATGTGTTTATTCTAATCTCTGAAGATAACAAAAATAGGAATCTTCCTTCTGCCCAACATCGTTCAAATTAGGCCTGATTAACTGCTAAATCTTTGATTAACTGCTAAATCTTTGGGCCCTGGGAACTAAGTAAGAGCCATGATATTCACAAATGCCAAGCATCAAGCTGCTTTCATTGGTGCTGAAATATTACTTCCATTTGACCCTGCAAATGCAATCCATCTTTGCCACAGCCTGCCTGCTCTGCTATTAATTGCTATATGTTGGGGAGCTTAAGGAGGATTGAATGTAATTGAGAATAACATCTGGGGTGACAATGGACCAAAATAAAATATAAGACCTTCTTGTCTTATCTACCCACAGTTAATAGTGCTTTTTTTTAATTAAATGGAATATATGAAGATGCATACGGGTTTGCTGGCTAATTAAATTAAATTAAATTAATGAAAATGTGAGAGTATGTCAGGCTTCTGAATAATTTATATGCTTTAGATTAAAATCTGGACTTTATGTAACAAATCTGAAAAGCATTAGGTGGTGTGAAATAAAGGAAGCTGATTTCAGTGATTTAACAGATTGTTCTTAGCTCAGAAATATTACTGAAATCTACAGCTGCCTACATAAGAATATTAAAGTCTGGTCATACAATGATTTCTCATTTCATTTAAATGCACATAAGAATAAAAGCCAACTACAGTATTGCACAAATCTTTATTTTTTATCTTGATAGTTTTAGTCCACTTGATTTCTTAATTAAAAGTTGTATTAATAATCCATAGGTACCATAACCAGGGCTTTCAAATTACATTCTGAATATTCCAAATTCTGTCTTCTTGGTGGGTGCATTAAACGCAGCACTCAGGCTGAGACCCAAAACCAGTCTTGTGTCAGCTGGGTCAATAATTCCATCATCCCATAGCCTGGAATGGAAAATAGAAAAAAAAATTAAAGAATTAAGTGAGAAATGGAACATTTTAAATGGTAGCACAGCAACATTGGGACTATTTTTCTGCAAAACAGCTGCTATGCAGCTCAAAGTAACATTTAAGACACTCAAGAAACATAGGCAGGGGCCAACTGTGAGATCTTTTGTTATGCCAGGAAGGGAAACATTTCAAATAGCTGGGGTATTTAAATGTTATCCTCAGCCTCTCCACTGTAAGATTTAATGGCTCCCAGAATTTCATCAGGATACACATTGTTTGGAATCCATCTAATTAGGACTCAGTTTGGAGATTGCAACAAAATAAAGGTCAGTCACACAGTGCCAAGTGACCAAGATATGATAGAAGAGAATAGCACTTTCTCCTGCTTACATTAAAACTGGATAAATATTTTCTATACACTTCAAGATCCCCAATTCAGAGTTAAGCATGCTTCAGACTATTGTGAACAGAAGCTCGAATGTCTAAACAGTGTATTCATTTCAGATGGGATTATTCACTGTGACACTGCTCTAAATATTTAAAGCAGAATACCTCCTCTTATCACATTTTAAAAAGATCATGCTGCTCTGAAAGACAGTTCACCCTTCCATAACCTTTGGATTATAGCCACAGCAAGCTTTAGGATTTTACTATAAACGTAAGAGACACTGGTGTTCCAAATCCAAAAAAATATTTTGGATGTAGAGGGCATAACCCAAACTTAAACAGTTTCAAGTGATTTCAGCAGAAGTACATGCCAATAGATATTTACTTTTATACAATAGCCATATGCTACAGAAGAAATATAAATTATGATTGATTACAGAGCTTAGTTTAAATGTCAACAAAATCTGGTTTTGAATTTTATATGCAGAAACATATGAAATAGTAATGTATTTCTTTGCAATGCCCTGCCAACAATCATTTCACTAATCTTCACTGCTGAAGAATATTTCCAAACAGATGAAAACTAATCCCTGCCATAAAAAATTTACTTAAAACGAGAAATGCATAAATTAAAAAGGTTGTAACATCCCAATCATGAGCACATGAAGCAATTTCTTTATCTTTAAATGAGCAACTACCATGTGGGAAAACAGCAACTGAAAAGCCAAAAAGTATTGCTCATACATACATCCCTTAAAGAGTTTATCTGATTATTATTTGGAGTGTAGACAGCAACTACAGTAAGCCATATGAAGAAATATATAAATATTTTAGAATACTCATCTATGAATAAACAGTCAGAACTGGGTGTTTAGAACAGGATATTTTCCTCTGGCTAAAGATCCAAACCTTCTTGTTAATTGACTGAGGATTATACTTTATAATCTAATTACACAGAAAACATGCAGCCCACTTTTCAGAATATTAATATTCCTAAACAGCCTAAACTTCATTCCATTTGAATGCTTACTTATGCCAACCTAATCCATATGCAAACTATATGTATTTATCTCAACCTTCTACCCTCATGAAACAATCACAGCACTGTTCTTTGACAGTTACCATTTTCAAGAACATTAAAAGATTACAAAAAATCTATCACATCTAGAAGTAAAATAAACTCATTTTAAAAAACAAAAGCATAAATTCAATTGCTAGTCCTAGTTACAATAGACCCACTGAACCAACTGTAGCATGTAAGTCAACACTTAACATAAACTCTATTGATTCAACAGGCCTACTTGCCACTTGCTACAGCATCCCAGCTCTTCAGCATTCACAGTCTCTCTTTGCAATGGCATTTGCTGAAACATGCTACCATTGCTTTACCTATTATAAAAGAAAACCAAACCTATGTGCCTTCTTTCTGAAAGATATGTTTTTGGATATGTGGTAGTTGTTCTGTGCCTTCAAGTTATTTCCAGCTTATGATGACCCTAAGGCAAACCTATCACAGGGTTTTGTTGGCAAGATCTGTTGGCAAAGGCAAGAGGAGGGTTGCCTTTGCCTTCATCTGAGGCTGAGAGAGTGTGACTTGCCAAGGTCACCCAATGGTTTCTATGGCTAAGTGGGGATTTGAACCCTGTTGTCCAAAGTTGTAGTCCAGTGCTCAGATCACCACACCACACTGGCTCTCTCCCAGACACATAGTACTAGTGGCAAAAGCATCATCTATTTATACTCCACCTTTTTCTCAAAGCTTGGACTCAAGGCAGATTACAAAACAGAGAGGATTACAAATAAAAATACATACGGCTCTTATGATTAAAATAGTATTACTGTCAGCAAAATTAAAGACCTTTAAAATACTGATTTAAAATTAAGGAAAAACAGTAGTACAGCACACTAAACAAAAGCCCTTTTCTTATAAAACAACCAGTTCCCAAAAACCTGTGGGAATAAAAATGTCTTTATGAACTAACAAATGGAGAGCAAACAGGAATTCTATCTTTCAAGAAAGGGGATTTCTGAGTGAAATAGCAAACACAGAGAAAGCCCTCTCTGACATTCTTATTAAACATACCCATGAGGGTGGTGGAGATCTTAGAACTTGGGCAGACTCATATGGGAAGATAACAGTCTTGTGAGACAGCCTAACCCAGGCCATATAGAACTTTGCATGTCACCATCAGTCCTCTGAATTGTGGTTAGAAGAACAGCAGCTAGTGGAGCTATTGTAACAAAGTTGTAACATGTTCCCTGTAAACAGCTCCAGATAACAATCTGTCTGCAGCCCTTTGGATCAGCTGAAATTTCTGAACACCTTTCAAAGGCAGACCCATGTACAGTGCATTACAGTAATCCAAATGGGATGTAACTAAGGCATGGTAACATCCCTAGACATCCCAAGACAGACATCCCTAGCATCAGGCACAACTGATTAACTAGTTTTAACTGTAAAAATGCTCTTCTAGCCATGGCTGAAATATGCGCCTCATACAGATTCAGGGCTGAATATAAGAGTAAAAATGGGCCTCCACATTTGTGGGTTTCACTTTCACAGATAGGATTATTCATTAATTTCTTCAACCCCCACCCCCTGACCTCTGGCGCTTCTTTTCCAGGGCAACCTTCCCTCTCTGAGGCTCTGATCAGGCTGTACAGCCTTCAAAAACCCACCTCTGATGCAAAATATGATGCCCAAGAATGCTACATTTATTGCTATATTATTTGTCATGTTATTAATTAACTTTATACTGCACCTTTGCTCCAATGAGCTCACAGCAACATACAAGGCTTTCTTCTTATTTTACTTTGACCTCAGAATAAGGAAGTCAGGCAAAGAGACTGAGAAACAAACAGAGACAGAAACTGGCCCAAAGTTAATGAGCTTCTGGGGGCAATGAGCACTAAAACTGGCTCCTGATCCATTTCTAAACACAACTCTGAATGCTGAATGTGACATGTAAAGATCTAAATGGGTTGGAAGCAGGATGTTTTAAAAGGCCATTTTCTCCTATGATCCTGTACACCAGGTCAGATCTTCAATGTTGTTCCATTACCAGCAAAAGAAAAATGGATGGTTATGTTCTTACAGACCCTTCATCATCCTGTTGCCCCAGGAATCTTGAATAGCCTTTTTTCTGGTGTCTTAAATGCTTGAAGAAATCTTTTAAAAAATTATATTCCATCATGTTTTGGGCACAGATGACTGCTGAATCGTTTTTTCCCAATCTCCTTTTACAAGTTTTTAAATAGTTTTAAGGACTTTTTAATAAGGTTTTAAAGATAGTTTTAAGGATTTTAACAATCTATACTTTGTACTTTCCATTTCAATGCCGTATATTGTTCAGGTTTTAAGCTTGTTAGCCACCTGGGAGTCCCAAAGACAAAGTAAACTCTTTTTTATTAATTATTAGGAAATTATGAACAGCCGTACACCAGCCAGCAGTGAATAGCAGATAGCACAAGAACTGGGTGACAGTAATACTGCCAAGCCTGTATTTCAGTATCAGTCTCAAATAGATTTCTAATACCCATTTTGACTAAAAGGCAAATGTTACAGGTCCTGAATTCTTCTTTGATTAAAACACCAATTAAAGAAGAAATCCTCTATTGGGATTTTAAAAACATTTTTAGTATTTTAACCAAGATATCAGAAGCAAACTATGTACAACTGCTTACAAGTACACTTGTAAGCAGACAGAGCAAGCTTGTTTTTTGCTGCTTGAGAAACTAGGACATGGAGCAGTGGCTTCAAACTTCAGGAAAGGAGACTCCATCTAAACATTAGGAAGAGCCTCCTGATGGCAAGAGCTGTTTGGCAATGGAATATGCTGCCTCAGAGTGTGGTGGAGGTTCCTTCTTTGGAGGTTTTTAAACAGAGGCTGGATGGCCATCTATCTAGAATGCTTTGATTGTGTATTCCTACACGGCAGGGGGTTGAACTCACTGGCCCTTGTGGTCTCTTTCAGCTGTATGATTGACCATGACTGTATACTTGAAATATGTCAGTAGCCCAAATCAATTACCTTTGAAAATACAGTCTTATACACAGCTTACATCACCACAACAACAACAACGACCTTTCCATCCTTTAAATTTTTAGAGTAAATTGTGTTATGGCAAAGAGATTTCACTGACAAACTGAACTTTTTTTTACACTGTAAGATAAATATTATTTCCTCAGCGTCACTATGCCTTTCTTTGTTTAGTGAGAACTGCCTTCTATAGTGAGACAAAGCATTAATTATTGAACAGCCTATCAAACCCCATAGTGAGAACATGCATCATACCTCTGCTTGTAAAAAATTCATAACAGTGTCTCTGCACATAAAAGAAGTGAATGGCTTGGAAACAAAGCTGCTCGTGACATTTGTTACCAGATAAACTGATTAACACCTTTTAGAGACCTGCAAGCAGATTAATCTTGCTCATTAAAAAGATGTTTGGCTAATGACTCTTGATAATTAAGACCTCTGCACATTGACAGGCTCTAGTTAGGCACATCAAATGCAGAAATGTAACTATGGACCAATCTACTGACAACTTGTACACAGAATCATTTGTATGCAAAAGTAATAAAAAGTACGCTTCCATTTATTAATGTAGACATACACATACATATATAAAAGCATCTCTTAGTGCAATTTTATAGTTCCAAGAGAAATTAAACATCACAGCAGTGTGCTGTACAAAGAATGGTTTGCACAATCATTTACATATATGTATATACCCACCCAACAGATGGTCTATAATGCCAGCTAGGCATCTGCCATTTGGAGGGACAAAAAAAAGTCCCCCCATTTCCAAAAGATAATTAGCACTGCCAGTCTAAAAGCACAGGCTATCTAACAGGTTGTTTACAACTATAGTAGACCCATAACATTAATGGAACTTACTTAAGTGCTGACTTACAAATTGTGTTGATTCAGTGGGTCTACTAAAATTGGGACTAATAATTAGACTTAAGCCATGATGCAGAATTCTATGTTCACAATGAAGGGCATTAGATACAATATCTTGGTATGGTAATCATGTAGTCAGCATTCTAGGTAGTTGCTCATCTACTATTCTTGCTCTATTGTGTCAGTATAAATGTCAGTAAAAATCAGGTTCACCTAAATAGGGGGTATTAGTGGAAATTATTATTGCACATTCACAGTGTCTGGCATTATATCTTAGATCCAAATGTGGGGGGACTAGATCAGAAGAATACTTCATCATCAAATACATCAAGCATTACACAAAGCCTGAAAGACCAAGCATGTCTAAAATGCTTTCTCACAGTGATCTCTAATTTAAGAATAAAAACTATATATATGGAAAATGCCTAAGCATTTTAGCCATTTCTTGAAGTTATCAAAAATTTTCAATAAAAGGTCAAAAATTTAAATGCCTAAATTAATATCGTCTCTGCACACTTATTAACTAATCTACTGCAACTAAGTATATACTGAAAGCTTAAAAACCACTATTATACTTCAGTCCATTAGCATATCTAAAAACACACATAAGGGCCCTCCAGTAATTATCAAAAAAAAAAAAATATCCCCAATAAGAATTTGGTGTAAACACATACCATTTGACAATGATTTCTTTAACATAACTAGTTCACTGGAAAAAAAATCTTGACTCTAATAACACCAAAATAAAAATATAAAGACACACATACTTATTTCTCCCTTCTGCCTCAGGAGAAGACATATGATGTTTTGTTACCAGCACACAAAGCCAGGTTCTCAGATGGTATAACTGCATGCAGCTTTTACCACTGCAGTTTAATGCTCCAGTTCATTCCAGTTTTAAGGTTCCTCTATATTCAAGATCATCAACAGGCTGAGTACAAGACATCTTACTGTGCAGGAAATGAGTAATTCATAAACACTGGTTGTCTTCATATACAACACTGAACCAGTTTCACATTGTTGGAATGAGGCTAAACTTGCCTATGCAGACAAGATGGTCTCTTCCACCCTGAGGAAGGCCCATTGTTGGAATGAGCCTCAGTGAGCTTTGGGACTCATGTAGTTCTACCTAATCCTATCTTCTGGTGTAGCTTTGAGGAAACTGAAAGCTTCTACTCACATATTGGATTAACTGAAGTCTGATATGTTGTTCAACCATACATGGTGGTTAATTTTAACAATGATTAGTTGAAACAAGCCAGTTTCATAGATTACATTTTTAAGCTAGCTTCTTTCAACTAAATAAAGATTAATAAAGATTTTCCAAAACCTTATGATCACTTTGCGGTCATACTAAATAATGATATGGGTGGGTCATCTTTCTCATCACCTGAATCAGCCTAGAATATCAACCTACAAGAAAGACGTGGATTGTCCTAGACCACTGTCTAATTGTTTGGTGTTGGCATGAGGAGCGGATGGTGAATAACGAGCAATTAAGTTCTGAATTTTAAAGCATTCTTGTTAACACCTTCTAATAAATCACAACAATCACATTTCTAAACTGAAAAAGTAAACTTTAATAACCTCTATTAGACACAGTAAACAGTTTTATTTTATTTGTGGTGGGAGCTAGCACTGCTCTGTTGATACTTGTCTACATGTATTTCTCAAACGATTGGCACAAATCAGCTATTAAAACATTGGTTTATTATTGTTGCACAATTAAAAACTTTTAAATTACATCACTGTTCTTAGGCAGTTTTAACATATTGTCTTATGAAATACATAATGCACTACAGAAATCTATTTCCAGTGGATTTATGGAAGACCAGTATGACCAAGAGACAAGAATACTGAACTTTGTCCCTGAAGATGAGCATTCATATCTCTTCCTCAGATATACTGAGTTATCTAAGAATCAATATCTTCAATCTATAGAATCTCCCATCTATAAAACTAATATGCTGATGATTTAATCACACAGCAGTTTTGTGGCTATGTAGGTCTGAATCCTTTCCACAAGAAAAAGGCTAACAACAATGGAAACAAACTAGTCAAAATTAAGTTCTACTAATGGACAAGGGATAAATTGCCTGCAGAATTCTTAAGAAATTGATGTTATTAAGGCCTCATTGTTACCAATGCCCATCTTAAAAAAAATTACAGCACCTGAAAATACAAATTACCACAATTATCTATATATTACCTTGCACTGGAGTAGTATGGATTTCCTTCCTCTTCAAACCTTTTGATGATTGGCTCCTTCAGAGTTTTTACCTCTTCTTCTGATAACTATGAAATATAAATTGAATGCATATGGGGATGAATGATAATTCTCTACTTTTACACATTAAAAAATCATACATCTTTCTGGTTACCATTTGTGGTTATTAGAAATTATATGCTATAGCCAGTAACCTCTTACTATGTTTAACACTGTAAGACAGCTCAAGGTACACTGAGGTATTTCATTATCAGAGATCTTCAGGTAACATTGCTCCATTAATTCTTGCATCTTCTATTAAGTTTACAGTTCTTTCAACTCAAGCCTCATGTGGCCGTGCAGTTGAAAAGCTACATCCAAGGCTATAGCAGAGGGGTCAAAATCCAATGGTAGAGCATGTACTCTGCATGAGAAAGATAACAGAATCATAGAGTTGGAAGAGACCCCAGGGGCCATCAAGTCCAACTCCCTGCTATGCAGGAACATCCATCAAAGCATTCCCAACAGATGGCCATCCAGTCTCTGCTTAAAAACCTCCAAAGAAGGAAACCCTACTACACTCTGAAGCAGTATATTCCACTGTTGGACAGCTCTGACCATCACAAAGTTCTTCCTAATGTTCAAGTGTAATCTCCTTTCCTGCAGCTTGAATCCATTGCTCCTTGTCCTAGTCTCTGGAACAGCGGAAAATAAGCCCGCTCTCTCCTCAACATGACATCCCTTCAAATTTTTAAACATAGCTATCATGTCCCCTCTTAACCTTCTCTTCTGCAGACTAAACATACTCAGCTCCCTAAGCCGTTCCTCATAGGGCATGGCTTCCAGACCTTTCTCCATTTTGGTCACCCCCCTCTGGATACATTCCAGCTTGTCGATATCCTTCTTGAATTGAGGTGCCCAGAACTGGACACAGTATTCCACATGAGGCCTAACCAATGCAGAATAGAGTAGTACCATTACCGCCCTCGATCTAGACACCACACTTCTATTGATGCAACCAAGAATCACATTGGCTTTCTTGGCTGCTTCATCACACTGCTGTCTCATGTTCAGCTTGTGATCTACCAAGATTCCTAGATCCCTTTCACATGTACCACCATGTACCACATGTACCAGCCAGCCATGTGTCCCCCATCCTATATTTGTGCATTCCATTTTTTCTGCCTAAGTGTAGGACTTTACATTTCTCTCTGTTGAAATTCATTTTGTTAGCTTCGGCCCAGCTCTCCAATCTGTCAAGGTCATTTTGAATTTTGATCCTGTCCTCTGGGGTATTAGCAACCCCTTCCAATTTGGTGTCATCTGCAAATTTGATCAGCATGCCCTCTACTCCTTCATCCAAGTCATTGATGAAGATGTTGAATAGCACTGGGCCCAGGGCAGAACCCTGTGGCACCCCACTAGTCACTTCTCTCCAGAATGAAAAGCAGCCATTGGTGAGCCCGCTTTGGGTTCGGTTGGTCAACCAATTACCAATCCACCTGACAGCAGCGCTGTCCAGCCCACAGATCACAGATTCAATCTTTGGCATCTCCATGTAGAACTACAAAAGACTCCGGTCTGACTGACAGAAGCTCTTTAAGCTGTACTGATTTAAATGGACCAACAAACAGCCTGAATCAAAGACAGTTTTCTATGAGTCTGCTTCAGCTATGGTGGGAAACAGTAGTAACAATGAAGAGAAAAAGTTTGTGTTTTTGGTGTTCTCATGTTATAACAGTTAGCATTCAGTCATGGTATATTCCTGGATTTTAACCACTGTACTGAAATCCATGTATTACTTCAAAATAGTTTCTAGACAGTAGATATAAATGCATATGAACTAACATTTCACAGGTTTTGATTATGATCTCAGGCTACTTCAACCAATTAGGGCTTCAAGTAAAAACAGCACTTATACCTATTCATAGGTGCTTTAAAAAAACCAGAATCATCATTACTGAAAAGTTTGGACTAATACAATTACAAATTATGTGAGCTGACATCATCTTTCAAATGCGTATTCTACCTCAGTTTCTGAGTCAGTGCAGCACGAGAGGAATGGTATTATCTCTTTCCAAGTTAGAAATCTACTTTATATTAGGTCAGATTATTTGTTCCTCTAGCCTAGTACTGCTTATCCTCCTTAGCCAACACAACTTTACAGCACCTCAGAAAAATGTCTATTATGTCCCCTTCAACCCAACCTTCTAAGTGGAACACAAGGGATTAAATCTGTTACTTTCTATAATGCAAGGCAAGTGTTAGTTGTAAGCCAAGCAAATTAAACTAATTTTGGCTTGTTTCAACTTAGTAGTCTTTATAGAGGACAACTGGTACTGCTTTTCCTTATTTTTAATTTTATCTGGGTATAGGATGTTGTGAAGGGAGGACCTGCACAAACCTGGTTGGTGACAACCAATCATAGCTCAGAGAACATTGTGAAGCAGGATCTGCGAGAGAGAAAGGATACAAAACTTCTCTCTGACAGAAGGCAAATAGGGGAAAATGGCACAGAGATAGGGAAAAGACCGCAGAAAGATAGGGGAAAGGTGACACAGAGGCAGAGGAAAGCTGTAATAGAGATAGAACACTTGGCCAGGGGGAAGACCTGAATAAAATTCTGCTTCTTTCTTTACAACTGTGTCTGCCTGTTCCTGTTAAATTTTGATATAGTCTGTCAGTGAATGACTTAACAACACATCTACTGGTCCATATAGGGATCAACTTGAGGGCCAGCTACGAAATCCAAGGGAGAATCTTGAGTGGAAAAGGGGCAAACAGAACAGAAATCCATGGGGTTTGAACTGTGGGGCCAGCCTGGAAAGCAGATCTATTTTATGTTTTCCTCTCAACTAGACACATAGGAAAAGGCTTTCTATGAGTCAATTTATTGATCCATCCAAGTCAGACTGTATATTCCAATAGAAATAATTTTAACTGGATGCAAATAAAAATGATATAGAAAAGAATTATTTTCTGTTGAAGAAAATTACAGAAAAAGTTTTATCTAATCATAAGGTTCTCTGCATGTTTGCTTTAAAATAAGTTCCAGTGAGTTCAACTCCATAATGAGTTTCCTAGTAATATACCACTAGTAGAACTTAGTCTAATGTATATTATCTTCTTAATTTGTTTTGGGAGCCAACATGGTATAGTGGTTTGAATGTTGGACAAAGACTCCAGGAGAGCAAGATTCAAATTCCTGCTCAGCCATGAAAACCTACTGGGTGACCTTGGGCAACTCATACACTCTCAGCCTTAGAGCAAGACAAAGACCAACTTCTTCTCAATAAAACTTGCCCAGAAAACTCTATAAGATGGAGTAGATGGCACATGGTCAAACACTAAAAAGAATGCAAAAAATAATGGAGGAATATACTACAATGCTTATGTCCAAAAGAAGAGTAAGAAAATGAAACTATTTTTAGTGGTATTTGCTCATAAAACTTGCTTTTTTACTTTAATAAGTGTCAAATCAAAGCACTTACAAGCAGGTATAAGGGCTATTCCAAACTGAAACCCTGACTGGTTAGAGCAGCCTCGGCACCTAACATTTGCCTGACTTACCGGTACTGTACACTTGTACCTAAAATCTATGAATTACCTTGAAGTAACATATTTCACTTTTAGAATCACATACTTAGAGCCACAGTATCTTCTGCTGTCATTAAAATAAATGAGTACAGCTAAGCATAGAATACCAATGTCAACAAGAATTATAGGCTAGCACTGGATATTAAGTGTGAGAACATCTATAATCTTACTAAGTGTTAGCAGCAAAGAAGACTTACCTGCTTTCCTTCCCTTGCTTTTTGGTCCTTGGCTATTGTAGCTAAAACTGTTGCAGCTTGTTCTCCTCCCATGACTGAGATTCGAGCATTTGGCCACATATAAAGAAATCTTGGACTATAAATACAAACATTAAACTAACACAACTGGCAGAATTTGTGGATCATTTTCAAATTACTTCATCTGACCAGTAGGTGGGGGGAATCTCTGTCTGTTTTGATATCACCACAGGAAAACAAGACATCATTTTCCAGACCTGCAGTACCCTTAACCTAGTCACTGATTATTTGCATTATCTCCAGCTAGAAAGAGGCAGTTTAGTTTTAGTCCCATGAGTGACATCATGCATATGAAATGTCATGTGTTTTACGTAACTGGAACCATCAAAAGATCTAATTCAACAGGATATATGACACACAGAGTCAAACATATGTCTCTCATATCGCCCTAGACCAGTGGTTCTCAACCTTCCTAACGCCGCGACCCTTTAATACAGTTCCTCATGTTGTGGTGACCCCCAACCATAAAATTATTTATTTATTATTTACAATGCCTTCCCCCTGGCAAAGGCTGCCCCGCCAGGAACGCGGGGGGGTCGGGCAGAGAGGGAAAGAGGAACCGCGCATCTCCCCCAGAAAAGACTCCAAGAACCTCCCCAGGCTCTGTTTCTCCTTCGCTCTCGTTTCTGCTGGGGGGGCAGTGTGGGAAAAGTTTCTAGAGTGTCGACCCTGGCTGGGGGGAGGAATCCCAGCGCCTTTGTCTTTTGCGCCAGGCACAGCTCGCCCCCCTGGAAAAGCACCGCCTTGCAGCCCCCCGGCCCTTCTGCAGCGCCCTCTTCCATGATGAGTGGGTCAGAGGCCATGGTGAGGAGGGGGCCTGCCCCTGTGCTGCCACCGCCCCCCCAAACTAGCCCATCAGATGGGAGGTTCTCCCAGTAGCGGAGAATGGGAGCGATTTCAGTCCCTTCTGAACAGGGGGCAGGAGGACGCGAGCGCATAGCTCGTGTTTGTGCCCCACCACTCCTGCTGTGGCAACGCTGTGACCGCACACGCTCCCACCAAAGGGAGCAGGAGGACGCGCACGTGTGGTTCACCCTTGCGCACCACCACTCCTGGGCCTTTTCCACACATTACCTTACCACGGAGGTGGGGGGTGCTGTTCGCGCAAGCAGGTTCTCACGCAAGCCACTCTCTTTGCTGCTCCTTCGTCCTGCAGCTGGCTTCCTGGTCGCGCGACTGCCCCACCCCTTCCTCCCCCAGCACAGCCTACAGCTCCCAGGCTGCACTGCAGAAGGGAGCAGGAGGACGTGAGCGCATGGCTCGTGCTTGGGCACCACTACCGAGGAGGGAATGGAGCCTAAGACCATCGGAAATACGTATTTTCCAATGGTCTTAGGCTGACCCCTGTGAAAGGGTCGTTCGACCCCCCCAAAGGGGTCGCGACCCACAGGTTGAGAACTGCTGCCCTAGACCAATTAATACATTTAATTAATACATTTAATACATTTATGCAAGTGCTTTCAGACAAATAAAAACTAAACATCATCATCTCTATTAACTAAGACCAAACTCCAAATTCCTGTTACAAACTCACAGCAAATAATCATTATTAACAACTCAGGGATACAAACTGACCTATATGCTCTTCCACACATTCCATAATTTCCAGCACCATAGGAACCTCCAATAATAACTGTTATTTTAGGCACACTGGCACATGCTACTGCAGTAACCATCTTGGCTCCATCTTTTGCTATTCCACCAGCCTCATATTCTTTACCAACCATGAAACCTAATAATTTGGAAGAGAAGCAATATCACAATGAATAAAATGTTCAAGTAGCCTTCTTGGTCCATTATCAGAAGTAACAAAGTCATGCCCCTACTGGATTCCAATCAAACATGACCACTCGATTTGCCTACTCCTTTGAGATACTAATTGATCTTAATCAATGGTATTGTACAACTGTATCTTTAAGATAATTGTCTTTGCAGATTCTAAGACTGCATCAGATTGTTCTTTTTAATTCAATCACTCTATAGTGCCTAATTTTTAAGAGACTTCATATATTAATAATAACAAAAACAGTAACAGCTACTTCCACCACCTATTTAATATCTGCTTTGCAAACTTGCCACACAACACAATTAAGTTTTTATAAACACTGGATGAGAAAGATATATAACTGCTACACTGCCAATTGGCTACATAATGAATCTGCACTTCCAAATAATTTATTGTCACTGAAATTAATAAACTATAGAATGACAATAATCATAGCAATAATTTTATCACCTGTAATGTTTTGCAAAAACACAATAGGGATATTTCTCTGACAGCAGAGTTGAATAAAATGGGTACCCTGTAAAGAAAGGAAGAGAGTGATAGTTGATCAACTGCTAAATAATTATTGAACAGATCATCTCAAATACTGTCCAGTGCTAAAATGGAATGCAGAAGTTCTTCAGCTGAGGCACCTGCAGAAGGATAAAAAAAACAGAGGGATTAGCCAGAATCCTGCCTGATTATGCACCTTAGGCAGATGAGGCTCCTGTTAAACAGCTAGACAGTTCCAGAAAATTCTCATCAGCTCTAAGCAGGTGCAGAACAGCCCATGTCACAAAGATCATAAATTAGCAAAATTAACTGATCACAGAAATGTTGACTTTTATGTTTAAATAGCAAAAAACAGACACAAATTTTTCCCAATTTGCTTACTAGAAATGACCCAACATCTGAGTACATCCATATAGGTTATTTTCCTAGTTGTAGTACTATATTTATAAATACTATACTAATATAACTACACTATACTAATACTATAAACAAGTTTTCTATAGAACAATGAAAGAAAAAAACCTTGTCCTAGTTAGTGTTACTTATTAACCTAAAGAGTTGATTGGTGAAACAGTTATTCATTCCCCAAGAATTGCTAAAACAGATTTGAAGCAATGTTTAACACATACGTATGTGAAAAATGCCAAGTTGTAGCAACTGAGGTAACAGTTTGCTACTGTACTGAATGCTAGAAATAGTACATTAGAATCACTGCTATCAAGAGTGATAAAAAGCAAGTTACACATAAGAATTATTACAAAGTGGCAGTTCTTAAGAAAAGCTTTAGCAACAGCAACACATGCTTAACAAAGCTATATCTAACCCTTTCAAATACTCAAAGCAACGTCCAATTTCAACCCTCCATATCGGGGGAGGATGTTAGGCAACTTGTAGGCCTCCAAATGCTGTTGTTAGCCCATGGTGGAAACTGTAATCTTACATTATTTGGAAGGCCACGGTCTGCCCACCACTGCTCCAAGTCAGCACTAAGTAAGTCTATTGGTCTTAGTCACTACTAGGTAAATCAGGAGATAGAGACAGAGACTAAAAGTCTTACAGCCAATATGGATCACCAGACTGTTAAAAAACAAAGTCTTGATTGCTGAAATATCATGTTAGTCCTGTTTATTAACCGAAGGGCCAGATCTCAATTGGGGAAAAATGATCCTTTGATAGCTTCGTATCCATTTGCTCTCATTTTTTCTTACTCAGGCCCACCTAGTAGAAGAGAATGTCTTAAGAGCAAACTTTTCAATTACAAAATTCTATGAACAGGACCAAGAAAGAGCTCTAATTAACTTGAGCAGGAAGCCTGTTAACAGAAAATAAACAAGTTTCTAATTGGTGCTTTCATTAGGAAATTACTCATGTAAAACATTACCAGTTCTGTTGAAAAGTATTGATATTTTACGTACCTTATAGAGCATTCCAAATCCCTGTCAAAAAGTGCCTGAGTGGTCAACAGATGCAGCAGAAGTGCTGCTCCACCAGCTGGATGATGTTTTCACCACAGAACCCCCTTTTCGTATGTATGTACAGTGTGCCCTCTGTATATGTGGGGGTTCCATTTCAGGAACCTCCACGTAAAACAAGCAACATAAAGCATTGCACCCCATTATCATCAATGGACATGACATGTGCACGCCAGCATGCTGCTGCATCCATTAACTATAATGAGACAAACACCTTACGCAACCTCACGTTCATGTGTACAGGAGGGCCCACTGTATAAACATATTTATTTATTGGAAATTCCATAGAGAAAGCTCTACAATCACAATCACAATCCTGTGTTTCCCAAACCAAGTTGTACTAGAGCACTTTTGATCCATAGCACCCACATCTGTCTTGTTTTCCCAACATGCCCAAGGCTTTGACGCAAGAATGTCAGCTGTCCACCAAAGCTGAATTGTGGAGGTCTGGGACAGACCAAAGCTATTAGTTCTTCATGCAGGTAATAATTTAAGTAATTCACTATCACAAGTTGAGAAAGCTTAGAAAGACTTAAAAGGGGATAGGATAAATTCACAGATGAAGGACCTATAAAAAGCTATCATTCATGATACTAGATACTAGTTAAGTGTCAGAGGAAGTATGGGTCTGCACATCAATTGTTGAGGAAAATGAACAGAAGAGTGCTACTGCACTCGTGTCCTGCCTGTGGGCTTCCTACTAACAACCAGCTGACCACTGTGTGAACATTATGCTGGACTAAAGAAGACTCTGTCTTCATCTATCTCGGATCTTCTTGTGTTTGTACAAGAGGGATCTTTTCAGATTATGTTTTTAAAGAATACGTCACTTTTAATCATAAGTAATTTCTAAAAATAATCCCCTGTAGATTCCAGTGCTCGATCTGGTTCTCAGTGGCAATGAAAATATAGCAGGCAAATGTCTAATATACTTGCCTTCTTTGCTGATTCTGAGAAAAGAACACCATTATTTCCAATTATTCCCACTGGATATCCAAATATTCGAGCAAACCCTAAAGAATATGAAAAAATCAAAAGAGTATTTCACAAAAGGCTTCATTCAGTGTTGAAAGATTCCAGTACTTCCCAAATTAAGTCAACAGTATGAGACTATGACATTTTCAGACTACAATCACAATACATTTTATAAAACATATTATTTGTCTCCCACAAGTTAAGAAATTTTTTAAAGCAAACAAAGAAAAAAGGTGAATCAAATTAAAAAATGCACGGTTTTATAATCATTTAGAAATAATACCTGTGATTAATGTATCCCCATATAAAGCTTTAAATTCATCAAATTTACTTCCATCAACAATTCTAGCAATGACCTTAAGAAGAAAAACAAAAGAATGCCACTATTAATACACATTGCTTAGAAACATTATTTTTCCAAACTCTGTTAATATATCACACTTGGCTACTGCAGACAGTATCTTAAAGAGCATATTCTTTTATTAGGCCCATGTATTTGAAATCCAATCATTCAGCTCAAGTAATGTCAACTGGCTATTTAATTTAAAATTGATATCAAAATAATCTTAGGGAAGATTACAAATAACATTAGGACAAGTCAAACAGTTTAAAACAATAAAAATAATTTCAATAAGGTAAAAAGATTAAATGTCTTAATGAGTTAAAAACAGATTTAAAAAATTAAAAAATAAACTATGAAACTTTTTTTTTTTTTTAGATAAAGCCATTCTTATGGGTAACAAGCCACTGTTTCATTTGGCTCAAAGCAAGGGCAAGCAAGTTAATAATTTCACATCAAGACCTTCTTATTCCCTTGTCACTATGAACACAAGGAAAGAAAATATAATAATATACTACAAAAATATATATAAGGAAGTTATGCAGGAGAACTTCCATAATGCTTATAATGTCAAGTTAAAAAGGCAACTTGAGTAGATCAAAAATGAGGATCTGGACTTTAGAGATTGCTTCAAAAAGCAGATTATCATTACCTTTATGATATTTAAAGATATGGCATATTTTGGTCAACTATAAGATTACTTATGATTTTAGAAACCGAAAGAGAATAGAGTAATAGGAAAATGGGTTTTATATATAGTATATTGAAACCACTAATTCAAACTTTTATATTGTTTTGCTTTGTTGAGAAATGTAATGAGTTCATGGAAAATAATTTCAAAATTTAAGATTTACAGCCGAGGTGGGTGGAATGTGGCGTACAGATATTGTGGGACTGCAACTTACATCAACCTTAACCAATGTTGAGATATACCTCAACAATAACTGAAGACCAACACTTTGCTCACCCAAATAACAGAAATTGCATACAGTAAAATGTAAGGTTTGTATAATTTGCACATTTCTAATAAAAGGGTTATTTTTTACATTCTAGAAGATTTCTATTTGGAAGTCCCACAACCTCCAGAAGAATTGGGACAGGGAAAATGTCAATAATAGCAAGAGACTAATCTAACTGATATGCAGCTATATTAGAATGGAGAAAAATCAAACAAAATGTATACATTATATTTTCCACAACTCACCAAGATTTCAATGGCTTTCAAGAGCACGAACAAAGGAAATTCTAAAAGGCCTTCTAACTTTGACTAGTGTCTGTTTTTTCCAGAAAATATGACAAATGCAAGAATAAAACAGTCTATCAAATCTCTTTCCTCAGTGCACGATATTATATGTAGCCTTTTTGGCTATCCTGAGAAAACTTTAAAAATCTAGGATTGTTCTCATGAAGTATACAGCAATTAAACTAGTGCCTGAGGTAATTCTTGTGAACACTAGTCCCTGGAGGCAAGACTATATTAATTTGAAGTTGCTGCAGCTTCTGGGCACAGCGGTAATGCCTAGCTTAAGCTTTACAATCAATGACCAAGTATTAAAACTCTGTGCATAAAACAGCTTGGGCCAATATGTCAAGTTTGCCGTGTGCCACAAAGAAGCAGCTTTTGTTTAGCTTGTATTTTTGAAGGTTGAAGCTGAAACATTTGTCAAATTACATTATTCACCACTGTAAGACTCAAGAAATTATATCAACAGACTGGAAAAAATGTATAGAAACAAAACCGGAGCTGCTTAGAAATCATTGTGAAAGAGCCAGCTTTACAATTAGACATTGCGAGGTGGCTGTCTCAGTTGAAGATTGCAAGAGCAGGGAACTGTGCCCTTTCTCTTTTGGGAGAGTCCTAAATCTTGATGCTTTGACTCCTTTTTTTCTTGAAATCCCAGCCCTCTTACATATTTCACCTTATTGCTGCAACACTTCCCCTTCCCTCTGACTTGCTCAGTCCACTGGTCACATGGCAGTGCCACTTCCTTCTTGCTACTGCCTGCTCCATGTTTCTTCAACAGCTGTAGATCCTCCTTCTCCTATTACAGAGCAGGGACAGCTGGTAAGGAAGAAGACGGAAAAGTGGCAACAGCAGCAGCAGAGAGGGAGGTGGCAGAGGGCACACTGCTTGAAAGCATCACATAAAACGTATCAATGTCCTTGCAAGCAAAGGGGGGATGTACAGATCTCTATCACATCAGCTGCCTTCCAGTCCTCGGTTTCAATGAATTAGGAACAGGAGATGTCCCCAAATGAGAAAATGTTGCTCCCAAAGGAATGGGAGTCCCTCCACACATAATTGCTAAACCTGGTGCCTGCCTTTCCAAAAAGCTACATGTACTGGGAAGTATCTGCCAAATGAGAGTGCCTTCCCCTGCCTTTCCTGGGCCCTGGTGAGTTGTATACAGTCATCCCTACACATTTGTGGGCTTGACCTTCACAAAGTATTCACAAGGAGTGCACATGCCTCCCACCATTCTCCCCTTCCCCTTCCCTTGCCTTTTGTGCAGGCACACATGACTTCCTTCTCTGTGCCAGGGCAAAAGGTAAAGGAATGGGAGGGGTAGGGCAGTGTGTGGAGAAGGAAGGTTTGCACGTACCTTCCCTCTCATTCCCTTGCCTTTTGCCCAGGCGTGGAGAAGGAAGGCAAAAGGCAAAGGAGTGGGAAGGGGGAGCCCCGAAAGATAATGGGAGGGGGAGTATGGCAGGGAGCCATTTGCAGTTTTTCCACTCTCGCGAAGGTTCTGCACTCCAAACCCTTGCAAAAGTGGAGGGGCCACTGCATTCAGAATTCCCTGTGTATTAATCTGTTCCAAACATCAACTAAGCAATAAAGTTGGATTTCAGTAGTCTAATTACTGTACTAACCCTACAAATATTTTCAGCAGCAAATATTGATAATTATCACTGCAAACATGAATAATTCATCCTCTTTACTAAATGTGGTCCAGAGAGAAAAAATTTTTGTTGCAGTGGACCTGGACTCCATTACAGCTTAGGCAACAGAGTCCTCAGAGCCATGACAGAAGAGAGAACCTCTGAGTATGTGTAGGCACTTTTTTAAAATCTTTAAGTGTGTTCATCCATTCCATATTAGAAGAGCCCACCAATCCCTTCTTTTTGTATCAGTTGTATGGATGGTATCTACGCAAATCCACAGGTTGCATGCATCTTGACTCCTACCTGTCCTATCTTCGTTTCAAAAGAAGACATTCACTCAAAATGTTTACAATGACTATGCATTCAGTGCCACAGATCCAGGACAGATTAAGACATAGTGAGGCCCTAAACAGTACCAAGTTGAAAAGACCACACAGCATGTGTGAATGTTAGAGGTCCCTCTAATGTTTACAGTTGTTCATTAAATCTACCCCTTTCTTTTCAAATGCTGCCATGATGAATCCAACTGACATCCTATGCAATCATTAGAATATGAGGAGAATTTCCTGGGCTACTATGAAAAAAAGAGAACTCTTTTGAAAAAAAATCCTTCCTCCTTCCCTGCAAAAACAGACACATTACTGTAAATTACAGAATTCTTATTAGTGCCTTCCAGATTAACACCGGCCAGAGTCCAATTACATCTAAGCGTTTCTGCCAGTCCTATTGACTTCAGAGGGAACTCTAGGCTCCTAAAACTGCAGACCTTCATACACTTCCACTGAAAACAGCAAGGATTAATTATCAGGAATCTTATTTATAATTGTATTGTAAATCTAGTCCCTTGAAACCTATCAGACTGGCAGAAAAAATACTTGTTGCTAAACATGTTTCGTTTGAAGTAAGTCCCACTGAGCTTAAACTGAGATAAGTGGGTCAAAGAACTCCAGGTTTACTTTAACTGGCAGTTGTTCTGAAACCAATGTAGAACAAACCCTACCATAAAGCAGAAAGAGGTGGCTGCCTCGGGTAGGTTTAGACTGTCATAAAATGATAACAAATGGTTCATTAATTAATTTTGTATTGCTTTCTTTTTTCACTGGCAGGAATGTAGAGAGATACTCTGAGATCCCTGCCAGCAGCAGATGGAACTACCTTCTCCGTGGTGGCGGGACTGCATGTTTCTGTGAGGCAAGACATTATGCTGATGGTCGCAGTAGTACTGGTTGGGTTTTCCATAGCAAACTAAACATGCCAAACAGCTACTGGGCAACAGCAGTAGTGGGGAATGACACTGGTGGAGGATCTCTCAGAGAGAAAGGCAGCAGCACCACTGTAAACACCTGTTAGTACTGCATAGAAGGTGGCAATAGTAAACCACTGCTGAAGCCATCACAGCTAACACTTGTTAGTATTGAGCAGAAGGAGGCAAAAGAAATAAACCTCTCTGAACGTCTTTCACCATGAAAACCCTATGAGACAATTCAAAATGAAACAAGAGATAATGCCGGAAGATGAGATTCCCAGTTTGGAAGGCACCCAACAAGCTACTGGAGAAGAGCAGAAGACAAGGACAAGTAGAACTGTAGCTAATAACACAACTGGCCTCAAGCCAAAAGGATACTCAGCTACTGACGTACCCAGAGGCAAAAGGAAAGTCTGAAGCTGCACAACACATATTATACGAACATGTTATGTGAGAAGCATGAATCAGGGGAAGCTAGACATCGTAAAAGAAGAAATGGAATGTATAGACATAAACATGTATATGAGTCAGGATTGTCCATGTCATTCTATTTTTAGTTTCAATGTATGCCTATGAAAGCTGGACAGTAAAAAAAGCTGACAGGAAGAGAATCAACAGATTTGAAATGTGGTGCTGGAGGAGAGTTCTCCGGATACCCTGAACTGCCAAAAGAACAAATAAGTGGGTCTGAGTTCTCTCTGAAAGCCAAGACGACTAAACTGAGACTGTCATATGTTGGACATATAATGAGAAGATATGACTCGCTAGGAAGGACAATAATGCTCAACAAGGTGGAAGGCAGTAGGAAAAGAGAGCGATCACATTGCAGATGGAAAGACTCAGTCAAGGAAGCCACAGACTGAGTTTGCAAGAACTGAGTGAGGCTGCTGATGAGGGGATGACTTGAAGGTTTCTCATTCATAGGGTCACCTATGAAGTCTACCTGACAGCAGTTAACAACAACAAACACTGAGATCATCTCCTTAAGTGCCAAAATAGATAGGAAAATGTCTTGGGCCAGTCTTGAGTTGTGAACGCATAGAAGAGCAGAAGTGAAGTTCAGTTAAATGTAGGCTGGAACACACATTGAAATGCTGCTATTCCTTTTATTCCTAAATTCTAACAACCAGGAAAAGCAGGAGTTGGTACCAGCAACTTCCTGAGATATTATAACAGCCACAAAACTTTTCAGGAATGAGGGAGTAATTTCTACTGTACATGCGAACACCTGGTAGGAAACTCTCCTGGAAAGAATTCTGGGCGGAAGACTGGTAACATCAGACAATCTATAGTTACATTTTGTGCATCTACATTGTGTTATCATCCATGTGTACATACGCATCTTGCATTTTACCTCTTTAACGTCAAAATTTCTTTTAAGCTGTTCTCCAACTATGCCATAGAGTTCATCGGGAGGAAACAAAGGATCCTCTGAAGGCTCTATTGTTACCTGTAATAATTTAAAAGTGCAACCAAAAATACAAGAGAATCAGAATGATCGTCAATATTTTTCATATGATCCCACTAGCTTCCAGAACCACTCTATAACCAGCTCAGGCTCAAATATTTACAGTTCAACTATAAAGCATTTAGCACAACATTTTAAACCCTACTCCAGATTTTTAAAAGATTTTATCTTGCACACAACTCTTGCTCTGTCATTTCAAACCTACAACTGGATCCAGGATAAGGAACTGGGTATGGGGCATACCATATGTGTTCCCCTTACCCTTTCCTCTGTCCAATGTTAGCATTATAGGCAATCATCACCCAGCCAAGTAAAGGTGAAATTAATATGCTTCTAATCTTTCAAAGAGCTCAGGAGTCGGTAAGGAAGATTGGATTAAACTGTGGGGGGGGGATGCATGTGTCTACAAAGAACAGAAGAAAACCAACCAGGGGAGTAGGACAGCAGTAAGGAGTAGCATTGACAGGGAATTGTTTACATGATGAAAAGGATGTGTGGATTTGTAATTGTGAATAAATATGTGAGAAATGGAAAAGATCCACGTGTGTTGGCTATGTCAAGCCCTGTAGAGAATGATTTGGGACGGCTTTTGTATTCACAAGGAATAAATTTGGGGAAAATTTATCTAGAGATGATCTAGGAAAATTGGTCTACAAAATGGGTATTTTGTTGGAGATCTGTGGGTTCAAAGGACTGTTTTTCTTCTAGACTATGTCGGACCTCTACTCTACATATGGAGCATATACATTATTGAATAGATTTATTTTTCTATCACACAAAAAAACACAAATGTACTCACATCAATTTTCTTCTGATAATTCAAACTTCGTACCACTTTTCTAGCCAAATGGAGTGCATGATTATCATCCAAAGCATAGTGATCAGTTACACCAGATTTTCTGCACAGATTTAAAATTTTAATAATTATTTTATGCTAACAAGGAAAACATTTCTATTAACTACTGAGTGGTCAAACATGATTGGAGAAAATGTATTATCTACTCATAATAGTTGAAATACCAGAAGCCCTGCCAAATATCATATTTTCCGGTGTATAAGACGACCTTTTAACCCCCAAAAAACTTTGCAAAAGTCTGGGGTCGTCTTATACGCCGGGTATGGCGGGGAGGCGCCGCTGCTGAGGTTCCCCCCACCCGGGGAGAAGCGCCGCCACCGCCGAGGTTCCCCCTGCCCAGGGAGAAGCGCCGCCGCCGAGGTTCCCCCTGCCCAGGGAGAAGCGCCGCCGCCGCCGCCGAGGTTCCCCCTGCCCGGGAAGAAGCGCAGCCGCCACCGAGGTTCCCGCCGGCCCGGGAAGAGGATTACTCCTTTCATCCATAACGTATGGTATTCCTTGGTATATGATTGTAATGGCAAGCAAGATAATGCAGGCAGCAGAATTCTAGGCTGGGGTCAAGGGATTAAAATGAGAGAGACCACCAAATGAAACATTATAATTAACATGCAAAATAATGAAAGGTTGAACCAATATGTTTTACTGTTAGAAACAGAAAGGAAGAAAGAGACAACTCCTGGGATTTTGAAAGATATGACAACATTATTGATCTGGAAAGGCAAAGGAAGTGTTGAAACAGACAGGATGTCATCCAAAAATATTCAGCACCTGTGGCCAGTATTTGCCTATGACCATCCTGTGCTGGATCTCTTGTTCATTCACTCATATGTATGTCTAGTACAGAGAGAAAAGGTTTGATTGCTGAGCTCAGACAAGTTCAGGTAGCTGTAGCCTCAGTGATTAGTACATTCATCTACTGTTCCTTCTACTACTTTTTGCCCTGAATGGCTGCTGGAGAAGCGGCTGCAGGCTGAGAGCTGTGCCCAAAAAAACGTCTCTTTCCCCCGTCTGGCCCGCCCTTCTATCCTATTACTTTACCTCTCACATGTGCAAGATCTGAGAGGCAGAGAAGGAGGTAAAGTAATAGGATACAAGGGCGGGCCAGATGGGTGTAAGAGGCGTGTTTGGAGACAGGGAGGGCTGGGCAGGCAGGAAGAGCTGACCAATCCAAGCAGGCTTTGTAATCAACAACCAGCCCAGTCAAAACCCCATCATGTTTGATGACAAACAGCCTTATATTTATAAGTGACAGTTTTCCTGCTAAGTACCTGCATGTCATAAGCATTTGAATTAAAATTACCATACTGAAATCAAATCTGATGTTTTTTTAATTTTTATTTGGTGTGTGTTGAAAGAGGGGTAGTCTTATACGGCGAGTATATCCCAAACTCTATATTTTAACTGGAAAAGTTGGGGGTCATCTTATACGCCCAGTCGTCTTATACACTGGAAAATATGGTACACAAATCACATTTCAGGGGAAAAGGGACAAACACTTCACATCGAGATAAACCAATAGCAGGGGGGGAAGATTCTGCTATTAATTTACACAGTCCAACATCAATGTCAGTACCATTATACCTGGGGCAGAAATTGTTAATTTTACCTGCAGTGAAGATCAGCACCTCCAAGATCTTCTGCTGATACCTCTTCCCCAGTTGCTGCTTTAACCTGAAGTATAAAAACAAAGATTTGGTGTGGGCCATTGGACCTCTTTCACAATTATTCTGTGCTACTGTTTTAAGCTACCATTACAGTAACCTTCCAAATTGTACAGCCTTTGCTTTATGCATATTAATTTCTTCAAGGATCTCTGAGTTTGCAGTTCTGACCAGATAAGAAATTTCCAAGCTGCTTACCTTTAAAACAACATTTGAAATGAGTAGCACGATCTCATTTACAGTTGGTGTGCATTACCCTCAGTGAAGACATAATGCCATGCCAATTCTAATGATGACAGGAAAAAAATGAGTGGGGGGAGACTTTAGCTAGGCAGAGGAGGAGGGGAGAGAAAGGAGAAGAGTGTGTAAGCCAGAGGGGCGCTTCCCAATCCTTTAACAATGTTTTAAAAGATTGGGAAATATTATAGTTGCATCAGAACTCTCCAGTTTATTGCTTCAAAGAAAACAAGTGGGACCTGCAACAAAAGACTGCAGTGAATACTGCTTCTGTTTTGCCCATTTTACTGGTTTTTTGATCCCCACCAATTGACCCTTGCTCAAACAGACAGTATGGCATAGTGGTTTGAATGCTGGACTAGGACACTAGGCAATAAGGGTTCAAATCCCCACTTGATCATGAAAACCACTGACTGACCACGGGCAAGTCACACTCTCTCAGCCTTAGAGGAAGGTAAAGGCAACCCCCTTCTAAACATATCCTGCCAAGAAACCCCCTTCATAGGGTTGCTATAAGTCAGAAATGACTTAAAGGCACACAACAACTTATTCATGGTAGTGGTAGAAGTAGTGGTGGTGATGGCAATGATATAACACAATTATTGTAGTTATTAATACCTCAATGAACATAGTGCTTTACAATATAACAAAAACAGACAGGTCTCACTTCAAGAAGTTTATAATCTAAAATTTGATACAGAAGTCATCCAGAGAAGGCAGATGGAGACAATTGTAGAGATGGAAGAATATGTCTACAGTTTGGGTACACATATTTAAGATTAGTTGTAACACGAATGAACCACTGAAAAGGTAGGTTTGAAAGGATGAAAGAAAAGCAACATTGTTTGAAAAGGGAATGTTTGAGAAGGGAGTTGCAGGTATAACAGAAACCAAGGACAAAGAGCTGCTTTATTTAAGGAAATTGGAGACCTCTGGAGGGAAGAATGCTGGTGCAGCTTGACAACTGACAAAAATGTAGAGGAATATATTAGGATGGAGAAATGGCAAACAGCAGCATGGAGGACTTTTGAAGGTAAGTCGTCTGTGCTGGACCTTGGACTGGACTGACAACCAGCATAGGGATTCAAGCAGGGGTGTCACAGGAGGTGAGCGATGAAAGGGGTACATGATTTCAGAGACATTGGATAGATACTAGAGCTGCAAGATTGCAGAAGTCTGTACTAATCCATGCATGGATCATAGCTTATACAAGGAGATGGAGGGATGAGGGCATATTTTGGGGAGAGGTGACATGGCTTGATCATGCACTGAATGTGGAAGATCTAAAGGAAATTGTCAGTGGATATTTTATTTACCCATTTTATTGAAATACTTATATCCTGCCTTATATGTAAGGCTCTCAGGGCAGCACATGATAAAATCAACTTGCAGAGTTTTAAACAATTTTAAACAGTAATAATAAGAGATTAGACATATACTAAACTACTTAACATGTTAAAACAAGATAATTCGAAACCAACTGAAGAGTTAAGATAATTTAAAATGACTCTGGATGTCTGAAGAACATGGAGATATATATGAGGGAGAATAAAAGCCATTGAACTGTGCCACTGAACAGCTGTCCTCCCTCCTTCTCCATGTTTTCAATGGGACTTGGATGGGTGTAGTACATGGTGGATGGCAGCATAAGCAAGCTCTGAAGGTTAGCACCAGGAAGAAGGTTCTCACCCATTTAAATCAAATAGCAGGGTGGCCTGTTTGCAAACACACTGAAATTGGCTAGTCTTTGACAACAAATCTTCAATAATTTCTCCAAAATATATGTTAACATTAAATGATATTAATAAATGGCTGCCTCTCTATTTCCCACTTCTCTTAAGAAGTGGAATCTCAGAACCTACTTACACACAAAAGAGTCCTTGATTTTGAAAAAAGATCTTATACTTGCACCTCTGACTCTCTAAAATGACATAATTAGTTCCCAAAATTCAAATAGGAAATTTAAGGAGCAGATTAATTAGTGCTAAATTGTAGAGTGTCGTCATCCCGAGGTTGTTATTGATTTTCTATGTCTGCTTTTCCTGATTACTTTGTACCAGAAAACTATCTCTGACACAGGAAAACACTGCCCACGCTAAAGTAATTATTCTTGCAAACTAAGTAATGTCATGGGCATGTTTTACCTCTGCTGCCACCAAGTCATCTTGGGTATGCAGAAGACATCTAAGTAATGGCCATAAATATTCAAGCATGTTTGAACATCTATATCTTTTCAAAGTTTTAAATAAGTTATTGTGTCATCTAAATTTAAATGCCAGTCCCATGTACATTAGACCCACTGAATCCACTGCTGAATGGTAAATCAATATTCATGTAAATCCCATTTATACAATGGATCTAACTTGGTTAAAGCCAGTAGTTGGATTTAGGCCTATGTTTCTTTCTAATAGGGAATTTCTTTCTGACAGTTACTACCTGGAAACTCTAAAATGTTATAAGGTGCTTATCTGTATTTTTGATAGTGAACTGACATAACACTGCAAAGTGGGAAGAAGCAACTGCTAACAAATATTAAGAATAAAGCCAGTTACCATTATATGGTTCACACAGCCCAGTACTTTCAACCCTAATCTGCAATGAATGTCAAATTCAGCAGCTACAAGACTCAGTTTTGAGATCTTTTCCACTCTTCTCACATGAGAACAACACAACTTGAATCTGGGACCTTGGTCAAAACATGATGCCTATCAAAAAAGTTGTGAAGCAGTGTCTTGAGCGGATGACTCAATTGACAAACCTTAGGTGTTGTTATTCCTTAAACATTTATAAAGTTTTTCTCCCAGAGTATCACAGAGCCCTCAGAAGTCACAAAACCTTACGTGCCCGCCCTCAGAAGTCACAAAACCTTATGTGCCCACCATCATCTATCTAATCATGCCATCATTTGAATGCTTATTATTGTTGTTGTTGTTGTTATTTAAAGGTTTTTTTCTAAAAAGAGTATAGGCAGATTACAACAATTCAAATACACAAACAATAATAACAAAAAAGCAGTATTTTACCATTGTTACAAAAGAACAACAGTAATATTAAAGGAGAGCAAAAATTATAAATTACAGTTAGAAAATAAGCATGGAGACATTGAACAATTAAGAGAAGAAGAACTGGACTCAGCAAAAGAAATTATAATTTACATTTTGTTGAAAAATATAAATGAAGAAAAAGTCCCATCAACACCACATTGGCAAGAAGACAGAAAACAAAAGTTAGGCATCTCCTTTCACTCTCTGGACAGGTGTCAAGGGTACATAGGCTCCCTCAAATTAACTGATCCCCTTTAATCCATTCGTTCCTGAAGCAGGAAATTAGCAGGCAATGCAGCAAGCATAAGCAGCATGGTATGCCATGTCAGAACCTCTCAAAAAAAAAAAAAAAAAAGGGCAGAGAGTTCTGTGGTACCTAAAAAGACTATCCAATATACAACTGCATAAAATATCCATGGAACTAGAAAAATAGAAAGTCTCTTCTGAATGTCCTGATTCTGCTGTTTAAAATTCAGAAGCAGCAGAAGTGACGGTTAAACCCATTTATGGCTTGATCCAATAACATAGCCACATCAAGTTTTGCCCTTTACGCAGAACAAAGGGGAAAGAACAGAACGTCCAAACCATTCCAGACTTCACCAGCTTCACTTCATTGATAGGAAGACAAAGTGGGACAGGGATTTATAGGCATTTGCTGCTAAGTAACAGATACTGATTCAAAAGAAAAAAACACACAAGCAGGCAGTCAGCTAATTGGAAAAAATACACTCTTTTGGTAACTATTTCATCCTGGTTTGTTTAAATGAGCCTTCATTAGAACACACCAGTTTCCAGGTGGAACTGGGCAACAGTTCGTTCTTAAAGTGAAAGTGGTAACTTTCATTTTCTTCCATGCAAGTGCAAGAGAACAAAGGGGAAAGCTCAGAGATCATAACAACTCATTTCTGATCATTTAAACAAAGTAAGTGTTAGGGGAGACTACTGGTGCTCCAGATGTTTTAGCCTACCACCTCCATTTGCCCCCACTCCATATCCAATAGTAATCGTAGGAACTGTTCAAAACATATGCAGAGCAGAAAACTTCCTATGCCCGATTTAAATCATGGTTTTGTCAGTTTTCCAAAACATGCCTTTGCATGCTTGCTCTACTGTGCTACTGATCACTTTCTCTCTGAAAATCTGTATTATGAAAAATTGGGATAACTATTATATTTAAAAACCACTGAATGATTATTGGTTCCAGAAATGTATTCACTGAAATGCTAGAGCCTTCTCTAAGTTCAGTAGATTTCCTATAGTGTCTTCAGCACTACAAGAGATACTAAACCGCTATGGCAGAGACAGCCCACATACCTAGGTTTAACAACTGAAGGGTTGCAAAAGCAGAGAACTGCACTAGCAGTAACGTACAAAAAAAGAGAAGCATAGAGATTTTCTGTCTGCTTCACCTCATGGAGTGTACCAAATCAATGATGTATACATTTTGGGGGTTTAATAAACCAACTGGATTTTCATTCCCAGAGAAAGCTAATACCTTTAAGAACTCTGTAAAGCAGTTATAAAGCTTTAAGTTGTAAGAGAAGAGGAAAAGCTTCTGTAATTTGTTGAAAACCACACACTTACCAGTGGAGGTCCTCCCAAGAAAATTGTTCCCTGCTTGCCAACTATTATGCTTTCATCAGCCATTGCAGGAACATAGGCTCCTCCTGCTGTGCATGAACCCATAACCACTGCTATCTGAGAAAACAAACAGACTCAGATATTAACAAAATATCATTTGTTTATGTGCAATCTCACTTACTTTTAACCCTGTAGTCTAATGTGCAACATTCTTCCTTCACTCTTCCATCTAAATCAAGATTCTAAATTGTGCAGGAGAAGGGCAGTTCTGATTTTAGCTCCACAAATTATGCATGCTGTTGTCACTGTATACTATTGCCGGAGGCAAAATAGAGAGATGTGACTGTAAAGCTTGAAAAGACTGCAAAAATGTGCCGCAGAACAGTTCTTATGATGTGCCCCCCATGGTCTTTTCACCTTGAAGAGATCACTAAAGCATCAGCACAGTAGAGGCTGCTCCTGAGCACTTGCTTTCAGCTTCCACAATTATAAAATAACAGGCAGATGCTCAAATCTTGTAAGTATCAATTCCAGCAGCAATCCTTTGAATCAATGGAACTGATGTAAGTGTAGATTTTCATATTGACTTACAGGGTTTATTCTAGCTAGGACTTTATTTAGGCCATTATCTCATGAAATTACCATAGAAATGTCATAAATCTGTTCTTCTGTACTTATTCTTTTCTATACTATATCTTTTCTTCTCTATCAGAAAAGCTAAAAGGAATCTAGGCAACCCTAAGGAGCTACAAGATCCCTGCTGAGGAAAGTCATCAAGCCTGTCAGTCTGTTCCTGTCAGAGTGCACTTCTGGGAGAAAGATGTATGGCAAACAAGATACCACAGAACAACTGTGGGCAAAGTGTGATCCTGGGACTGCATGCAACCCCTCTCCCACAAGACTCCTCTGGACTTCCAGAACCACTCTTTCTCAGTCCTACCACCACCAACACCCACAACAGGATGGACTGTCTCCCCTAAAGTATCCCAGGGAAGAAATTCAGTTTTTTAAACAGATTGCAGCCACTGTGTGCTGTTTAATATGGCAAAGTATGAAATTAGACCAGTAGACTTTGAATCATTTCTTGCTTTTGAAAAACTGGTATATTGGGATGTTAAACAGGAGGAAGAGGAAGCTCTGCAAATGAACCCAGAAAGTGGATTTAGGACCACATCTGGGTTTGATTTTTTGCATTTTGGGTAATCCATACAGCCCCCAGAGGAGTCCAGGGACAAAAAAGTGGCCCCCAAGATCCACAACAGCTACCCAATCCTACTACAGAAACCAGCAGTTATTCTGGCACCAGCTACTAAAATTTCTGTGAGATAATAGTGGACAAACATCTAAGATTCCAATAGCATTATGGAATACCAACTTCTTAGCATTCCAGTACAGCTACAAAATAGCTGGACAAATGTCTTTAGCTGCAAAACAAACACCACTTGCACAGGGCTGGACATTTTTCTGCAGTAATTGGAATGTCAATTGTGCGCTTGATAAAGGTTCAGCACTTGACTTTAATTACAAATGCACAGAAGAAATAAGCTGCCTTGCAGGTTATGGCAAGGGCAAAAAAGAAGAATGCAAAGGGGGTAGGTGTTTGGGAACCACGTGAAAAAAAAGTGAATGAAATGTATGTGCCTTTCTCTCTCTAATATTGATATAGTTTTAACAACTTATATTGCATATTTTAAGTTGTTTCCTTCTCCATTTAATCCACATCACAATCCAATCTTAATCTTAACTGAAAAGCTAGGTAAAAATACAAACAAACACTTAAACAAGTGACTACTGTTCTGTTTCTTCAGGGTCCTTTAACTATATTGCATATTGGTGGCATCCTGAATTCATCCACTTTACTCTTTTTTTCTCTTTTCTAGTCAGTTTTTGTTTTTCTCATGATCTCTCAAGACCTTCTACACAGTCTTCTGGCAAAAATATTAGTATTCAGTTTCCATTTTTTAGATCTGCTGTTACTAATCGCCATCTTGCTGCACATGTGCTATAATCTTGTTTTTATTTATCCTACTTACTGGAATATTAAATTAATTGCTAACAAATTATCTTTCCGTTTCATTTTTAAAAGTGCATTCTTGACTAGCTTCCTTATTTAGTTCAGGAGGAATCTTAGCAATACTTTATTCTCTTGTTTCCCTACTTGCTATGTGGAGATCTCCTCTTACAATACAACATTGTTTGTCTTCTCAGGAGCATGTCCCAATGAGTTTCATGGGACTTGCACACAGGTACATGTGTTTAGGATTACAGTCTTATTGAACTGTAAGTGTGCTCTAAGTGCAACTGAAGGAGAGAGTAAAGTGACAGTGAAGTGCCCAGGTCTTTCAAGGTCTCCTGTCTTTTGCCAGCCAGGATAATCAGTCTTCATTTTCTTCTCTCTAGCATTTCTCTAGCCCACTTCCCACTTGAATAACATGTTAGCTCTGGGCTAGTACCAAAAGGTCCAATCTTGGGGGCTTTAAGGAAAATGAAGGGATATTTGGTCCAGTGGATTCAAAACTGTCAGGTCCTAGATTAATCTGCTACTTCTGGAGTTCTCTGCAGATGTACCTGCTGGTGATATATTTTTTTTCTGTCAGAGGGATACCTTCTCCTTTTTCTTTCAGAGGGCCATCTCACTCCAGGCCAGCAGATCTAGAGGTTAAACATGAAGTGAACTGGATTCCATGAGAGACTACACCAAATAAAAAAATTTCACCTTGAACATGCCACAAGACAATTTAGTTTTGCTACAATAAACTCAAACAGCTACTGCCTTGAAATCTATTTGGCATCCAGTTGAAAAGCACTTGTCTGTTTCTCTAACCCAGCTCTGATAACTATTCAACCATCCAGATTCTGTTTGATAGCAAGTCCCAGCAGTCCTAGCTACCACAGCCAAAGATGAGGAATGCTGGGAGCTACAATCTACTATCAGGAGGGCTACATGATTCCCACTCCTGCTCTAACTTCTCTAAGAATAACAGAGTGTTATTCTTAAAATGATTATGTTTCACATGCAATAATATTTTAATTGAAAAGTTTCAATGAAATCTTTCATGAAATATGACATTTTAATTTTTTAAAAAATTAAGTCTTCACAACGGCATATTGTTTTTTGTATAAAACCTGTATTAAGAGAGAGGAATGTTGTCCCAATTGAAGGACTCAGACCCACTAACTGGCAAATGGAAAGCAAAACATTTTCACCATACAAGTACTGAAAAAATGTGGTAAGAGCTTGAGAAAACAATGAAGAAAAATAAAAAGACTATAACCTTCCACCCTGCAGTCTCAATGGGTTTTTATTAAAAGGAAATATGCTGTGTAAAAGACAGAGTAAATTAGGCTTCATCATTAACTGAATAGACCCACATTATGTCCATTATGAAGACAAAGTACAGAATGCCATAGGAAAATATTCACATCATTAAGACATCTGTGGCACAAAATTTTTCATTGGAAAAAGGAGGGGAAAACTCTCTCTCCCCATGTTTTAATGTCAGTCACTGAGAAACATCTATTTGCTCACCAGTTTATACAAATCCATCTTGTCTTGGGGAAAAAAAATTATCCTCTTTCATTAGGTTCCCACTTCAACAGGACTACTCCAAACAGCCAATATAAATTTCAGAGTACAAGTAAGGAAAAGCAAGGAACCCCAATTACTACTTAATGTATTTTCAGGAAAAGGATGGATACAGATGTACTGAAAACCAAGAGTTATTGGGTTCTGCTTGCCATCTTGTGGTTAGACATGACTCCAGCTCAGGGAAAACCGGTCTCCCCACTTTGCTGCAAAAGTGATACAAGAAATGATTGGCTGATGCCTATAAACTGCAAAGAGCAGTTCTGTAACTTTAAACAACATTTTAAAACAAAAAAGATAGAAATCAAACTTTTAGTAGCATAAGGCCTACAAACAGTACAGATTCTATTTTTTAAAAGATAAGACAATCTGTTTTAAAAAACAGGAAAAGGACAGAGCCAACAATTATTTAAAATAAGAGGCAAATGCCCCTTCAGACTGCAGTGCAGAAGATATGAGAATGCTCTGCTTATTTTGCTCAATTAAAAAAAAACACGCCAAGTCCTTTTCTCAGGTACCTCAATATACATTCTAAGCCACTAATTCTTACCTTTTATTTACTGGGGGCCCCCAGTAAATATAATTTGTTGCTAGGGCCCCCAATACTTAACTCAAGATTTAAATATTCAAATATTTATTTATTAAAGGTTTCTGGAGACTGAGACTCAAATCCCCATTCAGACGCTGGGTGACAAGACACATTCTCTCAGTCTCACAGGAAGCCAAAGACAAATCCTCCTTTTCAAAAAAAAACCTGTAATAAGTTCACCTTAGAATTTCCATAAGTCTGAAGTGGCTTGAAGGCACAGAACAACAAAGTACAGCTGACAGGGGGAGGCTCTTTCTAGCCATCATGTCTCTTCTCTTTGAAAACTGACTTATGGTGATCCTAAGGGCAAACCTATCATTGGGAGGGGGTCTTGGAAAGGTTTGTTGTCTTTGCCTTCTTTTGAAGCTGAGAGAATGTGACTTGCCTGAGGTCACTCAGTGGGTTTCCATGGCTGAGTAGGGATTCAAATCCCAGTCTTCAGAGGCATAGTTTGAGTGTGTGCACATGCCTGCTATCATTTCCCTCAGCAGTTGATGAAAGGGACACAGCAGCAAGCACATGCATGCACTTAAACCGCTCTCTTTTTTGCAAACCAGGGAGCAGTATGACATGCACCCACACCTGCTGCCATGTCCCTGAGGAAAGGTACAAAACAGCAGGCATACACACGTCCCCAAACGGCTCTCTTGTTTGCAAATGCATCCCTGTTGCTGTTATTGCTATGGGTGTCCAACAGCAGGACTTCAGTGGTCTGTGGATCCCCGTTTAAGAACCACTGCTCTAAGCTAAGTAGCAACAGAGTGGGACAAGACATGGGGGTCAGGAGACAACAAATGACATCTTGCTGTCATGTCCCTTCTTCCTACCATAACATCAGCTAAGGTTAGCATAGTTTCTTCTAACAAGTTGTTTGAAGTACCGTATTTCCTCTACACTGCTATTTGCTGTCAAAAGAGCATGAATAATTTTTTTAAAAGAAACCTTTAAAAGAAAACAAAAAAATAGAGCAAGCCTGAGAGAGTTTACTTTTCAATTTCAAACATAGACAAGTGACAGGCACCATGTGACATAAGAGACACTAAGAGACTTTTACTGATATCAAATCTAATATGTACACCAGCCCCTCCATTTTCATGGGGTTCGGGGCGCAGAAACCTTGCAAAAGTGGAAAAACTGTGAATAACTCCCCCCAACTCCCCTTCCCATTCCCTTGCAGGGCGACCCGCTCTCCTATGCAATATAGAAGAGAATGGGGAGTGGGGAAGCCTCACACAACTCTTCTTTCCCCCCTCCGGAGCTTCCCCTCCCATTCCTATGCATTTTGTCCCAGCATGGAGAATTCACATGAGGCCTCCCCCACCCCCATTCCCTTCTGTTTTCCCTCGGTATGAGTTCTCCACATCAGGGCAAAATGCACAGGAATGGGAGGAGGAGAAGGTACCTGCACTTGCAAATAATCAAATTTGCCAAAGTCAAACCTGTGAATGTGGAGGGAGGACTGTATTCCTTTCACTATAACACATAGATGGAACCATATCTTGAGAAGAGTAACCCAAGACCTCTCCATCAATTCCTGTAGTTCATTAACCACAATATAGAATCCTAGGTTTGTAGTTTGATGAGGCACTGGATCACTCTGGCTGAGAATTCTAAATGGCCCTCCTACTGGAAACATGGCAGTTGAAGTAAAATTATAGTGCTATAATTCTGCAGTGTGAATGGGCCCTGGGTTAATTTATCAGTTTCTTAGATGGTTATTTAGCTATATTTAAACACTTTGGATATTATAAACCACACAGAATTAGCATGGTTTTAACTAACTATTTTACAAGTAAAAGAAAACCATTTTTGTTAAAGCCACGCTTCCTTGTTTAACTTAATCACTATTAATTAAATCAAAGAAAAATCAAGTCCTAACGATTCCAATGAGAAACTAGTTAAAGCTTTAACAGATCACCACTGTAGTCCTATGCACACTTTGCAGTGTAGCTCACTTCTAAGTAAGCATGTAGAGAATTATCCTGTAACCCGTTTAAACATTGTCATCTCAACTGTAGATGTGTTTCAAACCTGGTATCAAATTCTGCAGTGCCATTCAAATCAAACTGGGGGCAGGGAGATCCACAATATATGTGGTTAAACATTCTCAACAATTACAAAGTAGCTGAATAGAAGGGGGAAAAACTTGCTTGATGGAGTCTTGTAGTTCTATCATTATTGTATTTTCCTGTATTCAATACCTGTGCTATGGAGGCACCCACTCAAATCTTTAACAATGCTACTAAATTAAACTAGTTGTCTAGCAAGTTAAAAGCAGCTTCCTCTGAAGTATGGGGATGGGTAAACTATTTTCACTCCTAATTAAAATTACCTGTGGAATGTTTTGGGAAGACATGACTGCTTGGTTATAGAAGATCCTTCCAAAATGATCACGGTCTGGAAACACTTCTGCCTGGCGAGGCAAGTTTGCACCTCCAGAGTCAACTGAGTTAAAATAAAGAGTGAACATTTATGAATAATATGTTATCTAAACATAACTTGAAAAACATCATTCCCTTCAAGGGGAGCAGTGAGGCAGCTCAGATTGGCGGGGATGGGGTGGGAAAAGTATTGCTTTCTTCCCTTGCCCAAAGCACATAATCTGTGGTGGTCACTGCAGTAATACAAACAGGAGCTCTCAAAAGGCAATTGCTTGGATCAAGTGTTCTGCTCCTTTTATTCAGCATGCTCCATCCAAGTCAATTCCATAACTGTCCTACAAAGGAAGGAAACAGTGCAACAGATTCTGGGCCTGAGAAAGGAAAACCAGGCAATTCTACTGGTGGTCATGCACTGCTTTAGGTATGCTCCCTTTCATCTGCCAAGAAAATTCTGTCAGGCATTTTTCTAGTAAATAAAGAACAATAAAACTTTCTAACACAAAGTTTGCTATATGACTGTGATTGCTCAATAATCACTTTCATTATCCTGCCCTGCATTGTTACACAATATGTAATACATACAAAAATCCATCTTCTGTATCTTTAAGATACTTTAACCATTTTTAGAACAGAAACACAAACATATACTGAATTGATTTAGATAACAGAACAAACCAGTTTGCATCAACCATAGTTTACAACTCAAAACATGATCTAGAATCCTAAACCATTAGCAGAGAGTCTGGTACCTTCCAAATACTGCCAGACTACAACCCAGTCCCAAATAATCAGCCCCAAACATGACCAATGGTCAGGCAATGGAAGCTGCAGACCAACATTCAGAGGGCCACAGGTTCCCTGACAAGTCCTAAAACGTACAGGATATAGTTTAGACTAACCAGACTGATTTTGTTTTCCATCCAAAATACTATGCTCTAAAAGTTCAACACTATTTTTGATCAAGCATCCTCTGACGGTGAAGTGATTCACATATATGAACTGGGAAGCAAATCAGACATCATTCCAAACTACAGCTGGGTTTGCCCTTTCAAACAAAGTTTCCTATTGTATTTTGCTAATTAACTATAAGTCACATTTTCTCAGTTCAGACATTAAGGCAAACAGTTGAGCTTCCTTTAACCATAATTTATTGAGATATCTGTACTGAAGTCACTGAGTGAAAAAGCACAGTAGCTTCTTAAATAAACTACCAGTTAGGTCAAAATAGATTCTTTTATCATGATGGCAGCCTCTAAAATAGAAAGCCTGCCTCATATCTTAGTTCATCAAGAAATAGTTACATTTAGAAAACGACTTACCTAAGTAAAGACAAGGCAGATTATTTTGCATTGCAATTTCTTGAGCACGCAGATGTTTCTTTACAGTGATTGGATAGTACGTTCCACCTTTGACAGTTGCATCATTAGCAATAATCAGACACTCTACTCTGAAATAGAAATAATTTACAACTACTTAGTATTTCACAATTGAGCAACAGAATTACTAACTCTGAAATCAATGGAATTTTCATCCAATTAAGTGTGTTCTGGTTTGCAGCTCCAGTTTGACAAAGCTTTCAATTAACCCTTTACCATAAAAGAGGTTATTACATAAACATTACTGTTTAATAAATCTTGATAAAACTACATTCAGTATCTTCTGTAGCATCCAAGTAGCAGTCTTGTGAAAGCTCCAATCTACACTCCAGTAATGACAACAGCACATTAAAGACTTTGAGCAACAGAAGAAAGCCAGAAGCTTGAAGTATAGTCTTTATTACACTAGTTTAGTCCTCAAAATAGATAAATAGACAATGGTTTTCTGCAAGAAAGGACTATACAAAGCAGAAAAGCATGTGGCAAAGCAGACAAAGGTTATAGATGATGGGAGACACAGTTTAACATCTGAAAGGTAACACATCTCCCACCCCTGAGTTATCACATTTTGTGCATCTGGAAATGGCAGAAAAGCATTTCTAGCCAATACCAGAAGCAGACATGAGTCCAGTATTTTGAATGATAACTTGTACCAATAACCATTTTCCCAACTCCCATCCTTCAGGCTACAATATTTGCATTCTATTACAATTATGATTCTCTGTAAAGAGACATCAAAGTATTATTACACCACTCTTACTTTAACAGCAGCAGAATTCCTTGCCCACCAATTCCTGGATGCTATAGAATGTACACGCATTGAGCCACTATTTCATTCTCAAACAAGAAAGAAGAATACAAAAGATGTTTTTTTAACTAGTACTACTGAATAACTTCTTTAGAATGCCTGGTCCTGAAGTGGAATGCCAGATTGATAATCAGTTGATAAACCAAGACAAATTATAACACTGGACCACAGACCTGAACAAGCAGGCAGAGCAAATTAAGACAGCACAATAACAAATCTATTAATTCTCGTCTCTTGGGATTGTTTTCCAATATTTAGAAGTAGTATCAGAAAGCAGGACTGAAACCAATACTACAGACAATCCACCAGCAGCAGTTCTCACCCTGATACCCTCCCAATGCCTGTAATGATGCCTCCTGCTGGTACCTCTTCTTTGCCATATAACTGGTAACCAGCAAACTGGGAAAATTCCAGAAATGGAGATCTGAGAGCAAAAGAGAGAGAGAGAGAGAGAGAGAGATGTCAGGTCACATGAAGTAATACGATGATGATCAATATTACAGACAGAGAATTATAAATTTCATGATTCTCTAGTCCTTACAAAACCAGCAATTTTAATGATGGGGGATTATCAACTCTTTGCAGTCCAACTAAGGTGCATTCAAGCTTGCTAAAAGCAACAAAAATAATACAATAATCATTTTTAACTCTATACCTATTTGCAAATAACATTTATTTTATATAACCTGAAATTATATTAAACATTCCATATCTTGTATGTAAAATAAAAATAATGAAGCAGCAAGTACGTACCCAGGATCTATAAGTCTGTCAATTCTTTCTCTAGGTAACAATTTTCCTCTTGATGTGTGAAGGTTCCGGGACTTTTCTCCACCACCTGTCATATAATATCTTACTATTATCTTTTATTATGCCTATTTGTGTAAGTGATTGAGCAAACACATCCATCCCTTAGCAATAGTCAGAACATTTTCCTTAACAGCACAGATGGGATAAATTATTTTCATTTTCTGTTCATTCTATTATCATCAACACCACCACCACCACTACTCTTTGTAATATCAATTCTCCTGTGCCCACATACCCAAAATCTCATCACTCATGTACAAGAAGGAAGTATCTACAAATCAGATGTGGGTGATCTTGTGATTTGCAGGAGTGAAAAATAATCTTAAGGACAGAAAACATCTCAATGAGCTTATGACACAGAATAAGTGGCAGTAAGAGAAACAACTGACAATAAAGAGGGAAATGAATGAATCCATGACTAGGAAGGAAGAGCACAAAGACACAGAAGGGGTAGAAAGAACCAGTATACTGCCTGAATAGCTAATTTCCTGATCAATTCTGAGAAATGTTATATATTACTGAAGACATATAGAATATCAACTATGTAAAAACATTTTTCTGCAGCAGTTTTGTTGCTGTGATCATAACTGCTCCCCAGAAGCTGTGAACGGGAATTTTTCTGCTTGAGGCAGGTCTTAGAAATCACATTGACTATGGTTCCAAGTCTGTATTCGTTTGCATTTGTGCAAAATAAAAGCAGATCTAATTGTAATGGTATTTGCAACTGAATCAAAACCCCTCCTTTCAGCCACAGCCAGAACAGAAATTGAAAGAGAGACAAAGCAATCCACTCATTCTTCTCTGGCTATCTCATCTGGCTGCACTGAAGTCCATGGACTTACATGCGTGACATTCCTGGCCATCTATAGCTAACAGTAAATCTGTTAAATACAAGGCGATTCAGTCAATTCACATACCACCAAATGACCTGTTTCATATATTACTGCAGCTGCATAAAGCCCTTTGCACAGATGATTTTTAAAAAAAGATTCTACAGTGATCACAGCTGAACCTTCATCACTATCATCACCTCTTATGGCTTTTAGTTGCTTCTTATATCCAACACAAGCTCAGTTATTGTTATACTTCTCCCAGGTGTGTATAAAGTCTCAGGGAAGAGGAGAGAACACTTTTTCCATCCACACTGTGCTATGTGAACAACGATGCTAAACTTATGTATATTGTTTCCTCTGCTTCTGTCGCACTTCTAAACTGTTAGTGTATGCAATACTGAAAACTAACACAAAAAGCTCTAACAAGAGAAAAAAGAAGGCAACACATACCTAACCTGATTGTTTCAGATTTCTGTTGGAGTTCTGTTACTAATGCTTTCATTTTTTCATAGTTTTCCTGAACAGAAAATAAAAGTGAATAGCATAAATATAATGCTATAGGTTAATAAGTTAGTAGCATAAATATAAGTAATTGGAAACATAATCCCCTCTTTTCTTTATTATTATTTACAATGACATTAATAAATCACAAAACACATGTGTCAAAAAACAACAGCAATGTGGCTTATTCAACACATTTGAACTGATCCATTATTTTAACTGTATGCACTAAATGCAATGGAATCTACTGCTGAATTAAAATTATTTCGGATTCAAAAGTTCTCACAATACATATGGAAACACTTACTATATAAAACAAAAGTTGGCTCCTGTGTGTTAAAGTTACAATGAGATGTTCTACAGGTACAACCAACATCAGAAGTCAGGAGGCATGACCAGAGAGTAACCTTCACAGAAATGCTTTTCCAGAACACTTATTCTTCTAACCCAGAATACTCACTCAAAAATTGTTACATTTTTGGTGGCAGGCAGACAATCTGATTCTCTTGAATGTTAAAAAAAGTGATAGCATTTTATTGATTTTTTTCTGTAAACTACCTGGAGGCTTGGCTGATGAGCAGTACAGACTTAAAGAAAACCATATAAATCAAAAATACAATGCAGTGAAGTTTCCAAATGATTCTCCATTGTCACAACACAACAGCTCGATGTTTCACAAAATTACTTTTGAAATACAGCAGACTTTAGGGGAAAGTTTGTTTGCATGCTGTTCCAAGTAACTAAAGGAATTCTAAATCTAGATACAGGATGCCTTTTCAGCTGACAAAATCTGTTTTGATGACACGAAGCTTTAGGTATTCTATTTTTTAAAAAATGCATTCAGGTTAGCTTGACCCTCACTATTAACAACAATAAGACCTTGTTAGTTTAACGCAACATCCTGAATCACCAATTTAATCACATAGCATAGCACGATGGAACACTTCTGAGAGAAAGAAATGACGTCATGCATGTACAAGAAATATCTGGAGTCTTATCTTTCTCAATAATTAATGCCCAGTCCTAAAAAAAGTCCTAATTTTAAAAAAAAAACCTCGTGCTTAAATTATATTTTATATTCCATTGCTACACAAATGTTAAAATATTCATATGCAAAGATAAATAAGAGCAAGATTATTAAGATATTCAATTTTTTAAAGTAATTGCTCCTTATGAGGACTCAAACAAGATGGGCAAACTAAAGCCCACATACATTTTTCAGGGATATCTCTTTCCTCCTCTCATTAACTGTTGAAAGGGAAAATGAGGTGATAGTCTTAATGTGTTTTGTAATGTCTTTTTCACATCTTGGACATTGTCATTGTTTCCAGAAGCCAAGAACTGCAGAACTGCAGTGGAACATTTTCACCTGAATCGTGCTTTGTAGTTCATGCCGAAAGAAAAACAGGCTAGCTAAGCATCTTCCTCTCCTCCCAGTATATATTCCTCTCTCTTCACTCCAGTATATGAATTACTTCAGCAAACATGGAGTTTTGGAACAAGTATTTTCCAAGGTATTGTGATTCTGTCAGCAGTTTCACATTTGCCATAAGCACTGTCATCTTAAAAGCTAATTTACAAATTTCCTTCTTCATGTAAGCATCCATTTCAACATCTTTGCCAGAGAATAGGACACACCCATCCACCTCTCTTAATTTCCCTTGCCCCATGATCTCACCCTGCAGAGATCATTTGTTTATGCATGAAAGTTGTACCCTGTCCTTCATCACAAGACAGTTTGAGTTGGTTACAAAAAATCCCGCATCAGTGAAACCAATAAAAATACACAGACATCTTGATTTCAAAATACCACATATACTATACTTCAACTAAATTGTTCAAATACATATGCCCAGCTATCTACTCAAAGACCTGTCACAAAAGGATTGTTTTCATCTTGCCCCAAAGGTAACTAATCTCTAGTGAAGGAAATTCCACAAGTGGAATGTTGTACAGAGAAACTCTTACTACTAGTACCAGCAGTCCAGAACTTATTATATACTTATATAATAAAAAAGCCCTCACCAACAGATCTCAATTTATCAGTAAGATGATAGAACCAGCAAGGTGTAGTGGTCTGACCATTGGACTACAACTCTAAAAACCAGGGTTCAAATCTATGCTGAAACACAAGAACTCACTGAGCGACCTTAGGCAAGTCACACTCTCCCAGCCTCAGAGGATGGCAAAGGCAAACCCCTTCTGAACAAATCTTGCCAAGAAAATCCTATGATAGGTTCACCTTAGGGTCACGAGAAGTCAGAGACAACTTCAAGGCATATAACCATCACCAGAGAGAGCGTATTCCTTTAAGTATCCAGGGCTAAACACAACGGTATAAATTCTCTTCCACTCTCACAGGCTCTGGTTTCCTGTCACTACCTCCAAAATGGCAAACCATGTTTGTTTTACAAATCGGAATTGAAAACAACAGTTTGTAGAGCTGAACAAACAATTTTGTCAGTTCAGATCTAACAACAACTTACAATTTATCCTAAGCCAAAAATATAGAAGAAAATTTGGGTGAATAAACCCAGGACACTTCCATAGGCAAAGTTTGGTCTGACATTATATACAAAGTAGATGTTTTATTTAGTGACTCATGTAGCACTGGAATCTTGAAATCTATATGACCCTGATTTTACAGCAAAACATAATTGAACCTGTTGTTAACTAGAGAAAGAGAAACTGAATACTCAAAACACGTAAATATTAGCACACAAGGAGAGGGGAAAAAAACAATTGCTGGACATTTTCCACTAGCTATAGCCCTGTGGTCTCAGTGGTATCTTTGGATTTCATAAATTAAAGATAACTCTTCTGTTTCACCAAATTGCATTTATATCTGCCCTGCCTTGAGAACTATCTTCCCCCATGTCTTGTTAAATCTGCAGAGAAGTACAAACAAGAGAGGTGAAGAAGGGCAACGCTCATTTACGCGGACACTTCACACAATATCTTGTATTATATTTGTTCAGTGCATAGCCACCTCATGGAAGGAACCTCACAATTTTCAGGTGGGTTGAACATGGTCTTTGTGTTAATAAATAATAGCAATATCAGTGTACCTTGAGATAATTTGAGTCATTTTATTCTTATATATATCAGAGGTATTTATGTAGAATTGTTGGTTAAGTATAGCTGAGTACATCTGGATTATTTTGACTTCTGATTTGAAACTTTTTTGTAAATCATTACAAGAGAAGCCCCTAAACTAGCTGAAGCTGACAAACAGAACACAGGAGACCTAGTCAGCAACTAATTTCAAGAAGGAAGCAGTATGGGAAGGGAATGAATGAAAACCTTTCCCCTTTCCTCAAAATGGGTTTCCAAAAAACACCACTGCTGTAGCCACCAAGCCTTCTATGTACCTCAGTGCTGACAACTAGGTGCCAGCTGGTACACTTAAGCGGACCACATACAGTCTTAGACTGCTAGCTGTTGAGCCCTGCTGCACAAAGGGTACATACAGACTTCTGATGTTTGCTGTCTGGATGTTGCAATCCTAAGCTTACTTAACTCAAACTATGAGAGGTTTCAATCATATTATTTTATAGAAATGTCATCACTGTTTTGCAACTTTCCCAACAAACAAAAGCCCTTATTAAAAAAAGGAGAAAATGGCATTGATTGTCTCAATTCTGTCAATGAGAAACCTGAATACTTGAAAAGTTGTTACTAAAGCATTATTTCATCTATAGCATATCCCTTGAATGAGTTCTCTAACACAGAAAAAACTGCAGATGTGATAGATTTGAAACTCCTCTGAATATCCCGTCATGATGTCAACACGGCCACCCTTGGGTACCATTATGGGGAAGTGTAATCTCTGAAGGGGAAACAAGGCTCCAACACCAGAGCTGCCAGATATGCAAGAATGTTAATAAACATACATGAATCAGATATTTATGAGGAGAATTCAGGATTTCACAGTGTAACACCAAGCTGGGTAGTAGACAGCAATTCCTAGTGCAGCTGGCAAGTTTCATCCAAGAGTATGAATGTAAGTGGGCATTATAGTTAGAGAGAGCATATTTCCCGTATTTTAAGGATATTATTGTGATCATCAAAGTGAACTGGTAAAATAAAAGAATTATGTTCACACATCCTTATGCTCCACTGTTGCTGTAGCAGCAGCAGTACCACCACCACTAATATCAGCATCAGCAGCTTTGGGTTTTCTTCCTCCCCAGTTTACTTAGGTTACTGGTGGGGATCGTGCAGCTTTCCAGGTGTTCCTGGTTTGCAGGTCCTATTAGCCCTAACTAGTACAGTCAATGATAAGAAAAACTGGGAGCCATAGTCCAACAACACTGGAAGGACCACACAATTCTCTCCCTGATTTAGATGGATTGCCAGCGAGTGCTCTATGGCAGTAGTGTATGATAATAGGAAAAGTAGAGGGACTTTGCTTGCAAGACAGCAGAAAAAGACTGAGGAACCCATGCCCCTTTAAGGTAGGCTAAGCGCAACATCAGGATATACTTCATTGAATCATTGCTGCCTGAAACAAGAGTGGCGGAAAGCAGAAAAATATGACACCCGCATTTACTGAATATGGCTCCTGGTGCTTTGAAGACCCATGGAACTGGAAGGTAAAGCAAAGATCTTTTATTGCCCTATCACACTACACTATTATTCCATTTCAACTGCCATGGGAGCATTATGGGGACTCCTGGGATTTGTAGTTTATGCTCGCTGGCTGAGAACTCTAAACCACTCTCCCTAAAACTGCAAATCCCAGGATTCCGCAGGATGTTGCCATAGCAGTTAAAGTGGAATAATAGTGCTGTAACAGTATAGTGTGACAGGGCCCTCTTCCAACTTCTTATCCAACATAGGGTCTAAAAGGCCAGGTGCAACTGCAGCATCCTCCATTAGTGCTTCATCTAGTATATCAGCCTTTGTTTACAATCACCTCCTGTTAGAGAAGTTCATGAAGTATTCAGTGCCAGGGAAAGAATAAACCTGGGTCTCTGAAACGTGGATTTTACACAAATAAACCTTGCTGGCCAGCATTGCTGGGTTAACAGCGCCCAAATGCCCTGCAGACATTCCAAATGGAAGGTTATCCGAACTGCAGGTTATACGCATCTCCACTCAGTTAAAGCTTTACCCGTGGACATCTGACTGTGAAGCAAGCGCCAAAAAACGGAGTCAAACTTCGCCTTTTACTCGTGTGAACGGCGAACTCCTACAAACGTGTGGCAGAACTCGAGCAAATACCAGGCAGCCATTCCTCGCCCTCTGAGAGCCACTTGGGGAGGCTGGGAGAGCCGGCGAAGAGGCCGAGCGGCTCACTTCACGAAAGTACCCCAGGAGCGGCCGGAGGGGGGGTCTCTCCCGCTTCTCCAAAGCCCGACCCTTCCTCCTCGGCCTACCTGATAAACTGAGGAGGAGGCGTCAGGCTGGGAGCCCACCGTGGCCACCCGGTCCGCATGGTAGCCACGACTGAAAGTAGCCGCCGGCACCCGCGGGCGGCGGAGGAGGAGGCGGCACAGGCGGCATTTCAAGGCCGGGAACATCGTGGCTGCGAACGGGCCCGGGAAGGGGGCGGCCGCAGAGCGGAACAACTTCCCGGGCCTGGAACCCACCGTGCAGCCACTCCCTCCACCCGAGCCAATGGAGAGGCGGAGCGGGGCCTAAGCCTCAGAACGAGGCCTGTCCCCGCGTGAGGAGGTGGCGCCGCCGCCACCGCCTGCTCCGTCCTTCCACCTCAGGCCTTTTAAAGGGGCAGGCGGAGGGAGGCGGGAGAGCTCAGAAACCAAGCCTGTGTCGCTGCTTTTTCTTTCCTGCCCCGTTTCCGCACTACAGTGTTAAACTGCTGCTATTCCACTTTCAACATCCTGTGGAATTCTGGGGTTTGTAGTTTACTGAGACCAAAGAGCTCTTTGGCTGAGAATTTGAAGTGCCCTTCCCTAAACTACAAACCCCAGGATTCAATAGGAGGTCGATAGTGGAATAGCAGCACTTTAACACTGTAGTGCAGAAATGGCCCTGGTTGAGAAGACAGGCATAAAATTGCTCCCTTGGAGTAAACTGTTGCCCGTCGACTCCTTCGTTATTTTTCCAATAAGGTGGAAAAACACCGCGTGGCAATAGGCACCCTAAGGGAGAAAACCGCGAGGGAAGGCCCTTGCCTCTGGCTGTTTTGGCCTTCATTCAGAGATAGCCTCAGGCATGGAGATTTTCTGCAAGTCCTTGGGACATTGAGGGGCAACAACTTTGATTTGAATAACTGCTGGGGTTGCATCCTATGGAACTCTGGAATGTGTAGTTTGGTGAGGCACTAGAGCTGCCTGGCACAGAATTCTTTGTGTGCCCTCAAGTCACCTGTTAACTTATGGCGACCCCATGGATTTCAGTGGGTTTTCTTAGGCAAGGAGTACTAGGATGTAGTTCCTGATCCTTTGAAATTTTGGCCATTTCTGCACTAGACTGTTATAGTGCTATTATTATTCCACTTTCAACATCCTATGGAATCCTGGAGCCTTTGAGGTCCCTCCCTAAACTGCAAACCCCAGGATTCCATAGGAAGTTGAAAGTGGAATAATAGCGCTATAACAGTCTAGTATGGAAATGGCCATTATCAAATGGCTCCCGGTATTCATTGGCAATCTCCCATTCAAGTAGTAAAGAGGGCTGACCCTGTTTAGCATTCAAGATCAGAAAGGGTCTGGCAATCCAAATTAAGAGAAAAGACACCACAGGTTTAGAGAAACCAATTAAGCCTTTATTGTAGGAATTCTATTGTAAGCTAGGAAAGTTACTCAGGGTGCTGTTTTAATCTAGCTGCGTTCTGGGGAAAAGCTAAGAAGAGACTTAGGAGAAGAGAAGAGGTGGAGAAAAGACTATCAGTTTACTTCAGAGATGGGTCAGGACAGGTAGAGCAAGGAAAGGACACTGTGGCCATTTCTGCACCAGACTGTTATAGCACTATTATTCCACTTGCAACATCCTATGGAATCCTGGGGTTTGCAGTTTAGGGAGGGGCCAGCCAGCCAGCCCCTCTCAAAACTGCAAACCCCAGGATGCTATAGGATGTTGCAAGTGGAATAATAGTGCTATAACAGTCTAGTGCAGAAATGGCCTGTGTGTTGCTCTAACTAGCCCTATTACTACTGCCCACTCCAAGGCATTCTTGATTCTTCAGTGCTAAGCATTATTGCATTTCTAACAGTGGCTTTCTCTGAAAGATAGCCTAGTAGCACCTGGTATTCATTGGTGGTCTCTCTTCCAAATACTAACAGGGCTGATCCTATTTAGTTTTCAAGATCAGAGGGGATCTGGTGCCTTTGAGGCCTCCTCCCTGAACTACAGATTGCAGGATTCCATAAGAAGAAACCATGACAGTTAAAGTGGAATCATAGTGCTTTACTTGTGTAGTGTGAAAAAGCTCCATGTGTTGTTAGGCTTACCCCGCACTTCCCTCACCAGTGGCTGTGCTGGCTAGGATTGCAGTCCAAACAACATCTTGAGGGCTAAACTTTAACCACACCTGTCTCAGGAGGTGTTGAAGCAAGAAAGCAAGTGGGTGGTATGCCATTTTTTAAAAAAATGTCTGCTGATGGCCCTATCAGGAGCCAGTGTGATGTAGTGGTTAAGAGTGCTGGACTAGTGGACTAGGACTCTGCGAACAAGGGTCTGAATTAACCATTAAACCTACTGGATGACTTTGGGAAAGTTACTCTCTCTCAGTATAAGAAGTGAGCGGCAAACCTCCTCTGAATAAATCTTGCCAAGAATCCAGGGTTGGCATTAGTCAGAGTTGATTTGAAGAAACATGACACCGACGATGGCTGTATCGTCCCTGAATTTAGATAATACTTTTGAAAAGCCACTGAATGTAGTGGCTGATCCCATTCTCTACTGGTGAACTATTTAACTGAACAGTGGGAAACACGGACCTCAAGATGCTGAACTCTATTCACAGCATCCCTTACTACTGGCTATGCTGCCTAGGGCTGATAGGTCCTGCAGAGCAACAACTTGTGAAGGATCAAGCATTTCTCAACCAGCCATAAATAAATGGTCTGGCCAGCAAACAGGGTAAAACATGCAACAAAATGTTACCCTGTGGAGTCCCGACTCAAAATTCTCTTTATTCCTCCTTCCAGCTTTCTGCACTGAGTAATGACTAGTGATCATACACATTCCATCGGGTGGTGGGTGGGTGGGTGGGTGGGTTGGTCCTTCCCCTAAGGTTTTTTAACTTGAAAGATCTGAAACTCTTGATACCCCCAAAACAGCTAATACCTCCATGTTGGGGTGGTGCCGTTTTGGCTGCATAATTCAACAGCACTCACAGCCTGATTATCAGACATTGGGTGATCATCAGACAAAGGATAAATCAATCCTAGAATAAAATGTAGGTGTGTGGCATGCCCCTTTCAACTGTCTCCTCTCTAAGATTGTCCACTCAATTCTTTCCTCCTTTAAGTTCTCCCCCAACAGTATGAAACTGAGCATCCTCAATTTCAGACCGGAGTCCCAATCTAGGGTGGGGAGATGAATTTGGTTTTTCCTTTATATTTTCTGGAAACTTTGATGCAAAGGATGGAACCTTTGCATCAAGTCTGTACACCCCTCTTCAACACTGACTGTACTGCTTTGGCTACCTAAGCACCAGTTATCTGAGAACTGAGATCACTGGAGGCATATATAGCAGTAAACAACATTTCGACTCCAGATGATGTTGAACTACAACTTCTAGAATCCTTGGCTACTGACCATATTGGCTGAGGTTTCTGGAAGTCAGTAAGTTAAAAAATGTATGTGAAGTCTAAATTTTGTCCTTTCTAACCCTACAATTGTCAGAGAAGGGCAAATCTATTTGATTGGCATAGCAGGATAGAAAAAAAAAACTGTCAGCAAAGGGAAGAGATCCTAATGGTCACAACTGACAAGAAAGTGGGCAGGAGCCATCCTCATGCCAACAGAAAAACCGTTTAACCGCTCCAGTCCCTCTCCGGTCAGTTCCTTTCCCTAGCGTAACAGATAAGCCTGGTCTCCACCATCTGCCTCCATCAACTCCTTTTAACCCAGTGGTGGGCGTGGATTGTTCCTCCTGTCATCCCAGAATGACTGTTCACGTAAGTACCAACTCTTCATTCTCAGGATAACAGGAGGATCAATCCACTACATATGGGAACTTCCCAAGCTGTACCATGGGTGGGTCTTGCGCTAGAACACTGCCTGCAGAACACACCACCCAAAAGCTGCCTGTGCAGACTTACATTTGTCCAACTTGTAACGTTTAATGAAAGTTGTTGACTCCTTCCACCCTGGTGCACTGCAGACGTCTTCCAAAGAACCGGAGGAAGCGAAGGCCGCTGAAGTTGCCATCGATTTTGTGGAATGTGGCCACACATTCATTGGCTGCGCTTCTTTGCATAATAATTGACAAAGAAACATGCAAGCCTTGATCCATCCGGCAATGACAGATTTACTGGCCCGCTGACCAAAGAGTTTGCGGATTTGTTGTTAATTGCCGTCAGGTTGATCTCAATCTATGGTGACCTTATGGATGAGAGACCCTCAGGCACTCTATCAGCAACCATCCTGATTATACAAATTTGTATATGCCTATCATATTCTGAAAAGAGATTACTTGAAAACATGCTCTAAAATTGTGCTAATTCTAGAAGAGAAATCAGGAATTCCAAACTGCATTTCCTTTTGTCTTAATTCCTCCACTGACAGGTCTGAAAGCCCCTGCTTACCCACACTGGCATAGCTTAGTGGCTCCAGTACCATTTACCCTCAATACTAAGGGAAAAAAAACTTTACAAATGATACAAAATTGTTTATTCACATAATTTACACATATATCACAACTGCTTTCTTTGAAACAGAAAGCTTACACATAACATTACATGCCATTGGAAAACATGTATCAGACATCTTAAAAAAACAATTCCTTGTCACATTTTAATCAAAATGTAACAGTCTGTTCCTTAACTTGGGATGTTCAGTTTGTTCCTTTCTTGATTGAAATATACAATATTATAGTGACAGAAGGAAACCTGTATGTTTTAAGAGGATACCCACAAGAACATGGTTTACAGTGAAAACTAACAGCATTGATGTCCTTTCCATTCAGCAAGGAAAGATAAGGCACATTTATACGTTTGTTCATCTTTTATAGACTTTATGAAAGATGCATTTGTTTTACATTACAGTCTAACTCTAAACATTCCAGCAAGTTACACAAGTAAGTTTTTCATTATTTCAATAATCTCTTTTCAGTATACCTTGTCCAAGCATTGATATAAAGAAATAGACTTTTCCATGCTGGAACTGATTCTACTTTAGTTATTCATTGAAAAATGTTAATACTTTTGAGTTTATTGATCTAAATTTACATTTGGTAAATGATTCACATTAACATGTATAGTTTTATCCGTTTTAGAGCTGCTTAAGATTAACACACAAATCAAATGCTCAAGCCAATCAAGGTTTGTTAAATTTGATAATTAAGATATTGATTTACTAATGAACAATGATATATTAGGTTAGGTCTAGACTTATTCATACTAAGAGAAGATCCACTGAAATTAGGGGAACCAAATCTCAACTAATTTAAACACCATTTGTTTAAATGGATCTACTCTAAGTATCGCTAAATCTGGATCTAATCCATTATCTTTGTGGGAAATGATGCCTGTAATGCTTTTCAGATTTAGCAGTAACAGTAATTTTGTCTAGGGAAGACATATGCAGAAAACAAAGTTCTTTGATTATACAAAACAGTATGTAATACTGAGCAATTGCAGATGAGAATAGCTGCTTCATAGAAAATGCATATATTAATACTTATGGATAAATCCCTTCAATTGCTAATTGCAGGAGAAGAGATCACCAGAATATAGGATGCAATCACTAGTTCAGGAAAAAATGCAGAATACACAGTTCTTTTACAGAGTACTTTTAGACTGAACCATGTGAGTGATCTGGACATGTTTCCAAAAATGACAAATGAACCCAACCAGATAACAAAAGGGATGGGAACCACTTAGGCTAACTATATTATTCTTTACTGACTTTAATCCCTGATTTTAGCTTCTAATTTATCCGTCTCAAAGGTGTTATATGAGTAGTTTCTTTTAAAAAAAAAGACTTTCTTACATTGCAAGTCATTGTTTTTAGGTCTCATTTAGAGTTTAGTGCTTAGAACTTGAGTAATGTTTAATTCTTCTTATCTCCAAGAGAGACAGAATTAATTTTGGGCAGTTATATTTCTATACATTCATCTTAAATAAATATTTTTTCACATCTCTGTACATTTTAAAGAAATTAAACATTACTTTTTGGAACCAAGTCACATATACATTTCTTATAAAACTTCATAAAAATAAGCCAACTTAAAATATTTTGCATGTTCTTATTACATTGAAATGTTCAAAATTTGCTTATCTACAGAGAAAAATGATTCCCTCCCCTCTGCCCCCAGTAAGTGTTTACTTCACAAAAAGAAGTAACAATAATTTACAGCCAACCCCACAAACGTAAGTATCTTGTTTAGGTGGTGTATTGGCAAGTCGATAATTTCCACTGCATTTCTAAAGCAGTAGACATGCATCTAGAAACTACTTGTACCAAATTCTGACACAGATCAGCTGCTGTTCTGATCATGTGCATTTTGAAATCAAAATGTGTTTTCTTTTCAATGTTTTCTGAAACTGAGAGATTGTTCAGAATAAGAGAAATATTATTCCATCCTTCTGCAAGACTGTTTATATTGCCTTAAATTTAGGGGCTAATTGAGAATGTGTGACAGATAAAAGTATTATATTACTACTACAGTGCATTCTTGGCTATCTGATATTTGAGAAGTTTCTATATTATTCTGAATCATCCACTTCCATAAATATATCACTGAAGAAATACTCTGAAATCCTGGTTGGTTCTTCCTCTTTTTCCTGCTCCTTTGAAGAACCTTCATTGTCAGATAACTCTGGAAACACCTAAAAAGAAAAACAGATTATATTTACAGATATGAGATGTATTACTTTTAAAGTTAATCTGCTAGGCTTCAAAACATCACATATCAATATATGTGACTTTGCTCCTCTTTTAGTATAGTGGCTGTTTCACATAAACATCAGGAAGAACTTCCTGACGGTAACAGCCGTTCAACAGTGGAATGTGCTGCCTCAGAGTGTGGTGGAGTCACCTTCTTTGGAGGTTTTTAAACAGGCTGGATGGCTATTTGCTGGAGATTCTTTGAGTGTGTGTCCCTGCATGGCAGGGTTTGGACTTGATGGCTGTTGTGGTCTCTTCCGACTCTATGATTCTGTGATTTTTTTTTAAATTAATATGTTACACATGTACACAACCTGTTTTTAGAGTATGCAAGATTGTTATTCCATTCATTAAGTGAGGAGAAATGGCAGCTTTTATCCATTTCTCAAGTCCCCCTGCAGCACTTCCTGGACAATTTCTCAATCCTTTGCAATACACTGGGGTGGGATAGGAAGAGACAAGTGGAAAACTGGCAAACAGGTCTCTTCCCCTTCTGTTAATGAACAGTGGTCTGCACTTTCCATGAGCCTAACTGTACCTCAGCAGTGATCTGGAAGATGCAGCAAAAAACAAGGAACAGGACAACATCTCAGTGCTGTAAAGATAATCCACCATACCTGAACAGTAGAACTGCTTCCACCCTCAGATTTCAACGGTGATAAAATAGTTGTTTGAAAAGGACGGTTTTCCTGAATTTCTTCCTTTTTGTCTTTAGGCGAAACTGGACAGTCAGCAGCTCTTTCAGAGATCACTTCATCAGTTTTCTGGAAAGGCTCTTTTTTCCCTTTAGTGATTTCCTCTTCATCAACATTATTATTTGTACAGATTAAAGGTAAAAATCCCAGAGATCTTTGATATGACCTATTTAAAACAAATAAAATCAATGCAAGTTTAAAGTGGACATTTACTTAATATACAAGTGGAATGGTAAGAGAAGGTGGGGAAGGAAATGTTTTTCTTTTTAAAAGAAGCTAGAAGAAACAAAAATGAATAACAGAGCAAAAGAATTAAACACCTAAAGAAACAAGTGCAGGAATTGTTCAAATGAGAGGAAAAAAATGAGCTCAGTCCTAGCCAAACCAAACAGCAAAGATTAAAGGGAGGGAACAAACTCCAGGACCAAGCAAAGATTCAGGGTGACATGATCCATGTCCCATCCTAGGTAGTGGAGGAATCCATAAGGGCATCAGTTGCATGCATTTGTTTCTCCTGAGTCTGAATGAATAATTTTGGTATGCATAGAGATGTAGTTTAGGATTTCTTCAGTGAACACATTGAGCTTATAAAGTTTGCATAGCATTTACTTTCCTGTAAAAATATCCTGGCAGTAATCACAGCACGGTAGATCTTACTGAAGCAGAATTTGACCAAATGTCAGTAGGGAGAGAGGGAGGAGAGATTCAAAATCACTGCAGAATTATTCCAAGAAACAATTTAAGGTTAGAAGCCTTAAGCTGAGGATTCTAATTGTGCTGCCTTTACTACAATACTGTGTAAAAGAGATGTATCACTGGGGGAAATGGCTATAATATACTAAAACAGCTGCTAGATAGGTACCTGGATAAAGGTGGTTTTGGAAGAACAGCTGTACTTCCAACTTGCTCTGATTGTAAAGATTTACAAGTGTCAATAAAGTTTCTTTGTTTTTCACTTCTTTCTGATTTTCCTGCATGAAATGTTCTTGACAGTTGCTTATCTGTACTAGCTGCTTCATCAGATAGCATAGACCATACATTCAGAGAAGACTGAGGTTGCTCTTGCTCTTTTTGTCCCTCCTGTAGCTCAGGTACAGATCTAGAGGTAGATGAGATTTTCGTCTTTTTTTCTGAGTTTTTTTCTTAAAAGAAAGAGAAACATATATGAACAAGCAAAACCAGAGAATTTGCTACTTGAGTTCTGCTGCAACAGAATTCCATTTTACTCTGTGTAATCAAGTTATTTATCTCCTTTCTCCAAAGATGCATCTCCCCACGAACATATCAAACAAACAAAAAATACCAATTATCCACGCCCAATTAGTTTTATGAGATGAAAAGATTTGGGGGATTAAGTATTTCTCAATCACACACACACACTCATCCATGTCTAATGACATTTAAAAAAAAAAAAGAACAGGAGGAATGAAGAAATGAGAATTACAAAAGGATTAGAAAAAGTTCCTTGACTGAGAACGTCAAAAGCCCTTCAAATCCTGACCTAAATTAACAGTCGTTTGCAAAAACACTGACATATGCCACATCTTTGAAAACAAGTATGTGAAAACAAATATAAATTTCACCTACCTGCAGCTTTCTTTGATATACACCTTAATTTAGGAGAAGGCTCCTGCATTTTAAAAAAACAGGAATAAAAATGAATTCCTAATGATTCAACAATTTTATGGAAGACAGTTTCATCAGAAACCCAAGGGACTTCATTCTCTCAAGTAAAACTGAATTAATACAGTCTGTGCTCAAAGATGTCAGGACAAATGCAACAACATAGTAGGTAAAAGGTAAATGTGGTAAAACAACCTGCACTTTAGGCCTGAGTGAGAGATACTAAATTCTATTTTGGGTCCCCAAATATACATACATATCTGGTGGTACTCTTCCAGAACTTTGTATGTCAAGCAGTGAGATGTTGACACAGACAGAGGAAGACAAACACATAAAGTTCTGGTTGGAATGAAAAAGGTCTCAGCTGCATTGCCTGAAACTGAATATTGTTGATGTGGCATAAGGCATGGATCCAGGCATCAGATAACCCACCAATTAACCATTAAGCATTGAGGGGCACCATGGAACAATATCTGTGGAATCCACTTGGGCATTAGTCACTAGACGATTTCCAGCCATCTGCGAGTGAAGTTGGACTCGTGACCCCAGGCTGAGCTCCACCCCTGTCACCTGCACTCCCAGAGTTCCTTAAGGTGCCCCAGAAATGAAAAATGTGTTCCAAAAAAATTGAATCCTGCCCCATGACACACAGCCTAAACTGTGGCAATTGATTCCACAGGAGAAGAAAACAAATATAAACTCCAAACATATGTTTTTAAGAGAAGCAGGAATGGGAAGGCAACAAGAGCCCAAATGCTGAAAGAGCAGGAGGCAATCTAAATTTATAAGCCATAGGTAAACCTGAGTAAAGCTTGTCCACTCCTGCCTGGCCAAAGACACACTCCTGCTTTTATTCTCGCCTTTGACTGGCTGAGCTCTAAGAGCCCACAAAAACATCAGTGGCTCAAAAGGAGGGAAGATGAAGAGGAAAATGGTGGCTCCTTGCCATGCCATACCATATTACAGCTTGCAAAAATGCTTACACAAGTAAGTCTCTGATCCCTGTTTTCTTTGAGAAAATCTTTGTAGTCTCAAGGTTTTAGCTATCTGTGGTTCTAGATGGCAGATTCTGGACTGCAGGTTATAATCTTTAGTTTTGAATATGCAGAGCAGACAAGACAAGTCTCACAGTCTTATAATTCAGCACAAGTCAAAGTTGTGGTCCATGGGTGATCACCTGATGCTCTGCAGTGAGTTTCTGCAGAAACAGTTATGGCAAATGGGCACAAATATGGTATGGTTCTTTGGCACATGAGGGGGAAAAAATCCAGTTCGCTAAACAGATTCACTGCTATAATCCACCATTGTGAGCAACTGGCTTCTTCCTCTTTATATTCTAGAGTTTTCAAAAAGCCAGGATTTTACAAAAATTTACTTTCTTCTTACAAATGCTGTTGGAAAAAGGTCTTTACATTGGCTTTGTGTGAAACTGAAGATAGTTTTACATATTGTTGACTATTTTATGGGAAATTTTAGTATCTGTGGCAGAGTCTGTACTCTTTTGGAATATATAAATGTAATTTAGTTTGATCTTCTCTTGTTGCATTCCTACTGATTAGATTTCTTGTATCTAGTCCCTGGTTTAGTTGCATGTTTTTGGAAGATTTATATGGTACACATGTTGCCCAGCTTCTTGCCTTTTTAAGAGATAATTTAACATCTCTAATTATTTACTTACAGTTTCCAGATGACATTTTCGGCATTATGCAAAAGAAATATAAAGAGAACCAAGATATCTCTAATAACACTCTTTAAAAGTTGTTCTCATAGTGCCTAAATGAGTGGTTTAAAGTAACAGTTGGCATTAGTTCTTTAGAATCATATTCTTAATAATATGTAGGTATTTCTATGTGCCTTCAAGTCACCTGTTGACTTATGATGACACCATGGGTTTCATAGGGTTTTCTTAGGCAAGGAATACTCAGAGGTGGTTTTACCTGTTCAGTCCTCTGAAATATAGCTTACAAGCATATGGTGTTCACTGGCAGTCTCCCACACAAGTACTAACCAGGGCAGATCCTGCTTATCTTCCAAGATCAGACAGGATCTGGTGCCTTCAGAGGATTTAGGCCCCCATTCCTAATTATACTGTCTCAAACTGACAAGGACCGTGGTACTATACAGTATGCATCAAGCTGTTAAAACTCCAGGAATTCCTGGAACTTCAAGTATGCTTTTTTCAACTGCAGCATCCAATACAGGCCCACAAAAAGTTTATCTGAGTGCACTATACTCAGAACTGAACCTGTATCTGTTACTGTAATCAAAAGATAACACTTCTGAACCATTTTTCATGTGGCATCTTCTATTACTTTCTTAGAGATGACAGACAGGGAACCCAAAAGATTCTCAATATCAATAGTTCATGATTCCCTAAATTATTCTCTGACCTTATTGGACCTTTCCAATTCTTCCACTGTAGGTGAAGGAGACTGTTTTTTTCCAGAAGAACTGTGACTTTCTTCAACGGCTACAGCACACCTTTTCCAGTGCTTAAAAGAACTTGAAACCAGATCTTCTAATTGTTCTGATGAAGCTATTTCCAACCTTGGTTTCTCTGGATTGTTGTCAATAAGGACAGCATCTTTTTCAACAGCAGTTGTTACGGTTCCAGGCCTATAAAACAATGTCAAATTGTAAAATTACTGAGATTTAAAGCTTCTAATTGACATCAGCATTTTAAGCAGATTTAAGACTGCAGCGACTGTCACTTGTACTTTCAGAAAAGCTTTGACTGAGTTCAATATGATTTCATTATGAATAACTACTGTACAATTGGAACAGGCCAATAAACATTATTCTCACAGTGAAAAGTATTTCCTTTTCTTGAACTAACAGAAAGGAAACATGTCGTTGGGGTCAGTCATCAAGCTTACCATCTCCCTTCTAGTCTTTTTTTTCCCCCAGTTGTAATCAAAACTTTAGGACAACAGGGCAAGATGAGAAACAGGCCCTGGTCTCATAGTAAAAGTCATGACCCTACTCTGCCCAGTTTTAAGAAATTCAAAGAATAGACACTGGTTTATGTTGAAGCACAGTACTACTTACCTATTTTCTCTTTCTGGTTCTACTGCATCTGAACCACCTGAAGTGCAAAATACTGGAGCTGGAAGCAATTCCTCAGAAGTTTGTGGAAGTGAAGAAGGTATACCACTGCAGTCTTCTGAATTATTTGGAATTTCCACTAAAGTTAAAATGAATGTTGGCTCCTCCTCTGTAGGTGGCTGTTCTAGCATGATACCACTCACTACCAAAATGTACAAATGAAGGGGCAAGGAGAATAAAAAATTAACTGCTTACAGAATTCTCTAAGCTTTATTCTATTCCAAAACTCACCACAGCAACATCTAATGATGCAGCAAAAAGAAAGTAGGATTACTCCTTGTTCAGCTAAACAATGTCCTTTGCTTTTTTTTTCAAAGAAGTTTTCTTTATGTTAACATTGATATTCTGCCTTGCCAGGCAAGATGTCCAACTTACAAAGAAAAAAAAAAGCCAACAAACTAAAATGTAATCAAACAAAAATTGCAGAAACAGAGGATGGGAAAAACAGTCTAAGAAAGGGAATTTTAAAATGCCCTTTAAGGTACAAAACTCTCTCAAAATGGATGGTTCCACCCTCTCCCCCAAAAAGTTACTTCTAATGCCTGCTTGAAAATGAATCAAACTTCTCTAGGGACACTATGTCTTAATACTGGTCGATAACAGAAAATGCCCTATACAGTCATCTGCACTGATTAGTATTTTTATGCAAATTATTAAAGCTTCATACAAATTCCACCATGCTACAGACATTCTTGTATGTATGCAGTCACTTTAAAAGAATGCTAGTCATAATTGGTAAAGACATAAGGAAACAAGCAGAACTCAAGTATCTTCTTTAATACTATGTAATTAGATTAAAACCATGCCTGTCAGTTAACATGTTTTATAAAGTATCAATTTTCTTTTTAAAAAATGAGTCTTAAAATTTTAAATTCTTCTAACATCTTTTTGATTTAAAAGGCACTCTATGACCCTAACCACACATATTAAAATATTTGTTGAATTTAATCTATCTAGCTTCTGTGTTCCCAAAGCTACTGTCTTTATATCTGCTTCTTATATTCACCCAAGCAAGCAGAAATAAGACTTATGAATAATACTGAAGGGCACTAGCTGGTGAACTTAACTGCTATGTGTGTAGTGGAGGAAAAGCATAGATCCTAACCACTCTGACTACATATCCCACTGAACCTCTAACATAAGATCATCTTATTCAAATATTATGTTAAAATGTTAAATGTTGACCAATAATCTCATTATACATTCCTGTATGGGGCACTTTAATGACATCAAGGGGTTTTAAAAATGAGCCACATTTGTGTTTCCTTTTTTTTTAATTTTATTTCTTTATTAAGTTACAATATAAATAATTAAAAAACAACAAACTAAAAAGGAGGATATATAAGTTATCAGCAATTGTAGGCCATATATCTGCATATATATACCTATTTTTACACATAACTGTCAAAAAATTCTTCATATTTATATGATGTTTATCACATTAACTGTTATATATCCCCTCAGAACTTCCTCCTACCTGTTTCTTGGGTATCTATAAATGATGATCTTCAAAAGCTCCACTAATGTCTTATTGTATATACAGGTCTGCTATTCCACTGACTAACTAGGACAATTTTTTTTTCCCCTACAAACTAAATTCAAAAACTGAAAACCCTCATTTATTAAGTGCAATTTATCACTCAATCTATCATGTTTCATTGTCAGTTCCTATCCATTATCTCAGTATTCCATCTTTCCCTTAGATATTTCTTTTTTTTTAAAATTTTTTTAATTTTATTAGACTATAACACAACAACAAACGAAAAATAAAACACCATGTGTTATATATAATAGTGAATTAAAAAACAAACAAAACAAAAAAAAAAATTTTTTTTCCTTCTTTTAAACAATGCAAATTTATATTATTGTTTTTCCCTTCCCCTAAAATCATAAACTTGTTTAGCTTGTTCCATTCATACAACTTATACATTTTTGTTACGTATCTTCAATTCTTATTTTCATTATATTCATTTTTATTATTATACTTTCACTCTTAATTTTTAACTTTTTTCCCCCTTTTAAACATTGAACATCACATATCAAATTACATCTATAAATCACAAGTTTAACACTCACAGATAATAAACAATATAAAAATAGAAAATAAAAGATAAAAGTAATAATAATAATAAAAAAAAACCCCACCCCCCAGAGCCAACTTTTTATTTAATCCACTTTCCAAAATTGCCATTCTTCTTTTAACAGGGTAGCATTACCATCTCTTTTCAGAACTTTTTCTAAAAATATTTTCCAAATTTCTTCAAAATCATTTGTTTTTACCAAACCTTTCATAAACCTAATTCTACATGTTAGTTTATCATTAATTGCAATTTTCCACACTTCTTTATACCATTCTTCTATCTGAAATTTTTCATTTGTCTTCCATTTTTTTGCTATTATTAATCTCGCTGCAGTTAACAAATTTGTTATTAATTCTTTCTTTGCCTGAGTACACTCTACCTTATTATATATGGACAACAACGCTATATTTGGACATACTGGTATTTCTAATCCTATAATCTCTTTTATCTCTTTAAAAACCTTTTGCCAAAATTCCTTTATCTTGTTGCAATTCCACCACATATGCATATATGTACCATTCCCTTAGATATTTCATAAAGGGGTTCCATTCAGTTTCTATAGTCAAAATTCCATTAATTTGACAGCTCAAAAGATCATGGGTCTTCATCTCAAGTAAATAAACTTAACTACTCATCTATATTTGGGGTTCTTCTATTTTTCCAATTCTTTGTGAATAAAACTCTTGCCATAGAAACCATATATAAAAGGATTCTCCAGTATTTCTTTGTACTGTTCTTGTCCAAAGTGGCTATCATTTTTAGTAATACAATTTCAGCCTTTGGAGGAAATTGAATTTGGAAGACTTCTGATATCACTGTATGTATTTTAGTAGAAAATTTATGTGTTTTTATGATAAAAGGAACCTATTTTCCCCTGGTACTTCCAATATTTATAATTTCCTGTGTGATAAATTTTATCCAATTTTCCCTTTTTTTAAAAAAAGTTGCCTTCAGATGAAAACATTATTTATGTAAAGCTACTTTCCAAAAGCAAAAATATTTGATCATAAAAAGCATAAAATATACCTGCAGTCATACTGATAGTTGTTGAAATACTGGAATACTTGCTTGTTCCAACCTAGTAATAAAAATTTTAGAAGGATCAAACATATCAAACATAATGCTCAGAAAATATGAAACCGTAAAACCATAAAAAAATTCTTGATCATTCCATTTAGAAAACAATGTTATCAGGGAGTATATAAAATACCCTTTTCTGCACAGTCACATGGGGCAAGCAATTTCAGAAGGGTAGGATAAAGATCTCTTAATAAAAGTAGTTATTTTCCCCCAAAATGATATTACTGCAAAAAAACAAAAAACAAAAAAACAGAAACAAATGACTCATTCAAAATTATAAACCAAGAAAAATAACTGCTGAATTAAAATACTTATATAACGTTAGCCAAGAATGAAATCTTGTTTATAATCGTCTCTTATAATTATCTGGAAGCAAATATATTTGGCCTCCTGGATAACCTTTCCCAAAAATGACTCATATAAAAGGCTGCAAATCAAAGAAAATAAAGTCCTTCAATTATTCTAATCATTGCAGAGTTGACCCAAAACTAAAAGTTCTATGACTGCTTCACAGATGACAGTACTCTGGTTCATTATCAGAAAAAAAAAAGTTAGCCAAAACACTTGTGAAAAGAATCGTCTGATATGCCTTTTCGCAGTCAATGACCACTAAAATCACAACTGAGAAAAGTCCGATCAAGTCTCCAAATCCAATGCAATGCAAACTAAAAGTGCAGTTTAACAACACAACAGATGTGCAGACTATTTTTTGAGGAAGAAGGGAATTAGGTAAAGAAAGAAGTCTCCTACACAGACAAATAAGCAAGGATGTCCAATTTGTAAAGTGACATACAATTACTGGATCAGAAATCCCCAGAATATACTTTTCAATATCAGTGTTTTTTGCAGTGCCTTTCCCCTTTTATAGTCTTCTCTGAAATACCTCCAGGAAGTAACTATTTCAGTTATATAAAACAACACTTTCTTACCTGTGCTACTTCAACTGGAGACAACTGGGGTTCAACAGGTCTAGAAACTTGCACATTAATATTTGCATTGAGTGGTAGCTTAGTAGTAGAAGTTTCAGCTTCTGGAGAAAGTTTGGAAGTAGCTAGCTCTGCTGTGACTTCCCAAGTCTCTTTTACCAGGTTTTCTCTTTGGAAAAAGAGATACAGTTTTACTTATAAAATGTTTACTCATTAAAAATTAGAATGTTTTTATACTATATAGACTGAAACAAGCAACTATATCAGGTTTATGGCCAATCTTTGTCAAAGTGATTAAAAATACTGATAACTGCTCTAGAGGATTTATGTTATGCAGAAGCTATTTAATTCAGTAATACAAAAGTCCAGCTAGTAAGAAATACAGTGCCTCCAAAGTGGCATCAAGTTACACTTAAGAAAGACGTTTCATTGCTCTAATACATCAAAAGTTACTTGGGGAAAATGAAGAGTATGTAATAAAGTACATCAATGCTGTTTTTATAATCATCTATAACAGTAGATTTGCAGGATTTCTGGTGAACTCCATCCTGCATATGTTCACATTTTACAAAACACTTTTACTACATATTTTGAGATGCGTTAACTCAGCGCACCAAAGAGAGAGATTAAATATATTAACATATAAAACAGAAGTAATGTTCATACTTTTCCATGTTGTTTTTCTGCGCGGCAGGGCCAGCACTTCCAGGTTGCAAATCATGCTTCTCTGCAGAGCTGCTCTGAGCCAGTTCTTCCAATCTGAGATTCTGTTCCAGTTCAATTTTCTGCTCTTCTGTAGTATTTTCTGACTGTTCTTTTATTTTAAGACATTAGAACATTATTCAGTATATACTATTTTGGATGAAATTACAACTTAGATAAGATGTTATATTTAGCTTTCTCCCCAACTGATCTTGTTCTATGAAGATATAATGATAGGCTCTACAAAGAGCTCATAATTAATCTATCACCAGAAAAACAGAGTATGGCTCTATTTTAGAAGGATATATCTATTATTGATATCAACAGATATCAAATATCTATTATTGCTCCCTGGAAGAACAAATAATGGAAGTACCAGACATCAATGAAATTAGCCCATTTCCGCACTACACTCTTACAGTGTGATTATTCCAGTTTCAACATCCTATGGAATCCTGGGGTTTGCAGTTTTGGGAGGGGCCAGCTGGCCCCTCCCAAAACTGCAAACCCCAGGATTCCATAGGATGTTGAAACTGGAATAATTGCGCTATAAGAATGTAAAGCGGAAATTACCTTAGTATGCATGCACAGACAGCTAGCATGGTGTAGTGGCTTAGGTGTAAGGAAAGACCGGAAACCAGGGTTTAAATCCCTGCTCTACCACGGAAACCCACTGGGTGACCAGAGAGTCACAGTCTACAAAGGCAAACCCCTTTGAAACAAATCTTGGCAAGACAGGTTTGCTTTAGGGTTGCTATAAGTCGTAAACAACTTGAAGACACACAACGACGACACAATACATGCATACCCCATGCATTTCAGGACAATCCAAGGGGCTAGGGATATAACATTTTAAAGTATGAAAATGGTGTTCCTTGTCTGTCAAAACTCAGATCAGGAAATACTGTTTTAACCTAGTTTCCAGGATGAGATCACTGTGCCCTTGAAGATACACTTCTACAGTTTAGTAATACAGCATTTGGTTATAAAACTTATATCCAGGTTTTGGTGGGGCTAAAAGTACTCTTGCACCCATTTCTGGAAATCTCTGATCCAACAACACAACAAAACCTCATGTCTGGAATACTGTACCATACTCTGTATGGATTGCCTTTGAAAAGTGGTCAGAAACTTCATCTGGTCCAGGATGCTATAGCCATATTATAAATTGGGACTCATTATATGGAGCATGCAAGCCCCTTCTTGCACAACATTCACTAGCTAGCTATCTGTTTCCAGGCACAATTCAAAGTACTGGTTAGGAAAATCCCACCTCACTTTTAATGTAACGGACTATAAACTTACCATTCTGGATTTGATTTAATTGCTCCACATCTGAAATCAGGCCAAGAGATTTTTGAGAAGTATTCTGGTTTAGCCCCAGCCCTCTGTTAAGATTTGGTTTAGGTTTAGGAAACCTACATCTTGCTGGTCGAGAAGTTTTACTTTCTTTGGAAGTAGATGAAACACTGCAGACAAACAGAAACTATAAGTAACCTTCATGCAATGCTCTGAACTGTTGATTTTAACAGTTGTTTAACTGTTGTTAAACAAAACAAAACAGCAATCTTGGCCACCAATGCAGACAGCTGGAAATATGTGAATTCCCTCAAATATTTTTATATGCAGAGCTTGCAAAAGTTAATTTTCAGGGACAGGTTGGGGAAAATTGGGAATTGTAGTAACAAAGTAACTTTTTCTAATTCTGACTATATGCTATGTTTGCCATTAACAATTTCTGACCACTTGGAATGCTATATATTTAATTATGGTAGTCCAATTTCCTTAGAATACTAGACATACTTTGCATGATGTGGAAGTCCTACAAGCAAGGACCAAACATGAAGAAAAGAAGGCAGGATATCTGTATTTAAATCAGGAATGATGGGGAGAAATTTGGATGCAGAAGAGTTGGAGAAAGGTAGTTACACAACCATGAATATTATGATATCAAGGCAATAATGCTTACAAGCCTAAAAGGGTCAGTGGGATTCCTAAGTAAAAAGAAAGAGGTATGGTTAATATAACAACACAAACCTGCTGGCTCTAGTTGTCTCCTGTGAACATTCTTCCAAACCTGATACAGTAGGACACTTTCTATTGAGTGAAGAACCTGGTTCATATCTTGAAGATCCAGGAGGTAACACATTAGTTTCTTCCTGTAATCTGTCTTCAAAGTCTGATGGTTCAGTACTTTGATCCTCTGTAACAGCTCTGTTCATAGTCTCTGAAGTCTCATTTGTTGAAGGCATAAAACACGGCACATTACAGTGGACCGTACTGTGTTCTCCATTATATTCATCTGGTAAGCTATCAGCAACATTTAGTTCCTTGTTTTGGGCAAACTCTCGTGTCTTTTCTTTTTTCACAAAAGTAAGAAAGTAGAAAAAGGTTACACCTTTAATGTATATGTAATTAGTCAAATGATAACATTCAAACTGCACAACTTCAACTGAGCCAATGTCCTAGAAGACACAATTTGAATTCAAATATAGTTTGGGTGGCTGCTCCCAGATAAGGCAATTTCCTTGTAAAGGTTGTCATTCTACCAGCAAGCAAGACTCTTCAGTGCAGACAAGCCTTCTGCAACTGACTGCCTAATAGATGCAACATTTTAAGAGGGATATGCTGAACTCTCTAAATTTTAGTGCTTCTTTATTGTTAGTCTGATGTTTTGAACAGTTTTAACTGGTTCTTTAATAATATAATTGATTCAATCTGTATTTTATTAGAAACTTTTTAATTATTGCAAACAGCCTAGTATCTCCTAGCCTAGGAAAAAGGTGAGACATAATCTGAATGAATAAATTACCTTATAACATTTTGCACCAAAAATATTCAAAAAGGCCTTTTTGTTACTGTAGACCTTTGGTGGCTATTTAATCAGGAGAAAATCCTTGGAGATTAGAACATACATTTATTTAATAGATATAACCCTAAAGGCTTCATTCAGATTTACAGAATTATAGACTGATCTCTTCCACAGCAAAGGCTGCCTGGCACCTACTTTGTGCTTCAGTGCCAGGCACATAGCTTTTCTTTTCTCATCAGACTTTTCACGTTTAGTTTTATCCTTGGTGACTGTTTTATGTTTTTATCTGACTCTAAAAAATCTTGTTGTATTTTCAGTCTATGTCTGAAGGTGTGTGTGTGTGGGGTTAACCTGATTTTAAATTGTTTGTTATTTTTGCCATAATGTACCTGAGAATTTCTACTTAAGGAAATTCAGGAAGGTAGGTAATGAAAAAAGTTATTCACTTTTCTGTTTTCATTTGGCTTTGATGCATAAAGCTTGCATATTTCTCTTTATATAACAGCAAAAAGGAAGAAAGGAGAGGAGGTAAGATAAAATTATGTTAGATTTGCAAAGCATTAGTTGAGCCCTGGTGGCACAGTGGTTAAATGCCAGTACTGCAAGCCACAAGGTTGTAAGTTCAATCCTGCCGGGCTCCAAGGCTGACTCAGCCTTCCATCCTTCCACAGGTCGGTAAAATGAGTACCCAGCTTGTTGGGGGCATGTATAGAAATGTATCGAAATACATGTTATTTGTAAGTTGTTCACTGCCTCAATCCATATGGAGAGGCGGGATATAAATAAATAAATAAATTATTATTATTATTATTATTATTATTATTATTATTATTATTATTATTAAATACTAATTTTGATGTCTTATAATGGTTTTATTGAAATACATATACACACAGAAAGCTGTGAAGTCATTCATGATAATATTTATCATACCTTGGGTGGCAATGTTTAGCTGGAACACTGGATCTCTCATGGCAAGTAAGGTCATGGCCGCTTCAGTGCTTCCATAATTAATACCTGAAAGTATATATGCTTTTACAAACAAATGAAGCACAATATATTTCACTAAAACATAAGAAAAATCTTATGCTAATTTTGAAGGAGAAAAATGTTGTCTCTGGAAAATTCTACCTTTTCAAAGCAATTTTTCTTAAAAAAAATTAAACAGTTCAGCATTATCTTGTCTGGATATTTCAAGGTGCTTTCCAATGTTTAAATCCAAGTGCTAGAGCCAAGCGGATTAAACTCATTAAATGAATGAGAACTAGATAACACTTATATCAGTTCCATTGACTCTACGGCTCTACTCTATATAGAACTAACAAATGGATTTAGGCTGGGGTGGGCAATCTTGGTGGATCCAGCGGCCAATTTTCTGTCTTGGGACCCTCAGCAGCCATATTAAGTACTAAAAACGGCAAGAAAACTCTAGAGATGGTCAGAAGTCCATTTCTGGAAATCTGGAGGGCCTGAGGACTGCAGAATAGTCTGGGTTGAACCATGTACCACATCTTTTGCCCACTCCTGGTTTAGGCCTATGTCTTTGTTTTGCACAGCCATTCTACCTGCATCTACTCAGAAGAATATAATAAAGTATTCCTTAGCCTAAACCCAACACTGTGTTAACAAACAAATGCTAATATGACAAAATTTGCTTCTTTTCCTATAGTCTTGTGTGACATCAAAAGCCAGCTCCAGATAGCTTCTCAGTCCTCTAAAGCAGATTTCAAGGGGCCAAAGGGAGCTGCAGAGAAAGAGGAGTCAGTCCTCCCTAGCTGTACTAATGGAAGCAATTCTATCAAGAAAAGCATCATATGGAACTCTGGACATTATCTTCAGTGGCACTAATTTTCAGGCTAGCATGCATGAGATTTCAACTCTAGTGATCATTGCTTATTTTAGTGAAAACTAAAACTATTTTTTAAAAGCCAGTACTACCAAAATTTACAAAATTAACTTGACAGACCTTCACAGTTCAGTTGTGGTTATCTGGACATTTACCTGTTTCTTTGTTTTGCTCTTCTTGTAAAATAACCTTGGGAATAAAGAAATACAAGTCATCTATACATTTCTGGATTTTCTCAGTTAAACTGCAAATTACATTTTTCAGTTTGGATTGCTTGGGACAATCATATATGTTGTCATAAAAACAAACTGTATGAGTTCAACTGAAAATATTAAGGCTATGGAGAATGTACACTTAAAAAAAGAGTGGCACATAATTCAACATTGCTAATTATTATAATACTACAGATTTGTTTTGTGCCAGAAATTTAAGGGGGGGGAAACATAATATAGTTGGCCCTCCACAATCACTAGGGTAAGGGGTGCAGGACCTTTACAAAAGTGGAAAAATTGCAAATATCACAATGTATATGTGTGTCTGTGGGAAGGGGGCCAAGACATGCTGGGGAGAGCAGGAATCCACAGTCCAAACCAAGGGTGTCAGCATGGTGCCCCTATACTTTCTCTCTCCTGCCCATCTGTTTCCTTGGGTTTGTGTGGGGCATCAGGAGAGCGTTTGTGGTGCTGAGAAACTGGGCTGTGATCCACGCTTAGCTGGCCAGGCAGAGAGTGGTGACGGAGGAGGAGGAGGACCAGAAATCAGTTTTTAAAGGGCTGCGCAGCCTGAACAGAGCTGCTGAGAGCTTAAGTTCCCCCAGAAAAAAAGTGCCTGAGATGGAAGCAGCAGGGGTTAAAGAAATTTGCAAAAAATCAAATCCATGAAAGCCACATCTGCAAATGTGGATGGCTGACTGTAATCAGAAAGGCATCAGTCATTTGACCACAACTTCAGTAAGGTCCTTTTCAGTACCACTAATAACTTTATGTCCATGGACTGTTTTAATGAAGATTACCTTATAGCAATCCCTACATATGTTATGATTACTATCACCAATAAATCTCTTTCTCTCTCATGTGACAAATGATTTCTAGGCTTAAGGTTCTATCAATACATGTTTTCTGTCTTCTGCTACTTCTAATCTGTTTGTTGTTGTCTGTCTTCAAGTTGTTTCGGTCTCATGGCAACCCTAAGGTGAACTTCATCATGGAGTTTTCTGGGGCTGAGAGTATGTGACACACCCAATGTCACCCTGTGGGTTTCCATGGCCAAGAGGGGAATCAAACCCTGGTCTCCAGGGTTGTAGTCCAGTGCTCAAACCACTACACCAGTGCTCGCTCTGTAACCTGGATTGTACTTGGCCAATACCCAAATCTTCCTGATAGGCACTGCTATTTCAGATTGACTGTTGCTGTACCAAAATACAGATGTAGAAAAATTATTTTAAGTAAAACATTCCAACTCAAAACATTGCTAAAAGTTCCATACCTGATTCTGACTTCCTTAGGCACACTTAATATTTTACACTAAAGAAAAGAATTTTTAGTAAGAAATACAGCATGAATGGAGAAATAATAACATGTGAGAGACACATATACTTACAACTTGTGAGGGACACAAATTTTTATCTCCTTGTATCACAGGCTGAGCAGCTACGTTCAGTTCATGGGTAAAACATGCCTCATCTGCAACATTTTCATATATTTCAACCTGCCACGAGAGAGGGGGGGAAGCCGTTCAAGGGTTTTTGTTTCCAAAGAATGTCCATCCCCAAAAACACAAACACCACTCCAAAAGAATCTAAAAAATTCTCTGTGTATACTGCCACTGTCTTTTACACACCAAATATATCTGAAATGGACAAGTGCCAAAAGTTTATGCAAAAACAAAATGGACATACTACTAGGAAATATGCCAGTAATTGTAGTTACTGCAGTATAAAGTATTCACACTGAAGCAAACAGAAGTAGATTGAAGGGAAGAGTTAAGATCACATTGAAGGGTTACAGAAGCAAACAAATGACATCAGATTACCAGGCTGTTAGTGAAATGGACTGTGAAGAAAAAATCCAAGTCATGGTCAGAGTATGCAGCCAAAAAAGTTACTGTATGACCATTAGCTCATTGTGGTATCATGGATACTACTGGTTCTCAAACTTGGGCCTCCAGATGTTGTTGGACTTCCAAATCCCAAAGTCTCTGGCCATTGATGAAGCTGGCTAGGGTTTCTGGGCGTTGATCTAGGAACATGTAGGACCAGGGGACTTGCAAAATGTTTTTCATTAGTCATTCTTTTTCATTTTACTGTTGAAGGTGAACTACTATTAAGCAGAATTTGCAACTATCAATCAGATGCATACACCAAAATAGCAAATAGCTCAACACTGCAGCAGTCATTCTGTTCTACATTATTATTTCTGTCATACCTCTTCCATAGTTTCCTCAATCCGAACTGGTACTGGATTTGGCGACCGAAGCCCTTTAGGGACAAACACTGGAGCTTTGTTTACTTCCTCTGGTGAAAAACATTCAACTTCATAGTCTGGCTCAAAGTCATCATCATCATCATCATCATCTTCTCCTTCATCTTCCTGAGAAGAAGCCCTAAGTGTCACCAGGCTAACTTTTGTATTCCCGTATTCTTTTCTGGTTTTCTTGCGAACACCTGGTTTTAAGCTTCTGCCTCTGCTAACATTTGGTTTAATCTTCTGGTGAGGCTTACCCTTTTCACTACGGTCATTCTCAGATTCAGATGGTGTCTTTGAGTCACATGTGTTTTTCCTCTGTTTAAGTGTCCTTCTTGGATGTTTCCTAAGTATAAAGGAATGTGTTTGATAAAATAGATTTGATGGAAAACTGTGGGGAAAGGGGAGTTTAGTTATACATCCTGTATCACTAAGGTGAAAGATGAGGAAAAACTTTCAGAAGCTACAATATTTTGTTTACATGACTTCTTTTGGACACCAGTTTAAGATACCAATATAGAACTGTAGATTTATTTATTTATAAAGTCATTCATATCCTATCCTTCCAGTTCTTTAAAAAAAGATAATCCTCAAAGTATAATTTTACCCTTTTAATGTTTCAGTTGCTCTTCCATGGATAGAAATGGGCTTCAATATTTCTGTCTTGATTTGACTTTCACTCTCTGAGGTCCCCTCTAAAGAGTCATATTTTCCAGAGTGCCTGCTTCTTTTCAGAAACACTGTCTCAGTGCTATCTGTGCTGTCTTTTTGTCTCAAAGGTTCAGAAGTTGATGCAGCTTCCACCAAATTTCCAGAAACATGCTGGAAACAAAAAACATATATATGACAAGTTAAAATACGTTTAGGTTTTCAATGTTCTTCTTAAACAACTTAAGATTCCCCCTTCCTTTACTCTCCAAGCCACCCTGAAACAAAAACATAAAACAAAATTGTTTAACTTTCAGATGACACTCCTAATTTAATACATTCATTTTCCTCTCTATCTGTAACAGATTTATTATTAATATTTAACTTATTTTTCACCCCAAACATTCAAGCTGCCTGTTTGTGACTACTGTAGAAAAAGGCAGACCATGTTAATTTTATGTATTTCTTATGCTCGTAGCTTCCTTCTCCATCAAAAATGTTGTTTACATAATGAAACCCATACCTAATTTACCAAAAATAGGTCAGAAATGTTTTGAATATCAAAGTCCTTGATAGGAAGACTGTTGTTGCTGTGAGCCTTCAGGTCATTTCCAACTTACAGCAACCCCAAGGCCATCAAGGTTGTTCATTTGTTTTCTTCCCCCAACAAGATCTGTGCAGAGGGAATTTTCCCTTGCCTCTCTCCAAGATTGAAAGAATGTGACTTCCACAAAGTCACCCAGTGGGTTTCCACAGCTGAGCATGGATTCAAGCCCTGGTCTTCAGAATCATAATCCAACACTCAAAACACTACACCATGCTGGCTTTTCCACACCATAATGGATCTGGCTCTCCACACCACAGTGGGCTAAAAATCAAATTGTTCCAACTTGAATAAACCCCCTGGATAATTGGACTTGTTAAGAACAACTCATATAGGTCCCACTAGTTCAATGGGTCTGCTGTAAATGGGATTAACAACTGGATTTAGCCCAGCAAGTCTACCGCTTTATGAGACACTAACAAGGGGGAGCAAGAAAGGGGGGGAAATAGTGCTACAAACTGCTCAGTGTCATTACAGCAACACACTAAATGAAGTCCTCAGTTTGTTTGTTTATTTGCAAAAGCCAATCTTAAGGGATTTTAACCTGAGAAAAGATTCTGCTAAAAGAAAAGGAATTACTTCCTCCTTCTACCCACCAGTGTTTTATGCATTCTTGAGAAAGAGAAAGGCATAAAAGAGGAGACATCCCTGGAAGGTGACCTTCTAACTTCTGTTTCAAAAATTTCAACAAAGAAAAATCTACCACATTTCAAGGTAGCTTATTCCACTGTTGAAGAGCTCTTCCTTCCCATCAGGAAGGTTTTTTTTCTAAGGTTTAGTCAGCATGTCCTTCTTTGTGATTTGAATTAATTGGTTTGGGTCCTCTCCTCTGAAGCAATAGAAAACACCTTGTCCACCATCAACATGACAGCTCTTCAGATATTTAAAGATGTCTGTCATATCATCTCTCAATCTTCCTTTCTCCAAATTAAACACACTCAGTTTCCTCAACCATTCTTCACAGGGCTTGGATTGTAGACTTTTTACTAATTTTATCGCCCTCTTCTGGGCAAAACTATAAACCAAAAGAAGATTAGCTCTTACCATTACTGGGGCTGTTTTCCCAGATTTGCTGTCACACAGTTTTGTTTCATTTTCTGTATCTTTTTCATTCTGACCTTCTTTACTAACACCTTCTGAAGAAATATCTATCTTCTTAGTAGCTCTGGTGATGTTCGGCTCAGGCCTCTGAAGACGACCCCTCGTGAGCTGGGTAGGCTTTACGGTTTTTGACTGACTTTCTTCTTGAGGGGCAGAAATATCACTAACCAAGAAGCAAACATAGACAAAAGTATGATGATACCAGTTTTTAAGTACCCATGAAAATATACATTTTGAAAATCTACCTTTAATAATCTGAATAACACTAATATTTTGATTTTAAAAACCCAAACGAATCTAAGCTCCTTAAAGCTTATCTATTAAAAAAACCCACAAGAAGTATAAGATGAAGCAATATGACTAAATAAACAAGCTTCCTCTTCTGAGTCACAATTCTTTTCACTTGGTACTGAAAATGAGTGAAGAGATCTAGTTCTCCATGATATATAGGAAATAATGATGGCATGCTCTCAGAGTAGCATTCAATTATTTATTGAAATTGACTTACCTTATAGGGACATTCAAGATCCTCCCTCCGACATCATCTTTGGTCACACAGGCTTCTTCCTGATGTTTCAGAAGTTCACATGTCTCTGAGTTCTCAGAGGAAGAAAGTTTCTCCTGATCAGTTACACTTTCTGGTAACAAGACTCCATCAGATTCTATTTTTTCCTTTTTCTCTAAATTCCTCAGTGAAGCTTGAATAGTGACTTCATCCTTGGAGGCCAGAACATACATTTATTTAATAGGATATAGCCATAAAGGCTTCATTCAGATAAGTTAACATGGATTAGAATTTTCCTGCAGAGTCTTAAAATACTTGACATGACTTTAAGAATTTTCTGCTCAGTTCCTATACAATGTCATTAAATTATGATTGGCAAAAAACTGACATTTTTCCCTTCTGACTCACTCATGTTTTGTGTGTATGCATATGTACCTTCAAGACACCCAGCAACTTATAGTGGTTCCATGTATTTCCATAGAGTTTTACTAGGAAAGGAATACTCAGAGGTAGCTTGCCATTGCCTTCCAGGGAAACACAGTCTACACCTGTGCTCTATCTCACCAAAAAGTATGTTATACATTAATAAAGAAGTCCTTAAGGTGCTATAAGACAATGTATCATTCAACAATGCAGTGATAAAAAGATAAAAATTTATACAGAAGAAAACCTGAATCTCAGCAAGAAAATTTTACATTATCTTAATATATCCTCAACAGACCTAGTATTACAGGAGAGCATTACAGTTGTGTATTTAGCATTTGTGTACATCTGTTAGCTTTTCTCCATTATTTGTATGTAAGGAAGAAATACTTCCATTCAATAAGGAGCCAATTAGGAGAGAAGCTTCAAGAGATAGAAAGGAAAGGACCTTCTAGTTCATTTCTGATAACCATCAGCAGATCAGCTGAAGCTAAGAAGGAGAGTGCTTCCATACATGCATCAAGGTTTCCAGGGAAGATTCCCACCACAAGCATGCTAGCCACTATGAGAAAGCTGCTTTTGAAGCAATGCTTAGGACAACTAAGACACAAAGAAAGAAACTTGTCAAATAGCTAACCTTCAAAGGTGGGTGCAAATCACTTTCCTTGATTATCTCCATCTCCGCGTTCTTTACTTCTCCCTCATCTGGAGCACTGATATTTTCTGACACAAGTTCTTCCTTCTTTTCCTTAATCCTCCCAAGGTTGGGCCTGGCTCTCTGGAACCGTCCTCTCACCAGTTGAGCTGGCCTGATAGTACATAGTTTGCTCTCTTGGAAAATGTTTTTTTCTCTACCAGACAAAGAGGGGAAAAGTTACTGAAGTGATTCAAGAGGTACACTTATGTTCATATTGATATGGCATTCACCCTTAAGCTTCATTTCCCCTGTAATGATGTCATATCCACATTCATCATTTAAAAACTCACATCCAAGATACTAGTGAAGATTAAGAACAAATGAACAACAAAGAGGCCAAGCCCTTGGAATGACCCAGACACCTGCATAATAGAAAGCAGCAAGTTGCTGTAGGAAAGAAGCAAATCAGGTGAAAAAATACAAGGTGGATATCTCATTGCTTGTTACCAATAAATAATTATAAGCTGCAAACTATTTCATCTGGAAATAGTATATTGTAATTCATTTTCTCTACTTATTAAATGCATATCTCCAGGAAACGAAAATCAGAGAAGAAGACGCTAAATACTTGAGAAATCCCAAATTGGGTAAATGTTTCTTGTCCGCTGCTGCGAAGAAAAAAAAAGGAGTCGTTTTGTATGTTAATCTAAAATATCCTTCCGAGTTGAAATTTAAAGACAACAAAGGCCATTTTGTAGGGGTAGAGGTCCAGTTTCCTAATAAAAAAATTTTATTGATTGGGATCTATGCCCCAATAGAGCAAAAAAGCAAATTTTATAAGAAATTACAGCAAGAGATACTGAATTACACGGAGGAAGCAAACCATGAGAATTATTTACTGATAGGAGATATGAATGGGGTTGTGGATCCAAAATGGGACAGGTCAACATATACATCTAATGGAAGGACACATGGGAAGCTTCCTCAATCCTTCTTTAAATTATTAGAAGTGATGGCATTACAGGACGTATGGAGAGGGATTCATAAAAAATCACATGGTTATACTTTTTTTTCAGATTCTTTTAAGTCAATGTCCCGAATCGATATGTTCCTGATATCCAAAAATCTTCAACAGATTATAATAGATATGGAGATCCTTCCAAGAATCATGTCGGACCACAACCCTATTCGTTTAGATCTTAATATGACTCGGAAACAGACGAGATGGAGATTGAACGACACTATTCTTCAAAATGAGGAATACCTGACGAGAATCAAAGAAGCAGTCAAATGTTACTTCAAGGAAAATATGACAGAGGAACTTAAAATGAAGACCATCTGGGACGCTAGTAAAGCGGTGATGCGGGGATATTTCATTAAATTTGGTTCAGAACTTAAGAGAAAAAGACAAAAAAGATATCAAGAAATGATGGAGAAATTAAAACTACAGGAGGAAAAATTGAGAGAAAATCCGAAAGATAAAAAGGCCCAGACGGATTTGAAAATATTACAAGAACAGATCAAAGTAGAAAATCAATCAGAAATAAGCAGGAAATTATTGTGGCTAAAACAAAAGAACTTTGAACAAGCGGACAAGCCAGGAAAATGGCTTGCTTATAAACTAAGGAAGGAGAGAGAGAAAAGACTGATCTTGGAAATTAACACAAGGAATAATACAACAACGAATCAAGAAGAAATAAAGAAAATCTTTCATAACTACTACAAAAATCTTTATGAGTTAAAGGAAGTAAGTAAGACTCAAAAGAAAATAGAAAGATATTTGAGTAACCAGAAAATCTTACAAGTTAAGGAGGAATTAAGAACCATGTTGAACAAGAAGATAACAAGGAATGAAATATTGGAAGCGATCCGAAAATTAGATACATCTAAAGCGCCGGGCCCAGATGGTCTAAGTGCTTTGTATTACAAGAAGCTGCAAGAGCTGTTACTGGATCCAATGGAAAAATTGCTCAATAACATTGAAGAAGACGGGAAACCAGAATCATGGAACGAGGCTTGTATAACATTGATCCCGAAAGAAGAAAAGGATTTAAGAGAACCAGGAAATTACCGTCCCATTTCATTACTTAACATTGATTATAAGATTTTTGCTAGTATAATTGCTGAGAGGATGAAGCCCATCCTACAAGAGATCATCCAGAAAGATCAAAATGGTTTTCTCCCAAAACGACAAATTAAGGACAATATTAGGACAGCTTTAAACATTATTGAATATTATGAGAGACATAATGAAAAGAAACTTGCTTTAATCTTTATTGATGCTGAAAAGGCCTTTGATAATGTTCATTGGGAATTTATGTTTAAAATACTAGATAGGATGGAGTTCGGCAAAACTTTTATCAATTGGATCAAAGAAATTTACAAGGACCAAAAAGCGGCTATTATTATTAATGGTGACAAAACTAAGTACTTTAAAATAGAGAAGGGGACGAGACAGGGCTGTCCGCTCTCACCATTGTTATTTATAATAACCTTGGAGGTGTTGTTAAATGTTATTAGAAGCGACCCAGAAGTGAAGGGATGTACGATCAACAAATATACTTACAAAGTGAGTGCGTATGCGGACGATATGATGATGATTTTGGAAGACCCGGTACAAAATATAGATGCCTTATTACGGATATTAGATCAGTACGGAGAAATTGCAGGATTGAAGATAAATAGAGACAAAACTAAAATAATAACAAAAAACATGGAGAAAGTTGAAGAAGATATGTTAATCCGTAAGTCAGGATTTAAAATTGAAACCAAAATCAAATATTTAGGAATTTGGATATCAAAAAAGAATAATGAACTTTATGAGAATAATTATAAGAAAACATGGAAAAATATTAAGATGTCATTAGAAAATTGGAGTTTCTTAAGATTATCGCTTTTGGGACGTATCTCAGCAATTAAGATGAATGTTTTACCGCGAATAATTTTTCTGTTTCAGAATCTACCCATTTTAATTAATGATAAATCTTTTAAAGAATGGCAAAAGGATATATCCAAGTTTATCTGGGACGGTAAGAGAGCTAGGATCAAATGGAAGCTGTTAACTGATAAAAAAGACAGAGGCGGCCTCGGATTACCTGATTTGAAGTCTTATTACCTTGCATGTGGGCTTACCTGGGTCAAAGACTGGGTTACATTACAAGATGAGGAACTGTTAAATCTAGAGGGCGCTGGAAAGAGACTGGGGTGGCATGCCTACCTTTGGTACGAGAAACAAAAAATAGATAAAGACTTCGAAAATCACTACCTTAGGAGAGCGCTCTTGATGATCTGGAAAAAGTTTAAGAAAAAATATTACTTTAAAAAACCTGTATGGCTCTCCTCTCACGAAGCGCTGTATGGCAGATGGAGAGATTCCAGTGACACTTGGATACGTTACGAAAACATTTTGAAAGAAGAACAAGTATTAGAACAACAGATGAAATCAAGGGAAGAAATGGAAAAGGAAGGTCTTAAGTGCCACTGGTTTCTGTTTAGACAATTGAAAGAAAGATTTTTGATGGACAAAAACTTAGAGGGAATAGAGTCATTGCGAAAAGAAGATATCTTTGCTAAAATAATATTCAGTACCAAAAAACAACTGATCTCTAAACTGTATAATCTACTGTTAGAAAAAGAGCTGGAGACTGAACAGATTAAAGAGGTCATGGTGAAATGGGCTAAAAATGTGGGACATGAGATTCATTTAGAGCAATGGGAGGATAGTTGGAGAGTAACAAATAAATTTACAGCCTCTCAAAAACTTAAAGAAAACTATGTTAAAATGTTTTATAGGTGGTACTTAGATCCTGTGAAATTATGTAAAATATATAAGCTAAAAGATAATAGATGTTGGAAGTGCGGGAACGAGAATGGAACTTTTTACCACTTATGGTGGACTTGTGAGAGTGCTAAAGACTATTGGAAAAATATTCATGGAAAGATGAAAGAGATATTGCAGATTAACATACCTTTGATACCAGAACTGTTTCTTCTAAACATGACTCAGAAAATAGAGAGGATGGGGGATAGAAAATATTGGATAATCATCTTATATATGATTACTGCGGTAAGATTAAGATATGCCCAAAGCTGGAAAAATAAAAATATACCCCAAATAGAGGACTGGTTAATAAAGGTAATTGAAATGAAAGAAATGGATAGACTGACGGGGATACTCAGAGGAAATATGCGGGGTCAACACACGGAAAGGTGGAGGAAATTAGAAGAATACATTGAATTAGAAAGACTTAAGGGGTAAAATATGGGTGGAAGAAGTTACGTGTATCAAGAAACATAGATGTTATAGAAGAAATGGAAATATGTGTAATAAAGGATGATTAGAATTGAACAAGATAAGTACAAGAACCGATATAAAAGATAGAGAAAGTAATACATTAAACAAGGAACAAAGAATATAGATGGAAGAAAAACTTTAGAAATATATACATAAATATATGTACAAGTTACTGATTAACAATTAAGTCATGATTGAAATGATAATAGATAAAGATAAGATTACTTTCTGAGCAATTATTTTGGGATAACCCCTGAACGGGGAAAGGTAATAGGAGAAACGTTATTGAATAACGATTTAAAAGGGCCCAAAGGATATTGAGGAAGTTGATGAAAGGCTCTAGTCAAAAGTCTGTAGAGAAGATTTAATCGTGAAGAAAGAATGAATGTAAGAAATGTGAAAGGTTGTATGTTAGGATGTTTACCAAGGATGAAAGGAAGATGGAATGGAAAGTAGGAAGAATTGTTTGTTTAAGGGATGGAAGAAATGAAGAGATGAATGGGAGGTAGGGAGTGGGAAGAAAACGTTAATAATACATTGGTTTGGTTGTGTAGTATATGTTGATGTGATGATGTTTTTTTTTATGTTTTTAAGATGAATTGTAAATTTGAATAAAGATTATTTTATTAAAACTTATTAAATGCATATCCAACTTTTCTGGCCAAAAAAAAATGGCATTCAAGGTGGTTATGAGTAAGATATCATCAAAAACATGCTACTCCATAAAAACACAAGAAAGCACATCAGTTATTTTCAAAATAACTGGATGGAACAATATAATTCACAAAGCTAGAGAGAAAAAACTCTTTGCCTGCTTGTCTGATACAGCTTCTTTATCAAAAATAGCAGCACCATGAATACTTTCTGAGTGCCTTCTCCAACCACAGCAAAACTGAAGATGAGAAATATTCCAAGTGCTGCAAAGAACATTCCTCCATCTTATGGTGGCTGTTATAGCAGACCTCACAAGAACTGTTATGAATCCCAGAAGAAGGCAAAACTACTGATTTGGAAAAACAGTTAATACATTTAGATACGAAAATGCTCTAACAAGCTGCAGATTCATGCTGTTTTTCCTCTTAATGTGTGAAGGGAGGAAGCTGGACACTGGAAGTGGAACAACTGAAGCTAGGATGGAAAGAAGGGGTCAGAGTCAATCAAAGTGCATGGAAGCATGAAACCAGTTAAACATCTTCTGTTTCTTTCAGCAGGTGAAGAAGCAGATGGCGATCACTTTAGCAGCTACTCAAGCAAGGCTAGAAGCTGAGAATCTCAAAAACTCAGAGATGGAAAAGGTACTAATGTGTCTTTGTCTCTTGACAAGCAAGACCATAAGGCAAGAGCAAAGGCAGGATTTTAATCTAGAAGTGAAGTGACATATTTTCCTTTTTTTGCCCTGTTAGAGGACTTGTTTTTGCTTTGTAGAGTCAGCTATTTTATGTCATCTAACACCTACCTCAGTGCAGTAACACAAAGCCCTCGCTTAGCCAATAAGCCTTTTTAATTCTGTTCAGTTTAATTTAAACACTCCTTAAGTGCCCCCTTGCCCAGAAGGAACAGGAAACCTGCTTTGTTTTTATTCTTCCTGCATTACTAAAAGCTTGCTTAAGGATCCACCTAAGCCTATACCCACTGGAAACTGGAAGTCCAACAGATCTCCATATACCTGAGTCATGGATTTTCCAAGGTCTCATGAACAGATCCCCATAAGAACCAAAAAGTTCCCATAACCCTTCCTGTTATCGGAGCTTAAGGAAGTCTGCTGCACAAACCATAGCCAAAAGCTTTAAATTATTCCCCCTCATGGGTATGTCCATGTTCACATCCCTCTCTTAATTTTCAGTGTCTAATGAAGAATACAGTTACTTTCTATTTCCCATTATTGCTCCTTGAAGTGTTTCATGAAAAAAATGAAATGAAATGGAAATGAAATGAGAGAACACTCAAAGTTTGCCAATGCCAAGTACAAAATTGCGAGGGAGATGTTTAAATCTGGCAGATTCATAAATATTCAGTTTCTTATGTTTACTGTCATTTGAACAGTAATGATGAACTTGCTTAAAAACATACCTGGGACATGGATCTAAGATATTGTCAGAGGTATTGGACACTTGAGGGTCTTCCTGATTTACTTTCTCAGTGTCTATGGGTCTCTTTTCTAATGCTTCAACAGGTGAGACTTCCGGAGGCTTTGCCTGGAATGGTGGTATAAAATATTGGAGAATTTATTATGACTCTTAAGGGAAAACATAATAAATAATTGTTTCAGCAATGATAAACTCAATTTTGCATGGTATTTTTAAAAAAATCAGAAACAATAAATTGAATTTCAAATGCCTTGATCACTAAACTAATCAAGAAATAAATCATTCCATTTCCTCGAACTTACCACTACAGTAGAAGTTCTAGTAGGTTCAGGTTTCTGTAGTGCAGATTTCTCAGTTTCATTAAGTGTTTCTATTGTCTCATTTACTTCAAAAGATGGTGTTTCTTTCCTTCCAACTGCCCTTCCAATATTGGGTTTGGGTCTCTGGAATCTGCTTCTGAGTGATGGTGTTGGTTCGAACAACACTCTCTTTACTTTCTTCTTGTGAGTTTTGTTTACTAAGGGCCCTGGAGAGGGAATTAAAAAAATTTGTGGCAACCAAATCACTTCTGTATTTCAGAAATATTATCTCCAGCATTCTCAAGATATAGCCATATAACAAGTTATGATTTATTATTATTATTGTTGTTGTTGTTGTTGTTGTTATCATTCCTAAACAAAAAGAAAGATGGGTCTTGTTCTTCCATTGATTTATATAGCTTCCTTTATCTTGTGCACAGCCTAGAAAGGGTTACATCAAAAATGAACTAAAAATCATTTAAAAATAATTAAATCAACACAATTTAGAAAAGGAGTTCACTAGTCATAAATTACTGGTAACTACTTTTCAAATATATAATAAATTTTATTTCATTACACTGTTATTTTATTGTTCCTCCATTCACTACAAAAAGTAACTTAGCATTATCTTGCTTCTATTCAATAATTACACATTCAGCACTTTCCTAACCATTTCTCAGTTAACTGACTTGAATCCAAAGAACTATATGTTGTACTCATACATACATCTTGTAGCCCTTGGACCTTTTAAGATCTGCTTCTAAACAACAAGAAGCCCTTAGGAATGACACTTGATGCAGCACTGGGAAATTAGTTTCTTCTTAAGAAAATCACTGGAAACTAACCAGCCATTTTTACAGGCCAAAAGCAGATCAGAGACGGAGCTTTCCTGTCTGTTCCATACTAGCTACACCTGTCCTCAGAACCACTCCATGCCAATCAACCAGCTAGAGGGGAGGTGACACCTTGTGGCAAAATAGTTAGGAACATACAACCTCTAAGCCAAGCACCAAAGTGGCTCTAACAACAGTTTCATCACCAGAAGATAGGGAGCCTTACCTTTAAATTATGCTTTTAAAGTGCCTCCCATTTCCCAGAAAGGAAATCTTGGTTGTAGTAATTACTAACTGATTTTAAGTGAATTTAATTTTATAGCTACTTTTAACATTTTTGGCCTGTGAAAGGGAACAGAAAAGCCTAATGTTGTCTCCTTCTAATAAAGTCCTTAAAACTCAGTAAATCCTTACCCAAATGAAATGTTTTTCTGAATAGCTGTGGACTGTAACACCTTGTTTGGTTCAGCACCCTCAGAGCTTGAAAGGTTCGGGAGAGACAGGTGGAGTTTCTTTGGTGCAACTGCCTCTGGAGCATTTGCAGAGGAGGACTCTAACAAATATGACAGTGGCACAATTTCACTGATTGCTGTTTCCTAAAATGCAATCAAAATGTTCAATATCTGATCCAATATGCATTCAGTTCATTTATAAAGTGCAAGAGAGAAACAAATAATGTAGGAAAATCCAACAGATCTCAGTAAGGACTACCAACATCTCAAATTTTTACTACACAAAATAGTATTTCTACTTCCTAAAACACCAATGTAAAAGAATGACATTATGTGCCTTTGCTAGCTCAGAGTAATTTGAGAGATGATGTTGCTTCAGCTTTGAAAAATCTATGCATTTTACAGCAAGGCCATCTCACATACACAAGTGATTTGAACAACATCATAGTGCTATATCTTCTTGCATTTACAATACAGACAGCTTCATGAGGCACACTCAAAGATCTAACCGGGTTCTTTTTGATATACGATTTCCTAGAAAAACTATCTTAATTTTCCAGGAACAATTTCCATCTAATGAAAAGAGCTGCACTGATTCACAAACCCTCTGAATCATAGTCTAAAACCATTGTGTTTTATACTACAGGAAACACGCAAATTGACTGTCCTGTAAAAGGCAAGTACTTTAAAGCTCAATATTAAGTATATTTATTCAGATGAAGGAAATTAATATATATGTTTAGTAACTAAATGGGTTCACTTTTATCAGTACATGGCCACCGCACCTTGACCTGTTAGATTAACTGCCAACAGCAAAGCACCATCATAAATCTTACATCTAGGTTGGAGGACTCATTGCATTTTCTACTGATATTTACTAAACTCTCTTCTGTAGTTTCATTTTCATGTTTGTTCCACAGTAGCTCTTTTCCTGCTTCTGATGGCTCCTCTTTTTCTGATGCCTTTCCCAAGTTCTGCTTTGGACTAAGGCAGTAACTCTTCAAAGGCTCTTCTGTTTCAGCAAAAAATTCTTTTTGATCATGCTGATGACTGGAATCTCTGGTTGGTCAAAAAAAATCAATACAACTATGACTATGTAATACTGAAAATAGGCACAAGGTTTTGTTTTCATCTTTAAAAATGTAAAGAAAATAATAGAAATTAACATACAGAAAGTACTGCCCAACATAACAACCCAAGTGAATGTGACCAACCTTCCTACAAACTTCAGTTCAGTACTACAACGGAAGTGAGAAAGAGTCACATTTATGAATCAAGTACAAAACGTACCAAAGATGGACAGAAGTGGCCATTCAAAAAAGGCCATTTTCATTCAATGGACAGGTCTAACTTAATAATTCCAATTCCAATAATAATAACATAAATAAAAGCTTCTGCAATAAACTGCTTTCTCTAAAATCAAGGACTCTTAAGAGCAGGTTGCTTACCTGTAACTGTGGTTCATCAAACAAACATCTGTGCCCTCATATATACGGGTTTTGAGCCTGAGTGGGGATTCCATTCAGAATGTTCTAGAGCTGAGTAGCTAGGTGGGAATCCCACTTAGGGAGGACTATATCGTCACTGAGATGGAACTATAACATTACCTTCAAGAAAAAGGCACTGTCAGAGCTAAGGACCACTTTGTCTCAATGAAACACTAAAAAAATTGAACACTTGAAATGGTTCATCCATACACAGGACTGTGAGCTCACATGCACTCCTCACTGAAGTAATCACCAAAAGGAACTCCACCTTGAAGATAAGTAGTCATTTGTCAATGGAGACAAGAGGCTCAAATGGTTTATTCATCAACTGTGAAAGCACCAGAGTGATGATGGAGAGTGATGATGGTGCAGTTGATGAAGTCATCGGACAACAAAGATGTACCAATCCTTTCAGGAACCTCTTAATAAATGAGTTTGAGAAAAGCATTGTGGAAGTTAGAAAGGGCAGCTGTAGACCACTATAGTGGCCAGGTAGACTTTAAGGAAGAGGAAGCTAAATCTTGCTCTCACAGATGTAGCAGAAAATGAAGAACTGTGGAAACTGCCACAGGAGACGGACACTTGGACATGGAGCTGCAAAGGTACAGAACTTGTTCCATTTACAGGAACACTTCATAGAGTCTTTCCTGGATGCTGACAGGATCCTGGATAACTGAAGACGAGGTGAAGTTACAGAGTTATTCTCCGAGCCAATGTTTTGATGTTGGGATGGAGTATTTTCCCTCAAGAGTGTGACAACAGGTCTGGCATCCAAAAAGCAACACAACCCGACAACAGGAGATACGGAGAAGTGAGGTGAACCACAGCTGGTTGGTCTAGTATGGTGCAATGAGAATTGTGTTGGATCTGTACTTGGCAAACTTCATTACCACCTTTCCGAGCAATGGAAAGGGAGAAAACAAAGATATCAGACAGCTGGACCATCTGACTAGAAAAGCATCTCTAAGAGAATCCCCTGCTTGCTCTGAAACAGAATCAGGGACACTGCATTGTCAGAAGACGCAAAAAGGTCAATCTGCTGTGACCCTCATCTGTCGGTCCTTCAGCAGATAAGCATGGCTGGAGAGAGTCCCTTCATGCTGAAGGATTCAGGCATGGCTGAGAGAGTTCACAACCATATCCTCTGTACCAGCCACACGTACCACAGTGGAACTGTGCACCACATCCACAGTGTCACAGCCAGATCTAGGAGTACATCCAAGTGAGTATCTCCTTCTTTATATAACAAACAACTGTGGTGTTGTACTGCCGTGCCTCTCAATTTCTTTTCAAATACCCTGAACCTTTTGACCACAGGTAGGAGTTCTAGTGCACTGATGTGTGGAGAGGACTCCCATGCCTATCAGTGATCTTGCACAGTGACACTGTTGCAGTGTGCTCTCCAACCTGTCATCAAAGCATCTGTCTTTGCCATGCATTGTGGTTAGGGCAGATGAAACAACATTCCTGAAAGAAGATTCCAGTGTCTTGTCCACCACAGAAGAGAGTGAAACATGCTGTCTGGAACCATCAGTCTCATGGACTGGTGATCCCAAAGACAGTTGAAATATTTGAGGAACCAACTCTGCAATGGACAGAAGAGGAGTCCTTCCATGAATGTATGAATGCACCCATGAAGTCTAAGAGCTTTTGGATGGTGAATGCAGAGCAGGAAGGTCGATGGAGGAGTAGCTGCACTTTCTCTCTGAGGTTTTCCACCCTGTTGCAGGGAAGGTAACTTCTGCTCATGTCAGAGTCCAATATCACCCCAATGAAACTGATGACCACTGTCAGTTCTGGCACTGACTTCTTGAGGTTGGCATTGAGACCCAAGTCTTGCAGAAGAGGGAGAGTCAGATGGATGTTTCAGAACAATCTTCTCAGGAAGGATGAGACTAGCAGCCAATCATCAAGGTATAGGCAAACTTTTACACCTTAAGTTCTGAGAAAAGATATCACCACTGGTGAACACTCTTGGAATTGTAGAGAGACCAAAAGAAAGGACATTGTACTGCTAGAGGTCACTTCCAACAGCAAAGCAGAGATACTTGCAGTGTTGCAACCTTACCCGATTGGAAAGTAGGCATCTTTTAGTTCTATAGATATACACTAATTCTTTTTGCAATAGAATGGCAAGACGGCATGCAGGGTCCCCCTCTTGAATTCATATGGTCTGATGTAGCAGCTGACACCACAAAAGTCCAAGATCAGGCGTAGGCCATCGACCCACTTCAGAACTATGAAGTGCCAAGAGAAGTAACCATCTCATTTGCGCCTGTTTGGAAGTTTTTCTATCACTCCTTTCTGCAGCAAGGTAGTGATCTCATCTAACAAGACACAAGATGGAGGAGTATGATGAAATACACCAGTGGGAAGAGTACTTGAGAACTCTATGGCATAGCCCAGAAGAATGCTGGTCAAAAGCTAGGAATCTGTGGTGATGTTCCACCAGGTGGAATAACGGCAGAATAAGCTGGGTGCCTGAGATAGAAGTGAACCTGAGTTGGATGGAATTCAAATCAGCTGCTGTGTTGTCCTGACTGAAAAGCCAAAAAAGTAATTTCAAACAAGATGAAGACTGCTTTGAACCCAAAGCCTAGTATCTCTGTGCCTTGCACTGGTGCCTTTTCTGTTGTGAAAATTGCTGAGACAGCATACATTAAGTCTTTGATGATGACTTGGTTGAGAGAACAAAGAATACTGGGAACACCATGAGGACCAGAAAAGATGGTGCACTGCTGCTGTCCCCTGAATATCATTTTCTTTACTGCGAGGTGGGCTTTGCACAAATGGTCCAAGACTTCATTTGGTTTTCCAAAGCCTCTGCCTGGTGTCATCTGAAAGACTGATTGAACAAAGCCAAGCATATCTGCAGAGGCTACACAATCAGCTGAATGATGGGCCAAATGGATTCTCTGTGCAGCCCAAGCTTGCACCTCCTGATAGAACAATAGTGCCATGTTCTGATTTTCTTTCAGTAAGTGAGGAATGAAAGCCAGCATTTTCTCCTATAAAAAGTTCTTATAGGCTGGCATGCATGCCTGCAAGTTTCATACCCTCATCAACAGAACTCCTGAACAGAACCTGCATCTGAAGATGCCAAGCCTTTTACCCTCCTTGTCAACTAGTATAGAATGCATCCTATCACTTGATCAAGTTTGTGAGGCCTCTGCAACTATCAAATTGGAAACAAGAAGGTTGAAGAGGCATGAAGCACCTTCAAACTGCATTCTGCACAAGTCTCTTAGAAGCTGGTGGCAAGGAAGCCAGCTTGAACCAGAACTGTTTCATCAACTACTTCAGGGTTGGAAGTAGAGGCATCAGCACTGGAGTGATAGCCTTAGAACTAAACAACTGAAAAACTGGGTCAGCTAATGGGGCAGGTGGTGAGATCATACTGAGAGACTTCACCATCCTGAGGACCACATTCACAAACAGTTTAATATTCTCCAGCCTGACTCCTCCACCACCCCAAAAGGAGAAGAGTCAAGTGAAGAGGAGTAAGAATCATAGCCCTCAGAATCCTCTGGAGATGGCTGTTGTTGCAGTACTGAAGGAACAAGCACAGCAATAGTCACAGTGGGAGCAGTGAAAGTAGGCATCACAGTAGAAGCAGAAGATATAACTCAAGCTAAGGCAGGCTGAGAAGGAATAACACTAGAAACCAGAGCAGAAACAGCATGTGTAAGTATAGTGAGTACTGGAGGTCTCAATATCATTGGAGAAAATAGTGGTCTCAATACCATTGCCATCGTTCTAGGTGGAGAAAGAAGCCTGAGATGTGGTGATGGAGCCATGCGAGGACAGTACCAAGGAGGAGGTGACTGATGCTGAGGCAACTCTGGCAATCATCTTGCATGAAGTGAGCATGATCTGCTTCAATACCAATATGACAAGTAATGGCATGGCACATAGTCCTGATGGTGGTATCGGTCTCTGTAGGAAGGTGAGTAAGAATGATAGAACCCAGGATGCTCTTTCCACAGATGCTCATGTCAGTTTGTATCAAGATAGGATACTGTAGTGTATGCTGAATCCTTTCTATACTGATAGTCCCAATAAAATGGTCCAGACGAGGCATAGGAGCACTCATGGACACCAGTTCTGCCAGAGTGAAGGAGGCAAAGGTCAACATCTCAAAGACTCTTGATGCATCCCAGTACTGGAGGCTGGCACATGTTCAGCAGAGGGCTCTGGTAATTGAATCATAGGCCATTTCCGCACTAGCCTGTTATAGCGCGATGATTCCACTTTCAACATCCTCTGGAATCCTGGGGTTTGCAGTTTCGGGAGGGGTCGGTCGGCCCCTCCCGAAACTGCAAACCCCAGGATTCCAGAGGATGTTGAAAGTGGAATCATCGCGCTATAACAGGCTAGTGCGGAAATGGCCATAAGGGAAGCCAGTATAGTCATCAAAACTGATGGAATCTCAGGAGACAGTACATCCACAGCTAGAGTAGGAATCATTGAAGGCAATGTTACCAAGGTGGTTGTTGGTGAAGCAGTCAGTAATGAGTGATGCCAGCAGAAGCATCCTCCTCATACCCAGATCAGGACCAACTCTTGGGAGAGGCTAGCCTCTTATGGCCAGATCAAGCATGGTCTGATTTCCCCAACTTCTCCCCTTGGGCCACACCCTGATCCCCAGCTTTGGGGCTGGAGGCGCCAATGCCAATGAGGCAGGAACAGACGCAAGCTCCATAAAGATAGCTAGAGCTGTTGATACCGATACGGAGGTTGACATCATGGCAACCGCTGATACTGAGAAAGATCTTGATTTCCTCAGTTTTGATACCATGTTCAATGCAGAAAACAATGGTTTATTAGCTGTTGTCTTCTCTGTCACCTGAAGAGACTTCTGCCACCAGTGGATCCTGAGTCTCTGAGCCTGATTGTTGTGGGACTGTGTTGTAAAACCCTTATAAAGGGCACACTTCTGCATAATGTGCCCATCCCCCAAACAATAAGGCACTCAGAATGCATTTTGGAAAGAGAGATGTTTCAACTGCAAGTAGAGCACAGTTTAAAGAGGGAAGTGGAAGCTGCAGAAAAAAATGGAAGGCTGAAGGATTGGAATTGGGAATTAAGGAGAACAAAGGAGGCTATGAAGTAAAGAGAAGGATGTGGGGGAAGGGGTAGACAAAGAAAGACATAAAGTGGAGAAAACAGTTAGAGATCAGAAGTATAAAGAAATAATGTAAAGAAGCTACCTGGCAGGAGAACACCTGGAAAGAAGTTGCCCTACCAGTGGACAGAAAGAAACTGAGAGGACAGTAGCTTGGCAGGTTGAGACATACACAGTAGGCAGGAGGGGGCAGGGATTCCCATCAAGCTACTCAGCTCTAGAACATTCCAAATGGAGTCTCTGTGCAGATGCAAAACCCATTTGTGTGAGGCACAGAGATCATGAAAAAGAACATAGGTTCCCTACCCCTTCTGTAGCATATGAATTCTTTTCAACCATATTAAACCATATTAAAAATACGTTTTCAATATATTTAAAAATAGAGCTTACATTCACCCTTTTCTCCACTGGACTGTTTAGCCCAAGGCTGTCTATTTCAGGTAAGAATAGCTTCCCAAGGTCTGAGACAGAGATCTTTTTTCAGTCCTGCTACCTAATAATTTTCTTAACACAAAAACTCAGGGCTTCTGCATATGAAACATGGTGTGCCATTATTATATGATCTTTTGCTATGACCATGTCTTCACATGCAAGAATGTTTTGAGTGGTGTGAATTTTACATCTTCCCTATTTCTCTCTTCCATTGCTTTGATTCTCTGAATTACATACAGCTCAGTGAAAATAATGGATCTTCCAGGTGTGGAATAAAATCCCCATAATCACTCAGCATTGACCATAACAGGAAGTGCTGATGGGAGCTGGAGCTCAACAGTGTCTCGAGGGCTGCAGGCTTGCCAGCCCTGAAGAGTATGCTACAAATGTTAAGTACTGTAATAAGTCTGTGGTTTGTATTTTCTCTCTTCAACATATGAGCCCACCTTGCAGCATGATCCGCCACAGTCTCCGGACTCTTGCTTGACAGAGATGTATGACTTTCAAATTCCTGTGGTGTCTTTCCTGGGCTTGTGGGTGTAAAATCTACTTTCTCAGCACTAGGAACAACTTTGTTTTGTAACACTTCAGTGTGCGCCATGTCAGCTTCGTAAGCTTCCTAGGAAATAAATGAAATTTCACTGAATCCCCCAAAAGGTAAGAGTTTACAACATATATGATCTGCAAAAATACAGCTATTATACACAGATGAAAGTATAAAATTATTGTAGATCTAGCACTCATTAAGACAACCGATTAATACAAACACAAAATTTATATGTAAGATACAAAGAGTCATTTGGGAATTTGGGAATCAGAATTCCAGAAGTAATTATACCAGAGCGTGCCAGTAGGATAAAGCAGAAAGGTTGCTTTATTCTGAAAAAGCCTGTCTCATCTGATTTTAGAAGTTAAAGCACAGTTGGACATGGTTAGTACTAGACAGAATGTAAGTGGGGCATAACAGGAATCTCCAGACAGGTAGGGCTAGGAAAGAATCCTGTCTGAAAACCTGGACAGCCACTGCCCATCAGGTTTGACAGTACTGGGCTAAATGTACCAATGGTCTGACTCAGCTGAATTAAAAATATACAGCCCTACCTTATTAATTGAATTGATGTAATAAAAGGTACATTTTGAATTATTTTAGATACAGTCTGAAAATAAGAAGCCATTTCTAATTAGCTATCAAGACCAATAAATGTAATTTAAGCAAAACAGTGCTGTGCTCTTGAATGTTTTGAAACATAGGGCAGGGGTAGGGTGACCTATGCAACTAGTAAGTTCATCTTTGACTTCAGAATCTCAAAAAAATGAGATTTCAGCTAAACTCAAGATCTAGGCTACATTGATATAAACAGACATGACTTCAGTTCAGTAATTTACGTGAGCTGCTCCAGGTCTTATAATAATTCAGTCTTGCACTAACTCTATGTGTAGAACACATTTATATCTTATTCATACTAAGACAACAGGTGCCCTGGCACAACAGTTTATAGAAGCATGAACATTCATAGGGTGACACCTAATTTGTTCAATGTTGTAAGTTTCAGAGAACGTTTTATGCACAGTGTACTTACAGTTATGTATTCATTCAGGAGTTTGTTGCTATTACACTCAGGTTGTATAACAGTCTTCTCTGCTTCCTCGGCTGTTTCAGCTGTTTTTCCATCTTCTGCTGCAGTATTTTTTGCTGACCCTCCTTGCCTTCTAGCTATTCTTCCTAAATTTGGTTTAGGCCTCTGTATTCGACCCCTTGTTAATAGTGCAGGTTTTAGAACAGTCTGCTTGCTGTCTTCTTGCAAAGTGGATTTCTTACAAGCCCTTAGAGAACAATCATTCAAGAAAAAAAATCATGCACCGTTCATAAGGCAATCAGAGAGGGAATAAATACTGTGAAGGCTCTTCATGTCATAATAAACCTAAGCAGTTATTTGAACCACTTGAACCAACTACAGACACCATTTCCAATTTCAAAAATTTATCACAATGGGAGATCAATTCTCATGATAAGCTATCATTGGGAACAGAGGACCTCTCTCGCGGTATGCCACTAATGGAATTGACAACAAATCTGCAACCCAAAATGCAGAATTATACTGGTGAAACAGATACCACAGCTAAATATTTCGAATTATTTTTTAAGACTAATTGGATCAATGTCAGTGTTACATCCTATTTTGCCTGTTCAAGCTGAGATTATTGAAGTAGGCCTAATCTAACGAGGTCCATCTTGAACTTTTATCAGTGACCATGAATGAATTGTACATTCTCCTTGTTTTTATTTTCCAGGACATGCAAAGAAAAAGGGAAAGGAGGTACAGTAATTCAGAAAAAAAATATTCTATTTAGGAAGATCAAAAAGCCATAGACTGTACTAACTATTCATCTGAAGTATTTTTTCTCCCATGTTTTTTATATACACACATGCACATATTATACATTATACTTGAATATGTATTTGACTATATATATAGTCAAATACAATTCAAGTATAATTTACATTCAGCAACATGTATTTCCTATATGTTTTCTCTTATGTTACTACTCTTTTTAAGAGGCTCTAAAAACCGTAATATGTTGTGGATCCTGCTCATGGAATAGATAAAATCCAGCAAAGGAAGGAAAGGCAATGCCCCCTTCCACTGAGCACCATGTACATCTCATATACACCTCCCCTTGGGCAGGCCTTTGAGCAGCCCCAAAGGCTGCAGAGGAAGAGCAAGAGAAGAAATTTCCATTATCATGGCACTGTAGCACCAGCACCATGTTGGATTTAGCCTTTAGTTAGTGTGGGGAAGTGCCAAGAATGGATCAAAGTAGGCTAATCTGATACCATTAACTTCCACAAGACAATATTTTCTAATCATACTGTCAATAATGTATAAAGCAGAAGATACCAGCACACTTTCCAATTGCTTTTCATACTTACAGAGATTCTTTTTCAGCAGTATCTACAGCGGTGGTATTGGGTACATCATCCTGATCATTATTCTAAGAATTAAACATGAAAATAAAATGAACTACTGAACCACTAGAGACAAAACTGAAATGCAGAAATCCAAATGATTCATTGTATTCTGATCAGAATACAGGGTCATTGAAAACAAAAGTATATGTATCCAAATTTTCAGTAGCTTCATCGAAGAATTCTATCATTTGGTAATTCAAATGTTTGCTCTGATTGCTCTTGAAGCACTGTCCTACTTCTTGGAAATATGTCAAAAGTGACAGATTACGACAGTGATTCTGAACCCAAGCAAGATATTGACAGTTGAGGCCTGTTAGCAGAGTGCATGCCTCTCTGTCTATCACCCATGGCTACTATTCCCTGACAGCAAAGAAAAGGAATGAACTGCAGGAACAAAAAGGCAGAAAGACCTCAGAAGTCACAGGACACAATGTATTGCCCAAAACATTTTGAGTATTCCTAAGAGGATGCTATTCTGATATTCCTATTCCAAAAATATCTTCTACACTGTATTTTTGAAATGATGTAGACAGTATTTTTGGCTACCATAATTATAAATATGTAGCATATCTGAATATGGAGCCATTACAACTTCGTAAATGCAATGCAGGATGCCAGCCATAGATCAGTCAAGATGGAACTGCCAGTTAAATAAAATTAATACACTCTGCATCATGATAGCTACATAGTTATGACACTCACTAAGAACTATTATAGAAAATAAAAAAAATCTTTATAACAGGTGTGGGAATTCTGTGACCCTTGCGCTTTGACACACATCAGCACTTTTACATGCAAAAATATACACATACAGAGAGACAGAGACAGATGGGGGTGGGGGGAGAGAAGGCACTTCAAAATGGAGAACTGTACTCCAGAGGTTGCTAGAAAGAGCATTCTTCCTAAAATAGTTCTGTCAAGGCCCCTGCACACAGAAACAGTTGGGGGACAGCTCAAAGATAATAACAGAAGTGACCAGAACATCACTTCTGGTTTTGCAGAAATTATGGGGTATGGTCTACGGGGGTCTGGAGGTCCCAAAAATGGGATGTACACAGCCCTCAGACCCATCACAGCTGCCCCTCCTTTTATGCAAACTATGAAACTGTTTCATACCCCAAGAATACATTTATTCTTCCAATCCTGTTATGGAACATTTAAAACCAGAATATTGAATACCTTTTCTACTGCATCAACAGGCTCTGGTTTGTCAAGGTTGCTTTGGGCAGGTGCTTCTTTTCTGCTAGATGCTTTCACTATGTTAGGTTTAGGTTTCTGTCGATGACTTCTCACTTCTATCTTTTCCACATGAGCATCCTGAATTTGCCTACACAATTTTTTTTAAAAAATTACACTTTTTAAAAATCCCAGTGCTATTCAGTACAAAGAGCAATCTCATAATTACTTAATCAATGCAAACTTCTGTACTAAGAACAGATCTAAACCTCGTAGTATAGGTGGAGGGTGAAAAAATCAGTTAGCTTTTCAAGAATATTCTCTACGGCGCTGGTATGATTTCAAATGCAATTGAACAGCAATTATTGTAAGTGAGATATTTTACATAAATCTTTAACTTATTTTACATAAACTCCTTCTGTCTGAACATCTATCAAAACTGAAGTTCATACAATGCTACTCTTATCTGAAAAGAATGAAATCAAGGTGAAAATTCACAAAGTCAACACTTTTTCCATCCCTTACTAACCAAGTACATGCTAAGCAGTAAAATTCCTGCAGTGTTAATTTATGTGTTCCTTCAAAAACATCTTTCGTCATCACAGCTGAAATCCAACACTCTATCTATCTATCTATCTATCTATCTATCTATCTATCTATCTATCTATATCTGCAACTTACTGAGATTTGCTCTCCTCATCAGCGCTTGTTTTGTCTGTTTCCTCATTGGTAGGTCCAATTTTGTCATTAAATTTTTCTTCCACAGTACTCTAATAGAAAGAAACACGAAGAATGGTCATATGTGCAATGATGCAAACAATCTTCTAAGCAACATACACAACAAAGCAAACAAGATTCTAAGAATCTGAAATGATGATCTGTGATATCAAAGGCTCCATATGTAAAATGGAATAAAAACCTTAAAAGTTTTTAAACAATGCAATAGAAAAGACACACTGTATTAATTTTAAAATGTTTAGCCCCATACCTTTTCTGTACTATCCACAGATTTTGGAGAGATCTTGAACTCTGACATGTCACCACTTAGAAAGTCTCCTTTTTCAGATGCTCTTGTTAAGTCTGAGGCAGTACCCTGCAAATGTCCTTCTCCTCTTGGCTTTTTGGTAACTGCTATTTCTGTTTCCCTGAAAGTAAATTGAATATATATATGTTATTCCATCAAATGTCACACACTTTTCACACTCTGCAAACTTCTCAGTTAATGGGAATGAATCAAAGCCCCGGGGAAAAAAAAGATATCTTCCTATTTAAGCTAGGATCCTGATCTGATCATTTTGGGTTGGAAGTATCACTGCTCTTCCCCAAACTGTTGAACTTTCTTTCCAATTTGCTCCTAATCCAGCAGAATTCCCCAGGCTGGCAAAAGATATGGCCTGGAAGGGCAGGAGCTTGAAACACCTGATACCTTCCACTCATGTAACAGCAATTTCAGATCTAAGCTGTATACCTCATCTTCCATACCGCAGGAACTTTTTTATACATTGGCATACAATCTGTATAAGCACTCATTAGTCTATGAAGAGTCCACAAGTCTATATTACAGAACTTTATGTAACCTCTTTAGCTCACTGACCAACAACAATAGGATTACCCAAAGCCCCATGGTTTTAAGAAAGGTGAGTAGAAAAAATGTAAAGCCAACAGCAGATTCCTTGAGGAATCATCAAGGATACATAGTAAATTCAAAACACTGCATAAAAAAGTAGTTATAATCTCAGTTATAAGCTTCCGTCCTACAATAGGTTTCCTACAATGTCAACTGAACAACTCAGTGAATGAGCTTAGAACAATTACTATTTCCAGAAAAGGTTATTTCTAGTGCTAATAGTGCTACTCCACTGTCAGCTACAAGGGGATTTGCAGCTAACTTTCCAAATCATGAGGAACACTGTAGTTCCTCTGCATGTTCATCTCATTGTGTGCCACACAGACCAGCAGATCTGGCAAGGCCACTACTGAGTTACTCCAAGCAGCCACTTAAAGAAATCTTAAGAAAACCTTAATAAAATATAAAAACATTTATTTATATAACTATGAAGCAGTTTTCATTCAGAAGTGCTATTCAGAGGCAGAACTACTTTGCTCACCTTACTTCTTCATCAAGACTTAATGGTGCTGCATTCTGATTTCCATCCAGTTTATCCAACACTGCATCATTCTGCTATGAAATCAAAGCAGCCAGTATGAGTTTGAAGCCCTGGTTTCTCACCAGATAGGAGATACTATATAAAGGAATAATTCTTTAATATTAAATTTTTTACCTCAGTAAACAAAAGTAAATTAGAGAAAAAGCACTGAGCTCCCTTTATATCCAAACAGTTAGGCCTTTATTTGTCTGTCATTTTTAGATCAGAAAGAAAGACACAGATACTCTCACTATTGTGGCAAAAGGAAGGATAAACAGAAGGATAATTTTTTAATGGTATATGTCAGGCATTCTCTCACCATGTAAAAAGCTAGGTTCAGCATCATGTACATACAAAATCCTAAAAAGTTATATCAACAGATCTTTTAAAAAATGTGGACCCATCCCAAGAAACCTTTGAAATCTCCTCTGCATCACTCTCTGTAGAACAGAGAATAGGCCCTCTCATGTAGTCCCACAATACTTTTCTGGACAACAACTGTTTAATCTCTTCCTTCTTAATCATTTGTGCTCTCTGAATTACCTCCAATGTCACCTAATTTCCATCCTCCCTCCCTTTATCTTTTATTTTTTGAGGAGAAAAGGAACTTGAGAAGAGAGCAACTCTGAGTGAGAAGGCAAGGTTTGAGTCCCACACCAGCTGGTTCATTACTTGGTCTGAGGGCACTCAGAGCCATACAGGATGCCCTCCTCTCACACAATCTGTCCCATACAGTCAGGTCTTCTGGGGGCCATTTACTTAAACCACCCAAGGTTAGACTGGCAATAGTCACCCAGAGGACCTTTTCATCCATCCCTAGACTGTGGAAAGACCTGCCAGAAGAGATTTGACAACTAAATTCGCTGTCTGAATTTTAAAAAGTACTAAAGATCTGTCTCTTCCAGCCAGCCTACCCAGTTGATTTTAAACTATGAATTTTAAATTGGTATATATTACATGGTTTTATGTAGTTTTAGTTACATTTTAATCTGTGTTGTATATCACCTTGAGTCTTGGGAAGAGGCAGGTAAGAAATAAAATTTATTATTGTTGTTGTTGTTGTTGTTACTACTACTACTATTATTTGAGTAAATCCTAATCAAAGGAAGAACCAATCAATCACGAAGTTACACAAAATACGCACTTCTGTCCCTAGCACCAACTCCTCCAGTGGATTGGAGATTACTGGTCTGAGTTCAAATACCTTATAAAAGATGGTAACTCCATCTGCTTGGCAATATGCCTGAAGATACAGGTGCAGCGTCTTTTCTGCTCTCTAAAAATACAACATTGTTTGGCCCATGATGACACATATTCAAAATAAAAGCTGAACACAGATGTCCGTGCTCATTTGTGCTGGAATAGGGTACAGATCTTTGGAACACTTTGGATACATATTGCCTGTTTTGTTTACAGCATACTAAAGAGAATCAGTAGCCTAGAAATGCTTCTAAATATTTTTACCTGAGGTGCACTGGTCCCTTTAAAACCACTTCTATTTGTGTCTGGAGATACTGAAGGCTGTCCAATGTGGTGCTCAGAATTAGTTTCAAAAATATCTAATTCACTAGGCTCAACATCTACAGATGCACCATAACGAATACTGAAAATATAAGAACATGAAGAAAGCATTATTTTTCCTTTATCAAACATTACAGCCCCTCTCACCGGCTCACAGACAATTACTAACTCTCATTTTCACTCTCATATAATGGTGACAATCTAGGTAGAGTCTTGCTCAAAGAATTTCATAAATGGTAAGTATTCAATTGTTTCTTCACTATAGTATACTGACATTTATGTAACATTTTTAATGTAAAATCTCATCTCATCCATTATCATACCCACCATGAGAGACCTTCACCGTTCCCATTTTACATACAGAAAGTGAAGATGAGAAACAAAGCTTTCACTGAATATTCACAGTCAATAGTTGGATGAGAATACAGGACCAGGTTTAAAACCCAACATTCTTAACAGAGGATTAGCAACAACCCTTAGGCTTGGAGTAAAAAGTAGGTCACACCACATCTGTTGTGGAATGTTTACTATTCTAAGCTATACCTCATAAGTATACTAAGACACTTATTTCTATGTACTTTCCTGGCAGAAAATGTTTGGTTTTCAGCACATCAAGAATACAACAGCCTCATATAAAAGGGAAAGGTGTCAATAACATGTTGAAATTTTCATCATGCAGCTCACTGAATTGAATGTTGGACTTAGGACACAGCCACATATCTACTTCATAGAGTTGAGTGGTAAATGTTAAGACCATTATGCCAAATATAGGAGACTTTCAGGCAACTCTTGCAAAGGAAATATATTATAAATATGCGATGTGCTTTGCAAGACTACACGGAGATGCCTTGACACAAAAACCAGATTTAAGTTATTACCTGGATATACAGTCTTGCTCTGCCTCTTCATCTACTATGCAGCACTGTGGATCTTCCTCTACCAAGGAGAGAGCTTCATCAGGTGCTACTCCATCAGGAACCTCCAGCTCATCATCATCTTCATTAATGCTATTAACTTCAGTGCTTGGTGTACTTTTTCCTGACAACAGATGATCAAGCAGTATAAATTCCTCAAATGACTATCTATACAAGTCAAACATATCTCTGCTCATAAAAAGTTGACCTTAAGGTTGCTTCCATTGCTTCCATAAGGCTGCTTTTCTTTGGAACAACTATCAATACTTGTCAAATATTCCAGTATTCTCTGTCTTGTCCTCCCTTTCTTCCAGTTCATATTAGTAGCAATCTTTCTTTCTTTCTTTCTTTACAGAAAAAGCAACTGCATCACCAACTTTTCTAGTATAGGTTCTTCATAGGTTTTCTCAATGTAGATCCAGACTGTTTGTTGGTTCCTGTTCAGTGACTCCATGAGGACATTTAATTACTGGTTTCTTTGCTTTGGGGAGAGGGGAGAGAGCAAAAGCAGTTCAAAGAAACCATTAATGAAAGTCTCCCCCAGCAGAGTATATATGCCTTGGCTAACAAGGGAGATTGCTTTATCCCCAGCCAAGTTAAGCAAAAAACAGTAAAGCGGATGGAAAAAGCAAGAAGAAAGCTTTTAATTAACATTAGAATGAGTATCTCCTGAATGGGAGCTGGGCTAGAAACATTAAAATATTATGTAGAATCTGCTTTACTTTCACTTCCAACTAACCATAGAAGCAACACTTCAAATACATTAAAGGGCTCCAGTGTGAAAGAATCTTATTTTCCAAAGTGATCCATAATTTCTAGACGTTACCATTATTAACTGATTTATTTGAAGTTAAGACATTACTCTTAGAACTTTTTGTCTGTTTTATATTTCATATTATGTGAATTTTGTACCCTAACCAACCACTCTAATGTTAACTAATATTTAGGGAATGAAATCTTTTTATGGCAAACTGAAATATTCATTATTTATTGCAGTGAAACTATTTTGAACTGCCATTACTACTGCAGCAGTTGTTTAAAATATTAAACAGAATAAGTGAAATAAATCCCATAATTTATGTAGCTCCGTTTTTCAAACTGCAGCCATCCGACAGACACAAAAAAATGCAAAAAGCAGAGGTTACAGAAGATTACAAGGTGCTTGCTTATTCTTGTGAAAGCCCAATGGTTTGAGGGCTGGTTTGACTACTGCAGGTAGCCCTGAAGGAGTTATCTCTACAACAATGGGCTTGCATGAAAGTAAAACAGGAACTTTGTATCTAGCATCACTGTTGTTTTATGCATTTGTGACTGTGGGAACAATTCAATTTCATTCACAATAAACTGGCTTTTCATGAACAACTCTGAAGTTTAGGTAATGTTGTCCAACTACATGGTACTTTAATTCCCTGGAAATACAGGATATAGTGTAACCATTTAGTTGTAAGATGCAGATCAAAATATTGTTAAACACAGACCTTTTTTTTTTTTTAGACAACTTCAAGTCCTGTACACAAGACTAAAATGCTATCTATGCGGTACACTTGCCACTCACATGAACTAAATATGTCTCAAAGACATAGCTGTGTAAGTCTCGATCCACGTGCAAAGGGACTTTGTAGCACCTTTGAGACTAACCAAGAAAAAGAAATTGGTAGCATAAGTTTTCGTAGGCTTAGGTCTACAAAGGTTTACACTACCAGTTTCTTTCCTGAAGTTAGTCTCAAAGTTTCTATATGATCCCTTTGCATAAAGAAGTCTTATTTTTTTTCTTGACTTCTATTTTCTGTTATTTCATTGGTCTTTATTTTGGATCAGTTAACAGGTTGTGCTCAACAGAAGCCTTATACAGGCAGAAGGGCTGTTTCAGTACACAGACATTTTCTAATACAGCAAAAAGATCCAACTAGCTAAAGAGTGGGGGAAGACAAGGGAATCATTTGCAGTTTCTTCTTATTTGTGCACTCCCTTCTGCCCATTGAAAATCTGCTTCAAACAATTCAGACACCCTCTGAAACAGTGGGCAGGGTGCCAATAGAGACTGTAAAGGGAGGGGCTGATCAGCAAAGAGTCCTTCAATTTCCCTCCTGCTATTCTGCTCAGAAGAAATGCTCCCTTTGGTGGAATAACAATTACATCTGAGTGTTTGCTCCCTGGAATGAAATAAGCAAAATCCTTGCATATTATCCCAGTGACATGACAAAGCAGCAATAACTTATATCCTTACTTTTCTTTCTTACTCTTTCTCCCTCAGCCATTTCTTCAGGGGTAGTTCTCTCTCCAGGCAGATTCTCTATCTCATGCTCAGCATCTTTTTTCTTCCGTTTCCTTTTCTTTTTTGTCACCACCGATTCAGTCACTGTCTGCCCTTCTGTCTGTTCCAAGACACTAGGAGATGCTTCATTCTCCTTTTCAGCTGTCTCAGCATCCACCTCCATTTCTGTATCAGAAATTCCAGCACTCTGAAGATCTTCTTGACCATTGCTAGGTTGTCCATTGATAACTTTAGCTATCAAAGTATACAGTGTAATTACACATATAGCTGGGCCATTCTCAAAAAGAAAGCTAAAAATATACCCAAAACTTTGTAAAAAAATATTTGTTAATAAATGAAAAGATTCTATTTGCTCAATATAATACTCAATATAAGCTTTTTGGTCTACTACTCATCCTACTCACACCCACATTGCTTTAGCTGTCTTCTCTCTACTTGTAGCATACAAAAATTAATGAATATGCTATTTTTCAATAAAAAATCCTCATGATACCTGAATGAAAAGAATAACTACCTTCTAGAAGAACAAAATTACTCTAAAAATAACCAATTAATATGACTAGATAACACAAAACCTAAAACACCGAAAGCACTATAAAGCAGAAGCAAACAAAAAATCGATAGTCAACCACTGACCATGTGAAAAGTTTGAAAGATAATAATTTTTTGAAGTGAGTCTTTGTAAGGACAGTCCCAAGTAGCTGCACCCTCAAGAGAACTAACATTGTACACTGAATACACACAAATCAGTGACCGCACTAGGTCTCAGAAGCCAAAGGTTTCATAACAAAGGAAATGCATCACCTTCCAATAAGCTTTTAGTGTTTTCAGTAATACCTTTTCGCTTTTTCTGAGACACGTGTGCTTTTTTCTCACTGGAATTTTTCTCCTTTTGATGCTGACATTTGGCCTCTTTTTCCTTTTTCCTCCTTTCATTTTCCAAGACCTTCTCAAGGAGTTTTGTAAATAATTCAAAGTCAAAAGGCTTTTTCTCTCCTGTCCAACAAGGAGATAAAATGATTACTTATTTAGTGCAAAAATCCAAATATTCCAATGACATCTGAAAGGCTAACGCTATGTACTTCCATAGGCATTTGTCGTTGTTCTTGCTGTCAATACATTAAGATCTTGCCTAAGAAAGTTCATGTACAAAGGTTCTGTGGTTTAAAGTGTATGCGGCACTGCAAGATACAGAAGAAACTTGAACTATTTCATCCTCATGCACTAAATTAAAAAAAAAAAAAAAGCTTACACTCATTTTCTGAACCCAATGAGAAACTCCATGTGCTGTGGAGTAAAAAAATGTTTCATATCCAAAGGAGTGTTCTGCTTCACTACATCATGCTTTGCTGAAAACAACATGGAGAACCTTTTGTTTTAATAGTGGTATACCTCAGTTACCAAACTGGATGTGTTCCTGGGCGTTAAAGAAGTAATGGAACAGGAAATTTGGTACCAGAAACAAAAGAAACCTAAAAAACCCAGAAAGAATATGGATAGATCGCTGGTTCTTTACATGGAACCCTGAGGATCCACAGAGCCCTGCTGCTGGACACCAACAGCAACAGCAGCTACACAGATGTGGCAGTGATGGGTATAAGGGCATGCACCCAACTGCTCTCTCATTTGCAAACAAGGGAGCAGTTGGGGCACATGCACATGTCTTCTGTCATGTCCCTCTGTGCTCACATCCCCTGCTGGGTGTGAAAGGGACATAGAAACAGGCACCCGTGTGTGCCCAAATTGCTCTCTTGTTTGCAGAAAAGGGAAAAGTTTTGGTGCCTGTATACAAACCCCGCTGCTGTGTCTGATGAAAAGGTCATGATGGCAGGTGTATGCATGAGCCCAAACTATGACTCTGGAAACCAGGGTCTGAATCCCCACGTCGCCATGGAAACCCACTGGGTGACCTCAGGCAAATCACATTCCTTCAGCCTCAGAGAAAGGCAAAGGTAACAAATCTTGCCAAGAAAAGCCCCGTAATAGGTTCACCTTAGGGCTGCCATAAGTCAGTTTTCAAATAGGAAAGAAATCATGCCTAGAAAGAATCTCCTCTTGTTAGCAGCGCTTTGTTGTTGTGGTACTTTCAAGTCACTTCTGACTTATGGCAACCCTAAGGTGAACTTATTACAAGGTTTTTTTTATAAGATTTTAAACAGTTAAATCTAAATTTAAACATTTAAATCTTGAGTTAAGTCTTGGGTTTCTCCAGCAACAAATTATATTTACAGAGGGTCCCTGGTAAAGAAAAGATTAAGAACCGCTGAGATAGATTCTTATACACAAAAAAGTAGAGCAGTTCAACATGTTTCTGCTAATGTTTACGCAAAACTAGCAACAGACATATGCAAAATACTGGGTCAGGTACCTGTTGCATAAGTAAATAAAATCATTTTGAAGCTTTGAGAGACTCTTTCAAGGCTTCATCCTAAATTTATAGAGAAATTTTTTTTTTTTACCAGCCTCCATTTTTCTTATTCTGTCATTTTGGGAGGAAGTTATAGATCTGTGTTTTTTAAGACAGGTTTATCTGCTTCTTCATTTTCTCTCTTGTGTTTTGCAGCTCAAGGGATTGTAAAGGCAGCTGCAATTTACTTTGTCTGTTTGTAGAAAGACACACAGTTGCAGAAAGAATCACAGTAGAATCCGATTCCTTCCCAGATGCAGCTTTACTGCATTGTTTATTGCAGAACATGATTCAGCTCAACATAAAAGGTCTTTTTTTCTCAAACCCTCCTTTATCACCCTCCAAATGCTGATGCTTCTAAAAAGCTTTCAGTTAGACAGAGGACAAGGCAGAAAAGGGAGAAGCTAGATTGGTATAAGAAGCCTTTGTAAAAAGGAGCTTTGCTGTCAGAGGCTTAATTGAGGTATATCTGTTTGCCCCAGGATGTTACATTTGTTGGGAGAATAAAAATATCCCAATGGCAAAATATCAACAGATTTGCTGTTCTACACATTTTGTTTGTTTATAGCAATGATTCTCAAACTTTTTACCCCTATACCCCCTTTATATCTACATGAGAACACTGAGCCCCCAAATCCATTGCATGTACCCCCCATATCCTATCCTATGCCTCTCTCCCCCGTTCTCTCTCACTGGCCTGTCATGCCACATACCTCCAGCTTAACCCTGAGTTCTTGTGGTCTCTGCCTCTTCTCTTCACTTCCCTCCCCCACATCCAAGAAACTGCTTCATGGCCTGTAAGGGGTATGCGCCTGCTGTGCCAATGATGGAATGTTTGGGGAAGCTGAGTGGCAAAAGTATTTAAAAAAGAAGGAAGCAGATTTTTACTATGTTTCATTTGGAGGAAGGCACAAAAGTGGAAGACACTCTGCATCAATCTTTTGCAGAGATCAGTCAATCCTCAATGGTGCACACGCATGCGTGCGCACGCACGCATGCACACACAGGCTCACCTATCTTTTTCACATTTCCTGTACTTGCAGGCTGACTTTTCTTATGCCCCCCTCCTTGAGCAACTATTGTGCCCTCCTTTAAGATCCAGCCCACAAGTTTGAGAACCACTGGTTTATAAGAAAGCACTGTATGTGACAAATGGCCTTAATTTGAGGACACTGTATAGAACTGTTAGGGTGACAATGACATGGAATACCCACATTGTAGGTCAATGTGGTGTGTGGAGGTTGCAACAACAGAATCCAGGCTGAATATCACTCTATTTTTCCAATGAAAAACTGTGTTTAACACGCACTAATACTTACTGAATGCTTTATCTATTCTCCATCCATTGGCCTTTTCTTCACGTTTAAATTTATTCTAAAAACAAAAAGTTGTGCCATGTTGATTATTTTCACCGAGCAAATGACATTGCTTAGTTCAGCCCCTGAGCCCATTGCCAGGTACAATGTCCCTCTACCCAAGATTCAGTCTACTATTATTAATTCAGAACAATACTTAGGCACAGGTTTAGAACTGAAACAGCTTCCTTGGACTGAGGTGAAAAGGAGAGAGAGAGTTGGGTGTCATCAGCAGTGATGGCACCTAACCCCAAAACTCCAGACAACTTCTTCCTGCAATTTCTGGTATATGTGGACAAGCATGGAAGACAAAACAGAATCCTGTGGGACTGCATAGGCCAACTGTGGCATAGGCCTAAGCTAAGGAGTCAAACAGAAGTACTCTAGCATCACCTTCTGGGTTTCCCCTCCAGGTAGGAATGAAACTACTGTAAGACAGTGCCCCAAACCCCATCTCAGCAAGCTGACCCCAAAACATACCATGCCCACTGAGAGTCCAGCAGAACCAAAAGGGACATATTTTCTCTGTCCAGTTTCTAGAGAAGGTCATCCACCAAGGTGACCAAAGTCATTTCTATCCCATAACTGGGCCTGAAGCCAGATAGAAGGAGACCTAGATAATTTATCTCATCCAGAACCCCTGGAGCTAGGAGGCTACCTAAATTGTAGTACTTTGTCCAGAAATGGAATGTTGGAGACTGGCTGAAATGCCTTTCCTTTAAAGTTATGAATGGAAGCTTTAAAAGCATGTCTTATTTTCTAAACGAGTTTCTAACTTTAAGTTGATACAGTTCATTAACTGATATGCAGAACAAAATATGTATGTACACCAAGCTAGTTGTTCCACCAGAAGAAACAATCACTGTCTTTTGCTTGGACAGTAAGGAACAATTGGTTAGATTCATTTTAGGGGGAGAAGAGTATGAGCCTTGATTGCCATGCAAATGGGAAACACAAAACAGGATTCTTTCATTAATTTCTCACAGAGAGAGCAATGTTTCCTTCAGAAAAATTAAGATCATGTCCTGTGTATCTAGCCTGAATTAAATTATTATGGCTGCTACCATATACTCACTTAGCTAGGAATAAGCTGTGCTGAACTCAGAGGAACTTATAGGTTTGTACTGTTGGAAATACTTTGATAATTTGCTAATATAGAAGTAAACTTAATTCCACTAATCTGTTCTAATACTGAATGGAACATTATAAACTATTGCATCTACAAGCCAAATATTGATTTTGTAATTTTAAAATGTTTACCTTAATCTCTGTTCTTGCTCTGTGAGGAAAAAGCTGACTAATCATCGAAAAGTCTGTTCCTACCATACTAATAGCTAAGAAGAACATATCTGTTTCTGTAAAGAAAAGAAATTATTCATTTTTAAAATGATAACTGTTCAAAGTATATCAATTATAACCTCATAAGGGACGTATATAATAGAATATGAAGGTATCCAACTTTATATACTGTTATAAAATCGGTTATATTTCACATTATGGAGCTGCCTAGTGAGTCAGATCAATGATTACACCAGGGCTGGAAATCACCTGGCCCCCAGATATTGCTGAACTACAGTCCGAGCAGCCTAGCCAACATAGCCAATGGTGGGGAATGCTGAGAGTTGCAACTCAATAATACCTAGAGTGCTGCATGATTTCCACCCCATTCTATGCTATGCAGCAATGAGTCTGCAGAGCTTCATAACAGGAGATTCTCAGCCCTACCTGGAGATATCAGGTATTAAGCTTGTGATCTTTTGCAGGCAAAACACGTGATCCATCACTGAGCTACACTTCATTAGTGTACCAGCGCTACAACTGTTTGTTACATTGTCCTGTGTATTTTAATAAGAATTGCCTAGATATAAAATCCATTGAGTCATTTTTCCATTCACTGAAGTTTCAGAAGAACATCTAGCTAGTAAACATGTGCTGAATGAAAACTGTGTGTAATTTTGTCTTTGATGTAGATGGATAGTCTTTTTAAACAACTCTCCCAAGTCTTGCTGTAGAACAATGCTGATCATAGATTATAATAAAGTAAAGGTTGTAGAACTGAACTACAGTTCTCTAGAGTCTCACATTGAAGCTGGAGAAGTGAGATATTAATCTTAGATCTTGCTCTGTATAGAATGGTAGCAAAATTCACACATTTTTAAATCTGCTAATAACCTGAAAAAGTATGCAGCTACTATCTAATTCAGGTGGGGGGTAGAGTTGACTTTCTGCAGAGAAAACAGTAAAATATTAATCTAATTCTATTGCCAGATCTGTATAAGTAATCAAAAGTATTTCTTCAGGTTCTGCCAATTTTTATTGCAGCAGATAGCACTCAACCCTACTCCTGCTATCTTCATCTTACTAATTTGTGAAAGATATTGGTTGTATAAACTCACTCAATAATTTTGTCCAAACTGAAGGGATATTAAAAAAAGAAAATGGATGCTAACAATTCTCTTCCCACCCACTCAGTCACAGGCCTCGCCCAGCTTAGTATGCCTTAAATAAACAAGCCCAGATCCCATACAAGCTTAACCAAGAGTTCAGCTGTTCAAAAGCCAGTCTCAAAGGAGATGATTGCTAAACTTTATACACACATCTTCAAACTACACCTACCTTTTTCTGACCATGGCTTGGTATAATAGCTTTTCCTAAAACTTGAGTATGTTGTTGTAGAACCACGTTCAAAGATGGGATCGTTTTCTTCCACCACACATTGTCCTTTTGTCCTCAAAACTTCTACTGTTAAACTGAGAGTGAAATTGGGGAATATTCAAATATAAAAGACAGAGCAAGAAGAAGCAATAATAGCCAAGTAAATAAACTACCTCAGAAGACAAATTAAGTGAAGACAAATTGATTTTCCTATTAAGATTATAAGTAATTTTTCACCATTATCAACCTTTTCCACTGAGCTTGAGTATAGACTCAATATTGTCCTTGTATGCTGACAAGAATATGAGTATTCTACTTATTAACCACCCAAAATAATTTGGAGAAATATTAATGGACAATTTATTGAGCAGGCAATCAGAAGCATTTTTCAGAGACAGAAGAAAAATGACAATCTCACTCACTACCACCACCAATTCCATATACCCTGCCTCACCTCTTCATTTCCTCCTTGATGTTAAATCTTTTGCTCTTTCATTCTGCTGCTCATCACCTCTCTTCACAGTCCAAGTAAGAACATGTACAGAAGAATAAAGGACTGGGCAGAAGTATTGTCATCTGCTCCATTCAGTATGTTGCTGTATGTTCACTTGCTCAGCTCACCTACCCAAGAGTACCGTGCTGCACCAGAATGATTTAGCACCAACAGCAATAAAAATTGAAAAGTGAGGGTGAGAGATAAAGCCAATTGGAGAGTGGGTGTAGATAACAAAGGAATGTAAAAAAGCCCAGACTGAAATGGAAATGTGTGGTAGAGGGTGAAACTTAAAGAGTCTGGAGAAACAAGGGAGGAACCAGAGCTTGCAGGTCTACTCAGATATGGGTCATTCTGCACTAAGTGTGACAACACAGTATGTGTAAGATTTCAGGCTTGGAAAGGTAGGTAAGAGAAGGGAATAGATGGAGGCTGATGTTTAAATGGTACTACTATTTGCTTACTGGAAGAGGGCCATGCCTCAAACAGTAAAGTGTCTTAGGTCAGGACTGTGCAGTTCAATAAATGTTTATCCTCCTTCTGAAGCAGACACCAATTGTCAAAACCTAACCTTTCTTCATCTAGAATAATTGAACCATCTTCTGCAACTTTCACTCGAGGAACTAGAAGGGGACCATCTTCTTCTCCAGCTCCACTGTCTTCATCCTCCTCATTTTCATCTTCATGATCTGCAACAATTCTTTCCTCAGGCCTGAAATTTGGAGAGATAATCAAGTGAGGGAGAACCTATTCTATATTTCCTTTATAAATACAAATTATTCTGTACTGCCTGAACTACAAGCCAAATTACTTTCAACAGTGCCATTAAAACAGTGACTAATGCTATTGTGCTTTTTTTTCCCCATAGATTATACCTTTCCATCTGAAGTAAGCATGTGTTTTAAAAATCCTCTTAGGAGCCCACATCAGAAAACGGCTGAATAATTGCAAACAGATTGCACATCTCCCATATTACTTTCCACTTTTACTCTCCGCTATATTGACATAAGAGTTGGCCTGTTACTTTTGTGGATTCAGTATTTGCAGGATTGATTATTCACAGGTTATTTAATTTAATTTATTTACTTATTTTAAAAATTCTTACTGTATTTGCCCCACCACAGAAAACATATATTCTCTCTAGAACTCTCGAAGTCCTCAGTGTGATTCTGTGCTCTGCTTCTACTGGAAGTTGACCACAGAGTCACACTGGAGGACCTAGAGATTTCTAGAGAGAACACTTCTCTAGGAATTCCTATGTCCTCCAAAGTGACTCTCTGGTCCACTTCTGCCAGAAGTTGAGCATAGAATCACTCTGGAGGACCTAGAGATTGCTAGAGAAGTGTCCCCAGGTAAAAAAAAAATACAGTGTTCATGGTTTTTATTTTTATTGGCATCTTTTCCACTTTTGCAGGGGGTCTTATGCCCCAAAGCCCCACAAAAGTGGAGGTCTGACTTTATTTACATCAGCACCTAATTAATATACAAATGAACCGTATGACAATATATCACTAAAGCAGATTAGATACTGAGAGTGAGTACAGATGTAATGCCTGTTTTCTATTAATTATAACTAAAGTACTGGACATGAAACTGAGTGCTATGTCTCTCCCAAGCCCTTCACTTCCTACACTCAAAATCCTCTGGCCATCACTTATGGAGTTATTTCTGTACTAATCCAGGAGCATTTCTAACCCAGCATTTAAGCCAGTGGTTGAATGCCAAATTGGGGTGTTGCCCTAGAGTTAGGGATTTGTCACCATTAGTCTTAGTTTAGATATAGTGGTTGGGAAGTGAGTAAAGGGAAGGAGAAACTTTCATGCAAGAGGGCAAGGGCTTGTGAGACACAGCAGCAGTGATGTTGGAAATCCCATAATTTCGGTTAACAGCAAACAAGCATTAGGTCTAGAACTAACCCTAGCAGAACACTGGACATACAGACAATGACCTGCAATATTATTGTCGGGATAGCCTCCATAAATATATTAATGGGATATGTAGTATGTAGTATGCAGCTGCTGTAGGATGCTACTGAAAACCATTACGTAAACAACTCTGGCTGATACAAGGATTGGAATGTAGAGATAAGAATGCCTGGTTCTCACGGCTCCAGGAGAAGGAGGGGTTTTGAGGGGGAATTCTCCAGATATAAGAGTACACAGTTTCAACTCTCTTTAGTTTCCTGCACTAAAGTCTTTACAGTGTATTATACTACGAAAATAAAACATTTAATTTGTTATTCTTAGTGTGTGGATTCTTGTCCCTGACAATTATACTCCCTTAGTATTATTTGTTCTGTATAAATAAAAACTACAATTTCCGATTTAGCCAACTGAACAAATATTTTTCTTACAAACATCACTAAATCAATTACTCCACATATCACTAATTCTACTCTCAAAAAAAAGAGAAAGAAAAATTACTCTTTTGCTTGAGTCACTGTAGAAGTCTTTTCTGTTCGCTTTTCTTCCACCAATGAAGACCTGTTAGATATAAAAAAAAATAGTTCCATTTCATTATTTAATTTTTTATTTCTTTAAAAATATGATCTATATTTCACAGCAAAAAGCAAAGAGGATGGGGAAAACCCAACAGAGGAGATGTGGAAATGAGACAAAGTCTCAGCATGTTGGAAAAAGAGGTGATTTTATTCTTACATACAGCACAACACTTTTCAGTTTGGAAATATTTTTATGTCCTTCTGTTGCCAGGCAGAAGCTTTGGAGACAATCTTTCTAGAAACTCTTCAGGATGGCTTTAAAACTGTATTCTTCTAAAGAAGGGCCATTTCCAGGCCAAAATATGTTGGGCTATTTTTAAAAACAAAATCATCTTTATTTTCAACATCCTGAGACTTTGTGTCTTTTCCACATCTCCTAAGTTTCATAGCAGCAAGATTGTCTCAGCAGTGCCTAGTTCTACTCACAGTTTACCTGTCTGATTTACCCTGTCCACAATGTATTTATTTAGAGCAAATGAGTGCCTAAAGTGGACTTCTTGCCTTTCTTCTCCTCTCTTATTTGTTGTTGTACTATTAAATACTAAAACCATTTATCACAGGAAACCACACAGAGATGCACTTCTACTGACATCTACACCATAGGGCATAACAGTAAATAACATAACAGCATTTGGAACCTGACCATTTTATAGATAATCATACTAAGCCAAAGTCATTAAACTGATTGTTAGGAAAACACCTCCTTTCAAACCAAAGCAACAGATCAAGCCTATCTTATAGATCAGTCCTACCTTGCAACAGTAGAGAGAAAGTACCTACTTCTAGACAGCATGGAAACACTCCAGTGGTTAAGTTCAATTAAACTTTTAATCACTGTCTCATTTGTTGGCCTGAGAGTGTTCCTCACAGCAGGAAAAAACAGGGAAGGGTATCTGGAACTGAGAACATTCATTAAGGATGATGGCAAATATATACATGATCAGGGAATCAGGAGAAATGTAAAAGATACATACAGAAAGGATTTGGTTTTTTTGGCAATCATCAATCTATCCATTTTCAGATGTTGTGTGTATCCAAGTTGTTTCTGGCCTGTGAAGACCTTAAAGCGAACCAATCACAGGGTTTTATTGGCAAGATGTGTTCAATTTGCATTTCTCTGAGGCTGAGAGAATATGAATTAGCCCAAGGTCATCCAGTGGATGTTCATGGCCAAGCAGAGATCTGAGTCCTGGTCTCCAGGACTGTAGTCCAAAGCTCAAATCACTACTTCACACTTAGATCTTTACTTGTGCTAGATATGTAGTAATTCTGTGTTGGTCAAAATGTGGTTGGAATATTCCTGAATAAAACTGAAATCTCGTTTAGCTGCAAACCGTACTGGGTGACTTGTACTACTCACCATATCTCAGCCCAGCCTCACAGGATTGTTGCAAGGACAAAAAGAACAGGAAGAATATATACCACTCTGAATTTCTTGGGAAAAGGCCAGGACAAAACTAGTTAATAAAAATAGATTGATATAATCAAATGGAAAATGTATACTTGCTTCATAGGATTGTTTTCTGGAAGATAATATATGAAGTCTCTCATAATCATTTTTGAACGATCTTCCGGCATATTCTTTTCAGTTATTGGGGATTTATATTTCCGTTGTTCCTAGACACAAAATTTAATTTTTTTTTGGTAACTTTATCCATTAAAGCCTCACTTTAAATACTTTAAACACTCCTACAGAACCAGTTGCTTCAAATACAATTTTCCAATTTATAAGTTACATTTCTTAAAGAAATGCACAAAGACTTACTAACTAACAATGGCAATGTACAACAAATTTAAAAAACCAGATTAAAACTTAAATTTAAAATATATTTAAAATAAATCCCAAAGGCAATCCTAGTTTTAAAAACTAAAGGCTATATGAAACACAGTCTTGGCTACCAACTAGAAGCTCAGTAAAGAAAAGATGGTCTAACTTCCTTTAAGAAGTTCTGCTATGAAGAAAGCCCTCTCTCATGTATTCACAATCCTTCCCCTCACTGGATGGTGTGATATGCAAGAATAGGGAATCTACTTAATTACATGGGAGGACATGGTTTTTCAGATATCCTAGCCACAAACTTTTTTAAAGTCAAAACCAGCACACTAAACTAAGACCAGAAGCAAGCAGAAGCCAGTGAGGTTGGTACAAGACTGGTAACATGTGCTTTGAGAAATACACATCAGACAATAGTCTAGCCGTTGCATTTTGCACTGGCTGTGGTTTCTGATTACTTCAAGGGTGGCTCCTTGGAGCACATAAAATCACTGTTCTAAAGCTCTGATCTGATCTGGTATAAGGCAATGCCCTATATACTTAGGGACAAGGTAAACACTCATGAAACTATTTCAGATTGTATCTATTTGTACCTGTGCAAGAACATGAAGCAAGGCCATGCTAAAGTCTTATATACATACTTGAGAACAAATCACAATAAAATCAACCATACCTATTTCCAAGTCAGCATAAATAAGTGTAAGCACTCAGAACAAAATGGCTGGATGCACTGGAGACAATGGCATTCAGGAGACAGAAAGAAAATTACAAGCTGTTTAGTGGATAAGCCTCCCTTATCCAAGAATCTGAAAAACTGCAAAAACTGAAACTTTTTTGCACCAGCTCCCTGCATCTACCTTCAAAGCAGCTGCTGCAGGAGCACTGCAGCCACCGCCTCAAAGGCAGATGTGGACAGGTGGAGACAGAAAGAAACTGGGGATCTGTGAAATGGTGGGAGACATGGATTTGCACTGAGTACTACGCTTGGATTCCCACCATTTCACAGATCCTCAGTGTCTCTCCAGTCTCAAGTCTCATACACAACAAACAAGTACAAACTACACAAGTAGCAAACAAACAAGACACAAGGCTTTTCCAAAAAGGTATCAGATTCCAAAATCTGAAAAAATTCAAAATACAGAATACTTCTTGGTCCAAGCATTTCAGATAAGAGAGACTCAATCTATAAGATATATTCATATACAGAACACAGGATCCATTTCAGAGCTCAAAGCTAAGACTTGAAATATAGCAGTAAAAAAATGACATCAATTTTCAGCACAGAGTCTCTTGAAACCCAATCATAAATACATGTAAGAAATTACTTCTTGTCTTATATTCATAATGATTGACAAATCTGATCATTTAACCAGACTTAAATTATCTTTAACCCATTGCAGCTTTAACTCACTACATTTGGTCTTTTAGTTTTATAAGACAATAATCATATGATGAAATGTGTAGTATCTATTAAAACAGAGCAGATGGTGGAACAGTTGTTTCCCTCCTGCTGCAGCTCTACCCCCCGCCACTATTATCTGGGGGGCATGGAGGCTGCACTGGTGTGGAAGGGAAGAAGTACCTTTGCATATATGAAAGTCTGCTCATGTAACCTTAAAATAGACTTCAAGATATTTATAGTCAATCATGTAGAAGTGAAGCAAAGGTAACCAACATTTGTCAGATCTGAGAGCCAGATTTCTTCTCTGGGACTCTCTCAAGGCTGCACTCGTGTTTTTTGCCAAATAAAGAACAGTCAGAAAAGGGGGAAGTTGAGGACACAAAAACAGCCTTGGTGGACCACATGTGGCCCCAGGACTACATTTTGTGAAACCTTAAACCAAGCAATCATGTGGCAACAAAAAAATGTTCAGTACCAGAATTGAGCAGAGTTCACAGTCCTTCCACATAATCCCAAACCTCCTTTACTTCAGCAGCACAAGTGGGAGGAGTGGGCATTTTTTTCTCTCCTGTAGTTCAGTAATTAGGAATGCAAAATATTTGCCAATCTGCTGCAGATCACTCAGATGTTTACAAGTACACCCAAACATATTTTCACTATTAGATTGAGGTCTAATTTACTGGTGGATCTCTGATTAACAAAAGTTAAACCAACTGAAAAATTATATGATACTGCTGCACAGCTTTTACCTTTATAAGCTAAGAGCCTTTAGCAAAGCACATTTTGTAGGGCACCATGATATTATCCTAACAAGAAGATATAGCCTCGTGTGGATACACCATATTTCATGTCAATGCAAAAGATACAAGGTTCAAATCCCTGACATCTCCAGGTAAGATTTGAAAAGTCTCCTGTCTAAAACCCTAGTGAGCTGCAGTAAAGACAATATGAACTGAATGGGCCAAAGATCTGACTTAGTTTGATGCACAGATCAGATCTCTTTCTATTCCCTTCCACATCTTGCTTATACACATCCACAAAATATTACTATACCTTTTCTTTCTTCAACTCTTCCTTAAGCATCTTTCTTAGCTTCTGAGTTTTTATTATTTTCTCACGTTCCGAACACTTCTTTTTCTCTTTTTCTGGAGCAGATTTTAACTGTGCTGTTTCATCTTGAATTAATTTTTCCTGTGTGGGTCTCTCCTTGAGGGGTGAGGATGTGTTCTTTTGAAGGACTTCATCACTTCTTTGAACTGTTACACATGTAGTTGGGTCTTTACTGGCAGATTTCTTAAATGGGGAGAACTGAGGTACTTGGGGGACAGGTGTTTTCTTTTCAGGCAGGGCAGGAGACTTTGGTGAATTTTCCACATTAACTTTCTCAGAAGAAGAGGTCTCCTTCTGAAGCACAGAGGTACCAAGAGTCGGAGGTCCTTGCTTTGTTGAATGTTTAGATGCCAAACTGACAGCACGCTGTGTAGATGCAGGCGCAACTCTTGGTTTAGCAAGGTTGGGCACAGTTGATATTCTTTTTCTTCTCTGGAAAGGAGTCTCTGCATGTTTACTACAATCTCCATCACCGTCACTGGTCTTTTCATCTCTAGCAAATTCCAAGAGAAAGAAATTGGTCATGAATATTTTTAAGAAAATAATTGGACTATTTTTAAAAGAAATAAATGAACTGTCATATAATAAAATCAATCATACTACATTAGAGCTGCCTTTTTTCTGAACATTACAATTTACCCAACAAATATACTGGCCTGTTACATCTGACTCAATACAGATCAATGTCAACTTCAGAAGCTTAGGTACATACAGTTTACTGTTAGAAATCTAATAGTTATTCATTGAATATATCAACAATGTCCTTGTGGACAAGACATCACAATAATATTAGCAAATTCACTAGATATACATTTAGATTTCATATTAAAAAATTATGAGACAATCAACAGGCACAAAAATACAATACTATGACCCGACTATTCAATACTAAGAAAAAATTCAGTCTGGTGACTCCAGTAAAGGAATGCATTAAGCCTATTTACAGGAAAGGTTGTTAATTATCTGGCATTCTTACAACCTAATCCTATACATATGAATTTGGACATAACTGCCATTAAGTTCAATCAGGCTTATTTTCATTTAATGTACAGCAGACTGCAAATTTTAAGGAGCAACTAGACTCCTCACTGTTATTCTAGCCTTTATACTGGAACGCCATACACGTTTACTATGACATACCGTATACACTTGTGTATAAGTCAACCCCATGTGTAAGTTGAGGGGAACCAAAATTATAAATTTTGATGTGAACTGTGGATATGTCAAGGGCAAAACTTGGGGGCTCAACAAGGAACTCCTCAGTTCAGTTTGGCAGAGAAGCAAAAGCGCCAGTTTTTGGAGTTTCTCTGCCACCCTGAATTAAGCTGGACTGATTGGTTTTGTTTTGTTTCTGAGGAATAATGCTAATTTAATAGAGAAATTTAATAGATTTATTACATACTTTGCCATCCCCCTCTCCCTGAGGGCCATGCAGGTAGAGGGGAAAGGTGAGGTAAGGGAGACTGGCATTGTGGGTGTTATTCTGGAAAGATTTGGTTTAGAGAACTGAATTGAGAAGGTGACACAGTGGAGGCAGCTCCCAACATGTTGGCATTGTGGGAAGACCAGCACTAGTGACATTAGAAATGCAGAGCAGGAAGGGACTGCCAAAAAGCAGCAGGGTCTTGTAATCCAAGCATCTATTGAGCCTAGTCCTTCATTCAAAACAAATCTCATCAACTTCAATGAGACTAGCTTTCCAAGATCAAACTGCCAGCCTCTGTGAGCTGACTTGGAAGAAAGTCCTATTCACCTTAGTGGCTAAACTACACTGAATTTTCAAGTAACCCATAGACAGACGCAGATTTGCTCAAAGGTAAGAGGCACGGAGTTCAACAGGGCTTGCTCTCATTTAACAGCATGCAGGGACCACACTTTTAGGAAAGGGCAGTGGGCAGGATTCATAATGATCCACATCTTGAGAGTCGAACTCACTCTGAAGGCAAGAAGGAGGTGGGAAGCCCTTCTCATGCATGAGGGTTCTGGGTGAAGAAGTAATTTCTGCTATGATTGGGACAAGAGTGAAGTTGAGAGCGCAAAGGAGAATGTGGCAGTCAGGGCACACTGGGCGTCCATTTGAAGAAGATGCAGAAAAACGGGCCATTCTGCTTTCTTCCAAATCTCCTCTGAAGTAAGTCATGCCAAGTTCTGTCGGGGGGACAGTTCCCAAGTACATTGGTATAAGGACTGTGCAACCCAGAGTGATGGGCCAAAGGAGGCAAACCAGGTGGCAGGCTAAAGGCAAAGATGAGCAGTGTGACAGAGGGTAGTCCCAATTCTTTCCATCCTCCCCACTGCAGCAGTGACTCTTTGGAGCTTCCCTTCTGGGCTACCTCACTGTCCTGTAGGTTTTTCGGGTTGATTTTTTTGGCATACATTTTTCAACTTATACACAACTATATGCAGTAAGCTCCACTAAATGAAATGGGACTTACTCCTAGCTAACCGTAAGTATAAAATGTAAGTATGTACATGTAAATTCAATTGCAGTCTCAGTGTTTTAAAAAAAAAAAGAATTGAAAGACAAAAGGACTCGAGTTAGAACCTTGGCCAAACATTTAATGCAATCCAAAAGTTATATTCTAGAGGTAATTATAATTTCTGCCTATAACATAATTAACTAGATAGCTGAAAGAACTTGGCATACATCTATTAAGTGCAAAGTAAGCAATGCACTGCACTTCTCTAAAATTGCAATACATCAAAATGTCACTAGCGAGTTCTTTACTGTTTTAAATGCACTGGAAAATGTTTTTAGCTCTTTAAATTTCATATACAGGATGCTTTGAATTTACATCAATGAATGAGACTGATTTTTAACGGAAGTAATATAATGACACTACTTTTCCACAGTCATGAGACTGCACGCTCCTGGGAGACAAGAGGCTATACTGATGGTGGCAGTGCTGCTAATAGTTTCCCATGTCAGACAGGCTTTTGATGGCAACCATACTAAATGTGGCAACAGCCACTGGGTTGCAGCAGTAGTGTGGGATGACACTGGCAGAGGATCTCTCGGAGACAAGGGCAGTGGCACCACAGCTAACACTTGTTAGTACTGAGCAGAAAGAAGTACAGTATGTCCTTTTGTATGTCTTTTATCACAAAAACCTGATGGTGAGACAATCTAAAAAGAAACAAGAGATTGGGCCAGGAGATGAGACTCCCAGGTTGGAAGGCACTCAACAAGCTGCTGGGGAAGAGTAGAGACAAGTACAGGTAGTACTGTGGCTAACAACACAACTGGACTCAAGTGAAAAGGACAGCTAGTGTTGTACCCAGAGATAAAATGAAAGTCTGAAGCTGCACAACACATATTACAGGAATATGTTGTGGGAATCAGGAGAAGCTAGACATAGCTTGAAAAAAAATGGAATGTATATAAATATTGCAATATTGAAAGTGAGCACTGGCAGACAGAAATGGAACATGTGCAGTCAAATAATTAGACAGTGTTTCACTCAGAAAATGAAAATCTAAGAAGACATGAAGTGGCATTAATAGTGAGGAAAGATGTAGCAGAAGCAGTCAAAAGATACAACGCAAAGTCTGATGGAACCATATCAACAGTACTTCAGAAAGTCCCATCAATACAATCATAATCCAAGCTTAAGCTCTGACTACAGAGGCAGAAGAAGAAGAAATTGAAAGATTCTGTGCTGGAGTCCAGGACGAAATTGATCACACACCAAAACAGAACTTGTTGTTAATCCCAGATGACTGGGATACAAAGGTAGGAAACAGAGCAGAATCAAGGATGTAGGAAAATTGGCCTAGGATCTAAAAACGAAGCGGAAGAGCAAATGATTTAATTTTGTGACGCCAAAAGTTTGTACATCACAAACACATTATTCAGGCAACCAAAGAGGCAAATGTATACATGGACCTCATCTCCTGGCCAATATAGAAATCAGATAGACTACATAATTGGAAGCAGAAGACAGAGAAGCTCCATTATCTCTGCAAAAAACAAGATCAGGAACAGATTGTGGCACAGACAATGAACTGCTAATATCAAAAATTAAGAGTAAAACTAAAGAAGAACGCTACATCAACCATCTTGCCAAAATACAAACTGGAGACCATTCCCGTAGAATTTGAAGATAGTGTACAAAAAATAGATTTGCACTATTAAGACTAATCAAGTAGGAGCCAGAAGAACTGAAACCAGGGACATTATTGGGGAGGAATGCAAAAAGACACAATCTGCAGCCAAAAAGAAAAAGAAGCTCCACTGGATGACAGATGAAACTCTTCAAACAGTCAAGGACAGATGAGAAGCAAAAGTAAAAGGGGACAGAAATAGAGTTAGAACCCAGAATACAACTGTTCAATGACTTGTGCCCAGGGACAAGGTGTACTACTATAACAATCAGTGCAGAGAAACAGAAGAATAGAATAGAATAGAACAGAACAGAATAGAATAATGCTTGGTAAGGTGGAAGGCAGTGGAAAAAAAGGAAGATAGTATTATAGATTGATAGGCTCTGTAAAGGAAGATAAGTCCCTAAAACTGCAAGACCTGAGCAAGTCTTGTGACTTGGAGCTCTCTTATCTGTAAGGTTGCCATAAGTTGATTTGATGGCAAATAACAAGAGCAAATCAAGCCTGAACTTTCCCTAGAAGCCAAAATGACTAAACTGATATTGTTATATTTTGGACAGATGAGAATACATGACTCACTACGAAAGATAATAATGCTTGATAATGCAGAAGGCAGCAAAAAAGGAAAAAGACAACATCACAGATGAATAGATTCAATCAAAGAAATCATAGGCCTGAACATGCAAAGGTGAGTAGGGCTGTTGATGATATGGTGACGTAGGCCACTTCTGCACTACATTGTTATAGTGCTATTATTCCACTTTCAACATCCCGTGGAATTCTGGGGTTTGCAGTTTACTGAAGCCAAACAGCATTCTGTCTGAGAACTCTTCCTAAACTGCAAATGCCTTCCTAAACTACAAACCCCAGGATTCCATAGGATGTTGAAAGTGTAATAATAGCACTATAACAGTGCACTGCAGAAATGGCCTTAGAGATCTCTCATTCAGAGGGTTGCCATAAGTTGTAGTCAACATGATGCCAGTTAAACAACAACAACAATATAATGTTTCATACAATGAGGCAAGGGCAGGGACACTATCAATACCCTTGTATATCTGCTAAGTTATCTGTAAATTCACATTAACTACAGAATTCTGAAGAGCAACAATCTTCTCTTCAGAAGGAGCTGCTGTCTTGAATTTCAGCCCACGTAACATGGACATTGACATTTTTTGACTCTATCGGTAAAAGTTTATACTGCAGGTACCCAAAGAGCAAATATTTTCAATTGTTGTGGAAAAGGTGATTTAGTGTTCATGTACTTTCAGTTGCTAAAAGAATTAGAAACTGTAAATGGAAAGCTAGCGATCCATATCTCAAGAGAATCTGATCCTACTGCAAGTGTCTGTCCTGCACAATGCATGCTAACTCATTCCAGTTAGTGGACACACCCGTGTACGTAGATTATGGACAAATGATTGCAATATCTTCACACAACTGAACAGCACAGCACAAGTTTATGACGTTTGTACTTTTACCACTATTTGCTATACAACTGAGACACAATAACCGAGGTATCATGATAGCTATCTCCAAATATCAGAAGAGTTGTTGCATAGAAGATGCAGCAAGTTTTTTTTTTCTGCTGTAGAGAATACAACCCAAACCCACGGATTCAAATAACAAGCAAAGAGATTCTAGCTAAGCGTTAAGAAGGATCTCCTGATAATTACAGCTGTCCAACACCTGGCTGAAGACTTCCTACATTGGTGAACTCTCCTTCATTACTGGTTTTCTAACAGAGACTAGACAGTCACCTGTCAAGAACGCTTTAGCATGGATTTCTGCACCTGGAGATATTGAACTTGAAGACCCTTGGCACACCTTCTCAACTCTATATGTCTATGAGATACCAATCTGACACCCTTAAATGTTAGATTACAACTGGATTAGACTTCTACCGATATCACCACCAGATCTAACAAGATGTGTTTTTTCTTATTCTTTCTCCTTCCCATCACAGGCAGCCTCTTCCCACAAACATAAAAAGTAGGCAGGACAAAACACCATATTCACACACATTCACGTTCAGTTCAATTACTGTAATGCCAAATACAGCAATGTCAACTGTTTCCTCTCCATGATCAACAACTAGAACCACTAGATCTTCACCCTTAACTCTGGATATGGCCCACAACTACTCTGGTTACACTAAAGAGCAGCGGTTCTCAATATGTGGGTCGCGACATCTTTGGGGGTCGAACGACCCTTCCACAGGGGTCGCCTAAGACCAATGGAAAATACATATTTCCGACGGTCTTAGGCTCCATTCCCTCCTTGGTGGTGGTGCGCAAGCACAAGCCATGCACTTGCGTCCTCCTGCCCCCTTTGGCGCGATTCATAACAGTAGCAAAATTACAGTTATGAAGTAGTAACGAAAATAAATTTATGGTTGGGGGTCACCACAACATGAGGAACTGTATTAAAGGGTTGCGGCATTAGGAAGGTTGAAAACCACTGCTAAAGAGTGTGGATCAGGGGCAGAAGTTTCCAGTTTTAAAATAAAAGGCATATACTACTAAATACTACTCTTTTTTACTTACTAGATACTTTATTTTCTTCTTTTTTTCTATCTTTTCTGTTCTTGATTTGTTTGTTTTGTATTGTAAAGAAATGTTTACATTTCTCCTTTTTGTTTTTCTTGTTGTGGTTGATGTATTTCTCTTTAAATTTAATAAATATATAATTTTTTAAAAAAATAAAAGGCATAGAGCTGTTTCTCACATGCAAAAATGTCACTAATAACTGGATACACAAACTATTGCCTCCCGTGGAATAAGAAACTGCCACTTGCAGTTCCTCTTTCACACATGCAGGTCATCCTGTACTAGGCACGTGTGACCCAGTTCTCGCGAGTTCAAGTGTGAATCCTACGATTTTGCGCTCCGGGATCTTTCCGAAAGCACCAGGCTTAAAATCTCTGACGATTTTATGGGAAGAAGAATTGGAAGGGCAAAAGGGCAGTGGCACATAGGCCACTTCCGCACTAGACTGTTATAGTGCCATTATTCCACTTTCAACCACCTATGGAATCCTGGGGTTTGCAGTTTAGGGAGGGGCCTGAGGCAAACCCCAAGATTCCACAGGATGTTGAAAGTGGATTAATAGCATTATAACAGTCTAGTGCGGAAATGGCCATAAAGGCGAAGCTTACCTGGGGTTGCTGCTACCTCCACTTCCACCCGGCGGGACGTCTCCCGCAGCAGCTCCCGGCTGGAGGACTGAGCTCTCCACGGCCTCAGAGGAACCCGTCGTGGTGGTGGTGGATGCCGGGTCATGCTGACCACCTGGCTCTGGGGCCGCCCGAGTGGCTGAACCGCCGCCGCCGCTACTTCTCCCCGCCGCGCTCGGCCTCACGTTCGGCTTCACGCTAAACCTGGCCCGGCGGAACATGGCGCCGCGACGGGTGTGGGCCGCTGACTCTGGCTAAAGCCCGCCGTCTCCCTTTTCCTCCGGCCGGCGAGGCCGCCTCATGTCACCGGCCCGACCCAAGCCCACCTCCCGGCCCTACCTCGCTGTCTTTCGGGGCCGCTGGGAGGCTGTCAGCTGCTCCGGAACGGCGCGCGATGTACGTCATCAAACTGCGATAGAGCGGCTCGCGAGTCACCTGTTTGGTGCTCGAGGACAGCCGGGCCTGTGTGAGGGAAGTGGCCCTACTCTTGTTCTTGCTGCCCAAGGCCATTTCCGCGCTAGACTGTATAGTGCCATTATTCCACTTTCAACCTCCTATGGAATCCTGGGGTTTGCAGTTTAGGGAGGGGCCTAAACTGCAAACCCCAGGATTCCATAGAAGGTTGAAAGTGGAATAATAGCACTATAACAGTCTAGTGCGGAAATAGCCCAAATTCTGTGAAAAGAGGAGGAAGGTGGGGATGATTTATAAACTCACCCGTTTATAGAGATTGACTGGCATCTTGAGACCTTTTTGAATCCCACTCCGATTGAAGTCAAGGGGATGCTTTGAAATTAGGTTGTTAGAATTTATTTGGGTGGCTACCTCTTTCTCTGTCATATTCACTAAAGCAGCAAGACCTACTGCCTCAGAAGAAATACTAGAATTGGAGGAATTGTGTCCCTTCACTGTGTTATTAGACTAATCTGTGTGATTTTTCAGGAGAAAAGAAAATGGGAGAGAGAACTTCATAGAACCCAATTCAGATAACTGGGTTTGTAGAACAAAAGAATGATGACACTTGGGAAAGAATTTAGAAAGAAGAATGGAAAAGAAAAAGTAGGTGAGTCTTGTAATGAAATAGGGAGGGGAAATTGTTTGTGTGGTAGAAGACTGAGGTCTTCATCAGCCAAGGGTCTTTCAGAATGCCCTCCACATGGACCTGCACAGAAAAAAACATGTTTGGAACTTTTCTGAGAGTATATTGTGACTCTTCAGTACCTTTTCCTCTGTTATTGTCTTATGGAGCACTTTCAGTTGTATATTGCTCTATAATATATGGTTACTATATAATATTATTTGGAGAGAGGTACACTGAACCCCTATGCAATTATTTAGTGTATTAGTCACACAATGTTAGGCTTTTGGATAATTAAGGAAAAGTTTTATTGAAATTCATTTCCCATTTCTTTTTCTCTTGGCTTCTCCCTATCCCTACCCTTCCCATTCTTCTTTTTACCTACCTGTCCATTCATTTCTCTCCTTCTTACCCACCCCATTTTAATTATACAATTAAGGTAAGATGGGTACAGAAATGAGTGAGCTTGTAAGACACCTGACCATTAAAACTACAGATGCCATGGACTGTATTTGGGATCCTTGGCTCCTATATGTAAAATCTGTATTCTTCCATTGATCTTTTCAGCCCACACTTCTTGACTGGGAGTAGGGTGGTGGAAAGGAAACAGTGATTTGGCTGTACAGGAGAATGTTCTGCATAACTTTGATTATAAAAAATGTCATGTTAATAATTCTCCAGTGTTGATTCACTGACCAGTTTTTGTAGCTATATACTTATTTCTGTGCTTGTAGTGAATCATTGGCCCCTAACTGAAATAAAATGCCCTTTATTAACCTTCAACAAACAGGGCATTTTAATGAACGAAGTGTACAAACTAGTGAAGGTGGAAAGCAAAGAGAGATGCAGATGAGTGACGAATTGAAGAGGTTGTAAGATGAGATTCCATTATTTTGGATAGCCTTTCATAACCTGAAAGTCCCCAGATATCCTGGATTCCCACCATTCCCAGGCAACAATACTGTTATGGGCTTTGTAGGGAAAAGTTCCAGGTTGGAGTAAGGCAACTTTAAAAGGACAAAAAAGATCTTTTGAAAGATCTAGTAATGTGTTCCTCTAAGTGACAACTTCCATGCCTTTCTCTGTAAAACCCATGGCCAGCCCAACACTAATGCTTTAATTAACAAATTACTTAATGATAACTTACCAAATGAAACCAATTCAAGTATTAGTGTTTATACTAGTGATTTTTTTCCATTCAGTGTTTAACGTTATCAGATTACATGTGCATGTGCATAAAGCTCTGGGCAAGATAAGGTTGATGCCATCACATAATCCTCTCTTGGCTTTAAGGATGTATTCATTTGGAGAAACTCACAGATTACATGGGGTCACAAAGCATCAGTTCCTTATTCTGTTCCATTTAATTACTTTTGTTTGGATTGGCACACATGACAGTATTATGCTTACAGCCAGGTCTGGGTTGATGTCACCTCAATACAAGACTCTGACCATTTCCATACTACACTGTTATAGTGCTATTATTCCACTTTCAACATCCTGTGAAATTCTGGGGTTTGTAGTTTACTGAGGCCAAAGAGCTCTCTGGCTGAGAATTCCAAAGGCCCCTCACTAAACTGCAAACCCCAGGATTTCATAGGATCTTGAACTAGCGTTAAACAGTGTAGTGCGGAAATGGCCTCTCTCCTGGATGTAAGGGTGTATGATTTGGGGTACCTCACAGATTATTTTGGGATGCATATCTTCAATATGTTTATATAAGAATGGTATTTGGTGAGCATAATTGGAGGTGCAAGAGTATATACACCTTACATCCCAGGGGAGCTACAAGACTGGGCTGTGTTTCAATGTACTGCACAAATAAAGGACTAGGAATAAGAAACGAATTTCTGCATCATGTGTATGAATATTTAGATGCATGACAACATTTTATGCAACTGAGAAAGTGTGATACAGTGCACTAAAATGCATGGAACAATTATTTATTTTGTCTTTAAGGTGCCACCCCACTTTGACCATTTCCGTACCACGCTGTTATAGTGCTATTATTCCACTTTCAACATCCTATGGAATCCTGGGGTTTGCAGTTTAGGGAGCAGCCTTTAGAATTCTCTTTGGCCTCAGTAAACTCCCAACTCCAGAATTTCACAGGATGTTGAAAGTGGAACAATACCACTCTAACAGTTTAGTGCAGAAATGGCCTATTTGTTTAGCAATATAATGCATTTTCAAGTTTTCTAGGCTCAGAATATTAAACACCAGCTTTCAGCATACAGTATATTTTTGGTTGAGTCTTTATTTGTAGGTCAGAGGGGTTCGTGTCTCAAGAATCGGATTTGTTTAAATGCCGTGATTTCAGAACTGACAAATTTCATCAAGCCCGCCTAAGCTCCACTCATACATTGTGCTTGCTGCCACATAAATAAATCAAGAACCAAAGTATCCGGTGGGCCTAAATACTACATTAATTTCATTCAATCCATGTGGAGAAGCGGGATACAAATAAATTTTATTATTATTAATTATTATTATTATTATTATTGCCCACCCTTGAAAGGCGAGCCCCCGCATCGGATGATGCTTAAATCACGCCACACAGAGACCAGAGGAACTGAATCCTCGGCGTGCTTCCTGAGGAACAAATGCCACAGAAACAGTTCCACGTCAATTACCGGGAGGATTCAGCTCCGCTGCCACAACCACATAAACACACAAAAAGATGGGGGAACGAGAGAAAAGTGAAAGGTGCGCAAGCGCAGTGGGGAAAAAACAACAACCCGTCAGGAAAAGCGTGGCTGGGGACGGAACGAGAACGCCGTGCGGGGTGACGTCACAGAGGCGGACCCTTACATAAGCAAAAGGACGGTGGGTGGGGCGCAGAGAAGGTTCTGGCAGTTGGAGTGGCTGGTGGGGTCGTTGGTGCTCGCGCGTAACGGTTGTCGTCGCTGGGGTTATTGTTTCGCCATGGCCCGTAAGTAGCGGCCTTTCCTTCCCCTTCGCGCCGCCGCAGCGCCGCTTGGGAGGGCTAACGGTCTCCTGTGTCTTTGTTTTCTCCCCCGTCTCTCGGGTCGTGCTGCTGGCCTAGTGCGCCTCGGCCGTGCGGTGGCTCTTGGCCAGAGGGAGGCGCCGCTCCCTGTGTTGCGCGGCGCCGGCGGCGTCTCTTCCGCGGCCGTCCGTCGTTGCTGGGCCGGACGCTGGCCTAACAAAGTGGAAGCTTCAGGGGGCGGGGAAGCAGGGACGGGCAGGGCAGGGCGGTCGCTTTCCTGTTCAGGAGTCGGGGCCGCTTGGAAAAGACGCGAACGGTATTGCCTTCTTTGCAGTGTTGCGGGTGGTTCGAAGTCGCCGTTACACGGCCAGGTGGTTGGTGTATTCCGGTCAGATACCACAAATCCGTGCCTGACACTGTACGTGTAGAACGGTGAGGTGTTTCGGTTTGAGACCGTGGCCTCGAATGACACAATAGTAGGCTTGCGACTTAAAAAGGTACAACCTGAAAGGAATGGCGGGGGGGGGCGATGTTCAGGTACAAGTTGTAAATGTTGAGCTTGGGGACCAGGAATTTGTGAGGTGAGGTTGGTCGACGAATAAAGATTGGGAAGTATATAGTAATTACTGACTGCTTTAATCAGACGTTAAAACCTTTCAGAGGAGCATGGAAATGGATGGCTAGAAAGACTGTTGGCCGTGAATAGTTCCTTATGATTTGCCTAAAAGTGGACAGGATTGGAAAACACAGTCTCTTCTAGATTTCTTAGTTTTTTCAGAACCATTGAAGGCAACTACTATAAAATACTTTCTTCTGGAATGAATAAATGCATTATAAAGCAAAGGTTTGTTTTCTTGAAATGTATGATATGACATCTTCAATGTGTAATAATCTGTACGAAAGGTTTCCTGCACTAAGTTATAGGCAGTAGGAGTGTAAATTAGTGATTGCTCCTAAAATAAAAAATAAAGAGCGCATACTAGTATTCTTCATTAATGAGTCAGCTTAAAATCTAAAAACCTATGCGAATAAGAGTTAGTCTGTCTGCAAGTGGAAGCACATGGTAGGTGGGGCTGTGCTGCCCTTGTTTACCAGAAAGGTGGGAGTAGCTACCAAGAAAACTTGCTTGACTTTCTGCCAGGTGCATGCATCTTACTGTGGCAAGGAAAGCAAAAAGCATCTTAGAACATGATCAGGTTCATGTGGGGAAGCATGATCCAGTTTAACCAGTGTTCTTGCAATTGTGTTTGTCTACAAACGCTGTTTAGGAGGCTTTTTGGAAAAATTATAAACACTTGTACTTGGTCCTACACTTGATGTTCTTTTCAGACAACAGAAATTGAATTTGGTTTAACCAAGACCAAATATCCAAGTCTAGGGTTCGTTAGTTTCATTACACTTGATAAGGAGTCGCTGCCAATGCTCCTTTCTTGACAAATATGAGTGTAAGAAATATTGTTCAGTCAGGATCTTTGTGTCACTGAGTATACAGAGAAAATGTATTGAATATATTTTAAAATAATGTGAAGAGTGGCTCATTGTTGACCAGACTGAAGCTGTCAATCGGATTAGTCAACGAGTTCAGGGTCGTGATAAGGAAGTTAGAGGAGAGGAGGGTCATGCAGCCCTCCAGGCTTTAGATGACCTCCCAGCATTCTTCACCATTGGCTCTATAAGATAAATCTAATGTATCTTTTTTTGCAAGTTGGAAAGAGGCATGTGCAGCTAAAGAAGCAGTAGGCAAATAACGTTAAGTGCAGAAGAAGAAACACAGCAAGCATAGGGGGTTTTTTTGTTTTGCTTTTTGCATATGGCAGATACTAAGATATTCACTATTGAGCTTCATGTGATATGAGAATGGGATGCTCCAGAAAACCCTGTGATAAATCAAAAACAACTGGAAGGAACACAATAAGAACGCACAGCGTTTGAGCAGTACTTCCGAAGGTCATGGGAACTGGTTTTGCCCAGGATTGGGGTACCCAAGAAAAGGAAGTAGGATACCAAAACTTCTATTATGTCAGGGAGTAACGAGTGTCATCTTCTCCTAGGAATGCTTTTGCTTCCTGATATATTTTAAGTTGTGTTAAGAGAAGATGCAGAACATTAGGAGCCAGAACTGCTGTTGTTCATCTAACAGATGGGGAAACACTGGGTGTTTCTCAATCTGAAAAATTGTTTGCCAATGAGTGCTCTAAAACGCAAGTCTAACACTTTTTCACTTCAGGTGGGAACCAGCGTGAACTTGCCCGCCAGAAAAACATGAAGAAAGCCCAAGAACTGAATAAAGGCAAAAGAAAAGAGGATACTCTCTCAGCTTCTCAGAGGAAACAAAGGTATGTTTGCATGGAAATTACTCTAGATTTCTTGGGGCAAGGGCAAATGGTATGTGGCTCTGTCTCAGAATTCTAAGTATGCCATGATCCACTCTTTAACAATAAACAGTGTTGGTTACTTGAAAAGCTAATTTAAAATTGCAAAGACCTGGAAAAGCTTGAGCGAGTGTTTTTCTGTGATGACACAGAAGAACTGTCTTACAAAAGTTAATGTTGGGAGATACTTTGTGGTTTGGAATGGGAACATTTAGCTTTAAAAAGCAGAGATTTTCTGACCATTTCACTAAGAATACAGAAATGGCTATATTTAGCACACTCACTCTTGTTTTTTCTTTTACAGAGATTCTGAAATCATGCAGCAAAAGCAGAAAGCAGCTGATGAGAAGAAGTCTCTTCAGGCAGGAGCAAAATAATCTGTGGCTACACAAAGGACCCAATAATGCTCCGGTGCATCTCAAAAATATAGGGCCTAAAAAGACATATTTGTAAAAGTAGCCTGCCATTAAATGATTAATGTTTATCTTCTACTTACTCACTTGTCCAGTATGCATTTATTTTAGAATATCTGGTTAATGTAGTGCAGTTGCAGCTGACTTGGCTTTGTTCAAATGACTAGAATCTGTTCAAATAAAATTGCATTCTAAGTTCTTTTTTCCTTTTGCATGTCTATTAGTAATAGTAGCAGTAGCTTGACTACAGTTTTCATTGTTAAAATGTTGGCTCAGTAAATGGCTTGTGTGACTGTACCAGTTATTAAATATGAAAGTAGACTTGGAAATCTCTATGGCAACTCTTAACATTCAGAAGTATGCCAGTTTGAAGCCCAGATTTCTGTACTTGCTTTCCACTTTGTAAAGGTCAGCTGTAAAGTTAATCTAAATTATTTTTACAATAAAATGTTGCATGAAGTACTGTGTAGCTTGGAATTGGGCACTCAACAGCTCTAACAGGTTTTCGGATGTTGCTGACAAATTGACACAATTCAGAGTTTAGTTTCTTGGTTAGCACAGTGAAATGACTTCTGTCATGTGTTCTAATTGCAGCCTGAGTACTTTATAATAGCAAGACAAGATATTCTAATATTTACTATGTAAAACTGCATTTAAGCCTGTAATCTGAATGCAAATATAAACATTATCTTTTGATTAAAACTTGATTGATTGTAAAAATGGTAGGCAGGAAAGAAATTCTTGGCTTTGTTAAGCTTGGCTACTTTCTGCACTGGTAGTAAAGATCCTACTAGAACTGCTTATTTAGCTTTCATGCTTGTTCTTCAGCTAATGAGAAAAAAACAAAAATAGTTGACCTGGGACTATGCCAAGTGATTCTTCTGTGCCCTGTTGATTTTTTTTTTCCTTCAAACAATGGATCCTTTTGAGCTTTATTTGCAGATTAGGAAGGAGACAGAGTGACCCAGTCTCATGAAGTTCAAAGACAGTGGGTTAGAGCACGCACAATGTGTAAAATATAATAAATTGTGTTTGTTTTAAATAAACAAGTGAACACTGGAAGATCATTTAGACAAGAGTTTTCAGGCTAAAAGGTGAAAGTTGTAAACTATGACCTGATACCTTTTAACAAGTAGGAATAGTGCAGCAGGCATTCAGGCTTTTAAGAAATGTTGGAATTTTTATAAAAGACTTGCTAGTATAAACTAAAGATGGTCTTGGCTACTCTGTGTACACAAAATTTCAGTTAAGCCATACCAGCTAGCATGCACTCAAACTTGATTCTAAGGACATGGGTGGTGATAAGAGCTGACTTGGTTTCCTTACAAATCCTGGTAGATAATGGTGCACTTGTACAGTCTCTTAAAGTGTCATGAATTTGTTTCTATGTCCAGCTCCATCTATGTACATCTTGGGACTAATGATATTTAATGAATGAGAGAGTGGAAGTCCAGCCTCAGATGTAATAACCTGTTGATGAAAGCACTGTATGTTCAAACCAATATTAGAGGTTAGGAACAAGAAAGCCCTATTGTACTAGGCCAAGGGCTCATCTAGTCCAGGGAAAGCAGCCTGTTGCTTTCACACATTTTAGAGTGTAGCTCATAGAAGCTTTGGCCAGGTCCAAACAAATGAAATATATCCTTTGATATTGAATATGTTGCCTCTAATTGTGATCATATTCATTTACAATAAACAAGATCCAAATATCAGAGGTAGTGTATATCAACAAGTATATTCCAGTTAGCACACACTATATGATACACAGAATAAATGTGAGGCTGGACTAAATGGAGAAGGTTTCAGTAAATAGTGCTTTCAGTGTTTTTGAAATGTAAGGATAGTTGGGAGTATGTCAATTTCTAGAGGAACAGGATTACACACAAGTTCTATTGTGCTTAATGCACTGCTTCATATAATGCAGAGCAGAGTTCTGATGTTGCACTGGGTTTCTCCTCAGTGGCCCAATGGAAAAACAGGTAACAAGCTTCCAAGTTGTTGAGAATTTCATAAACGTTAAACAGAGCAGAGATGTTACATTCTGTCAGTAAGTTGTCTTGCTTGGAAGTCCAGCTGAAGCATTGTGTACCAGCTACAGGTTCCTGACCATCCTTAAGGATATCCCTGTATAGAAGGTACTGTAGTTCAACCTTCAAATTCGCAGTGCCCTGGACAGTAGCAGCCAAACCCTTCCTGCCCAAGGATAGCCTTATCTGGGTGTGTGATAGAAGTCAGTGGGCTGTTGAAGCCACTTGGGTTACAAATGGCAAAGAGTTACAAATAAATCCAGGAGTACCCTCTAGGGCAGTGGTTCTCAACCTTTCTAATGCCGTGACCCCTTAATACAGTTCCTCATGTTGTGGTGACCCCCAACCATAAAATCATTTTTGTTGTTATTTATTTATTTATTAGTTAGTTAGTTATTTCCAACATCAAATAGATTGGAAACACTGCCCTAAATCACTGCTCTGTATAGACTTTTAATGCCTAAAAACTGGTAACCCTCCCCTGTTTTTTTAAGCACAGAAAACGTCCATCAATGTCAGAATTAAGGCAGTAGTTCTAGTTCTGAATGTTGGGTTTCCACAGTTCAAAAAGCCAGTCACTCCCAAAGGCAATGCCGAAACAGCCCACATTTTACACGAGGCGCAGGGAGGAAAGGACAGGGAGAGAGGAAAGATGGTGGCGGCATAAGCAGACGTGTTTTGTTTCACTCCCTCCCTTAAAGGGAGTGTGGACACTGGACATACAAAAAGTGAGGAATGCAAGACAGTCGGGGCAAAGAACACAACATGTGAGTGTGGCAAGCGCCAAGGGTCCACGCACAACAAAAGCAAGAGGAGAAAGTCATCCTGGCTATTTCTGCACTAGACTGTTATAGCGCTATTATTCCACTTTCACCATCCTATGGAATCCTGGGGTTTGCAGTTTGAACTGCAAACCCCAGGATTCCATAGGATGGTGAGGGTGGAATCATAGCGCTATAACACTGGAATGTGGAAATGGCCAAAGTCCACAGGACAGATCAGAGCAGCGCTTTCGGGTCAAAAGAACAAAAAAAAACCCAACCAACCAAGGAGCCTCGAGGGCTCTTGCTACACAAACCGAAGCCCTTGGCTGATGCCCCCTGCTCCTTTCTCGACCGAGTTCTCGGTCTCGGAGGGACTGCTCTCCCCCATCGGATGGCAGATCCGCCACAGGAAAGTTTCCCCCTTTGCCTGCCAGACCAAAGGCAACAGCCACGCCGACAACTCCCATGGAGCAGTGTGCCCAGAATGAATGGGCGACCGGGCGATCGCCGCTGCTGCAGCCCCGCCACTTTGGAAAGCAAGCAGAGCCAAGCCGCTCGCTCGCCCCGGCAAGCAACTCTGTTCGCCGGCATGAATAAGCATGAGGCGAAGAGGGTGAGGGGACGGGGTCTTACCTCCCAGACGTCCCGCTGCAGCGCCATAAACCCTGAATGGGAAGCCCTGTGTGTGTGTGTGTGTGTGTGTGTGTGTGTGTGTGGGTGCGGGTGCAAGCATCCAAGCAGTGCCCGGCTGCTCACTCACCCCGGCAAGCAACTCTGACTCTGCAAGCCGGCATGAAGGGGAAAGGAACACTGAAGGGGAAGCCCTCCGTGTGTGTGTGTGTCTGTGTGTGTGTGGTGCAGGCGTGAGCGTCCAAGCAGCGCCTGGCTGTGCCCGGCTGCACGCCTGCTCTCCCCTCCCGCCAGCGCAGGCTCTCCTCTCCTCACCTCTGCCTTAACGCTCTGGCTCCAGCTCTCTCCTCTCGGTGTCCTCACCTCCGCCTTAACATTCAGGCTCCAGCTCTCTCCTCCCGCTCTCCGCACCTCCGGCTCCACCTCAGGCTCTTTCAGTGCTTTCCCACCAGGCAGGGAAAGACAGGGAATCGCCCAGCATGCCTCCTCTCCCCTCCTCCCAGAGCAGGGGTCTCAGAAGCACTGCTCCCATTGGCTGTGAGGCCACCTTCTTTTAAAAGGGGGGCAGGATTGAGGAGCTGCGACCCCTGTGAAATGGTCGTTCGACCCCCAAAGGGGTCCCGACCCCCAGGTTGAGAACCACTGCTCTAGGGTGTGAATATGACCCTTCAGAGGGAGTGCCATCCAGAACGAATCTACCCGGAGTAAATCTAACCTAGACATGAAAACCAATTGGCTACAAGGCAAGGACCTTTCTCAGCTACAGTTTATTGGATGTCATCCAGTTCACCACTGCATCCGGACACTATCTGTACCTGATTCAGATGCGACCGGGACGTTGGGTGCCATCAGCATTATTAATGACACTTCGCTCAAACAAGAAACAGCTTTGGGGGATAGGGTGTTTTGGCATCTCATTAGAAAAGTTGCCATTAGATTGAGAAACTGTCAGAAAATGTCCTACAGGTAGCAGCAGAATTGTTGAAGTACAATGCTCCCAGCTTCCCACTGAACTACTTCAGAAGAATACCATGGACAATGGTATGAAAAGCTGCTGAAAGATGAAATGCACAGTGAGGTTGTGCTTCCCCACCTCTTTTGACAAAGGCCATCTGTCAGAGTCACCGAGGCCTATTTAGTCCTGAATCTAGATAATTGATATCATCCAAAAGTGTGCACTGGCATTCCAGCAGCTGCCTCAAGGACCTTCACACTGAATAGAGTGTTTGGAACTGGCCAGCAGTCATCCAGAAACATGAGGGTCAAAATGCTTTTCTTTAGGAGTGTACCAGTGTCTCATGTAAAGAAGCATACACAACATCCAGGACCCACTTTGCCATGCACCTTTATAAAAGGGGTGTGTGGTTGGATGCATTACTAAAAACACTTTCCCTATGCCCTTAGACTGCAACAACTTAAACTGATCCCAAACCATTGGGCTAGATATGGCATTGAACACTTCACATATACCTGCCAAAATGACAGCATCAAAGTCACTGTTGAGTTGAGTGATTTTTATCCTCAAAAGTGTCTCAGTGTTGTCACTGTCACATAATATGAAAGATGTACTATCATCAGAATGATCAGAATTGGTCCCCCAGTCCTACAAGGGCAAACCTAATGTCTTGAGTTCCAACATAATCAGGAAATAGTGTGACTATGACAGTGGGATTGCCTGGACACCTATTCTACAGACCATCAATCTCACAGTGGGAAACAATGGGAGATGGTTGTCTTAACAATGCAACAAATCAAGGGTATGGCCAGTTCTGTCTCAGGGTTGCCACAGAGCCAAGAAGTTCTGAGTTAGTCCACTGGAAGAGATCACCTCAGCATGGACAATGAAGACCCCAAAATCACTATCCTTAGTTCTTCCAGGATCAGATGAGAGACTGACAAATTACTAGACAGCGGGATGTATAGTACACTAGCAGCCTCCACAGCCTCTCTATTTGGTTCTACATTCAGTGCAGGCCCTTCAAGTCAATCCCTAAAAGATTCCGTAAAAAAGAACTGTATTATGCTTATTATTCTGTGATACAATGTGATATGAGGTAAATACTATCTATAAGATTTTATACATAATAAAGGATATTTTTTTAAAAAGTGTTATTTTCTGATCTCTCACAGACTATATCACATTTAAGTTTAATAGATACTATAATAATGGTATGAGATACTTTACACCTCAATATTCAAACCTCTAAATGTGCACAGCTTGGCAGATGCTGGAAAATTAGATCTATATATCTATCAGTATCAGCTTCCCCCATTTTTCCATCCATATCCTCTTCATACATTCCCATTCCTGATTAACTGTTTCCATATTTTGATTATTGATCACATAGGTTAACTAGTCCATTTGAAACATAACAAATACTTTTAAAATCCAGTCATCAATTGTTGAGCTAACCCTCTCTTTCCATTTACAAATCCAGTCCGCAAAAGATGAAGTTTCCTAGTAAGGGAGCTAAAACTCCTATAACTACAGCCACCGCCCCACCCCACCCCAACTGTCCAGCCCATGCTGCTGCAGAACTGAATGCTCAGGTGGCCAAAGCTGGGTTAGTTCAGCATGTGCACTCAAGTTTCAGTAACACATGCCAAGTCAACTACCTCATCCATGATTAAGGAATGAATGAGTATGGGCTGACCATGAACTGACCTGGTATTAGGTGACAAGACAGAGGATAAAGTGGAAGAACAACCCAGTACCTGAGGATTGGATACCTGGCAGCTGAGAGGGGAAAAAGTGTTGGCATCCTCATCTCCCTTTATGACCCTTCTGTTCCTCCTTGCCGTATCAGCCTCTGCCCATAATCACTTAAGTACAGGCACCTTCCCTCACCTCCACCCGTGATACCATTACTGAAACTCATGCAGATACTACCTACACACACACATACACACACACACCACAGTAAATCAAACAATATATCAACATTAAACCAAACATAAGTGCACGAGCCTTTATGGCTGTTCCTGAAGTAGCGGTTGCCAAAGACTTTCAGGCAGGGATAGTGATCTGAGGAAGAAAAAAATATCTGGCGATAGCCTAATAACCAAAAAAAACTTTTATCAGAAGCACATGTCGGCAGCAGAGTCTAGGCTCTGTCTGTGGTGCTGGTGTGAGTCTGTGCCTCAGATAAATGCCATCTGTAGAGGTGCTTCATTTAACCTTCCAGGCAGAGAGGGAGTGAGCAGGTGAAGAGGCTCTGTCCTTGGTGGTAGTTCGTCTCTTTCTGAAGCAATTGACCATACTGTCATGGATACTTCATTGGAGTCAGAGTCTGTCCCCAGCATTTAGCATTGAGTAGTGTACCTCCCCTAACATGATAGCATTATTTTTTTATGAAGTAGGGCTAATCAATATGGTTCTGTCCTATATGGATTTGTCTAACCTTACATCAGCACTTTTAACCTTCTTTCTCCAAGGATTCTAGCTGCCAGCTGTCAGCTGTCTGGTTGAAGAACTGTGTGATACTGTGGTTCTGTTTCGTTCTGACCAGGAGCCAGAGAGAAGAAGACCCGGAGCCAGAGAGAGTCAGAGAGAAGGAGACAGCATGTTGTTTTCAAGGAAGGGTCACTCTCAAAGACAGCCAGAACCTGCACAGACAATTGAGCATAAGGTGACAGAAACTATACCTCTGAGATCTGAAAATCTATATGTAGGATGTGCTGCTGTGAGATGCCAGAAGGAAACCATGTCCTTTGATTTTACTGCATGGATAAAATGATCTTTTTGGCCTTGAAAAGAGTTTCATTTTAAAAAAAAGTAAAATTATGTCTGTTGCGGACACTACCAGGGAGTTTTCCTTGTGAATCTCAAATCTAGCTATCAGATTTTTCTTAGCTGCAACACAGTCCTGGTCAAACCAGTTGTTGGATCCACTGAAAGTTTTCATAGGTCTTGCAGAAAGTGTTAAATGATCCTTCATAGGTATCTCATAGAGATCTAAGAGACCAGGATATGGGCCAAATGAAAAGAAGGAGAGGCAGACCCCATGGAAGTTACCAGTATTCATAGAATCATAGAAATCTAGAGTTCGAAGAGACCACACAGGCCATCCAGTCCAACCCCCTGCCATGCAGGAACACCCTCAAAGCAATCCTGACAGATGGCCATCAAGCCTCTGCTTAAAAACCTCCAAGGAAGGAGACTCCACTACACTCCGAGGCAGCAGACTCCACTGCCGAACAGCCCTGACTGTCAGGAAGTTCTTCCTGAGGTTCAGGTGGAATCTCCTTTCCTGCAGCTTGAATCCATTGCTCCTTGTCCTGGTCTCTGGAGCAGCAGAAAACAAGCCCTCTCCTTCCTCTACATGGCATCCCTTCAAACATTTAAACATGGCTATCATGTCCCCTCTTAACCTTCTCTTCTGCAGACTAAACATACCCAGCTCTCTAAGTCTATCCTCATAGGGCATGGCTTCCAGGCCTCTCACCATTTTGTTCGCCCTCCTCTGGACTTGCTCCAGCTTGTCAATATCCTTCTTGAATTGGGGTGCCCAGAACTGAACACAGTATTCAAGATGGGGTCTAACCAAAGCAGAGTAGAGTGGTACCAGTACCTCCCTCGATAGACACCATACTCCTATTGATGCAGCCGAGAATTGCATTGGCTTTCTTGGCTGCCGCATCACACTGCTGACTCATGTTCAGCTTGTGGTCTATGAAGACTCCTAGATCCCTTTCACACGTACTGCTATCCAGCCACGTGTCCCCCATCCTATATTTCTGTATTCCATTCAGTAGATGTGTGATGTCCTCATCTACCTTTGCAGACCACCTAATCTTAATTGTTCTGATTTCCATCCCATCATCTATCTGGAAAGAAGAAATAGTATACATATGCTGCCCAAGAGGCTTCAGTGACAGAAGCAAGGGGTGTTCACTATCAGGCCAACTGTCTATCCCTGCTTTGTCAACTGATTGTAGTAAGTTACAAGAAGTAATCAGGAAATCAATGACACTCATTTTGAACAGAAGGTGTATTCTCCAGAAGTATCACTCGTATTACCATTAAGAATGCAAAAGTCTGGTCGACAAGAGTGTTTGAGCAAAGTCCAGCACAGTCTCAGATGTTGTCTTTGCCATGATTGTGAGGAAAGGTTGGACAGAACCTAAGTTTATAAAGGATGACAATGAACTTTCTGGAGAGAAGATATTTTAATGCATGGAGAGGCTGGTGTTATCTGGCCTTAGTCTGTCACTGAAGTCACCTCCAATGAATATATGTGACCTGAGGAGATATGATGTCCTCACTGTAGTTTTCTAGATCTTGCCATATTTTGTTTGTCTGAGAACAGGAGCATAGGGGAGCAAGATATATAATAAGAAGTAACATATTTAAGTGATTGAAATTAACTGTTACTGCTACTGCCATCTGATCAAGAGAAGGAAGATTGGTCTTTGTGCAGTACAGCCATGTGGAAGCAAAGATGCTAAGTCCACATGTGGGCTGGCCTTTCTTATTGCTGGGAAGGGCACACAATTTGTGTGCAGAGAATCCATTCAAGTCTATTTGAACCATAGACCAGGACTCTTCTCATTACAGGACAAGTTAATCTGAACATTTAATGGGAGATTCTGCTATGGGATTCAATCTCCTAGGAGATTTTATAATACTATATTAACTCAAAACAGAGATGTCTTGCTCATTGATCTGCTGAAGAGGCAAAGGAGTTTTCAGCTGAGAAAATTCCAGCTGCTTGGTCTGGATAGAATCATCAATTGTTATAGGCCAAATTGTAGTGAGAGGTGAGCAAAAAACAGAGGGGGCTCCTTGTATACCACTTTGGGACATTTTGAATAACAGTGAAAAAACATTCAAACGTTATGAAGAGAGGGAAATGGAGGTCATGCAAAACATACTCACTAGCATCCATAGGTAGTGAAACAAGGTGAGATAGGAGATCTTTTTGGTGAAATAATTGTTCTGTGTGTCTATGTGCTAGCAAAAACTTGCACAAAGTAGTAGGTTTAGTAGACACCTCATTATCAAAAGAAATCAGACCTATGTGCTGACAGGATGGTTGCACCTATGAGGCTGTTGTCTTGACAGAGTTCCTAGGCTGAGAGAAGGATTTCCTGGAAGAACTGAAACTAAGATAGTCCTTTAGTAGTTCAACTACTTCATGTGAAGCAGAAGGGTCAGCCTTCAATTATTCTCATCTGCTGTTAAGATCAGCCTGAGAAGTCTGTTCTGCTTTGGAACCAGGAAGAAGACATGATGTCACAGTCATTTCCGCAAAGGGGGTCACCCTCCAAGATAGCAAGAACTTGCACAGACAATTGAACAGAAACTATTTCTTTGAGGTCCAAATACCTGTATTTTCAAACATATACTGTCAATAATTTATTATATTGAAACAGATTTGTAAACCATCTTTTTATGCTAATTCATTTGAGAACTCTGTTGAAAAACAATTTTAAAAAATGGTATCCACTTGCATTCCTCTGTGGTCAGAAGACAACACTGAAAAGGGAATGGTTTTCAGAAATTCCCACTTTCCCCAATGGCTCTCTGCCTGTAGAATCTGTTTGTTAGGACTGAGGAAAAGCACAGAAAGTGAGAGCTACAGAAGGAGTGGGAGATTCTGAAAATTGCCCTCCATCGTGTTCTGCTGATAGATGCCTCTGTCAGCAGAGACACTAATTGGATGGCCATTCTAAATAAATAGATATTTTACAATTGTCCAAAGCAGTAGCTATTGCAGCATCTTGTGGCAACCAACCAACATCCTGTTGCAATCCAGTAAATGTGTACTGGGTGAAAGAATACAGTACTTCCTTCCATGGGTTCTGAAGTTATTACTGGTGACACTAGTCTCAGCATGCTCTATACATATAACATCTTTCTTCTCTTTTTTTGCCCCACTCATACTTATTTCTTTTGAGAAGAGATGTAAGATGTTCCCATCAGCCCTTGCCAGCTTAGCCAATGGTGAGAGACATGTTGGGAGTAGTACATCAACACCTATATGAGGTGCTTAAGGTTCCCCAGCCCCGTTCTAAAAGACTGGTATGATGAGACAGAGACAGTACATTCTTTTTGAGTATTAAAGATACTAGGACTGTAACTACTGCCTCTGCATCCTGACTATGCATTTTCCAAGACGAGGTTTCAGTTCTTCTGAGGCCTTGAAAAGATCCAAATGATAACCCAGATAGATATGACAACCATGAGTGCTTACTATCAGCTTTGGCTATGCCAGCTGCACCCCTTCCTAGAACTGGAGGACCTAAAGATGGTAGAGTGTGCACTGATAACCTCAAGGCTAGACTTCTGCAATATAATGTACATTGCTCTGTACCAAGTTCAGAAACTTCAATTAGTGCAAAACATGGCATCCAGATTGGTTACTAGTGCATCTAGGAGTGATCATATTATGGTACACTAAAATTAGAATCACTCCACTGGCTACCAGTTAGTTTCTAGGCAAGGTACAAAGTGTTGCTTGCTACCTTTAGAGCCCTACATAATTTGGGTCCAGGTTACCTACAGTCATCACCTTCTGCCATATCATCAGCCCCATACACTTAGGTTTTCTGGAGGACATTTGTTTCAGTTACCAGCCTAGCAACCGTTAACCAGAGGACTTTTTCATCAACCACTCCCAAAATGTGGAAGGACCTGCCAAAAGAAAGTCAACAGATAGCTAAGTTGTCTGCCTTTAAGGACCAAGCTCTTCAAGCAGGCCTATCCAGAAAGATTTTAAATTATGAATACTTTTTCATATAAATGCTTTTCAAATGATATTCTGCTCTTTTAACTGATTATATATATATTTTTATTGGTGTTTGCATTTTTAACTGTGCTGTGGTCTATTTGTTGCTGTATTTTAATCTGTTGTTCCCTGCCTCAATCCACAGAGGGGGAGGGAGATAAGAAATCATCATCATCATCATCATCTTCCATCTTCAGCTTAGAACACAGCAGCCACGGAACTCCTCCCTCTGCCCCCTCCCTATTTTACATGAACCATTTTCATTTAGTATTTTTAAAATATGCACAAACAGACAAAACAGGAGAAGTAAAATATACACATAAATGGATAATCATAGTGAACAAATGAAAACTTGTTCATTGAATTCAACTTAATATTGAAACAAATGAATTTTTAAAAAAAAAATTTAAAAAATAGAGGAAGAAGGGAAAGGGGCATGGACCCTGTAACGGGGTAGACGGGGGCTTAAGCCCCCCCAACACATGCGAAGGCAAAATTGGGCTATGTATTTGAGCCCCCTTAGGAATTGTACTAAATGACTATTATTCACTATTGCTTTTATTGTACTCAAATTATGACCACCTTCAGCCGGCTTATGATGATTTTAGGCAAAAGCAACCCCCCCCTGCACAAATCTTGCCAAGAAAACGCCGTGACAGGCTGGATTAGAGTCACCATAAGTCAGAAACGACTTGGAGGCACACAACAACAACAACAACAACATGGTGCTTTCATTGTTCTGTTAAAATACACCTACAAATAAGCACCCTCCCAGTCGCCTCTAAAGACAATTCCGGATTCCCTGGAAAGGGAGCCCAACCCTACAAATTGTATTGAGGTGACATAATTTCCGACGCTGTAGTCACAAGAGCGAATATGCTCGAGGAAAGGCAGCGATGCCGCCGCGACAGGAGGGAGAGCGAGGGCCTCCCAGCCACTAGAAGGCGGCCGCTAAACCTTCCCGCCAGGCCTGAGGAAGCCGGGCGCGCTTGTAGGCCTCTCGGCTCCTGCCGGGGCTCCTCCCCTCCGGGCCTCGGCGGATGAGGTAGAGGCGGTGACTACCAATACGGCGGCGGCGACGGCGGGCCTCTAAAAGAGCGCTTCCTCTCATCTTTAATTTATCGCTTGAGGCCGGGAGCCTCATGGCTTCCCGCGGGGAGGACGAAGCGGTGCTGTTCAGACGCGGGGCCGGGCAGGTACTGGGCTCGACAGATTAGGGATTTCCGTAGGGCTTTGCTGTCCTTTCATGAGAACCGTGTGTGTGTCCCCCGCCTGGGCGCGGGCCGTCGGTAGCCGCTTTAACTCCGAAGTCGTTTAACTGTGGCCATTTCCGCACTAGCCTGTTATAGCGCTATTATTCCACTTTCAACCTCCTATGGAATCCTGGGGTTTGCAGTTTAGGGACGGGGCTGAAAGGCACTCGGGCTGGGTGAGTTTCATCTGTTTACCTGAATTAAGGCAAGAAAGTATCCTAACGCTGACTGAGGTGCGAAGCAGAGCGGTTTTGCGTGTCCAAGAGGACACTTGTGTGTCAGTTTTATTACCCTCCGTTGGTACAGTCAAACTGTTTTTTGAAAGTGACAGAAAAGCAGCTTAAAGCTGGGGGGGCCAGTTTACTAACTTACTATTTTTTTAAAATAACATAATCCCACGTGGCATGCCCAGCCTTCAGGGCTGATCAGCATTTAATAGCTTGGATCCATCTTCGCAGAGAGAGACACTAGCAGAGATAATCCTGGTGTATTGAAGAAGGCAGTCTGTGAACTCTTGCGTTTTAAACCTTTCTGTAATTTAAAAACAGCCTTGTGTTTTATTTATTTTGCTTCCCCACAGAGTGATGATTCCGATATATGGGATGATACCGCGCTCATAAAAGCGTACGACAAAGCAGTTGCATCCTTCAAAGTAAGCACATCCAAGGAGTTGCTATGGGGAAAAAATGTGAATGTAACTCAGACATGTATGGTGGTCCCTCTTTTCTGTCTTTAAGTAAGTGAACTGAAATTGGAAGACAGAAGTGGTAGAAAGAAGGAATAGAAAATTACACCTGAATACCAAGCAGAATGCCCTTAGCAAGACCTCAAGTACGAAATCCAGAGGTGCCCTTTTTGATAGTGCAGAAATACAGTTGCAAGGAAAGCTTGACCTGTTGTGTTCTTCATCTTAACTGCATAAGATATCAGACCAGTTTTAGGAAGGATGCTGGGCATATGGTCAGTGCCATTCTTTTTTTCCTTATTAACAAGTTAATAAGCTAGACCGTCACATTCACTAGGCCCTGCTGCATGTTCCAACACTTCATGAAGTTAAGTTGATGGGTAGATGTAACAGGGCTTTCTCTGTAGCCGTACCTCAACTGTAGAAATCCTTACCCAAGGAAGTTAGGTTGGCTCAATCTCTCTTTAAGTTTCTGACAGGCTCTTTTTAAGTTTCACATGGCATTCAGTGTTTGAAACTGCTGTTTTAACAAATTCAAAACTGTTCCAGGATTGTGTTTAGACTGCTTATAGGAGTTTTAAAAATATTTTATATGTTGTTTAAAATATTTTATCTTTGTATTGTTTTAGTTGGTTTTTGTTCATTGTCTCAGGAGCTCTTGTGTGCTAAGAGATGATGCAGAAATACTATAAATAAATAGATTAAAATATGGGGGAGGAGGGATGCTGTGGAAAGGAAGTGCAGGAAATTTGACTGTCACAAGTGTGACACATGCTTTTAACTGTAATCCCAACTTTTACTGTGGTCCCATGTAAAAATACGTATTCAAAAAATGAAATTCAAATTTCAGTTTCTACTAATTTGCTTGTAAACAGAAGGAGATTTTGTATCATTATCATTTAATGCCTTCATTAACAGAGAAATCCAGTAGGAATTTGTCTGGTAGTTGTTGGAGATATTAGAAATTTTAAGAAAGATCATATACCAGAAATGTAAATTCAGTAACAATCTATTTAATTCTAGTACTTAGAATATATAAAAGATTCTATTCCAGAGAAGTATTGTGAGATTTTAACTGATTTTAAATTGCTAAAAGACAAAAGATTGCTTGTAAATGGAAAACACGGGAAGGAATAAATACCACAGCATGACTGAATAGGATTAGACAGAGTGACTTGAATATTGAGAAAGAAAAGAAGGTCATCACAATATTGTGATTATTTTCCAAACTTTTTGAGCTACATTTTTTTTAATTCAAAATATATTTAATTAGAACACATCTTTAAATTATGGGGTCATAGTTGTTTTTCTTGGTGTTGTAAGGAGAAGAGTTAATTCCCTATCTACACTGAAGTCAGAGTTTGTTCGTATAAATGAGTTTTGATTTATCAGGTTAAATACATTGAATCATTAATATCAAATGATATGACTGTAAAATACAGGTATTTGTTAAATAAAATTAAAAATAGCTGTAATATGAGGATCACGAAGTAGAGGGAGCTTTAAAAGAAATTCTTTCACCTCTCTTTCTCTAACAGAATGCTTTGAAGAATGGTGACTGCTCAGAGTCTTTGGATAAAACTGAGCAAAATGCTGGGACGAAGAGAAAAAATAATAAAAAGAGCAAAAGTAGGAAGAAGAGTAATGCTGCAGCACAAAAACAGGTCATTTTCTAAAAACCAAAACTGTGATAAAATGGATTACTTAGAATCACTGATTCTTTTCATCATGAAATTAAGACTTTTTTCCCCCTTTTCATTGCAAGAATTGCTTCCGGGTGTAAAATGAAAGAATAGGAACCTAAACTGAGTCAATCTAATTGTCATTGTTAATGAAAATATATGGAGAAATATCAGAAAGCCTGTTGTAGAAATGGGAGTAGTATTTATGATACTGTATTATAATGGCATCATATAATGCCACACTTAAAAGTGTTTGCATTGGCAAGCAATGTCAGTGCAAGCAAAGTAATTCTCAAAATTCTACAACAAAGATTTTTACCATGTATCAAATTAGAAATGCCAGATGTCCAAGCTGGATTCAGGCAAGGAAGAGACAGGAGGTATTATATTGCAAACATACATTGGAGAGCACTAAAGAATTTCAGAAAAAAATCTGCCTGTGCTTTATAGATTATAGCAAAGCCTGTAATTAGTAAGATCAGTGTTTCCCACACTCTGGTCTTCTAGGTGTTTTGGACTTCAACTCGCAGACTCGCTAATTAATAATTGGATATGAAGTCCAAAACACGTAGAGGACTAGAGTTTGGGAATCGCTGGTGTAGATCATGAAGAACTATGGATAGCTGTTAAAGAAATAGGGTGTGCCACAATATTTGACTGTACTGATGCATAACCTGTACTGAGGACAAGAGGTTTCCATCAGGACAGAATACAGAGAAATGGAATGGTTTCTAATTGGCAAGGGAGTCAGGCAAGGTTGCTTTTTATTACCCTAACTGTTTAACTTATACACTGAGTGTAATGCATAAAGCAGGATTAGACTTAGAGGAAGAGGACTTGAAAATTGGACAAAGGAACATCAGCCCTGGAGGAACAAGACAAGACCCTAAAGTTAAAATACATAGTTGAAAACTGAAGTTAGAATTATCTGTGCCATTGTTTTTCCAATTTCAGTGTATAGTTGTAGTGTACATTTGGATTCCAGAGCCATTTAGGGTATTAAAGGAAGCTGCCCATAGTAAGATCTAGGAATGAGTAAAACCAGAGAAGTTTGGCCTGGAAATGAATAAAAATCAGATCAGTTTTTAGAAAAATGAACTATACTGACAGAACTTGATAAATTATGGTAGCTTAATTCTACAGTAGTTGAACCTTGCAAGGCTAGCTTTGCAAATCTTTCAAGGCTAACCTCATGCATTTCAAGAATTCCAACTGCAGAGTTACCAGAGCAGGGAACATTGTGCCTAGATTGTCCCTGTTTGGGAAGAACCGTTGCTGATAAAACAGCAAATGCTAGTAGAAAGTACTCCATACTACCAAGGTTGCCTGAACATTCTAGTGACAAAGCTTGTTTGAAAAGGACTACCGAGCTGCAGACCTGCTTATTCAGGAGATGTGTAACCCTGTCCGTAGCAGGATGAACACGAATTCCCATACAGTAGAACTAGCTATCCACAGACCTTCCGTCTTGTCAGCTTTAATGTATTGAACTTTATCAAGACCGTTATGGAATTTCATTATATGGTGATTGTTCAAAATGTTTAAAAGAATAAAAATTACATCACATGCAAATGTTTGTATACTGGGGTGAGGGAGACAGTTGTTTCGTTACACTATGGATATAACTTTCTTTTTCTTCCAACGCAGTGGAGAGTAGGTGATGCTTGCAGTGCAGTTTGGTCTGAAGATGGCAATGTGTATCAAGCAACAATTACCTCAATTAACTGGAAGAAAGGAACTTGTGTTGTTGTCTATACGGGATATGGAAACCGAGAGGAACAAAATCTGTCAGATCTTCTACCACCAGGGGATGCTGAAGAAACAAATGAAGAGAGGAGTGCTGCTGAGGTAAGGGCAATAGAAAATGTATGCCCAGCTCAGGAGGAAAAAAGTGGTCATTGCCATAGGTATAGTAGAAGTATTAGAAATAATCTGTGTGGGAAGTGATAGTGAAGCACCTGAAAGAAGGGATTGTCTTTCCTTCTGTTTGATCTTGGGCTTTTTGTATGTGCTTCAGTTGAACTAAGAATTACTTCAGAAAAAAATGTTTTTGAGCCCTGTTGTATTTATTAGCAACTTGGTCTGATGTGATCTTTGTTCTTACATAGGCAGCTTTAAGGTATTTTAAGATATTTAAGATATTTGCTAGGAGGAAGGGGAACAGGAGCTGCTGAGTAAGTAAGAATGAAGGTATCTTAAATATTTTACTAGACTTTCAGCTTTTATGCTAGCACATGTATTTCAGTAACATGAGTTCTGCATACTTGAAGTTTGACTTAGATAGAGCCCTAATATTCATATGTTACAAAATTATACTCTGTAGTTTTAAAAATCAAGATTGTATCAGGAAGATAAATCTATACAAAGAATTAAGGAGAACTGGCGAGAAGGGCAGGTATGTATGAAATGGACAAGACTTTTGAAATTTGATAGAAACAGGGAGGGTGGGGAATTGCTCTGGAAAAGTGATTTATGGAACAGTGGGTAACATCCTAATAACAAGAGTGTGATGTATGTTTGAGGTTTCCTTAGTTGTACCCTGTAAATATGTCCTGAAAAAGTATCTGTCATACATTCCAAATTATATTTATTTTTCTAGAATGAAAATGGAACTCAGTATTCTACAGATGAAAGTGACCTCTCCTTCAAGTCACCTAGTAACAAACAAAATCATACAAAATCAGCACACTGGAATTCCCACTTCCCACAACCACCAGTAGCAGGGACAGGCACAGGCAGGGTAAGCCTAGGAAGAAAATTTAAATTCTTCGTGTTTCTATTGGGTAATGTTGGGAGATGTTTTAGGTGATTGTGTTACTTTTTTTTTTTTTTTTGGAAATTGAATTGCAGGTGCTATTATATCCACAGACAGGGCACTGTAATTTGGAGTTTCATAGGGCTATAGCTTAGTGGTAGAACATATGTCTTGGAAGTCAAAGGACTCAGAATCAGTCCCTGGCTTTCACAAGTAAGATTGAAAAAGATTTCTGTCTGAAATCTGAAGTTGGTGGAGAGACCACTGAGCTAGATGGGTCAGTGGTTTGAGCTGGGACTATACTTTGATATTGAAAGAGATGCAGAAGTAGCCATGCCCAGTAGTTTAGGCTTATAGATGAGTCCACAGAAGTTGCTTGGAAAGGCAGAATTGGGTAGTCAGGTTGGGAGACACTATTTTGTTGAGTATACTTAACTAAGTAGTTGATCTAGAATCTTGGCCACTGTCCTCAAACGTGTTTACTATCCTGCTGTGGGTTTGCACAGCTGGAATGAGGAACTCCCACCTGCAGCAGCTTCCTGCATTTCTGTGCTGGAGGCAGAAGAAAAATTGAGTGTGGAGCTACAAGGGTCTTGCTTATACAAAGCTGAATAGTGTGTATTTTAGCTCAGTGTAATCTGAATATGTATTGTATTTGACACTGCTGGGAAAAGCTTGTAAAAAAACAACAACACCTCATTGCTTTTGGATTGTTACCAGATTATTCTGATGTTGTAACATTATTGTGAACTGCTGCACATTTCCCCAGTGTGATTCTGTTGATTCTTTTACATGTTAAATTTTGCAATCATTGGTATAACGACAATCTTCTTTTCTTGCCTTTGAAATGACATCAATGTAGACTGGGTTGAAATTCAGTGGTCCTCCTCCATTTTTATCAGGCTGGCCTCCACCGTTTCCATCAGGACCACCGGTGAGTGATTGGTAAAAAGTGTGTAAGAAAAATATACTATAGGTCTCACAAACAAGTAGGTTGGTAACCCAGTCTCTGAAACATACTGTTTGAGATGTACCATCTGCTTGCGTCATGGAATATTCTCTATTGCCACAGTTTTTATTCTTCAAATTCAGTTATTTTTTTCCTGGTAAATATATTTGTAATGAACAGTGGTAGCAAAATTTTTCAGCTGTACAATGAAATACAGTAGGTTCTCCACATTGGTGAAGGGTAGAGTCACAGAACCCTCACGAAAGTAAAAAAAAAAAATTGCAAATAACCCTGACCCCCAATGAGCACTCCCCCCTTCCTCATTCCTTCTACTGTTGCAGGCTCAGGGAAAAGGTAGAAGAGTACAGGGAGAAAAACCTCCCCCCCCAGTCTCCTGTCAGTTGCCCCCGTACCCTGCCTTTTTTTTGTGCTCCCATATGGATGACAAACAGAGTGAAGGAGACGGAAGGTTTTTCTTTCTGTACTTTCCTGCCCGCTGCCCATGCAGGTAATGGGCAAGAGAATGCAGGGCAGCGAAGATCTTACCCGCTGCACTCTCCGGCTCGCTGCTCCCAGCATGCCTGTGTGGGCAATGGGTGGGGGAGTGCAGGGTGGCAAAGATCTTTCTCAATCCCTGTGCCTGGACAAAAGGCCAGAGAATGGGAGGTGGAGAATGGGGGGAAGGCAAGGGGGCATCTTGCGAATAATCAAATTCATGAAAGTCAAACCTACAAATGTGGGGGGAGGACTGTACTACCGCATAGGATACATAATTGTAGCGCTGGAACTTATTTCTTCAACAATATGTGCTAGTTGTAGCTTGGTAAAATATATCTGTTCTAGGAATATATTTCTCTTCTGTTCTGTGACATCCTTGTAGTTGTTTTCTTAAGCTTCTGAGAAGAACAATTAGCCAGTTTAGTTCAGAAATCATCTTCTTTATTTTCTTAGTTGATACCTCCTCCTCCTCCTATTCTTAGTCAAGATTCTGCTGATGACGATGAAGCCTTGGGAAGTATGTTGATTGCTTGGTATATGAGTGGCTATCACACAGGCTATTATTTGGTAAGAGATGTATCTTTTTACCTTTAGAGAATGCAGCTGATTAAACTGAATGTGTGGTTAATGGTATATGGGCTTCACTTTTCAGAAGCTTCTTTGGAGGTGTAAATGTTGGTTATGCAAAAATTGTAAATACAATTGCGTTTTTTTAAAAATGTAAGTGAAGACAACAGAATATTCCTCTCAAATTTGTTTAAGATCCACCATGATTATCTATTATACCCTGTCCAGCTACTGTTTACTGTCCTCATCACTTTCTTTGTTGCTGGACTAGAATGACTCCAAAGTTGCTGCTACTGTTAGGTGGACATTTGCCAATCCACCCCCACATCAGATTTTAAATCAGTAATTGTGTTTCTTCTGATTTTAAGTTTGGATTAAGATAAACTTGTCATTTGCTATGTATGACCCAGCCATCATTTGTAGATAGAGAAGAAACAGTTACAGCTTTGCCTAGCCAACACTTGACTTCCTGATGATGTGAAATCTCTTTTTAGCCTTTCTTAATTAAGTCTGTTTATCTAAACACTTATATTCTCTCCTATATCATACGGTCACAGGACAATATAGTAATGTGAAAAAGTAGGAAATAATTTAAATAAATTAAATTCCCATTAGAGCCAACATGATGCAGTGGATTGAGTATTGGACTATGACTCTGGAAACCAGAGTTCAAAACACCCTCAGCCACGTAAACCCACTGATTGACCTGGGCAAGTCACATCCTCCCAGCCTCAGAGGAAGGCAATAGCAAACCGCCTTTAAACAAATCCTAGTGACCAGTGTTGTTATCAGTCAGACCTTGACAACCAGGTTGCTGCGCCAAGAGAAGAACTTTCAGTAAAAAATGAAACACTGAATATTGTACCTGGAAAACTGCTGTGCACAGCCTGGCAGGATGTTGGCACTCTGTTCTCCTTTACATTCTTTGACTGTAGCAGGCATGGAAATTGTGCAGCCATCCAGAAGTTGTTGAACCGCATTTCCCAGCAGCCCTAGCCACCATAGAGTTACAGTTGCAACAGCACTGGAAGGCTGCCAAGTCCTCACCTGTGGGCTGTGGAATATTCCAATTGATGTCCCTTCTTTTAACCTGAAAGCTGGTGATTTCATCTCTATTGTTAACTGGAGAACATTTAGTTAACCAGGTTTTAGCATATTTTTATTTCAATCCCAGGAATCTATAGACTGCAGAACAAACTAGGTTCACTTATAAACTATTCTGTATCCTGATTGTACAGGGTTTAAAGCAGAGCCGAATGGAGGCTGCATTGGGGAGACATGCTCATTCTAAATAACATTGTAAGTATTACACTATGTTTTAGCTTTAACTTTACAGGACAGAGGAGGCTATGCTGGATTTATCTTGAAGGCACAAGATGGGCCCTCAGCTTTGAGACCCAGTTTTTTTATGGCATGGCATGCCATGGCTTGTGGTATTTTTCTGCTAGCCCATGGAAATAATAATAACTAAATTAATCAAGACTTGCTGAGAAGGAGGTGGGGAAACTATGCTGTCTTGCTGAGGTGTTACTTTTTCTAGTATACACAGTACTTAAGAATGAGTGATTAACCATTAGATTTTCAGTGTTATTAATTATTGATATGTTAATAAATGATATGCAAGTTATCTTGAATGCAGCATGAACTTAATAGAACTGGCATAAGAGGTTCTGCTAAAATGGAGTCATTTTGCTAAACAGATCTTTAAATTTAAGTTTTAAAAATTCTCCCTTAGAGAGCGAGAGATTCCACCTTTGCATTGGTCAGCAAATGTTTTCGCTGGTGCAGAGATTACGAAATGGATAATCCGCAGCAGGAAGTACCACTGAAACACTGATCGGCCATGGTGTTGTCACTGCTAGCAAGATAACAGACCAGATGACCCTCCTTTTATCTGGTATTCATACCTTAGTAATTAGGTGCCTATACTGGACTACTGAACAAAGCACCTTTGCCTGAATCCTGGTATGTGGGGCTACCACTGACTCTTGAAGTGATCTTCCAAGGTGTTGAATATCTTTCCTTTTCTAGCTCTGCAATAACAGTAGGCTGACATTGATGCATATCACTTTATAGCTATGGATGGCAGTAGTGATCTGAACAAAAGTTGTACAGCAGCATAAGGTTAATTACCCAGCAGTCCAAACTCTCAACTGGTTTGAAATACTGGTCAATAAAAATTTTTTTCCAACTTGGTTCTCTGTTTACATTTTTTTTTAGAGTTTACAAAGTATTTATTTGGAAGTTATAAACCTTGCCTCTTTTTACAATTTTGATTATTACAGTACATCTGTCTAATGCAAGTGATTTTTGAATCCTTATGTGGTGTATTCAAGTGTGCAGATGTGCATACTACATCAGAACTGTTTTGTTGGCAGAAAGAAATAACCTTCTTGTTTTTCTTCAGCATCTTAAGGCTTTTGTTGTTGTTGTGTATCTTCAAGTCATTGCTTACTTATGGTGACCCTAAGGAGAACCTAGCACAGGGTTTTCTTGGCAGAATTTGCTCAGAGGAGGTTTGCCCTTGCTCCTCTGAGGCTGAGGGAATGTGACTTGCCCAGGATCCCCCAGTACGCTTCCATGGCCAAGTGGGGATGTGAACCCTGGTCTCCAAGTGCCCTAATCCAACATTCAAACCATTACTTTATATCACGGTGGCTCTTTTCCTAAGAATTTAGCACTATTGGAAACAGCATATATTGACAATCAATGCACAATTCCACGGGCTATATCTAGAGAAATGATTATGAAATAGAACTGATGGAAGGTTAATCTCCCACCTCCTTCTCTTAAATGGCAACCTCCTGAAAAACATTGCTCAACATCTGAGGAGGGGGTGCAGCCACTCAATGGGATGGGACATGGGCTGAAGAGGAAAGAGATAATCTAATAGAAGTGTATTCCATGGACCTAAACTTAATATGTGGGGGAGAAAACTCCTCCAGCCATCTGCTGTAATATGGTTTATCCCAAGGTTAAGCAATTAAATCTTTTGGAAGCCATCATCAGCTGTCATGTTTGGAGAAAACCAAAGTGAAGACTGTTTTGTATAGATATAAACCAGAGAGTACAAATTATTCTTTATTAAATTGACATCTGTTAATAACAAATTTATCAGATTTGTAGAAGTAGAGTTTTTGTGGTGTTCATAGACATTCCTGGGTTCCTTCAGGTGCTTGTGTATTACAGAAAATGTAAGTCTAATGTTGACCTCAATTATGCTGGTTTAAAATTAGGATAACTCTAAGATCATGTTCCCATGAATCCTTTAGTTCAAAGGTGAGCAACTGTGCAGGAGCTATATTTCATCCCACGCCTCTCTCATGCCCTCTGGTGGCACACTGGAAATGACATCACTTCTGTTCACCATTTCAAAAGATTTTGGATAAAAACGGTGTTTGTGGGGATCATGGGAACAGGAAAGTAAAGCCAATACATTTGAAACAGTTTTCATGCATTTGGGGTTGATTTCAGTTCAAAAACTGGCACAAATAATTTTTAAAATCCATTGGGGAGATCAAGGCATTTGGACAACTCTCAGGGAGGTTCAAAGGCTGCAAAAATAGGGTTTGGGGGGGATGCAGTTTTCTCACCCTTATTTTAGTTTAACAGAAAATCTAGCAGTGTCACTTAGGCCTGAGGTATATGCATTAAGGTTTAACAAAAGTTGATCTAAATTGATATGCATGTTGGCTACCACTCTGTAGTGGATTTCTTGAAAGCAATGACGTGGACAAGCTGTCACTGAAATACTCCAATCATAGCCTGGTACTTTCCCCATAAATTCTACCCCTCCACACTACTAAATTATGAAGTCAGAACAACTTATACAAGTGACATAGCACTGACAACGGTTCTTGGACAAGGTTATCTCAGGGTTCAATGAAAAAGCAGGTCACTCATTTTATGCACTGTGAGAATGGTGTTCTGAGAGGTGTCAGACAACCCCCAATAGTTCTCCCTGTAGCTGTTTGACCTCTGAGAGTATAAATTAACAGCTTAGGATATGCTTAGATCCAGAATTACCACTAGTGGTCCGGACAGTCTTTTACCAGTTTTAACCACTATAAAAGTAGTAAAAGTAAGCCTAAATCTTATTGGTTAGTCCAAACTGGAGTGGATCCATTTAATTAAGTAATTTGCAGGTAAATCCCATTGACTCTGTAAGTCTAGTCAGACCTAAAGGGATCGTCTTCTTAAAATTCTGCCTCTGATGAGAACACCAAGTAAACAGAAGGCCCAGGGAAACAGAGAAGTGAACAGATGTAAAGACACAGAATACAGGAGAAATAATGAAAGAACAACAAGCTGCTTGGGCTTGTAAGGCCCACTTGTGACACCTAAAACTCCTGGCCTTCTTTGTTTTTTCAGAAACCTCAAAATCCTGTCTGTCATGTTATTGTATGAAATGGAAGAGTCTTTCAAAACAAGGGTGGGAATGACATAGCCTTCCAGATATTTTTGGACTGCAGTTCCCAGCAGGCCTAGCCAGTATAGCCAGTAGCGAGGAATGCTGGGAGTAACAGTCCACTGATATCTGTAGGGCTGCACTATTCCCACTTTGAAAGATTCAAGATTTAATTGTATCATAGCATGCATATACTGCATGCTCTTGTGTGCCACTTGCTAAACTTTTGCAACATTGCTCTACTATGTTCCTCCTTATTACTTCCTTCCTCATTCTGGGGCTCCAGTTCACATTGCTGTTTATTTAATCCCTTTTCATACCCAGAAGAAAAAGGAATCTGTGTTCCTTTTCCTGCTTCAAGATGAAGCATTTAGATTATCAATATGCTAATATACAGTCTGCGGCACAGCTGAGGAACGTATGACCCACTTGATATTGCTGGATTGCAACTCACATCAACCCTACACAGAACAAAGAGAGATAGTTCAATGATACCTGAAGGGCCATACTGTCCCCAGCCTTGGGCTAAATCAGAACTGCAGAGGTAGTGTCATGTTACCAAGCCACCTTCAGACTTTCCCTTTGGCAAATAGATTTTCATTAGGATGCTTGGGGGGAGGACTTGTGTTCAGGTACATGTGCTTTGGTGTGGATAGCAGTTAGGGGATCAAAGAATGTGAACAGTGGTGCAAATCAAACCTGGATTTAGAGTCATACCTCACCAGGTAAAGTAAACCAAGACAAACAGCCACACAAGATTATATATGAAATCAAACAGTTCAGGGAACAAATCTTATTTCCAAAAATCACTAGCTAAGGGGTTTTAGGGAATCATGGGTGGCATGATAGAGGAACACATACTAGGACACTATAGTAGATCAGACCACAGGCAGATCAGTAACAAATTTGCACCAGACCAAGAACTAGTGCAAGGAAATACCCCACTCCCATTGACTGCAATAGGAGGCAGAAAATACATTGGGTTTACTCCCAGTTACATACATATGATTTGCAATCTTAGAATTTTAGTCTTGCATTCCTGATGTTTATTTAATTCCAATTTTCAGTTTTCACTATATTTTTCCAATGAGATTAATGCCTCAGACTGAATGAATTATACAAGTTACATTTATAGCTTCATTGTAAAACAGATCAATAGATCAGCTAAGCATTGAACTATTGCAAAATAGATTGTTAGATGAAGCAAGCATAGCATTGTCACCAAATGTATTATCCAATATTTGTAGAGGCCTATTTCCTTTTCACTGCTCTTGTTCAACTGTTGAAGCTGGTGCATGACAACTCCTACTTCCAAGTTAAATCCAAAGGTTTTGTCTGTGAATATTGTTTTGTCTGTGAATATTCTTTTGTGATGTACAACATCGTGAGGACATCATCAAACGGCAGACTTCAATTGCTTACACAAGCCAGGTGATATTTTTTTGTTTTAATTATCATTCTAACAACATCACATCTCAATAACTTCCTTGTTGTCAGTAAATTATTTTTTTCTGCAGATGGATAACTTTGACTAAAAGTGCACAAATTACCCAGATAGTTACGTAGTTTTAATGATTCCATGTTGGAGAATACCTCACATGTAACATTCCATCACAACATGCAGCTGGACTTTTTTGTGTGCTGAAGGAGGGACTATTTGCAACAAATAGATGGCTGCTAGCTCCATGCCACCTGTTCTTTGTATGCCTGGATTCCTGGGAAGAGGCAGTTATCAAAACCAAGTCACTCAGAGAAAGATGGGTGTGTTATGGGATGGGTGATTGTCTAAACCATCCCTCCCAGATAATTGCCTCATCTCGGAAGACTACACCCAGAGCCATGGCATTCAAGAAACAGGATGGATAGAATCAGCAGCCTTCTCTTGACACTGCTGCTGAGTCTTCCTCCCTTTTCTGTTTTGGCAAGAAACAAACAGCCAAGCTATATTTATTGGCATAATTCTGCTATTGGTGAAGCCAACAAGATTGCAGCCCAACTATTTTGTATGCTACCATATATCAGAAGATCTCAGTGTGGGGTACTGAGAACTAAACAATTAGAAAAACAACTTAAAACAATTTAGAAATATATTTAAAACATATTCAACATTATAGTTAGTGGCCATATTTCCTAAGTTTTCATTTTTCAGTATTGTTGCAAATTTAGCATATTTATAAATCTGAGTACTTTCCAATAGGAGGCTCCCAGCAATTTTGCTTAAACTGCAACTAGAATTTCAACTTACACCCCATGCTGTTGAGGTTACGGTACTTTCTAAACATATATGTCTGAATATGTTATGTCTACACGGGTATGTACCATATAGTTACTGTTGATGGAGAAGAGAAAAGTTCATTTGACCTAAGCAGCCATTTTACAAAACTCTTTTTAAGGAAATGATTATGTATACTATATGTATACTATAACTGTCAGTATCCAATTACTGCTCATAAATATAAAAAACCCAAGCAATATTTTGGTGTTTGTTTTTGATCAGAAGTCTTTTATTTGGGGCTGGGTGGCAAACGGCAATGAAAGCAGCCAGATCGTACTTTTTCCCAATCATTTGCTTAAAACTATTATGTTCTGTCATTTAACCAACAGATATTTTAATTTAAACATATATGCAATCACAAGATCATTTCAGTGCTAATTTGTAAAATAAAAACAGTGATAAAATGGCACCCACTGGAAACATTACAATATCCTAGAGAATGAGAGGTTCACATGCCTGTCAACTTGCCATGTATGCAGAAACCATATGTTTTGGAAAGACAAAAGTGTAGCAACAAGAACCATTTAGTCATTATGCTACTGTTTTGTTCTTCCTGGTAGTTTCAGATTTTCTAGATGTCTGAAAAGATGGGAAATACAGGAGGGAACATCGAAAGACAATAATTTTATGTATGCCCAACAAAGTCATTTGTGGCAATTCACGAGTCATCTCACACGAATTCACCTTTATCTTTTTTTTTAACCAAATGTATTGACCAATGTTTACACAGTGAGACCCATTTCTTTTTCTCTATGCATTTATAATTGGTGAAACAGGCAATATCCATTTCCAAGTTAAGTTTAAATTTTTAGACTGTGGATGTTGTTCTTTCATGACATTAAACATTTGGAGATCCTTCTCATCAAACAACCAACCTATCATGCTAATTGTCTTGAGGCTGTGCATTCTGGATACACATTGGACAAAAGACTTCACAGTTGCTGCCTGACATCTGATTTGATGTGTAAAAATACGACTGAAGTCCACCTTGTGTAATTTTGGTAGACTGGGCAATGTCTCGAAGAATCTTCTCCAAAAATCTTCAGAAATGTTGTGATTCACCATGAGGTACAAGAATTCAAGCTTTTGGAAACCTCCATCAGCTGCTACTTTTGCTGGAGAAAAACATATACATAGGTGTCAAAACTGTAAATATAACACACTGCACCAAACAGATAGCATTCTCAACATCTGTCACCTCTTTGAGAATAGATGGGCCTGAATCTAAACTCTAGCTCCCTCCTCTTCACTCTCTGTTGAGACATGATGTATGGTTTTCATGTTACATGTTTTGTTTGACTAAATGGAATCTCTCTGGAGAATACTATGCGTTGAGTATATGCAAATATGATATAATAGGCATCACTGAAACTTGGTGGGATGAGTCCCGTGAATGGAATGCAATAATAGGATATAATGTATTTCAAAGAAATAGACAGGAAAGGAAGAGTAACACTATATGTCAAGGATGTTTACACCTGTGAAGAGATCCATGACTTAAATCCTGGAAGCCAGGTTGAGAACATCTAGGTAAAAATTAAGGGGGAAGAGAAACAACAGTGATGTCATTTTGACCCCAAAGCCAGACTGAGTACTCAGATGATTGATGCCTTCCTGGAACAGATGACCAAACATTCAGAAAGGAAAGATGTAGTAGTAATGGGAGATTTCAACTATCCTGATATTTTTAGGAAGTCAAACTCTGCCAAAAATATAAGGTCCAACAAATTCCTCACTTGCCTTGCAGACAATTTCATTGTCTAGAAGGTAGAAGAGGCAACAAGAGGAACAGCCGTTTTAGATCTTATTCTAACCAACAATGATGACCTCGTTAATGGGGTGGAAGTGAGAGGATCCTAAGTGGGAGTGACCATGTTCTCCAAGAGTTTGTCATACAGCAGAAAAGGGAAGCCAAGCAAAGTCAGACATGCATTCTAGAATTTAAGAAAGTTGATTTCAGTAAACTTAGGGAATTACTGGGTGTGATCCCATGCTCAGGATTACTAAAAGACAAGGGAATTGACGATGGATAGGAGTTTCTTAAAAGTGAAATACTGAAGACAGAATTTCAAACAATTCCAATGAGGTGGAATTCAAATTCAAATGAATAGTCAGCATGCATAGGTAGAAAGTCAGAAAATCAGAAAAGTCAAAGTGCAGAAAGAGATTGGGCTAGCTACAGAAGTTGGGGGGTGCTTTCCTGGTTATGTCCATACCAAAAGGAAGAACAAAGAAATGGTAGGGCTATGTGAAGAATTGGTGAAATGATAAAAGGAGACAGAGTAAACGCAGAACTACTCAACACCTTTTTTCCCTCGGTCTTCTCTCAAAAGGAAAACAGTGCTCAACCAGAAGTAGATGATGTCATAGGAGAAATGTAGCACACTATAAGTAAAGAGGTAGTACAGGAATACCTGAGCTTCTCTAAATGAATTCAAGTCTCCAGGGCCAGATGAACTACATCCAAGGGTATTAATAGAACAGGCAAAAGTAATATCAGAATCACTGGCAATAATCTTTGAGAATTCCTGGAGAACAGGAGAAGTCCCAGCAGACTAGAGGAGGACAAATGTTGTCCCCATCTTCAAAAAGGGGAAAAAGAAAACCCAAACAACTATCGTCCAGTCAGCCTGATATCAATACCAGAAAAGAATCTAGAGCAGATCATTAAACAGACAGTCTGTAAGCACTTAGAAACAAATGTGGTGATCACTAAAAGTCAACATGGGTTTCTCAAATTATTCAAACTATTCTAGACTAATCTTATCTCTTTTTTTTTAAACAGAGTTACAAGTTTAATAATGAAGGAAATGCTGTAGATATAGGATATCTTGATTTAAGTAAGACCTCTGATAGGGTCTCCCATGATATTCTTGCAGACTAGTAAAATCTGGACTAGACAATACTACTGTTACATGGATTGTAATTGGTTGATTGATTGAACACAAAGGGTGCTCACCAACAGCTCCTCTTCATGCTAGAGAGAAGTGACTAGTGGAGTGCGACAGGATTCTGTCCTAAGTCCGGTGCTATTCAACATCTTTATCAAAGATTTGAATGAGGCAATAGAGGACACGCTCATCAAATTTGCAGATGACATGAAGTTAAGAGGGGTAGCTAATCCCCCAGAGGACAGGATCAGAATTCAAAATTACCTTACAAGATTAAGAGAGCTGAGCAAAAACTAACAAAATGAATTTCTATAGGGAGATATGTAAGGCACTACACTTAGGCAGAAAAAAATGAAATGCACAGATATGGGGTAAGTGACACCTGGTTTGACCACAGTACATGTGAAAGAGATATCGAGTCTTAGTAGACTATAACATGAGTCAACAGTGTGATGTGGAAACGAAAAAAGCCGATGCAATTCCAGATTGCATCAATAGGAATACAGCAGGAAGGTAAAGGGAAGTAATAGTACCGTTCTATTCTGCTTTGGTCTGACCTCACCTGGAATACTCTGTCCAGTTCTGGGCACCACAATTCAAGAAAGATATTGACAAGCCAGAATGTGTCAAAAGGAAGGCGACCAAATTGGTAAGGCTTGCAAACCATGCCTTATGAGAAGCGGCTTAGGAAGATGGGTATGTTTTAACCTGGAGAAGAGAAGGTTAAAAGGGAACATGATAGCTGTGTTTAAATATTTTAAGGGATTTTATATGGAGAATGGAGCAAGCTTGTTTTTGCTGCTCCAGAGGCTAGGACATGGAACACTGGCTTCAAACTACAGGAAAAGAGACTACTCTTGAACATCAGGAAGAACTTCCTGATGGTAGGACCTGCTTAACAATAGAATACACTGTGTCAGAATGTGATGGAGTCTCCTCCTTGGAAGATTTTTAAAAAGAGGCTGGATGGCCATCAAAAGTGCTTTGATTGTGTATTCTTGCATGATAGAGGGTTAAACTCAATGGTCCATGTGGTTTCTTCCAACTCTATGATTTTATGACCACCCTAGGTAGTGGTGCTGATGTTCTGTTATTGTATAATTCTTGTAGAAGGGACGGATCTCATTCACTTACACATTACAAATAACGATTAGATTTAATTTGCTTGAAGGTATGCTGTGGTGAGTATAAAGGCAATAATCCCTCAATCAGCATGATATAACAATGCTCCCAGATGAGCAAGAATTTTTAGTCCTCAAAAGTAATTGTCTATGATAACATGGGCACAAAATTCATCTCGTGCGGTTCCACTAGATTAACGGGAGAAAATCTGGAATAAAAGGTTAAAATACACAGCGTGCCAAGACACCAGAGAAAATGTTTACAAGATGTACTTAAGGTGGTACTTAACACCTGAACGGCTATCCAAAATGAATGCAAAATACCTTAACAAATGCTGGAAATGTGACCTCAAGGTTGGTACTTTCTTTCATCGGTATTGGTCTTGTAAAAAGGTGAAAAAATTCCGGAATACGATCCATATTCAAATGGGGAAAAAATCTTAGGGTTTCATTTTGAAATGTCTCCTGAACACTACTTGCTTACAATAATGAATGATGATTTAGAAAAAAAGGTTGGTAAGTTAATATTTTATATGACAGCAGCTGCCAGAATGTTGTTAGCCCAAAAATGGAAACAAAAAACACTCCCCTCTATAGCTGAATGGGAGATGAAGCTCTTTGACATATTACATACTACATACTACATATGGACAGATTTACTTATGTGTGAAAAATTTACCAAAGACTGGGAATGCGTGATAAAATATTTCAGAAACTTGTGGGGAGATATAAAGACAGTTAACATTGACTTTTAATTAAATGGTAACTGCACAGGAGCAAAATATTTAAAATAGGGAGCCCTGGTGGCGCAGTGGTTAAATGCCAGTACTGCAAGTCACAAGGTTGTGAGTTCGATCCTGCCAGGCTCCAAGGTTGACTCAGCCTTCCATCCTTCCGCAGGTCAGTAAAATGAGTACCCAGCTTGTTGGGAGCATGTATAGAAATGTATCAAAATACATGCTATTTGCAAGTTGTTCTCTGCCTCGATCCATATGGGGAGGCGGGATACAAATAAATAATAAAAAAAATGTAATAGACAGACACATTGAACCTTTTCCTTTGGATATATTAATATTTCTTATTTGGGGGGAAGTCATGGATGATTGAAGAATGTGATTACAGTAACAGAATGTATATCAGGTATGTATGTAGATAATTGAGTGATATATTTTTGATAAGCTTGGATGAATGTTAATGTTGTCTTGTTTTATTGTTTTTAAATAAAATCCCCCCCCCAAAAAAGTAATTGCCTAGACCTGCTCTCACATTCTATGCAGTTTTTCCACTTCCAGAAACTAGTACATGCAGCCATTTGGCACCAAGAGGGTCAAGTGGTTCAAAGAACTGTAGCCTCTGATTATAGTAGATGAAATGTATTGATGAGAAATACACTTGAGCTTATGGTAAGGAGAATGGTGCAAAGATTTTACAAGAGAATGACCACAGGAAGAAATAACAGAAACAAACTATATAACTCATGTATATGCAGGAATGCTAAAGCTGTATTTCTTCAAAACCATACAACATTCATGCTGCAAAGATGTCACCAGAGGATATTAATTACTCAAGACCCTGAGCCTTAAACTTATTCTGGTACATCAGATCAAACATGAAGAGCTAGAGCAAGTACCTACATAAGAATCCTCTGACATTCTTGTGAGGGGAGAGTCTTTGATCATTTTACGACCAACTTTCCTTAAGTCTACACAACAGGGTTATCTATTAGGAGAAGGTGAAATGGTCAGACCAAATCTAAGACGTGGTTGGTCAGTTATGGATAGCTCTTTCACATACCTGAGTTAGCAGTAAGTGGTACTCATGAACAGAAGGAAGCTTTTCTGAGGATTTTATTAAAACTCACCTATTTCCAAGAGGCCTTCACCGCTCAAAAACTCATTAAACTGCAGCATTCGAAGATTTGGAAAATGGGAGCACTGCTGAACAATTAGTTTAGCTGCACAACTTATTCCTTCTCCAATGGGTAGAACAAGTTCCTCTAAATTCTCAAGAGAAGCCAGAGCTTCTCCTGCAAGAAGAAAAATTTGGAATTAGCTATTTGCAACACACTCCATATCTACTCAAGCATAAGTCTGTGTTATATTACCCCCAGGAAACTTGAAGCCTTAGTTGCTTAAACTTGTATGCTTTACCTATCTCTGTTTCTGAAACCTTAGAGCAATGCATTTTTAACAACAGAAAAAGTGTCAGAAATGTCTTACCCCAAACAAAAAAATTATAACATTTTAGAACAGGTGAGGAACTTGTTGCCTCCCACACATTGTTAGATTGTAGTTCCCAGCAGTCCTAGCCAACATAGCCAATGATGAGGACAAATGGAAACTGCAATCCAGCACCATCTGGAGGACCACAAATTGCCCACACTTTGGAAGATGATTCTGAAGAATGAACAGGTAAATCATACCCAGTGTTGTACCAGCTTCCTTGCTGCTGAAATTCAATCTGCTGAGATGAAGTACCTTTAGTGCAGCAAAATTTGGCAAAGCAGCAGCTGCAACAGAGATAAATAGAAATAGTGTTAAATGAAAAGCATCATACTGATGGTGATACAATCAATGGATTCTGTTGACTGTAATGTCAGGGTAGAGAGAGGGAAGCTATTGCAGCATCATAGCTAGTCTGTCTCCAAGAAAGATACTTCCTCATTCGAGGTACAGTGTTACACGAGACTCTTCATATGATAAGCTGTAACATTATGATATTTTATATATTCAAGACATTTATTTTTCACCTTTTGACTCACCAGAGCCCCTGAAGCAATATACCACCAATAAAAAACATTTTTAAAAATTAAGTATGTAATTAATTCTCAATTAAAAACACTCCAAATTTCCTCTTTAAAAATACCTCTAAAACCAAACAATTAAAAAAAATTGCAGACACTCTTAGCTGGAAGAACCAAAAGTGTGGGGAAATAGCATAGTCTTTGCTGTCAGCTGGAAACTCAGAAGAAATGGAGTCAGCCTGGTATCTCTCAAAAGAAAGTCAAGAGTCAGGATGTTGCGACAGAGAAAATCCTGCCACATGTTCACATTAACAATGTTACATATTAATAGGGGGGTGTAGCTCCTGTCAAAAGTGATTGATGACCTGTCAAATTTGATTGATTTATGACTGGTCAAATTTGATTGATTTATGACCTGTCAAAAATGACTGGCACTTATCAATCTCCCTCCCCCCGGAAGTACTAGGGCGGGACACCCGGAATGGGTCGTGTCCCCTCCCCACCCATGTGGTCCAAGCCATCCAATGGGCCAATTTCTAATTCAGGTTCTGATTGGGGCCCAGCGGAGTCATGTGACCCCCTCAGATCAACGCGGTCCAATCAGGGGTGACTTCCAATTTGCACTGCCATTGGCCCAGCAGGGTCATGTGACCCCTCTAACAGCTCACCCCACCACCCTCAACCAATAGGGATGGATCTGGACCCCTCAGAATCACATGTGTCAAACCAGCCAATAGGAAGACACCCTTTGAGAGATATATTGTGGGGAGAGAAGCGGCCATTTTTGCATGCCTGGACAAGTCCTGTGGAGACAACATGGACATGCCAAGCACCCCTCAGAAATGCCGTATGGATGCAGATTCTGATAAAGAGAATTGTCCACCAGAGGTTCTACAAGAGGAAGAGCCCCAAATGTGGCAGACCATGTTAGAGTCTCTCAGCAGAGAATGCTGTAGTGCAGGTAAGATGGGAAACATCTCTGGAGAGTTCAGGGCTACCTTAGTGGAGACCAGAAACTAATAATCAATGTTCTTAATTTGTAGGAACCTTGAACAAGCTGTGGTGATGTACAAATTGCTGAAAGAAATGTCCAGGAGCCACGCACAATAGCATTGCTGAAGCTGGCGTCCACAGGAGAACATATATGGGGGTCAGTAGGTGAGACATATTTTATAGGACATATTTTAAAACTATTTTCTTTGAATTTTAGGACTCTGTAGAGCTGGTGACCACACAACCTGCACAGGTCAGAATGCCAAGGATCTTGGGCCTGGAAGCAGCACCCATTTCATCAAAGAAAAGATGGAGAGCAATGAAATCTTTGACAAGAGTCATCCTTTATGTGATTATAAATAAAGTTCTTGATGAATATCTAGAGAGAAAATGCTGGGCTTGTCAAGAAAAATCTGAGGCTCAGCAGTCACACACTTGTCTAATGTGAAATAAAAAATTATATCTAAACATTTGAGTAAAATATGCTTTGCAAATGTACTTCAAGAAGTCATCATAATAGCACATGGTTTAAATATTCTGGAGTTAAAGCAAGAAAATGTGAATCAGGTTTTAAACACTCTAACCACAATGATGAGAGCTGAAAAATCCTACCAATGTCTCAAAAATCTGCTGAAGCCTATTGACAAAGAATATTTAGATTATGTCCAAACTGTTATTAAAAAGAGATCTTATAAATGGTTCCTAACAACTGTAAATAACTGTTGAATAAAAACAAACCTGCTTTAACCTCTGTAAATATAAAAGTGTTAAATAAAATAAAATCTACTGTTGCTTTATTTGTCTTTTTTCCAAATCCTTAGTAGGAATAAAATGTTATTATGTTTGCAATATGTGCGCTAGTTTGTTGGCTGATAAAAAGAACACATCCATTCCTTCTGACTGAGCAGAGGATCCGTTAGGATCCTTTTGTGGTTTTGAAAAACAGGAAAAACAGAACAAGAACTCCCTGGCTAGAACTGTGGATTTCACCAACATATTGACAGTTCATCAATCCTAATGGCTGTAAGGAGCTTTTTTTAATGTGTGAAAACTTCTGCTTATCTTCTTTCCCATGGTCCTTGTAGGGATTACACACACACTTAGGAAACCATCCTTACAAGGACTGTGGGAAAGAAGATAAGCAGAAGTTTTCACACAGTAAAAGAAAGCTCCTTACAGCCATTAGGATTGATGAACTGTCAATATGTTGGTGAAATCCACAATTTTAGCCAGGAAGTTCTGGACTGAAGGTCCTGCAAATTTTAAACATTACCTATTTTTCCTGTTTTTCAAACCTATATGTCATGTTTACTTTCTTTTGGCTTATCTTTTCTCTTGCATAAGCCATAAATCACTAAGCATCACACACACACTTAGGAAACCATCCTTCGGTTTGGAAGCAAACTGGAAGTGGGTGTGTTTCTTATGAGTCTAGTGCTTTGTGGTCTCTAAAATACACACCTAATAACACTCTGGCTGTCTAATGTCTAATTCTACATTAGAAGTATAAACTCTGAAAGCCCATCTTGATTGTAATGATAGTTCCACTTCTAAATCTCAAGTTGCTTACGTAACAGAACAACTTTAAGGGGACTGGGAGGAAAATCCTACATACTCCTACAGAACAATCCTAAGGGGAAGGAGGAGGTACATGGCAGAAAGTCTAACACTCTCCAGACCCTGCTAATATGCTGTAGTGTAGTTCTCTCTGGAAAGTACAGAGGAGGATGTGAGGGAAAATTGTTACTCCAGCCTCAGTCTGGTATAGTTTGGGGCCTGGATACATGTAATTGCCAAAACATCAAGGAGCACAAATGTGATTTGTTGCCATTTCATGAAACAAACAGATCATGTTGATCTCAACCATGAGGAGAACCACCACTGAGGTACTGCTACACTTGCAGAGCTTTGAGAGATCATAACAGAAGCCTCTGAGGTGAACATCCACCTTGACAACAGAGGGCCAATTCTACTTCATCTTAACTATCCTCAGTATCCATCTAAGTGTGTTAGATGTGGATTGCTCTGCTTAACACCTACACAGAATTTGCAGTTTCTACATTCTGGCTGCAGATCTTCCAAGATCATCATGAATGCTCTGAGTCAACATGAAATTAATATGTGTGTGTGTTGTGTGCCTTCAAGTCATTTCCAACTTACAGTGACCCTAAGGTGAATTTATCATGGGGAATTCCTGGCAAAATTTGTTCAGAGGAGATTTGCATTTGCCTTCCTCTGAGGCTGAGAAAATGTGACTTGACCAAAGTCACCCTGTGGGTTTCCATAGCCAAGAGGTAATTCAAACCCAGAATTGTAATCCAATGCTCAAATCATTGCATCAAGCTGGCTCCTAATACATATGACATTGTCTTCTTAATTGGTATAAAGAACATCAGAAGTGTGGAAGCTTAAGTATTTTTGTTTGCTTCTTTCATTGATTTTTGGAGACTGGCAAGAGCAGGAATGTACCTGAGGATCAGCTAGAGGTATCTAGGTGATGAGAAAGAATGTTTGTCTTGCTTTATGAAAATGATTGATCCTACAAGCTATACAGTACAACCTTTTTACCAAACTGAAATATAAGGTATTGCCAATATTGCAAAAGTTACTCCGACTCCTCTTACTAAGGAAGAATGGGTCTTCATCTCTGAAAGGCAATCCAGTGAACTGTAGTTCTGTCAGCATCTTGCAAGAAGACATGGCATCCATAAGACCCCGCAGATCAGAAAAATCAGAATGTTTCAGATGAAAAACGGAGAGTTTTTTAAAATTCTGTATGAATCCAGCTGTAAAAGAAAAAGTTATTTTGCAGTGTGAAGAAAAATACACCCATGTAGGACTTTACTGAAATCATATGTACCGGTACATTTACATCAAATAAAGTGAAGAATATTATATATATGTTAAGAATATGCTACACACCCTTAACTTTGCTCTGAGACGGATTTATGTGCATGAACCATATTGCAGATTATATATTCTGAACCTGACACTAGAATATTCTTGATATTTGGATTTTGGTCAGCTGGAACAAGAAGGAATGTGACATAAGGGGAAAGCAGTAAGTTCCAGGGAGCTGCTTCAGGCAGTAGGTTTGGCTGTCTTGAAAGAACTGTTCTGTTATATGCTTTCGGAGTTTCTGTATTTGTATGGTCAGAGTCAAGGAGATCCATTTGTGATTTTGTGCCTGGAATGCTTAAATAAATTGACCTGCCAAAAGTACAAACTGAGCAGGTGAATTTCCTCCAGTGTCAAAACACCATTAGCCAGACATAGAAGCTACAGGAAATGGGATATGATAAAAAGCGCTAGACTCTGAACAGAATTCTTCTGCAGTCATTCACACTGAGTAAACCAGAGCAATCCACCATTGAGACAAGCCTTTGCGACTACAGAAAAGGGTTGGCAACTGCTCTTTCAAAAATACCTTTTACTTCCCATTCTGTTACTCTTTCTATCAGGCCACAAGAATAGCCAGGTTTCATGAATTATTACCAAACTGACTGTCAAACAATCACATGAAATTAATGTCAAAGTCTTCTTACTAAAAGACAGATCTCTACAAAGGTATCAAGAACAATGAAAACCCATAACTGAATTCACTAAGAAATATTGGGGTGAAACAGTAGTTATAAATTTTTGTTAGATGGTGATGAACTATGGTTTTGTTCATACATAGGTGAACTATTGTCTCATGGAAAGAGACAAGAGTAAATGAAGCAGCGGAATATAATTATGATGAGAAGTCAAGAGAAGAAAAGAGAATTAGATATATTTATTAAATCCAATGTTATGAATATATAAAAGAAAGGCTGATAAAGGGAGAGAGGGTATGTTTAGGAATTATAGATTGATTTGTTATTGGTAGCCACTGTAAGGTTAATTCATGAAAAGATGTATGGAAGTTTTATTGTCTAAAGTATATTTAATAGATATGAATAATTTAAAAAATTAATATCAAAGGTTAAAGGTTAAAAAAAAGGATTGCAGATGGCTTTGAATAAATAAAGGCCTCCTTACTTCTTTTCTCCAAAGTTCAAACCAGCATGGCTGAAGTCAGACTCCACCACTGAAGGCAGAGTATACGAAAAGAAAAGAAACAAAAACATTCTTGCTCTTTGATTAGTGGTCTGCTCCCTCTGTCTACATTATCCCCGTCCATGTGCATTTCTCTCATGCTGTCCACAAATATTCAAGTTTTCACTATGAAATGTGGAAACTAAAACTGAATCAAGTAGTGCACTGACGGCTTTAACTCCAGCCAAAATGCACATTATTATGAACATGTATTTTTTTGTTAAAGTGCTTTAACCAGCTACCTTCACTTTGGGTGGAAAAAAAGACAATCCAGACAACAACCATCTCTCAAGCCAATGTCCCATTTAAGCAGGTGTGCTGGGATTCACATGCTCCCAAGTCTCTGTTTCACTGATAGGCCCAAGAATTTGGACCTTCATCTATAAAAACTTGCCACAATGGGGGAAAAGAAAGAAAACCTGCCTCATCTTCCAGCCTAACTGGTGTAAACTGGCAGAGCTCTGGATGAGGAAGGTCAGCTTCCACCACTTTATTCTCTCCAATCTCGGTTCAAAATCACACAGTAGTTTTAGTTTAAATGTGTTTTAATGATGGCTAATTTGAACGGGACTCTGACCAAAGTGTGTAACTCTGAGATAGCTGACCACAACTGCATCTTATTGAAAACAATAGGCATGCAGTGCAGTCCTAGGCCATTTCCACACTAGCCTGTTATAGCACAATGATCTACTTTCAACATCCTCTGGAATCCTGGGGTTTGCAGTTTCGGGAGGGGCCGCCTGGCCCATCCCGAAACTGCAAACCCCAGGATTCCAGAGGATGTTGAAAGTAGAATCATCGTGCTATAACAGGCTAGTGCGAAAAGGGCCCTAGGCATGTTCAATCAGAAGTAAGGCCCACTGCCTTCAGTGGATCTTGTAGTTAAATAGGCATTAGGATTACAGCCTTATACTTAGGCCCTTTCTGCACATGGGAAAGGAACTGCGCAAAAACGGAACTCACCGGATTTCTTCAGCATCTGGGCGAGTCCGTCAGGACAAGGAGCAGTGTGAGTTCGTCGCTCCGCACTGCTCTGGCATCCAAAATGGCGGCTTCCAGTTGTTGGAGGTTCTCCACCAAACAGAGAAGCTCACCAGCCTAAAGCCTGCCCCCGGCAGATCTGCAGGCATGCACTGGTGGGCACCTGCAAATCTGCACCAGAGCGTGGCGACGGAGTGACATGGAGTCACGCGCTCCGTGCTTTTAAAAACCTCTTAAAAGAGGTTTTTAAAAAGCACGCTGCGCAACCAGTTCTGGTCGCTCCGAACCGGACTGAGATGTGGAACTACAAAAAGGAGTCTGCCCCAGTCCACTCCACGGTGCAGAAGACTTCCTTCGGAGGTCGCTCTGCACCGTTTTAATAGCTCGGTGCGGAAAGGGCCTAAGTTTGGTTGTGAGCCTACACACCCTTACTTGGAACATGTCCAATAAACTAATTGAAACTTACTGCTGAGTAGACCTGCCTAGAACTACACTGTGCTTAAATTTCTCTAAATTATTCCTCTAAATTATTCCCTGTATTCCAAAAGGTAGAGGTGCATGTTTTTATTTACCGAGTCTGGGAGAACTGCTTTGAAACTGAACATTGCAGATCAGGAATTTCTCCATGTCATGAAGATTTTTGAAGCCTTCTGGGATTATGTCAAACAGATTTTGACAGTTAGGTAGATCCAATGACAATTCCTTCAAGAATGTATATTGGTCCAAATGTGAGAAGAAAGATTCTGAAACACACGATAACAAATAATTCAATAACACTTATCTCTATAATCCACTCTGTATATTCTACAGGGTAGATTAAAGTTCCCTGTCTTTTCCAGCTAATCATTCTTCATTTTAAATTGCCTGTAATATGTCTGTACTACTTAACACAGTTTTAGATGTATAATAGTACATATATACACTGCATACTTAGGGTTCAACTAGACCACCTGAAAATATCAACAATTTCCAGTTCTTTTTGTTTAGATTGTACCTGCAAATTTATGGGTTTGCATCCCATCTCGGCCCATCTAGAAAAAGCCTTAAATTTCACACTTAAATTTCAGAGTTTTGCAGACTTCAAATGTGAAACATCCATTGTGTTGAATGTGGCTGATTCAGTTTAGAAAACCTACTAAAAATTGCAGCTTGAACAATCATTTCGTCTTCCAAGAGAAACTTGAGTGGAAAGAAATTCTTAAGAAAATTCTCTGTACATTTTATTCTTATGTGCCTCCAAGTCAACTCTGAATTATGGTGCCCCATATAACAGGGTTTTCTTGGTGAGATTCATTCAGAGGAGAATGTCATTGCCACCTTTTGATGCTTAGGAAGTCCATTTCTGCACTAGACTGTTCTAGTGCTATTATTCCACTTTCAACATGCTATGGAATCCTGGGGTTTGCAGTTTAGGGAGGGGTCTCAAAGGGGCCTGCAAACTGCAGGATTCCATAGGATGTTAAAAGTGGAATAATAGCATTATAACAGTCTAGAGCAGAAATGGCCACCTGTGACTTGCCCAAGGTCACTCAGTGGGTTTCTATGGCCAAACAGGAATTCAGACCTAGTTTGTCAGATTCCTAGTCCAGAACTCAAACCAGTACCCCACAGTTCCCAAGATGCTTTGGTTAAAACCAAGGGCACTTCCATACTAGGTGTATATTACAAAATCACCCAGACTCATTCAGCAGATATTGTCTTCATCCATTTCTAACACATCTGTAGTTCCCTACTATTTCTATGTTGTCTCCTCAAATAATCTTTTAAGAAGAAAAGACAAATTAGCTACACAAGGCCTTTTGATTGATAGCACTAGGAATTATCCATTTATAAGCATCCAATGAAAGTTTAAATAATATAACACACACACACACACAAATGTATGTAATAAGGCAAAAGTCTCTTAATTACTATATAGTCAATTACTTAGGATGCCAGCCTAATCTCTGTGAATGAATCTAAGAAGTAAATGACATTGAACCAAGTGGTACTGAGGTTTGGGTAAATATAGCATTTTGGATAAAATTTTGGATTTTGGAAAATTTTGGATAAAAAGTTGGCTGAAGCATGTTAAACTGTTCTTTTTTCTGGTATAGGAAACTATCCCTGTTCTCTTCAGGTTGTTTCTGTCTCTCATACCGAATTTTCTGTTAAAGAAATAATGCTTAAGAATGCATCTATTTTGTTAACTGAGGTGTACCTGCATAACTAAATACAGCTCTATTGATGCTTCCAAATTAAGGAAAAGTTCCATTAATTCAACACAGTGTCTGCTCTTTCATCAGCTCTTCTTGCCTACAGACGCTTGCTTGGGATGGCTCACATCTGCACATGATCCCAAGTCTTGCCTATGAAAAGAGTAGATCCACTGGTCAAATTAATAGAACTTGCCTATCCTGCTAGCATTGAAGCAGTGGCCTTCTATCAGTTCTTCTTGCCTACAGAGGTTCACTTGGGACTGCGCATGAGAGGCTTGCAAAGCAAGCTGGGGGGACGAAGGCTCCAAGCCAGCTGGGAGGCTTTATAAGCAATGCATGCATGCAGTTGGCCCCAGGTGAACCTCCATAAGTCCTTAATGTTCCCTTCCATATATGGGTTCCACTTTTCGCCCATTTCTGCTTTCTGACAGTGCACCTGTCCCTAACGTGTCAGATAAGCAGGGGATGCCTGTAATGGAATTACTACCATATTTTTATATCTTGAAAATGTTACTTTCCCAAACTCTGTATAGTTTTAGACCTAAATTGATACACACTTAAATAGTAAACTTAGCAAACTGCTCTAAAGAAAAAGAAGGAAGTAAATAGCATTCAAGATCATGATACTGTACCTGGTATTGATGCTCTTCCTATAATTTCAAGGGATTCAAGTGAAGACATTGAAAGAAGGAGTTTCTCTTCTACTAAATTCAAGTCAGTATTATGTATGCTACATGCTTTAAAGTGCTCCAGGTTGTGTTCAATTGCGAGTTTAATATTTTCCAGCAGACATTTGCAATGGTTCAACCTCAAATCAATATGATCAAAAACTGAGAAAAGCATATCTAAATTCCTCAGGTCATGAGCCTGAAATGAATTGATGTAACTGACAGAAAATGTTAAAGGTGGGAACTTTCCCTCACCTTTCATAAAGAGTAATGGAGATATTTCTGAATACGGAAGATATCTGGAGATAAGTTCCCTAACACTATTGATCTCATCTTCATTTTTTTTAATTTGCTTTGAAACATCACTGAAGAGTGTAAAAGCAGAAGCATATTCTGGGTCAACAACAGGAGCCCCCAGACTGGCATAACATTTTTCTGCTTTAGATAATTCAGTGTTCTCTTCTTTGCCAGTAAGAGATTTCTCAAACCTGCTTGGTAAGAACAAACAATCTGGATAGTCTCGAAAGAAGTGACTGATAAGGCTATCTTTAGCAAAATAAGTTAAAGAAAACACTTTTCCAGTAAGGAACTGTGAGATCATAGGGGCACAAGTAGGCACCATATTGCTTTGATAAATTAGCTCAGTTGTAAGTTTTAGTATAACATCACTGAATTTTGAAAGATACACCTCTGGGAACAAAGTTAAGGTGACACTGAGAAGCTGCTGTTGTGCGAGCTGCAGCTTTGGAGTCTGTTGTAGATAAACATCATTTTCTATCACACTTTCAAATGATTTCTCGCAACTGGGCAAATTAAGCAAGTGAGAAATTATTTTGGGTACTGCTTTGGAAGGTTCACCACAGGCGTATCTCAAAATATACTGGTAGCGACCACTGATTTTCACAAATGTATCTATTTGCTGCAAATACTGCAGTCCTTTGTCCACATCTTCCTGCACATCTGAGCTCAGGAGCTCATTCATCCTTAGACCTGCAAGAAATTCTTGGAATGAAAGATGGAAGAATTTGTAGATTGGCCAAAGCCGTTGGGCAGTGAATTTGCTCAGCAGACCAAAGGAGAGAGCGTCATCTCCGTTCACCCCAACTTCAGACAGGTCCTCTTCACTGAATTCAAAGCAGGATTTGAAGAGACCTCGTAAGGCAAGTTCACCACAGGCAGAGACCGTGGCTTTCATACAATCACTTTTCTGAGGATATTTCAGTGAAGTGTATAACATATAGGCTTTTAAGATGACCAAACCTATGAACATATGGCCTTTAGGATATTGAGTCCAATATGTCCCAAGGGCCACAACAAAAAGAGGAGTTTTGAACATAGAATGCATTATTTCTTCTATTCGCAGCTGAATGTAAAAGTCTTCTAAAAGCTCAGTTCTGTGCGAAAATAATTTCCTTAGCAGATAGAAGGTGCTTGTCACTGGAAAATCTGTAATACTAAGAATGGTGTTTGCATACTGGCGAATTTTCCCAACTCTATTAGTACGAACTGCAACAACTAAACAGTGTTTGTTTAAGTAATTCTTTTGAATCAGCTCTTCAATATCATACGGAACAGCACTCATTTCATCATAATCATCTAAGAGGAACAGAACTTCATTTGTTATGTGCTGACACAGGTACTCCAGGGACTCTTGTGTTAAAAATCCTCTAAGACCCACCACCTGATTGCAAATAAGGTCCACTAGACTCCGATCACGATCTTGAGAATTCAAGGACAGATAAAATACAAGCTTGTATCTGCTGAGTATGGGACAGCATCCAGAGGCCCAGAGAATGGCTATCTTTCGAAGCAATGCAGTCTTTCCACTGCCTGCCTCCCCTTCTACAACTGTAATTGACTGAAAGTTTTCCAGAACCTCAGGCAGTGTGAGCTGCTGCAGTGGCAGGTTACTGATATTCTTAGAAACAATGGCTAGGTCTCCAAAGAGTATCTTCAGATCAATAGCAAAATGGGCAGAATCCCCAAAGGGAAACATTTTCCTGAAATGAATATCACTGTATGCCCTTCTCAATTGTTCTTGTAGCCATTCATGTTCTTCAAAGGCCACGTCTGTCAAAGAGAAAGGAGAAACAAGGGTGAAATTTGTTGAAAGCAACTGCTGCACTGTCATAACTTCATGTCTTGAAATGACATACTGGCTATGTGTGCATGGAAAAATAATCCAGGATTCTGCATAAAGTCTGGTTCTTCTCTTTGACTCTTCCCACTAGGGTGAACAGCTAAATGTGTGAGAAGCAGTGCGCTTATTTGTGTTGTCTGAACCTGGTACCCTGGTTTGTTGAACTTTGTACCAGCCAGGATCATAAATCAAGGTTTATTCTTGGAAGATGAATCTTGGTTACTGTTCTGTGCAAACACCATCACTGATACAGAGGCTAGTACATTCATCTTAACTGTCCATACTAAAGCAGCGAGTCTCGTAGCATTCCTTTGTGATTCTGTTAGAATAGCACATTTACATTAATTGTCTACTTATCTACTCCTCCTCCAGGACCATGGCTCAAATTAAGCTGTGCAGGAGTAGGTTTGCTTCTCCATCATCTACTCTACAAGGTTGAGGGAGGAGTTCAGCCCCCTAGATGTTGCCCACCCCAGTATAAGCCAGTCCACTTTATCAGATGCTTGTTGAAGTCAGTGGGACTTACTACTAAGTAAGGATACATAGTATTGCACAATTAGATAGGTGGCTGGTGGCTCTCATGTCAATGGAGCAGCAAATGCATTCCAGGATTTAGACTGAAATGTAAAGGAACTGTCCATAATTCTGAAATTGTTTGAGGGGTATGCTGCAGTACTTTGGACAGCACCTTTAGTTCAGACCAAAACCTAAGGCAGATTTATCACCCACAAACATGGAAGCCACGGGTTTGGCACAGCATGAGCATTATTATTATACTACCTCAAACTTACCTAAAAACTCAAGTTGTACATACACTAGTCAGCATCATGTTAGTGACATACACAGGTGTGAGAATTCCACCTCATGCCTGCACATGTAATTTTTTTGGTCATTGCTGAGGATGGAATTCCCTTTCTCCCTCTGCAACAACCAGACCCCCCAGGAATTACTGTTGAGCTACTGCAGCCCCATCATGACCATTCCATGGCTAGTGGAGAGTGACGAGTTGGAGAAACATCTGACTATATTCCTGTAGCCAGGTGCAAAATGATTACATCATCTATTGAGAGCACCAAAGGACCCTGGCAGACATCAGCAGATAATCATTTTGCATCTAACTGGGGATATAACCAAACACTTCTCAATTCCTGGGGATCTAACTCTGGGGATATAACCAAACACTTCTCAAGTCCCTCCTGCTTCACTCCTCCAGTTGCAGAATGGCTATGGGGAAGGCACTGAAGCAGTTCAATGGTAAGTCCAGAGCATGTTGAATGGCCAGCTATAGAACTGTGGAACTACTATGTGGATATACGATGATATGCTGTGCCATGTAGGATTCCAGCCTAGGTTTCTAAAGCATCCTTGACACAAGTTCAAGTGGCAGAGTACTTACTAGTCATTGCAGAACTGAGAGCTTCTGTATCTCCCAAATTGTCTTTGCAGTTCATTTGCTAGGAATAGGGGAAGAATTCATGTATTCATTCAGATAAAATCCAAAATTATAATTAAAACATAAAATCAAATAGTCCCTTGAAGTTGTTTCATCTCACCAAGAACACTTTTGTCTTATCTGGATTAAGTATTAGTTTGCCTTCATCTGGTCCACTGCCAAGATGAGACAGTGATTCAGAACTGGAACAGTTTCCTTGCATGTGGAAAAGAGCAGTAGAGCTGGATGTCATCAGGATGCCAGTGGTACCAAATACTAGGATTTCAGACAATCTCTCCCAGAGAAGCATATATCCCATAGTATGAACAATATGAGACTAGTGACCCCCAGCATCACCCTCTTTCAAGGGTGATGGTTGGAAAGAAGGATAGAAAGGACTGTAAAATGATACTTTTGAGAAAAAAGGATGGAAAGGACTGTAAAACAGTACCTTTGAGTCCATCCCAGTCAGGCAGGTCAAAAGGATACTATGCTCAGTGACTCCAAAAGCCACAAAGAGGTCCAAGAGAATAATCAAGGACACATTGACACAATCTAGGAATATGTATGTCAATAAGAATGCATTAAATGGGAAATACAATGGCCTACACCCAGCTGTTAGTCCCAAACATTGTGGATTCACTGAATTAATGAAAGTTGGATAAGAACAGGTTGCTTACCTGTAACTGTGGTTCTTCGAGTGGTCATCTGTGCCATCATAAACTAGGAGCTTTAGCGCCTGCGCGGTAGCGTTCGGAAACTTCTAGAGCTTGTTCGCTTGGCGGGAACCCCTCCCCCACGCCGGTACTGCGCATGCTCCTCCCGCCGAGCAACGGTCTCTCCTCAGTTCTGTCGTCCGCTGTAGAACCTACAGGGACCTGAGAAAGAGGGGAGGAAAGGGCGGGTGTGTATGATGGCACAGATGACCACTCGAAGAACCACAGTTACAGGTAAGCAACCTGTTCTTCTTCTTCGTGGTCTCTGTGCCTTCATATACTAGGAGACTGTGTAGCTTACCGGTCGGATGGCGGGTCAGGTCCTACAGCACGGAAGCCAGCACCTCACGTCCGAACCGGGCATCTCTGCGCGACCGGCAGTCGAGCCTGTAGTGGCGCACGAAGGTCGATGGTTGGGACCAGGTCGCCACACGGCAGAGTTCATGCAGGTCAACTCCTCGCAGGAGGGTCGCAGAAGTAGCCACAGCTCTGGTGGAGTGGGTTCGAAGCAGGACTGGCGGAGGCTTCCTCGCGAGCTCATACGCCAGTTCAATAGTCCCCACCACCCACTTGGAGAAGCGCTGGGTGGACACTTTGAGGCCCTTCCGACGTCGCCCATAGCAAACAAAGAGATGCGGCGTCTGTCGGAAGGAAGCAGTCCTGTCCTTGTAGAAAGCCAATGCCCGACGCACGTCCAGGGAGTGGAGGGACCGCTCCAACGGTGTCGTCGGGTTTGGGAAGAAGGCAGGCAGGATGATGTCCTGGTTGAGATGGAAACTGGACACCACCTTTGGCAGGAACGAGATGTCAGGTCTCAGGACCACCTTTTCCCTGTGGAAGACCATGAAGGGCTCATCGGACCGAAGAGCTGTGATCTCACCCGCTCGCCTCACTGAGGTCACCGCCACCAGGAAGGCAGTTTTCATGGTCAGAAGCCTGTCATCCGAGGTCGCCATCGGCTCGAAGGGCGGCTTCGTCAGCTGCGAGAGCAACAGCGAGAGGGACCACGGCGGTAGCGGCGGCGATACCGGCGGGTAGAGATGATGAAGTCCTTTCAGGAACCGCTTAACGGTATCATTCCTGAAGAAGGCCGATGCCGCAGATCGTGGCGGTTGGTATGCCACGATCACGGAGAGATAAACCTTCAGGGATGGAAACGCCAGACCCTGTTGCCGGAGATGCAGGAGGAAATGCAGGACGGTAGAGAGTCCCGCGGGCGATACCGGCTCACTCCTCTCGTTAGCGAAGGTCAGGAAGCGTCGCCATTTGTATTGATAGTTGCGACGGGTGGATTCCTTCCTGGCCGCGACGAGGACGGTACCGAGCACGGAATCGTCTAGTGCGATATCCTCCAGGCATGGAGGGCCAGGCGTGGCAGGTCTGGATGAAGGACTCGGCCGCCGGAGTGGGAGAGCAGGCCCGGCGTCGGTGGCAGCCGGAGCAGGTCGCCTCGGGCAGCTCGTAGCAGGGGTGTGAACCAGTGCTGCCTCGGCCAGTACGGGGCTACAAGGATCACGTCGGCTCGGTCGGCGAGGATCTTCGATATCGTCCGACCGAGCAGCGGGAACGGCGGGAACGCGTAGAGGAGTTCCCCAGTCCACGGAAACTGGAAAGCGTCCCCGATGGAAGCACGATCGTGGCCCGCTCTGGAACAGAATCGGCGACACTTCGCGTTTTCCCTGGTCGCGAAGAGGTCGATGGATGGTTCGCCCCAGCGGTCTCGAATCAGTCTGAACGCCTCTCCGGAGAGAGACCATTCGTGATGGGATGAGGTGTCCCTGCTGAGGGCGTCTGCCGTGGTGTTCTCCTGCCCGGCCAGGTGAACCGCCACGGGATGCGTGTGCAGGCGAATGCACCATTCCCACAGGTCGAGCGCGATGTTGAGCAGGGTCGTGGAATGAGTCCCTCCTTGTCTGTTGATGTAACAGACGGCAGTGGTATTGTCCGTCAGAACCAGGACCGTCCGCCCCGCTATGACGTGGCGGAACGCCCGTAGCGCTTTCGAGACTGCAAGCAGCTCCAGCGCGTTGATATGGAGAGCGGTCTCGTCGTCGGTCCATCTGTCGCGGACTCTGAGATCGCCGCAGTGGGCACCCCATCCATACAGGGAGGCGTCGGTCGTTACCGTCACCTTCGGTGTCGGCTGCTGGAAGGGCATCCCTGACATCAGATTGCGTCGCGACTGCCACCAGCTGAGGGAGGAGCGGACGTCCTCCGGCAGCTGTAGTCGGAGTGTCTGTTCGTCTCGCAGGGGGTCGAATGTGCGGACGAACCAGTGTTGAAGAGGTCTTGCTCTCAGTCTGGCGAGATATGTCACAGCGGTCGTCGCAGCCATGTAGCCCAAGAGCTGTTGGACACTTCTCGCAGATAACGTCGGGGCCGTGCGGGCGTGAGCGGCGGCCCGGATCAGGGTTTGAGCTCGAATCTCTGGTAGGTACGCCCTGGCGGAGGTTGAGTCGAGCGTTGCCCCGATGAAGTCCAAAATATCCGAAAACTGTGAAATCAGCAAGCCAAGCACAAAAGCAGAGGAACAAACCGAAGAAGAACAGGTTGCTTACCTGTAACTGTGGTTCTTCGAGTGGTCATCTGTGCCATCATACACTAGGAGCTTTAGCGCCTGCGCGGTAGCATTCGGAAACTTCTAGAGCTTGTTCGCTTGGCGGGAACCCCTCCCCCACGCCGGTACTGCGCATGCTCCTCCCGCCGAGCAACGGTCTCTCCTCAGTTCTGTCGTCCGCCGTAGAACCTACAGGGACCTGAAAGAGAGGGGAGGAAGGGCGGGTGTGTATGATGGCACAGATGACCACTCGAAGAACCACAGTTACAGGTAAGCAACCTGTTCTTCTTCTTCGTGGTCTCTGTGCCTTCATACACTAGGAGACTGTGTAGCTTACCGGTCGGACGGCGGGTCAGGTCCTACAGCACGGAAGCCAACACCTCACGTCCAAACCGGGCATCTCTGCGCGACCGGCAGTCGAGCCTGTAGTGGCGCACGAAGGTCGACGGTTGGGACCAGGTCGCCACACGGCAGAGTTCATGCAGGTCAACTCCTCGCAGGAGGGCCGCAGAAGTAGCCACAGCTCTGGTGGAGTGGGCTCGAAGCAGGACTGGCGGAGGCTTCCTCGCGAGCTCATACGCCAGTTGAATAGTCCTCACCACCCATTTGGAGAAGCGCTGGGTGGACACTTTGAGGCCCTTCCGACGTCGCCCATAGCAAACGAAGAGATGCGGCGTCTGTCGGAAGGAAGCAGTCCTGTCCTTGTAGAAGGCCAATGCCCGACGCACATCCAGTGAGTGGAGGGACCGCTCCAACGGTGTCGTCGGGTTCGGGAAGAAGGCAGGCAGGATGATGTCCTGGTTGAGATGGAAACTGGACACCACCTTAGGCAGGAACGAGATGTCAGGTCTCAGGACCACCTTGTCCCTGTGGAAGACCGTGAAGGGCTCATCGGATCGAAGAGCTGTGATCTCACCCGCTCGCCTCGCTGAGGTCACCGCTACCAAGAAGGCAGTTTTCATGGTCAGGAGCCTGTCATCCGAGGTCGCCATCGGCTCGAAGGGCGGCTTTGTCAGCTGCGAGAGCACCAATGAGAGGGACCACGGCGGTAGCGGCGGCGATACCGGCGGGTAGAGATGATGTAGTCCTTTGAGGAACCGCTTAACGGTATCGTTCCTGAAGAAGGCCGAGGCAGCCGACCGTGGCGGTTGGTATGCCACGATCGCGGAGAGATACACCTTCAGGGATGGAAACGCCAGCCCCTGTTGCCGGAGGTGCAGGAGGAAATGCAGGACGGTAGAGAGCCCCGCGGGCGATACCGGCTCACTCCTCTCGTTAGCGAAGGTCAGGAAGCGTCGCCACTTGTATTGATAGTTGCGACGGGTGGATTCCTTCCTGGCCGCGACGAGGACGGTACCGAGGACGGGGTCGTCTAGTGCGATATCCTCCAGGCATGGAGGGCCAGGCGTGGCAGGTCCGGATGGAGGACTCGGCCGCCGGAGTGGGAGAGCAGGTCCGGTGTCGGTGGCAGCCGGAGCAGGTCGTCCCGTGCGGCTTGTAGCAGGGGTGCGAACCAATGTTGCCTCGGCCAATACGGGGCTACCAGGATCGCGTCGGCTCGGTCGGCGAGGATCTTCGATATCGTCCGGCCGAGCAGCGGGAACGGCGGGAACGCGTAGAGGAGTTCCCCGGTCCACGGAAGCTGGAAAGCGTCCCCGATGGAGGCGCGATCGTGGCCCGCTCTGGAACAGAATCGGCGACACTTCGCGTTTTCCCTGGTCGCGAAGAGGTCGATCGATGGTTCGCCCCACCGATCCCGAATCAGTCTGAACGCCTCTCCGGAGAGAGACCATTCGTGATGGGATGAGGTGTCCCTGCTGAGGGCGTCTGCCGTGGTGTTCTCCTGCCCGGCCAGGTGAACTGCCACGGGATGCGTGTGCAGGCGAATGCACCAGTCCCACAGGTCGAGCGCGATGTGGAGCAGGGTCGTGGAATGAGTCCCACCTTGTCTGTTGATGTAGCAGACGGTGGTGGTGTTGTCCGTCAGAATCAGGACCGTGCGCCCCGCCACGGCGTGGCGGAACGCCCGTAGGGCTTTCCAGACGGCGAGTAGCTCCAACGCGTTGATATGGAGAGCGGTCTCGTCGTCGGTCCATCTGTCGCGGACTCTGAGATCGCCGCAGTGGGCACCCCATCCATACAGGGAGGCGTCGGTCGTTACCGTCACCTTCGGTGTCGGCTGTTGGAAAGGCATCCCTGACATGAGATTGCATCGCGACTGCCACCATCGGAGGGATGAGCGGACGTCTCCCGGCAGCTGCAGTCGGAGTGTCTGTTCGTCTCGCAGGGGGTCGAATATGCGGACGAACCAGTGTTGAAGAGGTCTTGCTCTCAGCCTGGCGAGATATGTCACAGCGGTCGTCGCAGCCATGTAGCCCAAGAGCTGCTGGACGCTTCTCGCAGATAACGTCGGGGCCGTACGAGCGTGAGCGGCGGCCCGGATCAGGGTTTGGGCTCGAGACTCTGGCAGGTACGCCCTGGCGGAGGTCGAGTCGAGCGTCGCCCCGATGAAGTCCAAGATCCTCGCCGGCTCGAGGTGGGACTTCTTCGGATTCACCCGTAGACCAAGGCGGGTCAGGAGTGACAACGTCATGTGGACGTCGTGGTAAAGTCTCTGTTTGCAGGACGCCACCAACAGCCAATCGTCGAGGTAAGGGAAGACAGAAGCGCCCTTCGTCCGCAGGTAGGATACCACCGGGGCCATGCACTTGGTGAAGACCCTTGGGGCAGTCGAGAGTCCGAACGGCAGCACCTTGTACTGGTAACAGGTGTCGTCGACTGCGAAGCGGAGGTACCGTCTGTGCTGCGGGCGAATGGCGATATGGAAGTATGCGTCTCGGAGATCGATGGAGGCGAACCAGTCCCCTCGATGTAGGAAGGGTAGGATCGACGGTATCGTGACCATCTTGAACCTTTTGGGGCGGATGTAGTAGTTCACCCCTCTGAGGTCTAGGATCGGCCGGAGGGTACCGTCGGCTTTCGGTACCGTGAAGTACCTGGAGAAGAAGCCTGTGGTCTTGGCCTCTTGCGGGAGCTGCTCAATCGCCCCTTTCTGGAGGAGGGATTGGATCTCTTCCAGGAGGGCCGGACTCGACGGCGTGGAGTAGTAAACGCCGCGAGGAGGAATATCGAGAAACTCGATGGCGTAGCCAAGACGGACAATGGAAAGCACCCAAGAGTCCGTGGTGACATACTGCCACTCCGCTAGGTGTCGAGCCAGTGTCGGTCGGTCTCCGAGCGCTGATGGTAGGCTGAAGAGTGGGTGTTGGTAGGTCCTGCCAGGCACATCAAAACCGAGACTTTGTCTCGGAGGAGGACTTCTTGGACGAAGCCGGGCGCCGCCTAATCGTGCGTCTGGCCGATGAGCCGGAGGACGGTCTCGACTGTCCAGACTGGGCCGAACGCTGGAACGACGAGGTGGAAGATCGTCGCCAGGATGGGCGGAAGGTGGAGGCCCTACGGGCTTGCGTGGCCGGCTGCAGCCCGATCTTTTTGGCGGTCAGCCTCGCCTTGACGAGATTGTCCAAAGCTTCGTCTGTGGACGAATTGAATAGGCCTTCACCGTCGAAGGGGAGATCTTCAATCCTCCTTCTGGTGTCCTCCTGGATGTCGGCCGGTCGCAGCCAAGCATGGCGGCGGAGGCCGACGGATCCCGCCATGACACGGGAGGCAATCTCCACTGCGTGCCTGGAGGAGGCCATCTGGTGGCGAGCGATGGAGATGGCCTCGTTGTAGATCACGGAGGAGGCTTGGCGGATGTCCTCCGGTACCGCCTCCATCGCCGGTTGCAGGCGATCGAGCACTTTTTTCAGGTATGCCGCGAGGCAAGCCTGAGTGTTGGACAGCCTGATCTGCAAGGAGGCAGCTGAATAAAACCTCCTTGCGTAGGCGTCCAACTTCCTGCCCTCTTTGTCCGGTGGGGTGGTGTGTTGCCTGCCGGAGCCCTTCGTCTGTGCCGACTCGACGACCACAGAGTTCGGTGCAGGGTGATTAAAGAGATAACCGGCGTTATCCTTCTGCACCCTGTAGAGGTGTTCTAACCGCTGCGGTATCGGCTGAGCCGAGGCCGGTCTATCCCAGGCGGCCTTCACCAGTCTGGATACCCGGGGCAGGAGAGGCAGCGGGGCCGTGGAAGGTCGCTTCTCCTCGAAGACGGAGAAGGCTGGATCGTCGTCCTCCGGCTCTGCATCGGCGATCTTAAGGCCGAGGGTAGTGGCCATGCGGAGCAGCATCGCAGAGAACTGGTGGACGTCCTCTGGAGCAGAATCTGGGATCGGGTCCCCGAATCCCAACGGAGGAGACTCCTGGGAGGCCGCCTCAGACACCTCTGACTCCGCACTCGAGTCGTACGACTCCGAGCTCGGTGAGTCCTCTCGCCGTTCGCTTTCCGGCTCCTTCGTCGCCGCAGGTGTTGCCTTCCTAGGCTTCTCCGCAGCCGGGGCGGTGGTAGCAGCAGCGTCCCGCTTGGGATGGCTGACTACTGACTTCACCCTCTTGGTGGTGACCGGGGTAGTCTGGCAGGCTGATGTCGTCGTAGCCCGCTCAGTCACCACCGACTCCGTAGGGCGCGTCGCCGTTGCCGTGACCCTAGGGGGTGGCGATATCGCCCGATACCGTGGTGAAGGCTCCCTCGCCCTATGATATCGAGGAGAGGGAGAGCGGCTGAAGGAGCGGCGGTCCGACGGAGATCGGCTTCGGCGTCGACGGTACCGAGCCTCGTCCCCTCTAGGCAAGCGCGATTCGCACTGTCGACGAGGTGACCGGGACCTCCGGAAGGTCTCCCAGCGACTCGGGCCACGATGGTACCGATCCCGGTACGATGGCGAATGCGACCGATAGGAGGCCGGGCGCTCTCTCCATTCAGATTCCCTCGCGTACCTGGCCACGTAGGACGCCGAGGTGTATCTGGAGGCAGACGAGCGAGGTTGTTCCTCTCTTGTCTCCCTCGGAGGCGGCGAGGCCACCGGACACTCGGAAGAGCGGGACCGGGACCTAAAGGAGGTCGAATGCCGCTCCGGAGAAGCAGAGGGCTCTCTCTGCTGCAGGTCGGCCGACCTGCGACGGCTAAGAGGGCGGTGGCGCTCCTCCACCAGGGTTGGAGGGTCTGCCACAGGCGAGTCCGGGCGCTGTTGGGGAACGTCCTCAATCTCATCGTCCGAGAGATCGACGGACTCGCCTCGCCCTTTGGAAGGCTGCTGAGTAGGAGGAGGAGTAGGAGGTCGAACGTCCCCAGCCGGGGAGCGCTTCTTTTCCTCTTCTTCTTCTTCTTCTCCTTCTCCTTGCCCTTGCCTCCGTCCGGAGCAGGGCGCTTTTTAGCAGGCGTCTCCGTAAGGGGAGCCTCAGCCTTCCTCGCCGTCGAGGATCCTTTTGCTGACTTGGCAGCCGCCGACAGCTTCGGGATCCTCGGTAGCGCCGAGATTGGCGTTTCGCCGGTACCGAGCCCGATACCGACGAGGTGGACGGAACGGCAGCCGCCGATACCGTCGATGGCGTGGTCGTCTTCTTGTCGGCCATCTTGGAAGTGGAGGTCTCGTCTATCGCCCGCAGAGACTGTTCCGAACAATAAGATTTGAGTCTCGCGGAGCGGTTGCGGAGAGTTTGGGGAGTAAAATCCCGGCAAATTGGGCAAGTCCGGATGTTGTGGGACTCACCCAAACAGAAGAGACACTCCTTATGGCCGTCGTTGAGGGCAACCTTGCGGCCGCAGGACACGCACTTCTTAAAGAGCGCGGACATAAGACGAAGAACGCCAAACTCCGAAATCCAAAAAGACGAAAAACCGAAGGGGGAGTCCGAAAGAGAGGTCAAAGACAGTCCGAAAGTCCGTAAAACCGTGAAAAACAGCAAGCCAAGCACAACGTGAGAGGAACAAACTGAAGAACCTTCCGTACGCGGCGGCGGACGAGAAAGAACTGAGGAGAGACCGTTGCTCGGCGGGAGGAGCATGCGCAGTACCGGCGTGGGGGAGGGGTTCCCGCCAAGCGAACAAGCTCTAGAAGTTTCCGAACGCTACCGCGCAGGCGCTAAAGCTCCTAGTGTATGAAGGCACAGAGACCACGAAGAAGAACCTTCCGTACGCGACAGCGGACGAGAAAGAACTGAGGAGAGACCGTTGCTCGGCGGGAGGAGCATGCACAGTACCGGCGTGGGGGAGGGGTTCCCGCCAAGCGAACAAGCTCTAGAAGTTTCCGAATGCTACCGCGCAGGCGCTAAAGCTCCTAGTGTATGAAGGCACAGAGACCACGAAGAAGAAGTATTGATTCATCAAGTCCCTATTGATTCAAAGGGTCTATTCTAGCTGGGATGAAGAATTGAATTTAGGACCATATCCTCGTTTCATTTGGTATAGCTTTCTAACATCACAGTTCTATTCAAGTTGACTCAGAAATGAGCCCCCTGAGTTCGTGGGAGCTGACTCCCTTAAAAATGGGTTATGGTTGCAACCACAGTTGCTGTAGTGGGTAGGTCTGGGGTGTCTCCCTGGTCACAGAGGAGTATTCCACAGCTCAGAGTAGGCATGTATAGGTTTCATTCTGTAGTGTTAGGGGGCTGGACCAGATGGCTCCCTTCCAACTCTCCTGTGTGGACAGGAATCACACAGGCTTAGTTAACTAGTAACCATTAAGACTCTGTGCAAACAAACCTTCCTTAGTACTAGCTTCACCTCACCAAGAGGTGAACAGCAAGGATCTCCTCCTTTTCTAGGTAACTGTGGGCTAGAGGTTTTGTCTCAGGGCGCTTTTGTCTCAGGTTTTGTTTCTTAGGGAGGTGATACCCTTTGATACATAGAGAATTAGCTTTTCCCCCATCATCCTGCATGGCTATTCCAGTAGCTTCCAATCACTTCTGGAAGGCAAGTAGAAATATATAAATCTAGGATGAAGGCAGATCCTTTGGGACATCACCAAGGGAGAGAGTCTTAGTGGCACACCTGCTGGTAACTTGTGAAGTCCTGTTATGGGGACAAGGGATGGAGGGGCTTACCGGTACTCTCCTGCAAACAGCTATAAATATCCACAAAATACTGAATAAATCTTATTGTACCCAACAGCTTTGTCTCAGTGGGATCATCCTCAAATTCATTTAGTGTGGCAGCATGGATCAGGCCCCACTCCATGAGAGTTGTTTATCAAAATCAACATCTTATACCTACCAGTCACAATTCCAAATTGTTACAAGAGAACAATCAAACGTCCTTCCTCTCAATAGCTGTGTTATCTGCCTGCAAACTGATGCTGTCTTATGATAACCCAATCATACATAGTGTTCTCTTGGGAAGGTCCATCAGAGAAAGTTTGCTATTGCCTTTTTCTAAGGCTGAGAGAGTGTGACATGCCCAGTGTGTTTCCATGGCTGAACAGGGATTTGAACCTTTCCCTCCAAGAGTCCTAGTCCTGTAGTCAAGTTGCTACACCATGCTGGCTCTCAAGATCTCCCTCTCAGTAATAGACACCAGATTTGGGCCACTTGGTTTCTTTTAGGATTTGGAATGAAGATTTAGAAGGATCAGGAAGGGAGACAGAAAAAAACACCCAGAAATTTAATAAAGAAAAGTTGGATGGTAAACCAAACATCCCTGAGTATATGAGCAGATTAACAGATAAAGCCACTTGACATAGAGCTGAATCTCTTGATAAATTTTGGTTCAGCCTTTTCTATATTGAGATCTCTTTCAGGTTCTTTTGTTCAACAGTCTTTGGGAGAATACCTCTGACCCTACTGATTATAATGCCCCATTCCACAAAGTCCATCTAGAATTTAAACTCTGTCTTTTATATTTGAAATTGAGAATTTTTTGTTTTGTTTTGTTTTTTGTTCACCATATTATGTTAGTCTGCTTATCTTTGTTACAATGTCCTTGTCCCAATACCCCATGAAATCACATTGGTGGGTACATGTAACAGGGCTTTCTCTGTGGCTGCATCTTGACTGGAATTCCCTACTGAAGGAAGACAGGTTGACCCCATCTCTTTTAGGCCCTTACCGCATGTTACTGGATTCCAGTGACAGGAGCACTCCCCTCCACACAGGCTGCCTGCGGGAATGGAGGAGGTGTGCCTTGCCTCTTCCTTCTGCAGCATGGCCAGGCATTGTCCTAGGCTGCATTGGGACAGGAAACATGGCCATTGTGTTTCCTGATCCTCCACGGCTCATGTAAGTGCAGGAGGGTGGTGGGAGGGCTGGAGGAGAGCTGTGGAATCACCAATCATTGACAGGTAAACCCCATCAATGATTTGTGGTACAATCACACCTCCTGGGGATGAGAGAATGATGAGACACAGACAACATCATGCATAAACATCCTCTGAGTCCTATCCTTCTCCCGTTCCCAATGCAGGATGACGACACTTTGCAGAAAGGGCCATAAGCTTCGGGCGGGCAACCAAAACAGTGCTGTTCCATGTGGCTTTCAAAGTTTGAAACGGCTGTTTAAACTGTTTTAAAACCGGATTCTAGGATTGTTTTTAGACTGTTTTTAGGAGTTTTTAAAGAGTATTTTCTTGTGTTTTTAAAATGCTTTTATCTCTGTAGAGCCAGCATGGTGTAGTAGTTTGAATGTTGTACTATGACCCAGTTAAAAATAATTATCCATGTTTTTATTTGTGGATTGAACTCCCTTGCATCCCTCACCCACCTGAGTGTATATCTGAGGCAATGCTACACACATCTTATGAAGTTGGGTTGCAGTCCACAAAAGCTTAAGCCAAACAAAATCAGTTAGACTTCAAGGTAGCGCTAGACACTGTGACAGCTTGTGACCTTATCACATTTTCCAGAGCTATAACACTTATAAAACACTCCTGGTATGCTTTTACCTTTTCGTGCCATGACTCAGCCTCAGCCTCCTTTTGTGGCTTCTCCAGTGATTTATTTCTTCCTGGATCAGATTGATTACAACTACAACAAAATTTAAAAGGGCAGATGTTTTAAGTCCCATCAACAAAAAAAATGCTTGAGGTGCCATTTCCTCTTTACACAGCACTCATCTGACACAACACACTGAAGCAAGAAAACCTGGTCATCTTGCCAGGAACATGTAGTTGGCTTGGCAACAGAAGTTTCTCTTCAATTGCCTTCTTGCTTTTTTTCTAGCTCGGACCCAGAGGACAGCTCTGAAAAGCCTGCTTAAAAACTAATGAGCTGTTTGGATTGCCCACAGCTTAAAGAAAACAGTTTCAACACATTACAGATGCCACCAAGTCCTATAAGTGGGGATAATGGTGCTTCTACTCAAATTCATGTGAAAGTCACCATGCTGAGGAAGGCTAATGTCTCGCTACTGTGATCTCACTGCAGTTTTCTAACAGTTTCCTTGGCACATTTTTATTATGGTGAGACATCCTGAACAGTCACTTACTGAGGGAAAGCTCTAGCATGTTCTTCCCAAGGGTCATCATCTTCCTTCCAGTCAGACAGACATCCACTGCAGGAAAAACACTGCACAACATCACCGCTCCCTGTAAGAAGGTGATATAACTCAGTACTACAGTTACTCTTACTAGTTATCTATAATTTATAAAAATAGGTTGCTATAGGTGACTTTAAAAATGATGGATTCAGATTCATATTGAGGATTTTATCTTTCATTTTTGTCAGCACTGTGCAGTCCTAAGGGGGAAAGGGCTTTATTTTTTATCAGTCCTAAGCAACATTCCAACTTGTTGCATTTGCTTTCAGCATTCTGGCACTGAAGTATTTGTTAGAATACTAGATGAAGATCAGGAACCCATTCACACTGTAGAATTATAGCACTTTGATTCCACTTTAATTGCCATGATTCCGTCCTATGGAATCCTGGAACTGGCAGTTAAAAGAGGGGAATTTAGAATTCTCAGCAAGAGAGCTCTAGTGCCTACCAGACCACCACTCCCAGGATTCCACAGGATGGAACTTTGGCAGTTAAAGTGGAACAATCGTGGTACAATTATGTAATGTGAATGGGCTCTAGATTCAACTCTCAGCAAAACCATGAAATTACTTAGGCCAATCAATTTTGGCAGAAAGTTGAGCCATAAATAATATTAATGACAATATTCATCATAATCACCACCATTTTCATCACTTCCTGCCTAACTTAATGCCACTGTTGCTGTAGGAAGGACAGAGGGAAAATTTAACAGAAAGAGTGGAAGAAGTATATGACAACCTGAAAGGAAAGATATGATTAAGCACTCCCTATCTTCCTTAGCCATGAAAAGTCTTTAGACAACACTACAGGAATTAATTTCCTCTGTATGATACCTCACAGGAGTTCCATGCTGTTAATGTAATACTCATATTACATAAAAATATATAATCTTAGAACACAGCAGAAGCAAAATAAAATTCCTTCAGCAAATGACATGCTTTCTAATACCACCAATGGTACCTAATAAGGGCAGCTTTTATGTCTTGACAGAGACAGTCTTTTCTCCCAAGCCCTGATGGTAGTATACGTAATCAAGAAAATCACATACATCAACCCTTACTGTAGAAAAAAACACTATTCCAGCCTCTTTTCCCAGAACCAGGGAGTAACACTTTATTTCAAATTAAAAAAAAAAAAAAACAGTCACAGCAATTTTCATTATCACTGGGAGCATGGCTTTTGTGAAGCTAATGGGTCTTAGATGTCCATCCAAAAGCTTTACACCAAAGAAATCTTTCACCAATATATTGGTGCTTGGAAAATCCATCACATTTTCACCCCACCTCACCATGAGGATTACTTATAAACTAAGAGGGAAACCTAGAAATTGGAGGAAGGTCGTAGATGACATCACCACCTCTGCTGATTGACAAGTGCAATTCCAAAAAGAGCGAGTAGTGACTGACCTGTGTAGAAAAATCCTGCTTTGGCGAGAGGAGCAGCATCCACTATTGCTTGCTTTGGCCAGGTTTTAAAAGTGTCCAGCCTGATGCCTTCATCTTCATAAATGTCTACAGCAATTTCGAAGTCCCCTTTTGGAACCAAAGACATCACAGAAGTTTAGAGCAACCTGAAATATCATCCATTAACTATAGGGTTGTTTTTTTACATATAAGTAGGTGTAATTAGATAAAAAATATTAGATAAATATTATTATAAAAATACTAGATAAAAAATAAGCACATCATCGCCTCCCAAGATTTATAACAGAAAAAAAAAATGGCTGATCTCCTGTTATACACAAGTTGCAGAAAACATATGAAGCAGTTATTTTGAATTTGTACATCATCTGAATGCAGTGGAAGCAGAGTTGTACATGGAGAACTGTTGCATGTATGGATGTGCACAAGGCAGTCCCTTCATACACTTTTGTCATGCAATGCTGCTATTCTAATGCACCATTTTAGCACAACACATCTCTGCCATGGATATTTATATGGTGATATAGGATTGCAGCCAATGTGAATGGTTGGTTTTTACTAGACCAGTGGAAGAAACTGTAAATATTCCCTTGTGAGCAGATCCTCTTATTCTGTATATGCCAATGTTGTTGTTTATTAGGTTCAAAATTAGCACAGTTTTTTATTCATTGGTCTGGATAATAACTGAAAATAATTTCTAATCAAGTTGAGACAAATCAGTGATCATCCCAGAACATGGCATTTAAACTTTTTAACTCTGTGTAAAATTAACTACATGTTGTTGAACATATCAGCTCTGAGCTGCAATGAACCCCACATGTTTCTAGGATTAATCCCCTTTTAACTCTGTAGGATATGCTTCTGAGTAGAGCCATCACAACCATCACCACCACCACAACCACCACCACTACAAGAATTGCAAATATAATAGGAGAAAGATTCAAGTACATTTGTGAACTGAAGCAAAGTACTCCTATTTGCAAAGGAAAGCATTAGATTTTTCTGTTCGATCTATCATTTCACATGCTAGACTGAACTAGAGGCTCATGTATACTTTCTACAGGGCACTCTTTGGAGGTCTATTAGAGTGTCTTCTCTCTGAAGGGGTGCCCCATCCAAGTCCAGTTTAAAGATAAAGAACCACATCAAGGGGGTACAGTTGACCCTCCATATCTGCAGATTCTGTATCCACGGATTCAACCAACCATGGCTTGAAAATATTAAAAAAACAAATCCAAAAAACAAAGTTTGGTTTTTCCATTTTATGTAAAGGGCACCATCTTACTACACCATAATGGGACTTCAGCATACATGAATTCTGGTATCCATGGGGGGTCCTGGAACTAAGCCCCAGCAGATACTGAGGACCGACTGTATCACAGGGGCGTAAAAGTTGCCCACTGACAGTGAGCATTTACAAAGTGATTAGCAAAGTGTGTGACTAACAAGCACTCAGCTCATTTGTTAGAATTTCCTCCTCATGGTGAGATGTATTCTATTTCTCTTTCAATTATGCTACTTACTTGAGGAATGGTTTTGGTGTGAGTGGTACTGTACAACCCCCAAAGAATTTTTAAAAAATCCAGACCTTGATTCCAGGGAACTCTAGAAGGCATGATTTTCTGTTTGATCACTGTTGATGTCGAACACCAAAGCAATTATTTATCTGCCTACCTACTTAACTGTCTATTTATCTATGTACCAGAACCAGAAATGACTAGTATGCCATCTCTAATTCCACAAAAATGGGAACATGAGGCCCACAGTGATCTACAAGACCCCAAAATATGACAGGTACAGCCCTCTGACCTGTGAGGCTGCCCATTGCTAAGTGATATATATAAATTAGCATTTTTAGATTTTGTGTAAATCTGAGCTTATTTTTTGTAACATATTTCCTCTTTTTTAGTGATGCAGAAAAGGGCTATCCTGCACCAAATCTTACTCCAGAGGGTCCATGAAGCTTGAGTGTTGGGCCACAAAGGTCTCCAGTTACAAACTGCAACCCAATTAATGCAACACAAACACTTTGGGATCCCACAATATTATTATCAGTATCAGTACCAGTGCTGTTATTTAAGCTATAGGTCTAGAACTGTATTTTCACTCTGTTCTACTATGCACCTGTATCAGCAGCCAGTATCTTCCCAGGGGATGCTGCAAAATGCTTTCCCTAAAATAAAAGTAAAAAGCAAAATTAGTACAGTTGTTTTTTCTTTAAGTGTATGCTTCTGTTCATTATAGTGTTTTGATATTTCTGTTACTAAATGGGTTGTCGTCTTATGTTGCTTGAATTCAAACTTTAGTTGGAAAAAAAATTGCCACAAGGACTGCCCTGAATAGGCTTAACTCTTTCTCCACCTGCAACAAACAAGTCCTGTCAGATATCTAGCTAGGCAATTGCCAGGGTTGCATTTGTTCCCTGGTATTCCTTCCCCTTGCCCTAGAATCAGAGAAGGAGGCCCAGAGCCTCAGATATAGGAACTCTAATTGTCTCTTGTCTTAGGAGGGAACCATGCAACCTATGGGCTTTATGCAGCCCCTAATATCACATTTCCCCTTCCAACTCTCCTATAGTAGGCATGGCCCCTGCCAACAGGCAGATGGGTCCTTGAATCCTTATTAGCATCATGCCCCAACATTAACTGATTTCAAGTGGCACTAAAAGTCTATATTTGTGCTTAATAGGCCTTGCTTCATACCCTCTAACTGTTCCAGCTTGGCAGGGATAGTCCCAAATAAGTCTCTGTCAACTTACTTTCTCAGCTTGTTTGTTTGTTTGTTTGGATGGTTGGTTTATATCTGGCTTTTCTCCCAAATGGGACTTCTATAATGTCTCCTATTTTCTCTCCTCTCCTCTTCCCTTTTGCTGTCAGCTTACACAAGTTGCTGCAAACTGAGGTCAAAGTGCAAACGAAGTCTGCACTCAATAAACTACCAGAGGAGAGAAGAAAGGAGGCGGCAGAGGCGATTTCTGCACTAGATTGTTATAGCGCTATGATTCCACTTTCAACATCCTATGGAATCCTAGGGTTTGCAGTTTTGGGAGAGGCCACCTGGCCCCTCCCAAAACTGCAAACCCCAGGATTCCATAGGATGTTGAAAGCGGAATCATAGCACTACAACAGCCTAGTGCAGAAATGGCCAGAGTTTTGTTCTTCCCATTATCCTCTGGCTGCAGCCTGTCCTAGCTTGGCTATTCTTCCTCATTAATCACTTGTGCTGTCTTGATCACATGCCCTGGTTTTGCTTGACCATGTGTGTTCCAGTTTTCGTCTGTGAACTCTTGGAGAGTATGGTGCTTTTCCCTTGTTTGGTTTTGCTCTATATGGTTTCAAGGACCCATCTTCTAGTAGCCTTGTCCTGGGATGGAGCACATCAGCCCAGGGGACCCGTTATCCAGCCCTGGTTTGGTCTAGGTAGAATATGCTGTCTAGGGCAGTGGTTCTCAACCTGGGGGTCGCACGACCCTTTCACAGGGGTCGCCTAAGACTTCGCTTCAAGCCCTTCTCAGGTTGAGCTTCTGACACTATGATAATGGTTGGGGGTCACCACAACATGAGAAACTGTATTAAAGGGTCACGGCATTAGGAAGGTTGAGAACCACTGGTCTAGGGACTCACTTCTGCCACATGCTGTGAGGGAACGTTGGTACCTCTTAATGAAAAAAATGCAAAGTTGTGCTGTAGATTAACTGCTGCATCCTTTAAAACCAGTAAAACTTTACTTAAAGCAATAATGTGTGTCAGTTTTCAGCAACAAAATCCTGGGGAGGTCTGGACTTCCCGCCCAAAAATAAAATAAAATGGTGAACTTCTAAAAGCCCCCTAGACTAAGAACAAAATCTTCTATTTACACTTTCCCCCCCTCATTTGTCGCCTAATTTGTCACCAAAATTCAGTTAGACCCCTTTTTTTTTCTACCCGCTTCAAGAGGCTTTGCCACTCAAATTCAGCCATGTAATTTGCCACCAAATTTCAGCAGCGTGGTGGCATGAATGAGAGTGTGGCCCACAGCAGATTGCAGGAAAGTGAAATTTACTCATAGCACTCTGTGTATATGTGTGTGCGCACGTACACACTGCAGCCCAAAAATCTGCTCTAAAGAGCTGGAAACGCCTCTGAGTAAATATTTACAGCAGCCAAAGAAGACTGTAGAAGAAGAGGCTGAAAATCTTCAAGAGCCGTGTTTATTTATTTATTATTTATTTGAAGTATTTCTCTATAACCTCCCAACCCACAAGGGCTCCTAAAGTGAAAATCTAATTAAACAATACAATGATAAAAACATTTTGAAATACATTAAAATACTCTTCAAAAATTCTTAAAAGCAGTCTAAAAATAATCCTAGAATCCAATATTTAAAACAGTTAAAATAGCAGTTTTATACACTGAATGCCATGTGGAAAAGCACTGCTTTGGCTGCCCACTGGAAGCTTAAAAGAAGTGGGGCCAGCCTAACTTCCTTGGATTGAGAGTTCCACATTTGAGATACTTCTACAAAGAAAGCCCCATTACATGTCCCCACCAACCTAATTTCACAAGATGTTGGGGCACACAACAGGGCCTCTAGGATCTAGGCCACTGTTTTTCATTTTATACCTCATTGTTGATATGGCAGGTTTTCCAAAATCAGTTGTCATTGGATTATTTCCAAAAAAATTTAGCTGTTGTTTTGAACAATTCAATAATGTGAAGGCAAAAAAAGAATACCGTGATGCCAACAAATCCACAGTAGTTTTGAATATACTCTTGAATTTCATCTCTTGACTTCTCCTTTTGAAGAAACTCACATCTATAAAACAGCAAACAAAATATTATTGGCAACTTCTTTAAACATTTTAGAAAGATCTCAAAGATTAACAGTTAACTGATTCTCAGTCTGTAGATTTTTATGTCCCAGAATTTTATTTTTAAAGTTAGTTATTTTATTTTAATATTCTATTTATTTGTTGCTCTGCTTTTCCAGGCAACTGACACCTTCATTAGAATAAAGACAAAATAACCAACAGAGCCATTAAAATCATAATAATCAAAACAGGCAAAGTTCTCACAATAATCAATACAACTTCATTTTTCCGTAAAGAAGGAAGAGTGGGAATGAATCACAGTTGCACTGGTAATCTTTTTTTCCTCTCCTATCAGAAGTAAGACCTACCCATGCCTAAAAGGTTGGGATGTGGCTGTGTTACTGTGGTCAATAGCTCTCTCTCTCCTGGGGTCTCTCTCCATTGTTTTCCCTGGGAAAGGACTAGCCCTCCAGGTACATTTTTCCCTATAAAAACCCCTTGTTTTAAGCAGTTTGTGGGATCACTCTCGCTTGCCTCCTGGCTTGCTGTCACTCTGTTTGCCGAACTACCCCCTCAGCCTCCCCTCACATGCTGTGTTTCACCACTCTTTACTCTCCATCTTAATTTGGTCTTCCCGGACATCTGGATCAGGTGGTGTATTACCCTGAAACCCTCTCTAAAATCCCCTATCAATTTTCCTCCCTTTTTATTTTCTTTTAGGCTCTGTGTGAGTGAGTGCGAACATGCATAAGTGCGCAATGACTGACATTTTATAAAAATAAAATAAAAATAATTTACTAGATTTTCTGTATATTTTGTTTGGATTTTGGTCTGACCTGACCTGGCATACATTGGGTTTTAAGATCCTGCTAAGTTACTCTGCCTCTCGCTTTGCCAACTTGTGCTCAGGCTAATTTTCCATTCCCCATATTATATTTTGAGCACGGTGACAGGGACCCCCCTGAACTCAAAATAACTGACTTAGTGATCGGGACCTCCAGGACCCCAGAAATCAGGGTAACAGCTGCTCTGAACAAAGATATTGCATTGTATCTATCCATTCTCGGCTTTTTCATCCAAGAAATTCTTTCTACACTCAGTTTTCCCATTTGTTTTACCTTGAATCAGCTGATGTAACAATCTACAGTTTCCACTTATCATTACATGACTGAATGTAATTACTGTATTATTCAGTAATCATCTTTGGACATATTAATTCATGTGTCAGAACAGCAGGAATCCTAGAGAATTAATAAGGTTATGTTGGTAAGAAGTATGATGTGAAGGAAAGATAGGGTCTCAGGATGTAAAAAATAATGTTTTATTCCAAGAAATAGACCAGTTTGTTTCTGTGTTGTCAGGAAAAGCTATTGGAAACAAGATCTGCAGGGATTTTAAAAAAGACACGGCTGGCACCTTTTCAGCAGTAATGAGATTGTAAACTGGACTTGCAATCTCATAACTGCAAAGCAGTGGCAGAGCTTGGAGTGTGGGGAGGAGAGTCAGGAGGGGTTGGGGCTATGGCACAAGGGCGTGGCCACTGTGCATGGGGGCATGGCAGCGGTGGGGAGGGCATGGCCCTGGGGCATGGTCAGGGCACGTGGGGGCGGGGATACGGGTCAGGATGCCCCAAAAACATTGCCTTCCGGGGCGAATCACCCTTCCCACCCCCATGTCCCTACGCAGCTGCTGCAGAGGGTTCACATTTATGGTCATAGGCCCTTTCCACACCGGGTTAAAAAAACGGTGTAGAGCGACCTCCACGGAGGTCGTCTACACAGTTACGCGAATTGGGGTGGATTACTTTCGAGTAATTCCACACCCCAATCCGTGGTTGGGCGCCTGCAAGTGGCGGCACCACGTGCTTTTGAAAAACCACATTTTATGTGGTTTTTCAAAGGCACGGGACGTGCAGCCTCGTGCAGCCCTGTCGCAGAGCCCATATGGATTTGCAGACACGCAAAAGGGCATCCCCGCAGATCGGGCGGGGGCGGATTTCTGGCTGGCGAGCTTCTCCAATTGGTGGAGAGGCTCCACCAGTCAAAATGCGCCATTTTGGGCACTGCCGGGCGCCGAGGACGCCGCGGGACACTGCTGCGTGCAGAGCAGCAAAATGCACTGCTCCAGGCAGTGGCGGAACAAGGTAAACCACGTTTTAGCGTGGCTTTCCCCGTTTCTCTGCCCGCGTGTGGAAAGGGCCTTAAATGACCAAATGTAATCTCTAAAGGCTACACTTACAGCTTGGCAGTGCCCTGACTGAAGTGTTTCCAAGATGCTGGAGACAGGTGCACAGTTGTGGCAGGAAGCTGAGGATCTCTCCAGTTGCCTGTTCTCAATGTGCCCTGTGATTGGGAGAGCACTCTAGCACCTTGGAAGTTGGGATGCTTCCAATCAGCAAAAGTAGGTTGGAGAGGGAGGGACGCATCATCAGACATAACTACAATGTCAGAGCTCCGCTACCACAGTTACATTGCCATGCAGAATCTCAGCTAACATATCTCAAAATCTCAGCATAAAAATCTCCTTTTTGACTTCCTGAGATCTCTATCTCCTTCACATCAGCTTTCATTGGCTATTTCCTGTTTCTTCTGCTATTGGTAACAAGCAATATCTTGGTTGATGGTGGCAGGGAGCAAGTTAGCAGGACTGCACTGTTATTGGCATGTTGGCTTTTGTTCTGTGGCTTTTCTGGTAGCCCTTCACTGCTAACAGATCATAGGATCATATGCCTATTTTGCTCATTTTTACTTTTATGTCGCAAGAGCCACTATTATTAAGAGATGATGGGGCAGCTGTGTAAAGTACTCACTCTGGGAACCACTTTGCATGTTCTTTCCAAGGATCATCACCTGCTTCCCAATTCCCCAAGCATCCACTGCAGGCAAAGCACTGAACAGTGTCTCTTATACCTGCAGGTAAGAAAATTGCAAAGAAGAACCAGGAGAGATTTCTCATAAGCCCCAGAAGAAAAAAAACGTATACATTTGGCTAAACATTGTGAGATCAGGAGCAAAACAAGTAAACTATAGGGAAATTCCTATTATGGGGCCAACAATAGCACAGTCTCAGTCACTCCTTGACTAAAAGCATGATGACCTATGCATGACCTAAAGCAAAGATAAGTAGAGGGTGCTGTTCATGTCACCGTGGTGGTCTCCTATGTTCCAGTTAGCAAGTGTTGCAGGAAGCAGGTTGTTGGAATGCAAGAGTCATCAGCTGATTAAGCCAGTCAAGGTCAGTCACTGGTTATCTAGCAGGATGAAGGAAGAGGCAAGAGACTGGTTGTCAGCCAGTTCAGAAGTTGCACAGCAAGTCAAGAATCCAAATAAACAAAGCCAGCAAGCAGTAAAATAGAGTCATAAATAGTATGCAGTCCAAGGTCCAGGGAACATAAAATTCCAAAGAGTAATGCCAGTCACCAAGAGACAAGAAAGCCTTCAGTGAACTGTTGAAGATTTATAGCCAGGTGTCCCAAGGCACCCAGTACTTAATTATTCAGTGCCTCCTACTTAAGAGCTGTTTTGAGTGTCATAACTTCTCTTTCTCTCTCCTTCACTTGGTAAGTGGCTGGGCCTCATCTTCAGACTCCTGCTAGGTAGTAGAGACCCAGTCTGCCTCAGCTCCCAGACCCTCTGACTCAAGAGAGACCACCAACAGCAGGAGTTATACATTCTTGACATTTCCTGACTCTATGTCTGAATCTTCCAGCTCCATGGAGTGAGTTATGACAGGTGATGAATCCCTTCTGGGTTTTAGTCCAAACACTAAACCATCCAAGGTGCTAAGTCTATGTTGGCATAGAGCAGAGCAGCTTGGGCAGTTCCTTTAAAGGCTGGGTAAAAATCCAGTGCATACTCAATGCCCCCCTGAGATGGGAGCCACCAGCTCTACTGGCAAGAACTACAGCGTGAATACCATTATTACGTGGTTCAGCTTCTGGATTCCCATCCTCAGGCCTCTGGGCCTTTCCCGAAGACACAGACACATTACTAGATGTATGCAATATTCACATCAAATCATGTGTGCTGGACTAAATGTTAACTTTGTAATGTTACCTTTAGGACTACAATTTCCAGAATCTTATAGGGAATTCTAGAAACTGTGGCTGAAAATGTAACATTTTTCTAGTACTGCAAGTACGATACTGGAGCAATTCACTTATCAAACAGATATGCTCTAATATAATAAACATTTCCTAAACTGAAGGAAATTAACTTTCAAAAGATTACACTAATCAAAGTGTAGAAATGGACAGTTACTAAAGGCAATTAATTTATGAATAGAAAGCATTATTTTTGTTTCGGGTAAGAGTCCTTTGAATTTACCTGTGAAGAAAAATCCGGCTTCAGCTAGCAGAAGAGGCTGAGTCTCTCTGGCATAGGATGGCCAGCCAGCAAAAGTCTGAAGCCTCGACTCCAAATCTTTGTAACTGTTTGTGACTTCTGAATGACTCTTCCCTAGATTCTGAACTCTAATCTCATACTTGGAGATGTTACCAACCTCTTTCCCCAAAATAAATCCACACTGAGGCCAATATTTCTTGTGTTCTGTATAAGGAGAATTTTTGATGCTTCTTGCAAGCAAAACCAACCCACAGCAAAAACATTGTATTGCTGTCTTAACACCTGTGTGATAGAAGCCTGCAGTGGCCATCTCCAAGGGAGCCCAGGCTGATAAAGAGTTGCCAGGCGGCTGTGACAGGAAGGTTTTCAACCTTTTGGCTTCTCTTCTCATTGAAGAGTTAAATCCCCTTTGAAGTTCCTTGCGGATTTGCTGGAATTCCTCTTCCATTTCTTTCGCCAGCATTTCGAAATCAATGTTAGCATCAGGGAAGGTAGCTTTTAGATAAGAAACGTCCACCTCAATGATGTTACTGCTAGGACCCTCTGCAGAACTTTCCTGGGTAGAGGCAGCCATTCTGTTCCAAAAAAGAAAGCAAAGTCGAGGAATTGTAAATCTCAGATGATTTGGTCTCTAAATTTATTCTCTACCCTGCAGTGGTATGTCCAGTTGCGCCTTGTAGGGGGCACAAATGGCCCTTTTAGTATCAAAAATATTTGTCAAGGATGCCAAGAAGGTATTGGAGGGGAATGACAAACTGGGGAGGAGGCTGGGAGCACTCAAGGGTGGGGTAAAGGTGATAATAAAAGTGTTTTAGTTCTTATTTTAGCTTACACTGATTGCCCATAAGTCAGCCTTAAGAGAGAGAGGTCAACCCTTTAGAACAGTGGTGGACCTTGGAGTGTGTGGAGGGGGGGCAGGAGGAGGGGGGGCCACAGTGCAGGAGGCAGGGCCACTGTGTGTGAGGGTGAGGGTGGGGTCATGGCCAGGGCACGCAGGATGCCCCAAAAACATTGCCACCCATGGCGAACTGTCAATCACTCCCCTGCCCCTACGCGACTGCTTCAGAATGGAGGAAACCTAAACATACAAAAGCTGAGAAACCATCAAGTGTTGGTGTCTTGCAGCAGGGAGCACGAACATCCAAGGAACCCCAGTTTGGAACTCAGGGAGCGCTGGATTCAATTCCAAGGCCTGGGGTTCCTGCCCACTTACCTGTCACTAAATTAATTGCTTTCTAATTTTGAAAAGATGTGACTAGGATTGCATCAATACCATTTAAGCTCACAATAATCCTGGGAGGTAATTACTCTTATAGGCAGGGAGGTGAAGATAGCTTTTTCCTAAATTGAGTGATCGGGTACCAAGGAATTGAGTAAGCAACCTATTTTGGATGGGTTGCCTCAGACAACTGTCTTTGGGTGTCATGAAAGGACGTCAGATTGTTAACTTGGTGATTTAATATTACTGTATTGTATCTTTCCTGCTAGGGAGGGGAAGTAGGCATCTGTGGAATTTTTCACATTACGTGGCAAAATAATTGCTACAAAGGAGGGATTCCCAAGTGACATGCTTGCCAGCAATAAGGATAAAAACCCCTTTTGTCTCAGCTTCTCCAATTTGAAAGTGAAACAAAGGTCTAAAATGTCCCAGCAGCATGAGGATATGAGGAAATAGTGAAACAGAAAAAACTGCTTAAGTAAGGAAAATCCTGTTTTAAGAGAACTAATATTTAGCAAGGGAAGATACACGTTGGTGTGGGTGTGTGTATATGTCAGCATGGTGTAGCAGTCTGAGGCTATTTCCGCACTGCACTATTACAGTGCTATTATTCCACTTTCAACCTCCTATGGAATCCTGGGGTTTGCAGTTTACAGAGGGGCATTTAGAGTTCTCAGCCAGGGAGCTTTTTGGCCTCAGTAAACGACAAACCCAAGAATTCCACAGGCTGTTTAAAGTAGAATAATAGCACTATAACAGTATAGTGCGGAAATGATCTGAGTCTAACTAGGACTCCAGGAGAACAGGGTTCAGATCCTCACTCAGCCATGAAAACCCTCTGAGGGACCGTGGGCAAGTCCCACTCTCTCAGCCTCAGAGGAAGGCAAGAGCAACTTTCTCTGGATGAACCTTGACAAGAAAGCCTAGCATAAAGGTCACCATATATTGGAGTTGTGGCAGATAACAACACCAAACATACCCACAAATATTTTTGAGCACTCCTTTCTCCTCTTTTTGTTTGATCAAAATGAAGTGCCCATGTCAATCAAGAAAAAGAACATGCAGGGATTTTTTCCAGCCTTTAGTTTGAGTCAGTTCTGAGGCCCAAACCAGAGGTGTTACCCCAAAACCATGGGATTCTGTGAAGTCCTATATTAGAACCTCCAATTAAAATGTAAAAATGGGGAATTAATTAACTCAAATTAAGGAAGCCTGTGAGGGGGATAACTTTAGGATTTTTCCACCTATGTTTACAAGGAGCTGTTAAAGAGATCAGTCAGAAAACTTATAGTACAATTTAAATGTGTTTTATTGGGGGAAAATATACATGCACGCACACACAAATAATCACACAAACAAGCAATCACACAAGGCTAACCGAAAAGGAAGAGAAGAAAACTGATGGAGGGAATAGAAAAGGGATTGAATTATAATTATCATCCAGAGAGAAGCAGAGAAATAGTGATGTGGCTTGGACTGATGCCCAAGGACAGCAAAGATTTGAGGGACAGAGTGGGTCCCTGAAAACCAAAATGCTGCAAGGAAGACCCAAAATCAGGGTCCCTTTATACCCCAAAATGTGCCCTGGAGGCGTGACTTTCTGCTTGGACAACAAAGGATTTCCAAGGTGGACAAAAGGTGACAGAATGGATTAATGGTTCTAATGTGTGAAGGAAACATGTTGATGAGTTTAGCATGTATATTGCAAAGGATTTCTATGTCTACCTGACTGAAGATCAAGAAAAAAGTCATAGATGTGAGGATGATGCAAATATGGATTTGTTTGAAATCTTCCTGTTTACCTGAACCAGCACTATCAAACAAGCAAAAGCTCCCTGTTTTGAAGTTTCCAGTAAATGGGTGTCAGATTAAGTTGGTAGCTGGTTTTATGGCCTTGTCTTCTATAGGATATGCCAACCACAGGGGGTTTTGCTCTTCTGAGATGGCTTATTTCTTATTGAAAGAGCCATTAAGTCAGATTTTCTTGGTAAACCTGTGACTTATAGTCATGCTGAGGTCACCTCTGACCTATTTCCAGCCAGAATTCCTTTCACATGCCCCTTTCCAATCATGGTATATGATTTCTATTTTATGCCAATTAAACATATCTGACAAATAGTATATCTTGCCACTGAAACCATGTCAGAAAAGTGGAGTTACAGAGATACCACTCCTGTGATTAACAACTGCAAACCTGGCGTTTAAAAACTACATAGCAAGCAGGATGGAGGAACAGTTTGCTCCAGGACTGCCTGAGATCAGGACTGAACAAGCAACAACTGAGGTCATGAAGGGGAGGAAGGCTTTAAATCCCCTACAACCACCCTAAGGCACAACAGGTACCCAGTTGTTAGCTTCCAGCTGGTGCTAGGCAATAAGTTCCTGTCACAGTAAGTTGAAACCCTATTATCTTCTGTGAAACTAGCATTAAACAAACCTTAAATTAACATAGGGCAGTATTGTCTTTTCTCCTGATAGGTCTGTAAATGTGTAAATCCATTATTCATGTGAACAGTTCACAATATGGTTTTAAGATACAAACAGGCTGAGAGAAGTGAAGACAAAACAGAAAATGTGTCAATATTAGAGCTGTGGTGGATTGAGGTACAGTAAAGTAAAAACTTCAGCGTCAAGGTAAGATACAGGAAACTAGAAGAGAAAAAGACTCAGAGAGAAATAGACATCCGTAATTCAGAGAAGGAGAAATTAATAGGTACATAGGTTCCCATTCCTGTTTCTAACTGGGCTATCCCACCTTGCATTGTAAACACTTGTAATACATTTTGAATAACAAGTGAACTGAGCTGGTGGCAGGGAGAAATTAAGCCCCTAATGCACCTTATAAATATATCATGCATTAAAGCATTAATGAGAATATGTACTGAAGAATTGCAGCACACACAGATAAATGCAATACAAGACACTCAGCACATTTAATACATTTAGGACTGGAGCTTACCTTTTTCCTGATTCTTGTCCGAATGACAACGTGTTGCTAAAATGAGTACAAAATGAAAAGAATCCTTCTCAGCATTGAAAAACAACAGGAAACTCTTTCCTTTTCAGGAAGGAGGAAGTTAAATACTCTGCATCTGGTGACTCAAGAGATTTTATGTGCAGAGATGTGACACAACTGCCAGTTGGTCCTATCTATTGAATATTTTGGAGAAATTACTTTATTGCTTTCTGGGCCATTCCCACAACATTTCACTGACAGTTGCTGGTACAGAAGTTCACTGCTATGAAGCAGATGGTTTAATTATTTAAAAAGCCTTCCAGACTGAGGACTAGTGTTGATTCAAGCAGCTCCATTTCAGGTCATAGCATATTGCTCTCTATTGCTTCTTCACATTTTTACATCCAAATGCTCTTTACAAATAAAATGACATGATATGACATGATGTGACGTGACATGAAATTAAATGCATGGTCTCCTCCTCCTTCGGCCTCTAAGTGAGACCTTTTGATTTTAAAGTTATTAATCTCTCTATTGCATTATCTTTATCACCATCACTACCATCACCAAGCTGCAGTGCTGTTATTGCTGTGCTAGGTAAAATCAACCTTCACAATACACAACAATAAAGTGTTCTGGCCCCTTAAACAAAATGGGCTTGGGACTTTGGATCTTTTTTTTGGTTTTTAGATTTTTTGTTGTTGTTGTTTTGGATTTTTAAAGGATTAGGTGACTTTGGATACCTGCTTGTTTGATAAGTGTGTGTCACGATATGTAAGGGTTAATCTTACTTGATGCTGCGCTGCTTCTTCTGACCTTGCCCTTTAAGCTCAAGGTGTAGACTGAGATAAGGCTACACAGCCTTATGTTAATTTATGTGTTTGACTAAGGCACTTGTAAAGTACCTAATAATGTACAGCTGTGTGGAGTGTATATAAGCTGTTTGGAAAAGCACTCTTTCCCTCTTTTCTCTTGTCTCCTTGCTGTGCTGGTTTGTATGTTGCTCTGCTGTTTTTACTGTTTAACTTTATGATGGGCTTTTGCTAAATGCCTTAATTTGTTACCCGCAATAAACCTTTTGTATTTTTCCTTATTGCTGTCTGAAGTGGCTGTTTTTTCCTCTAGGCTGTAGTTTATGCCAGAGGTTCTTTGGAGGTCCTTGTTTGCTTAAACAAGTATCCCAGTTTTCAGGCTTGCTAGGCAGGCAGCCGACAGTGTGGATGTTCAATAACTCTTTTTGGATATTTTTGATGAATTGCATTTTTAGCTGAAAGACATTAATAAAGGAATAAGACTTTCTGTATATTAATAAGAGACTGATGATTTGGCTTTGTACTTTTATTTCTTTTTTTTCCCTTTACTGGATTGTCTTTTGTTGACTTTTACATCTGTGGGAACCTCTCAGTGGAACTTGCTATTATCAGTTGTTTTGTTCTTGATTTGTAGGAACCTGGGACTGTTGGAAGTGGCAACCTTTGCATGCTTAATTAACTGGCTAGTTTGCATGTGTATTGTAGGCATAGAGGAGACTGCCTAGAATAAACTTCCTATTGTTTGGTCAGCACCCACTTCCCTTTGCATGTTCTCATCTTCTTCCCTTTTTGTTCTTCGGCTTCCCTGCAAGATTTTGTGAGTAAACTTTTCATAGTTTTTAACCAAACTGTTTGTGTTTATTTTGAACTAGATTAAGTGTATCTGGGGTGGAGATGATAAAGTGGGACTGATCATTTTTTTCAACTTTTGCCTGTGCATGACAAAATACTCTGCTGATTGGGAGACTTATTACTAAAAGCTCTCAATTCACCAACAGGAACAAGTTGTGGTGATGTACGAGTTACTGAAACAAATGTCCAGGGACCATGCACTATAGCTTTGTTGAAGTTGGCATCCCCAGAAGAAATACAGGTTTGTGAACATATATGGAGATCCATAGTGGAGACATCTTGTATAGAACACATTTTAAACCTATTTTCTTTAAATTTTAGGACCCTGTAGAGCTGGTGACCATAACATCTGTACATGTCAGAATGCAAAGGATCTTGAGCCTGGAAGCAGCACCAATTTCATCAAAGAAAAGATGGAGAGCAATGAATTCTTTGACAAGAGGTTCTGGATGAATATCTAGAGAAAAAATGCTGGGCTGATCAAGAAAAATCTGAGGCTCAACAGTCACCACTATCACACTCTTGTCAAATGTGAAATAAAAAAATAATATCTAAACATTTGAGAAAAATATGCAGTAAAATATGCTTCACAAATGTACTTCAAGAAATCATCATGGTAGCATATGGTTTAAACATTCTAGAGTTAAAACAGGAAAATGTGGATCAGGTTTTAAACACCCTGATGACAATAATAAGGACTGAAAAATCTTATCAATTTCTAAACCATTTGCTTTATTTATTTACTTATGTAGGCTGCCTTTCTCCTGGAACTGGGACCCAAGGAGGCTTCCAACATGAAACATATTAAATACATTAGAAATGATTAAAACGGTTAAAAAAACATTAAATACAAATCATAAAAACGCTTAAAATGATACTCCCATTACAACACATTAATAAATAAAGCTACCTGGCTTATGTAAAAGCTTGCTTGAAAAGAAAAGTTTTCACCTGCTGGCGGGGAGAGGGCCCGCCTAGCCTCCTGTAGAAAAGTGTTCCACAGAGTGGGAGTGGCCACCGAGAGGGGTCTCTCCCGTGCCCTCCCCAGGTGAGCCTGAGATGGTGGTGGAGCGGAGAGAAAACCTTCCCCAGCAGATCTTAAGGTTCTAGCTGGTTTGATACAGGGCCAACTGAAGTCTATTGACAAAGAATATTTAGATTATGTCCAATGTTATTAAAAAGAGACTTTATAAATGATTTCTAACACCTGTAAATAACTGTTGAATAAAAACAAAACCTGCTGTTGTCTTATATAGGGATTCTAACTTCTGTAAATAAAAAATGCTGAATAAAACAAATCTGCTGTTGCTGTATTTGTCTTTCTTTCTTTTTTTTTTCTTCAAATCCTGAGTGGGAATAAAATGTTAGTAAAACTAAGTAGGTTTGCAATATGTGGACTAATTTGCTGGTTGATAATAAGAACTCCTGAAGGTGTTGGTACACTCCCTTCCCCAAACAACCCAAACCCTGCATCCCAGTCTCCCCACCCACATAGCCCAGAACCTACATCTCACTCCCCACCCCCAAATAACCCAGAGCCCATCTATGTCTTTGCAGAAAGGAGTTGAAGATGGGAGTGGTTCCATGAGAAATTGCTGTGAACCCTGTAAAGAGACAAATTGCCAAACTGTTTTTGTATTAATTGTGGGGAAAATTTGGACAGAGAACAGACCTGGCTAAAACACAAGTGGTGAGAGGCCCTGATAAATTCTTTCATTTTTTTCCTGACGCTTACAAAGTTTCACTGTTTGAATTTATTGATGAGGAAGCTGTCTGTGTGTCCTGGAAACATTCTGAGGACCGTACAACAACTGGGGTAGAAGGAATGAATTCCTAGCATGCCACAGCTTATGCTCACCTCAAACTCTACCGATCATTAGATAAGCTTCAAGACAGAATTCTGTACCATAATACATAGTAGAATATTTGTGAGTTGGGAGGGAGAATGGAATCCTCCTTTAAGGGATTACTTAGGAGACCTCACCAGTGAAATCCCTCCAGATCAATATATCACAGAGTATGCATCAGCAGGTCCTATGGGTACAAGCTTTCTGGTGGTACAGCTTGCATGCAAGTCAAAGGGAGTACACTGAATGTTGCTTACTGTGAAGAAATTACTTACAACAGTCTCAAAGATCTGGTGTTTGACTACATCTCAGACAGAAAAGAGGGATGTGCTCATGAGATAGTTGAGCAGGAACAAAGTATTGTAAGAAATAGGCACCAGTGGACTATTCATGGAAAAGAACTTAGGAAAATTCAAAGAGTGGTTTATGACAACTGAAGCGTTTAAGACTCTCCCTTATGGTTATTGAATATGGATACACATTGGCAACATTCCTTCTCAGCCATTCTAGCAAGACCAAGCAACTGTAGAAAAACTGTATTTGTAAAAAATATGTTGGATAATGCTCACAGCATGTTTTCTGTCTTACCTAAGAAAGTTTTGTGTTTCTCTAGCTGTTGGCAAACTTTGTACAAAGAACTCCTATCTAAATATCCCTTTATTCAATCTGTAGAGGGTTTGCCTGATAAAACTGATAATGCAGATTTGTTACTCCCAATAAAATAAACTTCTTGATGATAGACGATTTGATGCTATCTGCCTCTGATAACAGTGAAGTTGAAAAAGCCTTTACTCAGTTATGTACAGCACAGGAATTTGAGTGAGTTTTTTTCTTAATCATACAGAATATTTTCTGCAAGAAAAAAAGCATCTGCATCATTAGCTTAAATGCAAAATACATGGTGCTGTTTAAAAACCAAAGGGATGAATGACAAATTGCTACATTAGCTTGTCAAATGTACCTAAGAAATACTACGTTTTCCATGGAAGCATTTGCTGATGCTACAAGCAAAGCATATGGCTACCTTGTCATTGATTTACAGGCTACCAGAATCTTACAGGTTATGAACTGGACTTTTCCCTCCAGACTGGCCTACTATATACACTGTGAAGAAGGGTTCATCTGCTTACAAAAGGGTTTACCTTTAACTCCCTTCCACCTATTGCTTCCTCCTGCCCTTCAGGTTAACATGTCTGGGTATGTGAAAAGAAATCTAGCTCTCTTAAAACTTCTCATTAAGATGCCCCCATCTCAGAGAAAAGACTTTTTATGCACAGTTTCAGATGACCTGGTGGTAGCCATCTCAGAAATAGTCTTCAATGCTTTAAAAGGCAACATTCCACTATCTCCCCACCAGGTGTGTATATTGAAAAAGAGGCATCATCTAACTGGCCCCTCTGGAAACTGCAAACCCCAGGATTCCCTAGGATGTTGAAAGTGGAATCATAGGTCTATAATAGGCTAGTGTGGAAATGGCCTAAAAAGCTCTCACAAAACTCTCTCTGGAAATCTCTCTGAAGGAAGCTCTGAAAAATGCAAGTCAGCATCTTATATAGAGCTCCTCCTCTAACAGTACCACGGTCTAGCCCACTTTTGACTAGCTTATTCAGAAGATTATCATGGAAGACCTTGTCAAAAGCCTTACTGAAGTCAAGATATGACATGCACAGCATTCCTTTCATCTACCAAGCTAGTAACTCTCTCTCTCAGTCCCTTTCCCTCTCCCTCTCCCCCCACTCTCTATATATAAAAGATACGATTAGTCTAGCATGATTTGTTTTTGAGAAATCCGTATTGATTTTAGTGATCACGGCATTCCTTTCTAAGTGTTTATAAACAATCTGCTTAATTATCTGCTGTACAATCTTTCCTGATATTGATAACTGGGTAGTAATTATTTGACTCCTCTTTCTTTCCCTCTTTTTGAAGATGGGGTCAATATTTGCCTTCCAGTCTGCTGGGAGTTCTCCAGGAATTCTCAAAAATTGTTCTGAGATTACTTCTGCCAGTTCTTTTAATACCCTTGGGATGTAGTTCATCTGGTCCTGGAGACTTCAATTCATTTAGAGTAACCAGGTATTATTGTACTATCTCTTTGCCTCTGCTGTGCTGCATTTCCCCTACCACACCATCTGCTCCATTTTCCCCAGACAGAACATTGTTTCCATTTGGGAGAAAGACAGGCAAAGAATGTGTTGAGTAGTTTTGATTTTTCTCTGTCCCCTGCTAGCGTTTCACCATCTTCTCCCAGCAGAAGCCCTACCGTTTCCTTGTTCTTCCTTTTGCTATAGGCATAACCAAAACAACAACAACCCCATTTTATTGTTTCGACATCTCTAGCAAGCCTGAACTTATTCTGCACTTTAGCTTTTCTGAGTTTCTACCTACAGTAGCTCTGCCTTTCCTCTGTCTCCTTTTAACATTTCACCATCTTCTTCACACAGAGGCCCGACTACTTCCTTGTTCCTCCTTTTGCTACGAACATAACCAAAAAAGGGCTTCTTATTGTTTTTAACCTCTCTAGCAAGCCTGCACTTTGGCTTTTCTGACTTTCTCCCTACAGTTGCTGGCTATTTGTTTGAATTCCTCTTTGGTGATTTCTGCTTTTTTCCAGTTCTTCTACATGCGCCTTAAACAGATACAGATTAAAAGATGGAAGGGGTATGAAGGGAATGAAAGAGAGAAGTCTGGCAGGAAGAGGTGAACAGGGGTTGCCACAAACCTGTTTGTTTGGGGTGTTTCAAAGCTAAGCTTATAGTTCGGAATCATGATATATATACATGGAGTGGTTTCATGTAACACTGATGTTTGGGACCAGGGGAGAAAGAGATGGATCTCATCCCAAATAGCAAGTATCACCAGTACTTAGTGATAAAGCGGCAGACAAGTTACAAAAAATAAAAATGAAAAAATGAAAAAGAAGGCATTTGTCTGGCAGCAGCAGATGATCATAGATTACTAAGAACATCAGGGAAACAGAAAGGGGGTAAGCAAACTAGATACAACTATACTGAACATCACTACCTGCCACCTGCTCACAGATGCACTGGAAGTATCACTTTTAAAAAGTAATCCTGTTGGTAGAAATAGAAAGAATGAGAAAGGGAGGGGAAAATCTAAAGAAGAGCTTTCCAAACTTTTCATATTGTTGACACACTTTTTAGACAAGCATTATTTCACGACACAGTAACTCAGTTTTACTAGCAAACCAGAGGTTAAGATAACCCTTTATAAGAGATACAGACACATACATAAATTGTAATAACAGAATTACAAGAAACAAAATTCTGAATTAGAAACGTATCCATTTTAGGGGTAACTCAACTGCAATATTATCATCATCATCATCATCATCATCATCATCATCTTTATTTTTATCCTGCTTTTCTCCTCCAAGAGGACTCAAAGCAGCTTACAGCTATTAAAAGAAACATAAATAAAAACTGTCATATAAAAAATTTAAAACAAAGATTAAACGACAACAACAATTAAAACAGATTAAAATACATATAAAGACAATATTAAAATATCAATTAAATAACAATTAAAATGACCAGCACCGATACAAATTACATATAAAATGCCTGCTGGAAGAGGAATGTTTTTAGCTATTTCCTGAAGGGAGGGTGCCAGTCTAACCTCTTTGGGCGGGGAGTTCCAGAGCCTGGGAGCAGCCACTGAGAAACCCCTCTCTCGTGTTCCCACCAAATGCACCTGTTAGGGTGGTGGGACTGAAAGATCTCCACGCCCATACTGCAGATCTCCTGCAGATCTCCACGCCCATACTGATTTGCAGGGGAGGATACGGTCCAGAAACAGATCAGCAGGCAGTAGATCTGTTGCAGCAGATGTGTTGTATGCTCCCTGTAACTAAACATGAAAATAACAGCACCGGCACTCCACTCTTGCAATGATAAAGTGAGAGAACAATCCCATGTGGCACACACCCACAGATAGGTGGCTTTTCATCAAGCTGCCCCATCTTTTTATGTTCACTTCCACTGTTTCAACCCAATTACACATGCATAGTACTCAAAAGCATATCTAGGGTGGGGTGGGCTTGCCACCGCCTTTGCAGGGTCTTTCTTGGCTCAGGATGGCGGTGGCAACACACCTACACACTTCAGCCAATACACTAATGTGTCACGATTCACAGTTTGCAAAGCTCTGGTCTAAAGCATCTCATAATCAGTAAAGTATCATTTTGATCATAGACAAAGTTGTAAGTACAGCAGTAAAAAACACCAATTCCTGATACTTTTGGCCAGGCAGGATAAACCTCAAATCTTCTTGTTATAATCTAGTATCATAAACTGACAAAATTATCTACAATTAAAAAACAGAGCCAAAACAGAATTAGTTCATTCCTTTCCCAACTCTTAACTGGGATTCCATTTTTTCCTGTCCTTCCACTCTTGCAACTTTATCTTCTTGCTGAGGTGGATTGCAGTCTGTTCTTTTGGAAAACTGTTTGTCTGAAGAGGAATGTGTTTCCAGCATCAGCTTATTTAAACAATCGCTCTAGTTTTCAATCTGTGTTGTCCTACAATTTTTGTTTATACTATTTCATATCATTTTGGGCAAAAGTCTCAAAGCATTCAGAGGAAATGTGTTTTTCAAGAAACAAAATTTGAACTCATTCTGAAAATGTGACCTCTTGATAAGCTATCAACTTCTCATTTTAAAGAGTCTCCTTGGCTATGAGAAATTATGTGGTTTTCTACACATGGTCTGATACCAGAAAGTCTGAAGCTGCATGTGTTAACAAGTGGGACTAACTGGGTATGGCTGCTTGTAATTCCAAATTGATTCTAATCTCTGTTCCTTTAGACCTGTACAGTTCTCCCTTCTTTGTCTTCTGCAAGTCTGATTCTGATGTCCCAGGAAATCTCAATAATGTCACCAAATAAGCTCTGCTAAATTTGTAATTCAAAAGACAACAGGTATCTGTCATAAAGGCAAGGTTTAATCTCCTTTATTTTTTATAGTAGTTTTAGTGTAAAAAATGCCTTATAATTATTTGGCCAGGGTTCAAAGGTCATCATAGGAAGCTTCACGTATGAAAGGAATCTTGTGCTTCTATTTTTTTGGAACAATGCCCCCATGCTACACACCTAGACATTTCTGAATCTGTTCCAAAAGTAGTTGATTATATGACATAGGGACCTTTTATTGAATGGCCAAAGGGGTATAGGTACACACTCATCTGCATGCAGGGAAGCTCTTCCATGGACATGCTTATTCATAGCCCACCATTAATTATTAAGGTCTTTTCCTCCTGTTCATACAAAAGTGCTTTCTCCCCTAATTTGTATGAACAGACATACCCCTTTCCACACAGCATGCACTTCATAAAAAATGAGAACCAGGATAAGTGATCAGGTTGTTTTTATTTTCTCCACTAGGATATATGTAAAATGGAATATTAGACAACACATATGCAGAAGTAACATTCCATCTGACTCTTAAAAATATGCCTGAGTTGTGAGGACCAGCCTTATCTTTCAAATAAATCATGCCCTGATTTCTTGTTAAGATGCAGCTCGGAGTAGTTTTTGAAATGCATTACAATAATGCAATCTCATACAGTATTCCATGATCCTACTGATTTTTATTGTAAGACATTCCTTTTCTATCTTTTAATAAGGAAATCCACAATAGAATTCCTCATCACAAAAGGCAGAGCACATACTTTGTACAGTAAAGTCCCATGTCTTACCTAATGAACAAAAAACCAATTTATTTTTTTAAAATCTGTTCTTCTGTCTTAAAATTGTCAGGATTCTTACAGTCAAACATACTGCAAAATAAAACTGTTTATTGAAACAAAAGTCACCTGGCATCAATGTCAACCTTTGCCTAAACCAAACATAACAGAGAAGCAGCTGCATTATGAGAATTAAGGTACACAGTGTTATCACAGAAGCTGCATCCTTTTTGATCCAAGACATATCTACTCAAATGTTATGTTCTACTGACTTTAGTTAAACTTACTTCTGTACAAGTGTGCTTAGCACTGCAGCTTTGCTGTAGCCTTAACTTTTCTAAAAAGTTATCTTTGTGTTTGTGTGCATGTGAAGATATAATACACACATTCACGTTTATATGTACCCGTATATATGCATACATATCCAACTGAACACTTTCATATCCAGTTTTTCACTTTTGTATTCAGAAATACAAAATGACTATCAGAAAACAAATTAAACTCTTCAAAAACAAGTTACAAACACAGGGAACAGTGTTCATATACAATTATTGTTGCAAGTGAATGAAAATATTTACATAAGAATACAGCTAGGTGATCTTCCTCATCTTTAACCTCCTTCATGAACGACCTTCATAGAGCAGTGAAGCTGCATACTCAATCCACAGGAATGTAACATGAAATGATAATAGAACGGATGACATCACATAGACGAAGAAGGAGTAGGATGCTTGTGAATGCAACCTGGACAGCAGTGCAACGTCTCATGGGCAAAGATATCACACTCCACACAAAAGCAGCTCTGGCAAGCTTTACAAATGTAGACCTGGAGGGAAAGATTTGAAATATTAGTAACATTACATCAGAGAAAAGCAATAAAATGGTTGCTGCTTTGTATATATCAAAGAAATTTTACTATGTTTAATCACATCCATTGCTTCCCAAGATTTGTTGTTAAAATTGGTAGGATGGCACAAGGGATAAATGCTTTTCTGGAGGTAGCCCTCAAACTGTGGAACTCTCTTTCTACTGACTTGTCTTTTCTTGGTCTTTTTTCAGTGTTTAACACTTCTTTTAAATGAAACAATCATAAACTGATGCATTTTAGAGCCGCTCATATAACTTGTTAACACAACAAGGACAGCTTTTGAAATGGGCTATGTTATTCTATCTTTCATGTTGTCTATGCTGCTCTTCAGTTTTATTTTGTTTGTTTGTTGTTGCTTCTGTCTGTTAGCACCTGAAAGCTCTGTGAAATGTTAAATAATAAATTAATATTTAATTTAATAACAAACATTTTGCAGCTCTGTATACCATGGTACCCACTGGGTGACCCTGGGCAAAGCACATTCTCTTAGCCTCAGAGGATGGCAAAGGCAAACCCCTTCTGAACAAATCTTGCAAAGAAAACCCTGTGATAGATTCATCTTAGAGTCACTGTCAGTTGGAAATGACCTGAAGGTACACAACAACAATAAGACACCATGGTAATTGGCATATTCTAATGCATGCTGAAAAATAAAGCCTAGGATCACATTTAAAAGTGTAAATGTTTTTTTCTCTTCAAAATAAGGCTTTAACATTTTTTTACACATAGACACCTCTGACTGTGTAATGTGACACATGTGCTCTGAATGCATAAACACGTTCCTAAAAATTCTCCTTCTCTTTCACATGCAAGTGGATGAAGCAATTTTCAAGTATGGCCTAGCTTGATTACTGTTAATGCATTAGTTACAATTATGAAATACAGTGTGCCTTTTGCTGATGAAGCCTCCTGTCCTATTATTGTCAGTGGATGCACTGGGTGCACACCTACACTAAGTCAAGTGCACCCACATTGCATCTATTGATAATAATGGGATGGAGCATTCCCATTTTTTGTTTTATGTGAGGGCTCCTGGAACAGAATCCCCACAAATATGGAAGACATACTATAAATTCAGCAGCACAGATATCGGACTGAATACACTGGGGCAGAGATCCTTTTCATGTTGATGACTATACTACTTTGGTTTTGTTGACAACTGTTATTTTCTTGGCTGGAATCTGATGAAATCTTTATTCCAACAGTGAATGAAGACAGAGTGGGCAAGGTATACCAATGTGCCTACCACCAAGTGTGCACACAATTCTGTCATTGGGTACTCTGTCATGCTCTTCTGCAGAAGTAAGAAGAACAGGGGGAATGAAATACTGGATAGATACTCATTCTGTACTGGTGTAGAAGAGGAATCCACATAGAATGAGTCATAGCCATCACAGCCCAAATAAAGGCAGGGAATCACATGACCTATAGTTCTGCAGGCAAGCTGAGACCTCCTTCCAGTTTCTTTTTTACAGCTAAGTGAAAGACTTAAGCAATTAGAGGAGAAAGACCAGAGAAAAAGAAAGAATAAACTGGAGGTAAATATCGAATCAAGAGCCTCCTTTGAAAAGGATCAGTTCCTCTGATCATGTGCTGTATGGATTCCTTGTCTGCATCAATCTAGAATGGACCTTTGTGGTGAGTATCCAATATTTCACTCTCTAGTTGATGCAAGGAAGAATCCACACAGAATGAGACACACCTAACCTACCCAGATGACTATTAAAGTGGGTCAGGGCTGACTAAGAACAGGCATATGCTCTGAAACAATCTGCATTTTTCAGTGAATGGAATCCCATAAATACTCAGCAGAAGAATGCTGCTTTACAAGGACATCTGTGGGCCTGTAGAAAATAAGACCAATGCAGTGCTAGGTAAAATATACAAGTATCCCCTGTAGACATCATTGAGTTAACAAGGAGGCATGAAAACACTTTCCGCCATTAGCAATCAGCAGTGAAGTTTCTAGAACAGAGGATCAGATTATATGTGCTCATGATATCTGCAGAAACCAGAGAGCTCCCATGCTAGAGAACCTAAGAGTTTCCTCCTCCCTTTAGTGGCTGAGCAGCCACGAAAAGTGATTTGTCTCTGCAAAGGTGGGCACTGAACCACAGCTGCCTTGGGAATACTCTTTCCTTGTAACACTAGAATACTCAAAAAATATATAACCACTTATCTTAGGGAGCTACATGAGTACCTAAAGAGTACCTGAAGAGTATTTCTTATCAAAATCCTAGTGATTTTGAAGCAAGGAGCCTGAACACTTGAAAAATCTACTGTCCATAGAAGACAGAAGTTTTATTTTTGTTGATTTAATCTACAAACAACAGATTTCATTAATTAATCACCAATATTTTAACAAATGCATCATTTGCATATTAAACTGAGATGATTCCAGATTTCCCATGGGATGATGTATAAACTTGATCACAGATAACATTTTATAATCTTCAAGGCCTTGTTTCTAAAGATAACTTCCAGAGAAAGAAAAGAAAACGTAAGTAGCTTATAGGTTGAATACTGAAGACTTACATGTTGATCTCTGATTTCTCCTTGACATCCTTGACAATAGCTATTTAAAGAGATATTTACAAAGTTGTATTACAGAAAGTTGTAAAACACATGCCCCACATGAATTCTGAGTCCTTCAGTCTCACTTAATTAAAATTAAGTATATGTAATTGAAATAATGCATTTTCTAGCCCCATTAATCAACATCTTGTGTCCAGCACTGCAATAGTACCTGATGAGCACAACAAAAGCTTCTTCCCCTCCCACAGACCCACTAAACTGCCTGCAAACTAGCTCTAGAGGTTTTTCCAGCTCTCCACAGCAGGTCTTCAGAATATACAGGAGGCTGGAATGGGACTGCCATGCTCCTGGTTCTGTTCATAGAAGGTATGCTGTCACCGAAGCAATCTGTTAGATCCACGTCACAATCCCTACATTCTCTCTTGTCTCTTCTTTCTTGAATTATGAAGTTTACATGCTCTCAGCAGGGATCTGTCCTCTTGTAATTTTTAAATTGTCATGTATATAATTTATAATATATAAACTGCTGCCATGAGTCCCAGTGTGGGAGAAAGGCGGGATATAAATAAAGTCATGGATGGTTATATAAATTTTAAAAACCGTTGTCACTGTTACCATCATATCTATGAAGCAGCAAGTGCTTTCATCATTGGGTGACCACTACATCCAAATCATTTATTCAAATCCTAGAAACAGGTATGATAATCATCACCTTCAATGAAGATTGATGATGCATGGAAAGATGTTCTTTCCAGATAAGCAAATAATATTGCTACATGTTATTAATGACATTAAATAGTATTTCGGTTCTTTAATCCTTCACAAAGGATGCCTAATTTATCACCATAGCACAACAGTCCTCAACTGGCTCACCATAATGAATACTTAACGTCTATAAAATCTTTTTTTGAAAAGGCATGGATTAAAAAGTTGACAACAAAATTTTAAAGCCTTTTATATTAGAACTAATCTTCGTTCTGAGTACCCAGAACAGTCCTACATAACAGTATCAGGAAGCAGTACTTCTTTAAAGAAAACATTAACAATTTGTACATAACATTTTATATTAAATCCAGATTAGACTGCTAGAATGTGCTTTACATAGCGCTTTGAAGCTGATTGAGAATCATCCGCTGACACAGAAAGAGCCCGCTCACATTCTTATTAGTGCTAGAACACATCCTTTCAGGAGAGGGGAATTGAATCATGAACTATAGTACTATAACATTTGTACTCATTGCCAATGCATATCCAGGCCTACTTCAAAGCAAGTCTTTTAAAGCCCTAAATAACCTGGGACTAAATTATTTTAAGAACTGCCCACACTGTATTAATCCGCTTATGCTTTAAAATCATGTTTGGAAGCCCTGCCTACTAGCCTGCCACTAAAAGCAATAAGATTGGTGGGCTCTAAAAAGGCAGACCTCCTAATAGTGACATTCACCCTACAGAATTTTCTCCCCAGAGATATGCACTTGATTCCATTATGTCGCCTTTTTAAAAGGGCTTTAAAAACTTATTTGTTTCTCTGGCTTTTAATCAAAAAAGCCCTATTGTATTCAGTACTGATAGATAACTGACTTGATCTTTTTAAGTGTTTAAATTTAATCTGTTTTTATAACTAGACACTGAACTTAACAGCTTCATATTGCCTTGAGAAGACCATGTAGTATTGAAAGACTGTTAAAAATATATAAAGTAATAGCTAATATCCCTCACTATCTCTTTCAGTAGTTTCAAAATACTCTTAGAAACCGTTACATGGGAAACTGTTGCATGGGAATCAAAACAAATTCCCCTTTGGCATGGTGTAGTGGTTTGAGTGCTGGAGTACAAATCTGGAAACACGGTTCAAATCCCAGTGGGTGACCTTGAACAAGTCACCCCACTTCAGGCTCAGAGGAAGGCAAAGGCAAACCTCCTCTGGACAAATCTGGCCAAGAAAACCCTGTGATAGGGTTGCCTTAGGGTCACCGTAATCTGGAAAGAACTTGAAGGCATACCACAACAACGACAAGCAAAAAACCAGACAAACCCCATAAATGTACTTTATCAGCTGTGTGTTCACCAAGGTGTTATGGTCAGTATGTAGATACAGGTGAGTGCCTTTGGTGGGTTCAGGAGACAATTTTGCAGCCCCAGGAACTGCCACAAGCAACACATCTTCAAAGATGTGCTTTTTTCTCCTGCTCTTTCTCAAAACCAGAAGCGACCTGAAATCCACTTCCAATGGGGCAGGGATACCAAAACTCTCACCCCACTCTCTACACACATGCTAAAGCCCTTTTTCCTGGAAGTTTTTAGGAACAGCAATTCCAGGAACAGAGGGGGGAAAAAAGATTACAACAGAGACAGGATGCATGGGAGCTAGTTTATTGAAAAGTAAACCCTTTGACTTTTAGATTATTTCTAGCAGACAACTTTTACATACCGTTCGCCTACATACTCTTCCAGACGGACCTCCTGAAAGGCATCCAAAGGAAAAAGATGGTGGTAAGATCGAGCCAGATGGGGTGCAGATACTAATGTAAGACCTACAAAAATATAACATGGTATTTATAAAGCACTCCTGGAGGAGTAAAAATCACACATTTTCTATTAACAGTAGCTTTCACTTATTATCCTATTAATAATATTTCAAACATCATCCCTTCATAAGATATTCTTTAAACAAGTAAAAACGGTACAATTCTCTTCTCTGTGTAATTCTGGAAATGAAAAGGGCTTAGCTCTGGGTCTTATTCTGAATGCCAGAAATATATGAGGAACAGTAAAAACAGTATTTCTCAGGATGTGCAAACTGCACTCCTCTGATAACTGAGGAATCACAGTGCATTTCCAACCCACTGCAGTTAATGTACATTTATACACACACACACACACACACACACACACACACACATATATATATATATATATATATATATATATATAAAATTTCTAGACAGATTTGACCTGTGGCACTACTTTGCTCAGGAATTAAGCACTATGAGTGCTATATTTGCTTATACACTGGATGTGTGAATTGCAGAATTGTGGATGGATGTGGCTGAATCACAGTGGATTCAGGAACAGACTGATTTTGCATTTCAATTATACTAACATTTCTAACAGACCAGTAATACCTGAAGTCTTCAGGATGTCTCACACCAAAAGTCTGATGTCAAAGTTTACACTTTTAACAAATTATCTCATTCAGTCATATTTCCACTTTGCACTCCTAAGTCAAAACCTGCAAACGATCAATAAGCTAGCAGAATTCTGTTTCTGTTTGTTGACTCAGGCTGCCCCACACTTCTGTTGCTATAGGTGCATAGGACTAAGTTCCTTCCAACTCTATGGCCATTTCCGCACTAGATTGTTATAGTGCTATCATTCCACTTTCAACATCCTATGGAATCCTGGGGTTTGCAGTTCAGGGAGGGGCCAGCCTGCCAGCTGGCCCCTCCCTGAACTGCAAACCCCAGGATTTCATAGGATGTTGAAAGTGGAATGATAGTGCTATAACAGTCTAGTGCCAAAATGGCCTATGACTGTATGCCTTACAGGGCTAGAACCTCAAGCTCTTATTGTCCTCATGACACTCCTTAAACTTCAGTGAGCTTAGAATACATAAAAAATCCTGCGTCAACTATATCAGTGATTCTTAACCTTTTCTTTATCATGGAACCTCTTTAAATATCATTTGTTGTCATGGACCACCAAAACTTAAGTCAAAGTGGTTTCTTGTTGTGTACATGGTAGCAAGAAATGTCACATGCTTTCTTGCAGTCACTCAGCATCATTCCCTTACATGTTCTCACCATGTGCAGAAGTAGCAAGTGCTGAGTACATTTTTTTTTTTGCTATCAGCTATTTTCATACCTTTTGAACGGTTTAATATTGCAATGAAACTTTGCACAAATGATGTCTATCACTATCAAAAGACTCCTGCTCTTTGAGATCAATGTATGACTGTCCATCAGTTCGTCTGTTTATCTTTATTTCTTTCCTCTTTTTGCTCATTCATTCTATTTTAACTGGAAAAGCTCATAATATTTCTTCAAGCCTTTATGGACTCCATATCACAGGATATCATGTCCCACAAGGGACTGCAGACCACAAGTTGAGAACCACTGAACTACATGATTTCAATGCTTTACTGTGTTATTTCATGTAATCCAGATACCACAGTCTTGAAACTATTCTGCACTTACTCTATGAATATTTTTCTTGATTAACCTTAGATAAGCACTTTAGCCTGTCTCTAGACTTCAAACATGGGCCATCTCCACTCTAGCCTGTTCTAGTGTTATTATTCCACTTTCAACATCCTATGGAATCCTAGAACAGGCTAGTGCAGAAAGGGTCGTGGACTTCCACTGAGTGACATTTTTATCTAACAAACAAGTGAAGTAATTAGGAGCAGTGGAGTGCCCTTAAGGCCTGTCACATCCATGTACTGATAGTCTGCAAGAGGCTGGGATGGAAGTATTATCAACTGAACATGATACACTCAATGGAGAATGGCCATGTAACCCTAACATAAATGTTGCAAAAGGCTCTACACAGGTACATATGCTTCAGACTAACTACTACACTGCCATTATCACCTTGTTTAGAAATTAAGTCCTGTGGTTTTTTGCTCCTGCAGTTAGTGGTTTTTATTTCGGTAACTCGCATTACACTCCATTACAGTAGCCAAATATAAATATATTGTTAACTCACCACAAACTTTGCATTCCACAGGAAGTTCACCGTATTTGGCTCTACACTGGGGGCAGAAATATCCTCCCAGTGTAAGACCTGGATCACTGCTGTTTTCCAAGTGCCTATAAAGAAGATAATATTTGTGTGGGTGAAAATGTTATACAAAAAACTTTTTGTTGTTCGCACAAGGTTATTTGTAATGTTTTGTAATGTAATGTTATTTGTAATGTAATGTTAAAATTGCATTTTGCTCCTAGTTGCTGCTATCTACTAGGAAATGAGGTTGCCCCACAATGGATATTCTTGCTGAAAAGACATCTAGGGTCATCTTCAATAACAAAACTATACACTTACTGTGCAATAAAAACTGTCTGGAAAGATTCTTACAGGCATTATGTCCCCAGAACACTCCCACAGAAATTTACTTTAACTATTTTTGTAATATAAAGTCGAAGGCTTTCACAGCTGGAATCCATAGGTTGTTGTGGGTTTTCTGGGCTTTGAGGCCACGTTCTGTCAGTATTTTCTCCTGACGTTTCGTCTGCATCTGTGGCTGGCATCTTCAGAGGATCTGGTAGCATGGAAGTGAGACAGAGTATATATACTTGTGTAGTCCCCGAGTGGGAGAAAGTAATTTGCATATGTTAAGTCAGCCTGTGTGATGGCCTATTGTTAAATGGAATATCCCCCAGGGCTGAGTTGTTAGTCAGGGGATATGCATAACAGTGCATTAAGTACATCAGCCATCTATTGTATTGTTTCTTGTAGAGGGACCTCCAGAGTCTGGGTGGTGTTCATTGGCATATTTTTGAGTCTTGATTTTAGTGTTCTTCAGTACTGGTAGCCAAATTTTGTTTATTTTCCGAGTTTCTTCTTTCCTGTTGAAATTGCCCATGTGTTTATGGATTTCAATGGCCTCTCTGTGTAGTCTGACACAGTAGTTGTCAAAACGGTCCAGAATTTCTGTGCTTTCAAAAAACATTCAGTGTCCAGGTTGGTTTATAACACATTCTGGTACTGCTGATTTTTCTGGCTGGATCAGTCTGCAGTGTCTTTCATGTTCTTTAATTCATGTTTGGATGTTGTGTTTTGTAGTCCCTATATAAACCTGCCCACAACTGCAAAGTGTGCAATAAACTCCAGCAGAAATTAGAGGATCCTTCCTGACCTTTGCTGAACGTAGCATTTGTTGAATTTTCTTGGTCGGTCTGTAGACTGTCTGGAGGGATATCTTCTGGGGGATATTCCATTTAACAATAGGCCATCACATAGGCCAACTTAATATATGCAAATTGCTTCCTCTCACCCACGGACTACAGAAGTATATATACTCTCTCTCGCTTCCATGCCACCGGATCCTCTGAAGATGCCAGCCACAGATGCAGGCGAAACATCAGGAGAAAATACTAACAGAACATGGCCTTAAAGCCTGGAAAACCCACAACAACCTATTTTTGTAATATTTATAATTTTACGATGAACAGAACAGGTTTTGGTTAAACAAAATTCAAGACCACCATATAAATGATGTAGCCGTTTAGGGGAAAAAACTACTATATAGCAAAACAAAAACAAAAACATCACCTCTATACCTCCATCATAGGTTTCTGCTTCTTATGGCCCTGACCTGCTGAATAAAAGATTTCACAGAAATCGCAGACTATTCAGTGTACTACATAGTTTTTAGACTATGACCCATTAAACACTGAACATAGCAATACCTTACTTACGCCATGCTAAAAGATGGTTTTGCATCCTGATCAGCCAAAGATGCAATAGTATGCTGAGGGAAACCTAAGGAGAAAAAAGGGAGCAGGGACTGAAAAACATAATTTTGAGCAATTTTAAAAGCTTAAAAAAAAAGCAGCGTTCCATGATTACATTTAGATATTGTAATTTGGAACACAATACCCTGTGGTCAGGCAAACAATTTAGGTTCCCTAATTTCTGCAAATCCTTAAATTATTGTAAGACCATACATATGGTCTTTTCTTTACAACTACTTTACTCCTACTTTTACAAACTTGGCGCATGCTACTCCCTGGCTTCTGATAATGGGGACATGTCACACTGAATGAAAAAGTGTAAGAAAACTCTGTATTAGAGGTTCCTGGAAGGGTCAGTCATCTCTGGCAAGTGCAACGTCCCTCTTGTAATAAGACACCAAGCTAGTTGCCATTTAACAAGTGCCTTCTGCTTCTATACATTTTACAGTCTTTACACAACTGTTAAGTAAGTCAAATTACCCAATAGAGTTAGAGAGAAATTCTGCCAGTTACTTGCAACCACAACATACAAATGTAATCTTAATTCAAGATATGTTTCATTGTAGAGCTGTTACCCTGTCCCGGGAGGGGCACCCAAATTACCAAATAAAAACACAAGTTGGGGGAATTTAGCTTGAGCACTCTCTTGGCTAAACGAGAGGCAGGGTAACATTAGCAAGGATCTTTAACCCTATGTATACAGCATCAGGTCAGAGAACGGCTAGACGAGGTTTTAAAAGTAATAAATAATATTTTATTAGGAACAAGCAACACGAAAGACACAACAACTAACTAACTTGGAAATGGAATGGAGAGTTTCAAGGGAGCAGGTAATATGACATCTGGTCTCGTAGTCCTGGAGAGAAAGATGGGGTTCCGGGAGAGAAAGCTCAGCGTGGTTTGCTGAGGGGAGTTACCTTAGACAACTGGCAGCAAGGCGGGATGGAAGTCCAAAGTAGTCCGAAGACGTCCCAAAAGTGGGGACTTTTTATAGGGTGGATTTTACCTACAAGTTATGTTATGCTCGGTGAGAACAAAGGAAATTTGGAGTTGGACAAAGGAGTTGGAAAAGGTCAGGTTTTGCATGATGGGTTTAGTACTTAATGACAATAGCGTGGCCAGTTTGCTGATGGCCCGATATAAAGGAATGGCTAGGCTCTTGGCCGAGTGGCTTTGTGTAGACGTGCGCCGAGCAAAGCCGGTTTGCAGGGAGGTTCTTCCCTAAAACAACGGAGAGGCTTAAGTTGCGTGCCTGAATGGGGTTTTGGAATGTACAACCATTAACGGCCGCGCCCTTACGTGCTTGTCCGGGGGACCTCTGCAAACATGTGGAGTAGGGTGGCAGAGAAAGGTCAGGCAAAGGGCAAATTATTTGATATCAAAAGGATATCTAGTGCTCTCACCAGACATATCATAATCGTGATTACAGAGCCCTGGTGGCGCAGTGGTTAAATGCCGTTACTGCAGCCACAAGGTTGTGAGTTCAATCCTGCCAGACTCCAGGTTGATTCAGCCTTCCATCCTTCTACAGATCGGTAAAATGAGTATCCAGCTTGTTGGGGGCAATTAGCCAACACATTGTAAACTGCTTATAGAGCACTTAGCTAAGTGGTAGAGAAATACACATGCTATTGCTATTACTATTAGAATTTAGTATTAGACAAGGAACAAAAAGAGCCAGTTCAGAAGTAATGCTATTCATAGTTTAATACTCTGCGAATGAGCCACAAGGAGCGTCAGGTCCTTGACTTCTTCCTTGCCCTTCCTCCAGTCTGACCCTGAAGAGTTCAGATGTGTGACAATTGTTAATCTTCCACTTAGATTAAAAACAGATTGCTGTGACACCTAAACCAATATCATGCAAAATCTGAAAGATTTATGGCTATTTTTAACCATGATTTGTTGAAATAAGCCGATTTTAAAACTGAACTTACAAAGCTGGCTTGTTTCAACAAAATCATAGTTAAGATTAACCAAGGTCTGAAACTCAGACAGATGCTAAACAGCTATTCAGCTAAAGCAGATATAAAGACATCTGACCTGCTCCTTGCAGCTATGCAGGGAACAGGGTAGGAGAAACGTAAAAGGTGGAGGTTCATTATGGTCCATCCACTTGATGCTAAAATATGGAGAACTGGAACACAGAATGAACAACCCTACATGGATCTTCAAAGAAAATGTTGTATGATCAAAATCAACTTCCTGAAGTAAAGTAAGAATTCTTACCCATTCGAATAAGGGAGCTTTCAGAACCTGATGTTGCGGGTGGCGGACTGACATGGTGCATCAATAGTTCTCTATAATGACTTTCATCTAAAATGACATGATAAGTTCCTACCAAAAAAGAAAAAAAAGAAAAGAAAACTATATACTGCTTTGTATATATTACATGCAAACATTCTTCAACTTTTGCTGCATGGCTATTGAATTAAAGATAAATTTAAAAAATTCTGGTTTTCTAATCACTTCACTTTCAATTAAGCAAATATTGGTCAGTTTCAATAAGTATTTTTAAATGACATGGGTAAGAGAAATATAAAGCTACCTGAAAAGCACAACCAAGACCCCACATCACAGACACGTAACTATATTTTATGCCCTCACCTGACTCTCCACAGCTGCCTTAACAGCCAGCAGCCATGCAGACTGACTGGCATCTGTTCTGCCAGCCACTAGGATGCAACAGGATGATATTTACAACACCCTGCTACCAGTGATCTGCAGTGCGACATGAATTTGAATCAGGGGCCCTGCTTCACACTGCAGATTGCTGGCAAGACAGGTGGAAATGTCATTGTGCTCCATCCTGATTGAGAGCAGAACACGTTTCCGTATCTTGGTGTGGTTGCTAGCTGTTAAGGTAGGTTTGGAGGGTCATTTTTGACTGAAAACATGAATACAAATGAGTTACAAATGTGTAACTCTAGCTTATGCATTTGAAACAGTTCTAAAGGATGCCAGCCCATAATTCCCTATATTAGCATGCTCATGAACTGAGAAATGCTCCAGAGATTATTTATGCCACCACTTAACAAAGTCAGTGATTCCAGAATATATGAACAGATCTTCTAATATCTCTGCTATAGAACAGTTTTCATATTATATGTAAAAAACAATCTTCTATCAGCATGGCTTTGATAAAATTGTTCAGCCTATATACTGAATGAGATAGTGAATGTTTCAATTTTTATTTTCAGTACATAATAATTCCTGTAAATTGTACTGGTGCTATAATGTAACCTATCCTGGGTTCACACAATGATAAAATAAAAAGATAAGACATACATTTTATAAGTAAATAAATGAAATAATGGAAATTGCTTCCACACACATCCATCTGCTGCCCCACACTTTCAATACATAAAGAATAGCGTGTATGCTGAGACTCATTCTTTATGTATACAGACATACGTACCACCAGTTTCCCGGGCAAGTACCGTGCAAACTCGAACTTCAGCAGAGAGGCCAATAACAGACACTCTTATCTTAAGTGTCTTTAAAGACTTTGCATGAAAAGAAAGGAAAAAACAAGCAACTGTAAGAGACTCAAGAAATTCCAATGGTTTCTGACAAATATTCACCCTAATTAAAAAGATTTCAGATTATCCCAACTGTCAAACAAGTCTAGCATACATTTACCATTTTCAAATAAAAAAATGTTCATACCTTAATGAGATCATATATATTGGAGGGATCACATGTTGTTAGGCTGCTGAATATTACTAAAACCTCTCGGCTTGTGTGTCCTGGCATATGCCTGTAGAGAATTAGGTGTTGTTCTTGTTACAAAAGCAAATACCAAAATACTCACTTCACATTAGAAGTTCACTGAACAATTGATTTATTTTATATATCTACTGTGTGATAGGTCACCTCTGCCAGATTACCCACACAGAACCTAACTAAGTCATACCTTGGGTTTATTACTTAGAAGCCCTAAGATGTCTCCTGGAATGGACTAGCATGTATGTTCTTTGTGGGCTCAGGTTTGTGTTTGCATGTTTGACACTCTCACAACCCCTCCAAGAAAGCAGAGGTTAAAACAACAACAAAACCAAATGGTTTATTGAACAAACCACTGTTTCAGAACACCAAACATAAATGCTGACATCTTTTTTCAAAGATACAATTTATATCTATTTTACTCCTCTTAAAACTCTCACCTCTCTCCTTCATTCACCTCAGACACTCCACTACCAGCTCCCTCCTAAACCTGCCTCCTAAACCAGACCAAACACATCTATTATATAGTCAAGTCTCCTCTTTTATTTCCCCCCTCAATCCTACTTCTCAACATGTCAAAGGATGTGATTGGTTTGTTAAACATGCTAGATAGGCCCTCCTCTTTGCTGGTCATCAGAAACTGTGGTAAGATTAATTACAATTAAGTTCCTCTTTATATGAAAGAAATCCACTCAAGCCTTTGATGCACAAAGAGAAGACAACACACATATAATTTATTCAAACTCACCCACAGCATAAGCAAAGTCTATGGGCACACACACACATATGTATATGCATGTCTGTGTTTGCTGTTTACTTTCACAGCTCAATTAAAGCTGCTAAAAGCAAAAATGAAACAAATCATGTGGGTTTTAAGCATCTCTCAATGTTAGACAGCACACATTAGTGAGCAGAATAATTTTTCAGCTTGTTTTGATTTCTTTTTCATCCCTCATTGGCAGAATAATCAAGAGAAAAAGTCCAGAAGTAACAAACTACAATTTCCATTCTGATTTGCAGATAATTCAGGTATAACAGTTCAGGTATAACAAACAACCATGGTTTGCTGCTAAAACTGAAAGTAGGGGAGAAACAAAACTGTTTGTGTGAGCACCCATGAAATCATATATTGACACTTAAAAATAACAGTTTATTAACAAATCACTTTATATTCTTTGCCTTTCTTAAGAACGATTACAATCAAACACATATTTTCTGTTGTTTTAAAAAAAGATGCTGGCAGTCTGTACTTACTTTAAAGTCTGTGTAGCCAAATTTAAGGCATTATATAGAGAAGGCTCTCCTGCGCAGGTCATATCCACAGCTTTTTTCAGAGCAGTTATGTGTTTCCTTGGATTCCCTTTGAGAAAAATCCACACATTATCACAGACCAAACAGAACACATATGACATTAAAAGAAAAAGAAAAAAAATCCAGGAAAAAAACAGCCTTATGGCATCAATAGTTTTTACTGACAGACAAGCATAAAGGAAGTATGTAAGCCTGAGATACCACAGTCTAGCATGGCAACAGAATGAAACATACACCTAGAACGACCCTGTGTGTCCCAGAAATGATATTTCCTGAACTCCCTTTTATACATGCATGACTAAGACACTGGTGAAAACTCCAAGTAAATATTTGCCAGGCACTTCTATTTATTCAGTACAATATTATACGTATGCCTAGCCTCTTCTTGACTAGTGTCCAATGCCCACTAAGCCTAACGTCACAAACACTTGAGCTAAATAAAGTGCCAACACCTGGAATCTGCATCATTTCTATGGCTATTTCCTCCCTACACTGTTATAATGCTATTATTCCACTTCCAACATCCTACAGAATTCTGGAATTTGTATTTTAGGGAGGTACATTTAGAATTCTCAACCAGAGAGCTCTTTGGCTTCAGTAAACTACAGAAGAAACCTCAGAGTTGCACAGAATGTTGAAAGTGGAATAATAGCACTGTACCAGTGTAGTGCGGAAATGGCCCTTGACTCAGTAAGACTGCATATAGAAATACCATAAAAATAAAAAACAGATGTACTACTTCTTCCTGGGGAACAAACCTGGCTTCTCTCTGAAACTCTCAGATTGCAACTGGTAGTCAAATTTATCATCAAATTGGATTGTCATTCATCAGTCTTACTATTCCCCATAACCTTCAGGCAGGCAGGGGTTTTAAAGCAAAGGGTTTCTGAAGAACTCTTCCCTCCCTGCAACTCATCTCTGACCTGAGGAAAGCTACTTCTTTTGAAGAAGGCATATTGGCTTTCCAGAAAAGACTTCAAGTAACGTTTCATTTTTATACCGCCTAAAACTATGGGGAACACTTTCTTTACAATTGCCACTGCATTCCAACAATTCTCCATCAGCTTCAGCCACACTTTAACTAACTTTTAAATCAGCTTGGGTCCAGGACCATCTCTCTCTTTATGAGCCCCTCAGAACTCTGATCTTCTGGAGGGTCCCTTCTCTTTTTCCCACCACCTTCCCAGACGCATTTGGTGAGAATATGGGAGAGGGCCTTCTCAGTGGCTGGGCTCCCAGACTCTGGAACTCCCTCCCCCTACCAGGGAGGCCAAGACGACCCCATTCTTGCTCTCCTCCCATCAGGAAGTCAAAACATTTTTACACCCTCAGGCTTTTAAAAACAGTTTTATTGCTGCATGATACTGTTGTTAATTGTCTTTTTAAGAGCCAGCATACTGTAGTGGTTTGAGCACTGGACTACAATCCTGGAGACCAGCATTCGATTCCCTGCTCAGCCATGAAAACCCACTGATTGACCTTGGGTGTGTCACACACTCTCAGCCCCAGAAAATCTCATGATAGCTTCATCTTAGGGTTACCAAAGGTCAGAAACAACTTGAAGGCATACAACAATAATAATATAGTCTTTTAATGGATTTTAATGTTTTTAATTTTATAATTATTTTTTAAAATAGCTTTTATATTTATATTTTCATTTAATTTTTTATAGTTTTAATCTGCATTGTTTTTAAGCATGTTGTTAAGCCACCTTGAGTTTCATTACTGGAAGAAATGTGGGATATAAATAAATCATCATCATCATAGCAGCAGCATATTAAGGAAACAGCAAGCATTTATTTTATTTACATGGACAATGCAGATACAGAAATCCTGGTCCACACAGAAAAAACACTGTTTCTATACCTGAAAGTTCAGTCAGTTTTTCAGCTCTTTTGCCCTTAGTTACAATAATGCCAACCTGCAAGAAAGATGTCTGTTGCTTATAGGATTCACAGGATGATGAAATATCTTAAAATTTGAGTATCATTAATATATGGTGATGTTAAGTGATGGCAGCAGAGCACAACATTCTAGGACAATGACAAGAGGGAATTTTGTCCCTTGGCTTGGCATATAGTTGTCACATTCTGAAAAAGCTTTCTGGAAAACTGCTGGGATCACCAACAGGAGAGACTACAGCAGGAATGAGCACTTTCAAATGGTCAAGGGAGTAATTTTTCACCCCCAGAGCCACCACAAGTAACACTAAACCTAAACAAAAATAAAAATAAAAATCCAAACTAAAATTAGCCAGAGATCCACATCTGAATTTGCTTGTCTAGCATTTGGAAGTTGGAAGGGTAGCCTTGCTGAAGATGAAAACCATTACTTCTGGAGATATCTAAAAACATGCAGGAAATTTCATTTAAAAAAATTCAGTATGGCGGCCACTAGGAAGCTCTGGAAAGATATTGGCTGCAGAAACAGTTTTGTGGGCTGTATGCAATCCACAGGACAGACTTTGCCCAACCCTGTACCATAGCTTCCTAAAGACTGTGAAGAATGCCTCCATTCACCTTGTTCAAGTGCAAGCTCATCTCAGCAAAAGATTTCAGAAACAACATTACAAAGAATACTGAGAAGTGCTTATGACAGAGTTTGCTTTTCTACAAACTTTTCTACAAACCAGAAGTGAGTTTTGTGACTTTGTATTTTGGTATTAGCCCTCTCCTGTTTAGCCCCTCCTAAAACATTTAGGAGGCACTAAACTAGGGATGGGATGAATCCAGAATTTTCCGAATCCAAATCCCTGGAAGGTTCTGAGAATCAACCAATCTCACCAATCTCCAATCTTTTGAATCCTTCTTTTAAAAAGAGTTTAAAAAGCAAGGGAAGGAAGGATAATCTTGGGCAAGACACACTCTCTCAGCTTTAGCAAAAACCTAGGCAAAGGCAAACCTCCCTCTGAAGAAATGTGGCCAGGACAATTCTCCTAGTTTTGCCTCAGGATCTCCCCAGATTGAAAATGACACGAAGGCCCTTTCGGCACAGGCAGGAAAATGTGAATTAATACCACATTTTCCTGCCTGTGTAAACAGGGTCACATACTACAGTAGAGAGATAATCCAGGTCAAAACTGTATTTTCTTTGTATAGCTCCTTATGGCATTCTGGGGTTTGTGGTTTGATGATGCACCAGCACACTTTGGCAGAGAAGGTTGTGACACCTTGTAAAACTGTAAACCCCAGAATTATGTCTGGAAGAGCTTTGGAAGGGAGCTATGCAAAGGAATCTTTCAGCTATCCTTGAAATCTCAAGCCTGTACCTTCCAGTCAAGTGCTGAACTGAAATATTAAATGTTCAATTTAGATATCTTAGAATACAACCCCAGCTGTAATTTCTGAAATTATTAGCAAAGTCCATTATTACTGCAAGGGTAAAATCCACCTACTTGCCATCTCCTCTTGTGTATCTAGTCTCCCAAATTTTCAGGTGTCCTGGTCTCCTAGGTTTTCAGGCATCCCAGTCTCTCAGGTTTTTAGGCATCCTGGACACTAATAAACTATTTGGGTGGCAGATTCAAAAGATTTGGTTTGCCTATTTTGGCACAGGGATTCGGATTCGCGAATCTCAAATCCTTGGCAAGGATTCAAGGATTCGGTTGGCCCATCCCTACACTAAACCCTCTCCCCATGAAATTGCCTCCATGCCTTCTAGCGGGCATGAGGGGACTTTATCAGGGTTTTTTTTTAAATCAACATGGGGGAGTAGCCTCTGCAGGGTATGGCCTCTGGGGCATACCACAGTTTAAACAGGAGGTTTCAACTAAAATTTGTAGTTACAGTTTGTGGAAGCATAGCACACATACCTGACTAATCGGATTTTGGTCAAAGTATTCTTCAACAAAATATTCCAGTAACTACAGAAAGACAAATTGTTAAAATCATTAGTACTGAAATGTTATTTTATATGACATTTCCCAGTTCTGCATAGTCCACACACTTAACTTAAGCAATTATAGTTGTAATCCTACACACACTTACTGAGTATAATGCCCTCTAAATAAGTCTGACTCCTAACAGATATGCTTGGGATTGTGCTATAAAATTAAAATCCCAAAAACATTTTTTGTGGATTATATCTAAATTAACTTGTTGGGACTGCTGCATAAACCTGGGATCAAGTTGCCATATGATTCAATAAATCAAAGCAGATGGAATACAAACTGACTTATTAAATGACTGCAGTTAAGACAGCCAGTAAGGCATAAAAATAGTAATTTCAATGTTTTCTACTTTTACAGAGGGAAGACATAGGGGAATCACCGGTATCACTCCTTCCTCCAAAAAGTAACGTACATTGTTTTCATCTCTGATCCATGCTCAGCCACATCTTTATGGCCATGCAAGAATGTGATCTCCCCAGACAAAGTCTGACATTCTGTTCACTATAACTATTTGGACCTACCCTGAAGAAATACAAATAGCATTTTCCAAAATAATTACCTTTAAGGTACAGGTCAATCTGTTAGGTTTTAAGTCTTGGTCTTCCATTGTTCTTGATCCATCAACCACAACATACAGATGGCGCATCTATGTAAACATTTTTAAATAATTCAGGGAATTAAAATCAATTGTAATATTGATATTAGATATTAAATTAATGGGGAAAACAGCCTCTACAATTTAATCTCTGAATGTTGAGCTTTTTAGGAAAGGTTTTCAGGAAAATGGGATGCTGTTAGCTCTCTTTTGCTATGACTTCCTTCATAGTCAGAAAAATAAATCTGAAGCTATAATGCTATGCATTCTTCTTTGGCAGTGAAATCAAAGTATATAATTTGTGTATAATTTTAAACATAATAAAATAATATTAGAGGATTACTGTGCCTTCCATTTTAGTCCCCAACTGGGACCATCGGCATTTTACTATAATATCACAAACTGTCAACTGAGAGGTCATAAACTCAGACAGTTATGTAACGTGCTTTGGAGAAACAGAGGATTAAGAACATTAAAAGTTCTATTTAAAAATGAAGTGATGAAAACTTATTCTCAGCTTTATGATGGACAAACATCTCAACTCCAATATATACGGATACAACACACAGTTAATTAGTTCAGAACATACAGTTGGGATATTGTACAGAACTGCAGAAATTACTTTTTAGGAATAATTAAACAGGAGCGCTGAGTAATTTTTATAACTCAATAGGAAAACTGGGGGAAAAAACTAAATTATCAGATTCTTAGTTAACTATTAATTAAGTGAACAACTGATTTTCAGAAACATACATCTTTAGACTGTTGGAAATGTATTTAGAAATGTATATCTTTGATTAAGTCATACCAGAACTTAAGGGCGAGTTTTCATAAATTACAGTGTAAATGGCATCTGACTCCACAAAGGCTGAATAAAATCTATCTAATTGGTATGGTTAATTGCTGGAGATGTAGTGCATTACATGGTCATGCTTACTGTAAAGAAATTTTGCTTTCTATTTTCTAGAAAATGAAGATATAAAAACATAACGTGTTTTGCAACTGCATCTATCAATAAAATTATTTTGTTATGTAAAAGCGACAGTAGAAGAAGAAGATGTAAAGTTACCCATACCCATTAACAGCTGTACAAATGTACACTTCTAATACCTAGGAAAAAAACTCTCTTATCTCCAATTATACCAGAATGGATATACAGAATATAGCTTATATTAGAAGACTGATAAATTTAATTCAGGTCTGCAAATGTATTCAACAAAAAATCTGGCTGGCATCTGTTTAATAATCACAACATCATAAGTTTGTCTTAAGCCACAGCAATTCATTTTATGGTCACTGTGCACACAGTGACCAAAGGTCAAACCTACATCTTCAGCAGTGCAGTCCCTCCAACACAGCTATTTCCATGTCACCAGAGATTAGAGGGATGATTGCACAGGCATCTATAGGGACCTCGCAAGGTTTTGTGGGGTAGCATCAGGAGATCTCAGCCAACCATTTTATAGAAAAGGAGAATGATAAAGTTCAAGATTAAATCAATCCAGGTAAGTTCTGAAGTCTAATGTAATCTATTTGGAATTATTTCTTAAAATATGTCTGTCCATCTATCACTATCAACAAACTTTATTTTTTAAAAAAATACTACCTTCAATTTAGGAATATCCAGATGACCTCAATGGGAATGACTGGCTAGATTACTCATCCTGCATTGTTTATGTTGTTTATAATTTATGGGTTGCTAAAAAATAATTTATGAGGGTTCTCTCTTGACCTGTTTATCTGAAGTTCACAGAGGAAACCTGAATTGGATAAAATAGATTGTGGCCAGATGTTACCATCTTCCAAACACATTGGACTGATGATGTCACTGATCTCCCACATTGGTAATATTCCTCCTCCAAAAAAAAGGGAAAAGAAAAGAAGCTCAAGCAAAAAGTAGCAGCTGAATACGTCCCTAGTTGAACTAGACTTATTTCTTTAAATATATCACTATAAAAATAAATAGTTTTAGGAAAGTAAATATTATAATCTATTAAAAAAGCAAAGCCTACCATCCCAAGTCGAACTTGCCCATGATGTTCAAAAGTTCTGCAAATTAAGACAAAAAACAACAACATATTTATGCTTTGTCCTTATAGCATTTCATGTCATAACATCAGTATACCATCTGTTTTCACATATGTTAATTTGTGCATGTCTTTAGTTATTATGGGCTTCAACTGTTGTTTTATTGTTGCCTTTCTGATTTAATGGATTATATGTATTAAATTCTGAAATTCTAAACAGAATGAAGGCTGGTGTTGATCTTTTAAATAAAAGTATGCATTAATATTTCTACAGGTTGCACTTTAATGCTTCTCCAAAGTTAATATAATACCTAGGATTGCACTATTAATATATGACTGTATTTATGCATGTTTTGTGTATGTTTACTCAGAAGCAGGTCTCCTTCAGCTGGATATGATATACTTCCAGGAAAATATGTGTATGATGATGACTTAAGTTTTTTCTGAGGATGTACCTAATCATAGGTAGCTAATGTTATTTTTATGTATCAGTGGTCATCAGAAGAACTTTGGACTAAAACCTAGAGTTGGCTTTCTGTTCTTCCATCTCAATTCCTTTTCTTCTGTGTTGTGTAAGCTCTGCTGTATAAGCTGAGTACAAGGGCTCTCTCTGGGATTTTTTTTTCCAAGAAAAATGATTTTTTATATTCATTTGCTACTTTCTTTTACATACTAAGAGATATACAGAGGTTTTTTAAATACTTTTTATTACAAATTCAATGGATAAAAAATACACAATAAATAAAGTACAGTTATACAATATATTGTAGCTCATTTAATGTTTTAAGATCTTCCTCCCATCTTTACCAGGGTATAAGAGTTTTAAAATGGTGGACTCCAAATATTGTGCTTATCTGATTGGTTATATAAACACATACAAAGGATCAATAAAGTACTGCATTGACTAAGGAGAATTAGATTAAATTTAATTTAAACTCAATGTTTTTCAACATATTCTTCATAAAATTACACCAAAATCCAGTTTATTCTGCAGCAGACTGTTTTTTGCATTAACTTGCTTAGCAGATTACAGCTTAGCACTAACCGTTTTCTCTTGGCCTTGAAGAGAATATCCTCTACACTGGCCTTCAATGATCCAGATTCATCTTCTTTAAGAACTTCCCTAGAAGTAAAGAAAAAAGAGATGGAAAGGTATAATACGCATCTAATAGAAGGCTGACACTTTTAAAGAATGGAAAAAGATTTTTAAAGACAAGCTTACCATGTTCTTTCATAACCACCTTCCCACCGTTTGGTTCTTTCAGGTTCATCTTCCATTTTTGTATGTCCAAAATTTTCTAGCTACGATACTGATAAAATAATCACTGGTTACTAGTAACATTTAAAGACAAAATACATGCCACAATGGATAACTAACCAAGACATACATTGCACTATGAATGCTATTAGATCCACAAAAGCAAGTACTTCCTGCAGATCACATGTACTGTACAGAGCATACTTGGCAGACACAGATTTTATGAAATCCCAATAGATTCAGAAGCCATAAAGCTGCATCTGATATACCACAAATTAGAAGAAAAGTGACTAGAAGTGGATTATGACAGCCTGATTCAGTCACATCAGCACGTATCACTATTCATATTTCAATTGAAGCTGGCCACAGAAAGAATTATGCAAAAATTTCTGAACTGTTTTTAACTTGCAAGCTTTGAGTCTCTCCCCCATCTACTCTGCAACTTGGAAAGTTTTATAATTTCTGACAAGCATTTTCCTGCAATTCAAATTCTTCTAAAGGATAGCATGGCAACCACTTCTAACACTCCCCATTACCCATATCACGTTTTAAAATCACGTCGTGTTAAATAACAGAATATATAATTAAGATCTTGGTAGCACTGATGATTAAGAGCAAAAGGTGAAAAGTATCACAATCACCTTTTCCAGGGAGATGAGAATATTTTTTTTAAAAAAAGGCATTCGGAATACTAAAAATTAAAAGCACTAATGGATGCCACAACTATGGAACTTGTAACATCTCGAGAGCCCCCAAGAAATTAAGGCCATTTCCGCACTAGCCTGTTATAGCGTGATGATTCCACTTTCAACATCCTCTGGAATCCTGGGGTTTGCAGTTCCGGGAGGGGCCGGCCGGCCGGCCCCTCCCGGAACTGCAAACCCCAGGATTCCAGAGGATGTTGAAAGTGGAATCATCACGCTATAACAGGCTAGTGCGGAAATAGCCTAAAATGTAACTACCACGTTAGGCGATAAGAAATACCAGCAGCAAGAGTGACGTTAGAAGAGCGATTTCGCCCCACAAAGTCTTACGGGTCAACTGCTCAGGAACAGATCCATCCAACTCGGAACCGGGAACAGTCTCGTCTTTTCGGGACAGAGAAGAAAGAACCGCTCCCACGAACCTCCAGCTGACCGGCACAAATTTAGGAACCCCGCTAGGAAAGCCACCTTTCTGATTACGTCCGTCACTTTAAACATTCCGGTCGCAGCCTGGCTGCCGAGAAAAAGCGTTCCGCTATCACAAGCGTCCCTGCCACCAAGTCTTTTTCTCTCCCTAAGGGTAACGCACATTTTAGCTTCGGATAAATGGGCTGGGATTTGTGACCTCTAGATGTTATTGGACAGCAGCTTCTATCAGCCCTTAGCAGCATAGGCAACGGGGAAGGATGACGGGCGTTAGAGTTTAAAACAATTTGGAGGGATATAAATTACCCACCTGTGGCAGAAACGAATACTCGCGCCCTATTATATCCTGCTCTAATTATGCATTATTTCTTGTCTCCAAACCCTCCTCCATATACATGCTGTCGTACTACAATGATTACCATAACTGGCATAAATCCGATTAGTGCTGACTAGAGTAGATGTATTTAGTCATTAAGATTTACTTACGTGTTGACTCACCTTCACCATTTGATTGCATAGATGTATTCTAGTTGTCGATCTTTAAGGGGCCACAGGGCCTTTCCACACTACACAGCTGTAGTGCTATTATTCCACTTTCAACATCCTGTGGAATTCTGGGGTTTATAGTTTACTGAGACCCTAGAGTCCTCTGGCTGAGAATTCTAAATGCCCCTCCCTAAACTGCAAACCCCAGGATTCCATAGGATGTTGAAAGTGGAACAATAGCACTACAGCAGTGTAGTGTGGAAAGGCCCTTTGTTGGTTTCGCTGCAATAGACTAACATGACCATTCCTTTGGAAAATGCTTTATTATATAGCATGGCATTGTCTTTAGCTCCCTCACAGAGGATTGCTTACTAGTGCTAAAATGTATATCGGTGTCTTTTTGGAACATGGTGAAAACTCTACATAGGACCTATGTTCTTTATCTTGGAACTTGGATTGGAAGTAGTTAAATTTTAAAGCGAAAGTTCTAGGGACGGTCAGTAAATGAGTCACTTTTCTGTATAGTTTCTATTTCCGAGGGGCGCCTACCGTCTACTTTTCTCTTTGCTTGCCGCTTGCTTTCTGTGAGAAACGTTAGACCAGTCAAAGTTAAACCATAATCTCTAATTTTAGACTGAAGTATTTCTTTTCCAGAGTTTTGTTTGATATAAACAGATGTCCTATACTCTCGGATGGGTGGCATAAGCGTTGTTGCAGCCTTAAATGCGTATTAGTTTTGGAAAGGGTACAGCAAACTCCTAAAGTATTCCAACAGTTGCTCCTATAAGACTATTGCTCATATTAAGGTACTGCTGCATCCCTTCTTTTTTTTTCCCCCTTCCCCCTCCCTTCCTCCTTTCTCACAAAACTGGCACTTTTGGAACTGCCACAACTTCTCGAAGATGTCTAACAATGCTTTTGTATCTCACAATGTAATTATTCTGGCATGGCAGCTTTAAAGAACTATATTTGCATGTCCCTGCTTCTATCTTGTCACCCTGTCTAATTGGCTTAAATGAAAGAACAGGGCTAGAAGTACTTGTAGCTCCATTTCAGCCTCTTCAGAAGCAACGTAAAAGGGACAGGCAGAAATTCTAGCAGGTTAGTAGTATGGTTTGAGGCATTTGTTTTCAAGGGTAAGCAAAGATATCTTACTGCCTAAAGCTGAGCAGCAAATAGGACCCCAGTCACTCACATACATGTACATAATATCCAGAACCAGCCATACTGTTTTTTGCTTCTTGATGCAGAAATTCCCATAACCACCTCTCCCAATTCATGGAAGTAAAATACAATAATTAATGTAAACAATCAACAATTTCCTGCCCTTTCACTGCTGCTTGAGGCAGAAACCTCACTGTGCCATATGATATAGATGGCCTTGGTTTTGAAGACATGGAGTGTATTCCAACACACTTGGAATCCATGTTTATATTATTTTGTCTTCCCTCCAAACTGTTTGAAAAAGAGGGAAAGAAAGCCATAGCCAACTATGGTAGCAAAAGAACTCCAAAAACTTAGCACCATAAAATGCCACTCCTTGCATTGAAACATAACTTTCAAGAATCATAGAATCACAGAGCTGGAAGAAACCATAAGGGCCATCCAGTCCAACCCCCTACTATGCAGGAACACACATCAAAGCACTCCCCACAGATGGCCATTCAGCCTCTTTTTAAACACTTCCAAAGAAGGAGACTCCACCACACTCCGAGGCAGCATATTCCACTGCCGGACAGCTCCGACCATCAGCAAGTTCTTCCTGAGGTTTGGGTGGAATCTCCTTTCCTGCAGCTTGAATCCATTGCTCCTTGTCCTCGTCTCTGGAGCAGTGGAAAACAAGCCCGCTCCCTCCTCAACATGACATCCCTTCAAATATTTAAATATGGCTATCATGTCCCCTTTTAACCTTCTCTTCTGCAGACTAAACATCCCCAGCTCCCTAAGCTGCTCCTCATAGGGCATGGCTTCCAGACTCTTCACCATTTTGGTTGCCCTCCTCTGTACACGTTCCAGATTGTCAATATCCTTCTTGAATTGAGATGCCAGAACTGGACGCAGTATTTCAGACAAGATCTAACCAAGCAGAACAGAGTGGTACCATTACCTCCCTTGACGCCATACTCCTATTGATGCAACCAAGAATTGTACTGGCTTTCTTGGCTGCCGCATCACACTGCTGATTCATGTTCAGCTTGTGGTCTACCAAGACTCCTAGATCCCTTTCACACAAACTGTTATGCAGCCACATGTAAAAAAAAGCCCATTGCATCATGGACAATGTTGTGATACATTTAATTACTCAGTAACTGAACTTATAAACTTGCGTGTCCAACAAGATGCTTTGCTAATTTGCCTGACAGAAAATTGTGACCAAATATTATTAAATTGTAATTTTCTCAGTACTGGCAGTGGGGAATAGATGCTACCTCTCCTGGAAACTTTCAGGGAAGGAAATAAACATACTAGGTTTTCAGGTTTTTAAAGTAGTGTGATTTCCAAAGACATCTATGCCCAAATTAGAAACATTTTGCTTGTAAAAATGCCTGAAACTCTGAACTCGAAATGGGTGTGGAGTTTTTAAATAATTGTTTTAGGAACAGACTAGTTACAGAAGTCACAGCATCATCCCATGTCGGCTGGGAGAAAGAGTACAGTTGGGTGATTGCATGAGGGTGTGGATTGAGAAGGACGTATTTCTAAAACCATAATGTTTGTAAATTATCAAAAATCTGGTTATCTGTGATGAAAACAATAGAGCCCACGTCCCAAAGTAAAAAAGATACTGTAAATTAGTTAAGGGCAAGAGCAGTCAATTTGGGAATCGCAGACCTTTCAACTGTCCCAATTTTGCAAGGACAATCCCGATCCTTTGCCTCTGTCTTGATATTTTATTTTTTATTTTTTGGCTGCCTTTAAAATATCTGTTTCTGTTCCTTCCTCCTACTTCCCCCCTTTCTTCTCAATGTACTTCATTTGCTGCAAACTGAATTCAAGGTGCAAAAGTACTTTGCCTCAACTCAGTAGGGAAAAGAGGAGGGGTGGAATCTTGCCTTTCCCAGTGGGCTCACGCAAAAACAAACTCCTGCAAGCAATCCTAGCTTATATGTTTTTCCTCAGCAATAACTTTTGCCATCCTGACCACGCTCTGATGTTGCTTGGCCACATGTATCCTGGTTTTCATCTGTGAAATATTGGTGGGTGTTACAGTCTGATCGTTTCTGCTACCAGTTGCCCATCCCTGGTTTAGACTGGCAGTTTGCCCCAATTTACTAGCCTAGGTACATATAGAGAAGTAATTAGTTTTGTGCATCTAATAGCAAGGCTACAGCAAGCCAAAATATGAGAAGAAAGCTCAAGGAAGCCAAACCAACATCTATACATGTAAACAACTACAGTCAGCCTCCCGCATTCACTAGCATCGGGGTGCAGGACCCCTGCAAAAGTGGGAAATTGCAAATATCAAAATGCGTGTGTGCATCCGTGGCAAGAGGACTGAGGCATAGTGAGGAAAGCAGGATCCCAGGTCAGGGAAAGGGGATAGGTTGGCATGGTGGCCCTATAATTCTTCTCTATCTCTGTCTCTCTCCCTCCTATTTCCTTCCTTGGGTGGGGGGGGGGCATCAGGAGAGGGTTTGTGGTTTTGAGAAACTGGGCTGCAGGTTGTCTGTAGCTGGCCAGGCAAGGGCTGGTAGATGAAGAGAAGGACCAGAAATGGGTTTTTAAAGGGCTATGCAGCTTGATCAGAGCCGCTGAAAGAGAGGCTTCCCCTGGAAAAGAAGCACCTGGGGTAGCAGGTGTTGGAGAAACTCACAAATAATCAAACCCGTTAGACCTCATCTGGAATACTGTGTCCAGTTCTGGGCACCTCAATTGAAGAAGGATATTGACAAGCTGGAACTTGTCCAGAGGAGGGTGACCAAAATGATGAAGGGTCTGGAAACCATGCCCTATGAGCTGGGTATGTTTAGTCTGCAGAAGAGAAGGCTAAGAGGGGACATGATAGCCATGTTTAAATATTTGAAAGGATGTCACATCAAGGAGGGAGCGGGCTTGTTTTCCACTGCTCCAGAGACCAGGACAAGGAGCAATGGATTCAAACTGCAGGAAAGGAGATTCCACCTGAACCTCAGGAAGAACTTCCTAACAGTCAGAGCTGTCCAGCAAATTAATATGCTGCCTCGGAGTGTGGTGGAGTCTCTTTCTTTGGAGGTTTTTAAGTAGAGGCTGGATGGCCATCTCTTGGGAATGCTTTGATGTGGGTTCCTGCATAGCAGGAGGTTGGACTGGATGGCCCTTGTGGTCTCTTCCAAATCTATGATTCTATGATAAAAGTTAAACCCACAAATGTGGAGGGACAACTGTTTATAGAACTATTTTGTAGCTGACCCTAGACAGGGAACATCTAGCCAGATATGGACTGCAGGAGTTTCCCAACGAGCCAGCTATTTCTACAGTTATCTTCAGCCAGTGGTCAGAGATAAAAGGGCATTTTTGCTTTAAATACCCAGCATAGAACTGAACTGAGCTTTGGGGGGGGGGGGAGATTGCATAGCATTGACCTGGACTTTGCCAGCAAGAATCCTGTTGCCTGTGGAATTACTTCTGAGTAGACACAAATAGACTTCAGCTGTGCTTTGCATGCTTGGTGGGAAAATGCCCAGATTGGTAAGAGATACAAGTACGTAGTTCTACTCACTTTCTTTCAGCTTCAGCAATCCTTTTCTTGGCCCAGCTCCCTTCACTGCTGGCATATAACCAAAACTGGATTTTTGATAGACTAATAAGATAGCCATCTAAATATCTGAAGGACTGTTGTGTAAGAAGATAGAATTAACTTGTTTTCTGCTCCTCCAGAGGGTAGAACTTGAACCAATAGATTCAGATTGGTTCATATCTACAAAAAAAGGAGATTCTCATCAAACATTAGAAAAAATTTCATGATGAGAGCTGCTGGACAAAAACAACAATATTTATTTCTTACTTGGACTGCTTCATAAAGTAGTCTTCTGGACTCTCCTTCACTGGAAGTTTTTTAATCAGGTAGAAGGTCACCTCTTAGGGATGCTTTTAGTGATGGATTCCTGAACAGTGGATTCCTTCCAGCTTTCTGATTTCATGTGAGAGAACTGTCAGTAGACCATACACACCCACCTATTCCCCCCACCACCAGTACAGTATCACTGATTCACAAACATTCACAATATTTCCTAATTAAGTGATAAAACTTCAGAACTCCAGGGTGCTTCAGTGGAAGATACATGTTTGAAACACATCTCCTCAATTGTTTATTATAGAAAGATCAGAAAGCGGTTAGGGAAAGCAGTCTTCTGACTTGTGCCAAAATTCCATTTGTCACAATGTTCGTTTTATTTTAAACAAAACTTTAAACACACAAACACACACATATCTTCTTTAAGAGCTTCTGGCTGTAATCTGCAGTATTCTCTTATCTTACTTTTATTACAGAGTAAGCAATTTAAACACACACATCAAGTTGTGACCATTTAAATTTATAGCCTCACTCCATATTTCAAGAACTAGGGGAAGGTGTTGACTGCATTTAAGTATATTTTACGTCAGTAATTGTGCATAATTTACATTTTCACATTTGTATAATGCATATTTGAAGGCATGATATGTGCAACTACAAATAGCTTTTAAGATTAACACTCTGCAATTCATTTACATAGTTTTAATCATGAGCAATCCTTCAGATTCCACAGATACCTTATTCCTTTCAGCAATTAATAGATTGCTACAGCCTCTAAGTTCCCTCCCAGAGTTTTCTTTTCTGACTCAGTTTAAAACTGGGTGAGGATTGTTTGCATTGTTTCTGTTCTGTTATTAAAAACATTTTTCTTATGGGGTAGGGCAGACTGACCTGTTTACATATTCCTCATTGACAAATGCAGTATTGTAAGTTGCCTGTTAGTATATTCTGTTTTTAATTTTTATTTGTGCAGGAAACCTGTAAGATATATCTAGTTGGCCCAGCTGATAGACTCTCCACCATAAATGATCAGCAGATCCCCATACATCTTTGTGTCAACGCCTGGGCAAAGATAAGTTTGCCTCAATGCTAACAGCTGATATATGGAACATGTTAGTGAAAACAAATGAGGTTCAGCAATAATGTACAAAGTCTTCAACTGAAATTTAACTGAGTGCTTAAAATAATATGTATGCATATAAAAGATATCCACTATGTTTTGAGCTATGGGCATCTTTTAGGAATGCTTTAGCTGTATATTCCATCATAGCAGGGGGTTGGACCAGATGGCTCTTGTGGTCTCTTCTAAGATTCTGCACTATGATAATTGAAATAAGCTTTATTCATTTGTTGCTGTGTACCTTCAAGTTATTCCTGACTGAAGGCAACCCTAAGGGAAATTTATCATGGGATTTTCTTGTCAAGAGGGGACTTGCATTTGCCTGAGGCTGAGATAGTGTGACTTGCACAGGTTGGTTTCCATGGCTGAGCAGAGATTCAAACTGTGGTCTCCCGATTCATAGTCCAATGTTCAAACCACTATACCACATTGGCTCTTTATTCACTAGGTTCTCACAACTCCTCCCTCCCAACTACCAGTACTTTTTCTTTTCATTAGCCATGTATGTAAAGTCATCCTCTTCAAATGATGTAAGTTTTTTAGTTCTTATAAAAGAGCTTGTCCACAATATTCTTGTTTGTTTTCTGGACACTTGGCAACCTGCTGTCTGAAGTCACAAAACTGCTTATGTAAGAACCTTTCCAGCTGGATGAAACAAGTCTAGTCCAGCATTCCATTTTGAACAGGGGCTGAAAAAGGTTTCAGGGAAGCCTACAAACTTCCTCCTGTTTATTCCTCAGCAATTGGTAGAAACCCATCATCTTTGAATATGGAGGCTCACAGTCTATCCTATCATGCCTATGATTTATGGCTCATTACTTTTTATAGATTTACTCTTCCATGAATCTCTCAAGCTCCTTTTTAATGCTAGCTTCAATGTGAGATTAAGTGATCCAGAAGAGACTCTTAAGACATTCCGGAAATGGTTGTTTAAGCTTTGATACCCACACCCTTGTTGACATCTGGATTAGAATAAAGCTGACAAATAATACATAGTTCTACTTCTCTACAGGCCCAGTTCCCTTCATCTGTAAAATATTCGCTTTTATTTATGTTTGAGAAGTCCCATGCTTCTGCTAACAAGCTCTCATAGCAGTTCACAGGATCATAAAAAAAAAGAATATCTGTATAAACAGTCATCCTATACAAACAAAGTAGAGAAATAAATTATAATAAAAACTAGGAGCGAACAGTAAATATGAAGCCAGATAACATGGTGAAGGAATTGGACAAATAGGACTTTACCTGCTGCTGAAAATCATTAATAGGAATTTGTAACAGATAATTCTTACTTGAAAGGGCACTACACATGCAGGGTTCTACCCATGAAAAGATCCTATCTTCCTAACTTCATTAAGGTGACAAGACTCAAAAGAATATTTATTACACATCTAACTTCCTTCCTCACCATCCCCAGTGCTTTCTGGAAATGTTCTGTGCCAGACACACAGGTTCCTATATCCAAGAATGACTGTTTATGACTCAGGCTGATATTAAAGAGGTACCTGTCAGAATACCCAGAAGTTTGTATGATCAGATCCTCCCAGGTTACCAACAGGTTAGTCTGTATTTCCATCCATTTATATACCCTTTTCCCATAGCTGAGAATCAAGAGGCAGCTTACAAATTACAGAGGAAATTACAAAAAACACATGTTGCAAAAGACACATATAAAGTTATGATTAAAATAGTATCAAACTGTCAATTGAATTCCTTCTATGGGAACTGTATACTACTCACAGAAGAAACTTTTGTAAGATCATCTGTATAAGAGCAGTCAAGAAATGTTGTGAAGTTCCATGTATCTCCCACATCTCTGAACTGCTTTGGTGATCTATTCTTAGGATATCACATTCCTGAGAATTCACTGATTAAGGCTGTACTTGTTTACTGTATTTCACTGTGTTTTAAAAGGAACTGTCTTATAGCCTGGCCTACCTTGAAAAGACAGAGATGCAGATTTCTGCCTGTCACGGATTACAAATGTAATGCATCAGATGAAACGGACACTAGTCCGCGGAAACTTGTTTTGTAATAAATCTGTTGGTCTTTAAGCTGTCACAGGGCTCTTTGTTGTTTTTACTATACCACACTAACACTATACCTCTGAAAGTTTACCTGAACACTACTTTACCTGCTCAAGACCTTAACAAAGGACCATGCTATAAAGGTAAAAAATCCAAACACTCACATCATAATAGTAATTATTAAGGTTTCAGCATATCCAAAAGTTGAAATAATTTTATTGACATATCATAAAAATAACTAAAAAACTGACTTATGTACACAGTTGCTGTATTCCAATTAAGACATGTTATAAAAGCACTTTATTAAAAAAAATTATTTACTCTTAAGGAGGTTCTGATATTTTTATTACTGAAATCTTTACAAACATTGGGTTCGATGCAGACATAGTACTATTTAGAGTAGGCCCACTGACATCAACTGATTATTAGTCACAACTAACTTAAGCCCCACTGATTTTCAGTGGCCCTGCTCTAAACAGATCTAAGTCTGACTCAGATTCACTGGGGTACACCCAATAGTGTCTACCTGTTAGCAGAACATCATCTATTAGAAACTGAACTTTTCCAGAACCAATGTCTATTGAATTAACACTGGACCTTATGTTAAGGATAGCACTTGACCTAACATAGGACAAAATTTCAATAAGTATAAACAACAGTTAGATTTCACTATTTCCTTTCTTTCCTAACAGCTTTTGTTAATCAACATTTAAAAAGAAGATTAACATTTTTGTAAAAAGATGATTCTGTACTTTGGTTTCTATTTTCTTTGGCCATAATAAATCTGTTATGTTATGGAGTGGTCTAAACTTTTTGGCATATTAGAAGAATGAAGCTGACTTTGGCTGATAATTTTCAGCAGAATCTTACATGTGTTTTCCCTGTAGTAACTCTCACTGACTTCAATGGAATTCACTCCCAAGTAAGTGTGTATAGGACTGCAGTCTTGCACACACACCCAAATCATAGGAACATTCATAGTTAATGGAAATACCATATTCAAGTAAAAATATTGTTTGCCTTAGTTCTATATGTGTACAATAATAATAATCTAAAATACAAATTTAAAATTTAAAAAGCAGATATATTTACATTCAGTTTCACATTGTCCTTGGTGATATCACATACTAGATGATGAACATTGGCTCCACTGAGACACTTCATGCAATTCAAAATATAATTCCCAATAGCCTGACATTAACATATGGCCTAGATAGGGAAAATTATTTACTGCATCTTGAATACAAGGGGAAAAAGATGGTGCTTTTTAGAAAAGTACCGAGCCTACACTATTAATGGCATTTGGAAGGATACAATGTGGCAAGAACTCTTTAGGAGGGGACTGAATGGATTTGGATCTGGAGCCAAGGAACAAGGAAAATGGAGCATGGAGAACATGGAAGGCAAATAGACAAAATGTCCACTACATGGTATTAAAATAGACAAACCTGATGTAAAGAATGGTGAAATTCTTTGACTCAGTGAAACCATAAGAAGCCCCATATATTGAGTGCCAAAGTCCATACTTCATAGTAAACATGGCACAACTGACATAATTGTGAAGTAGAAACAAACAAGGGCTCTCATTGCTTGCAGTCCACCATAATCATAAACCAGCATAATGAATATTATCATATTTGGCCATGCAGACCAATTTTCTTCCATCTCGTTATGACTTCTGTCTGTCGTATTCTGTGACCATCCTTTTGATGTGTGACAACTTACTCTTCAGCATCTTGCAGCGTGCCTTTCGGTTCTTATAGTCTGCTGACTAAATACCAAAAAATACAATGCAAGATTAATGTGGAGGGAGAATAAATCATTTTCAGCATTAGGGACACTGTTATTGTATGCCTTCAAGTTGTTTTCAATTTATGGCAACCCCAAGCCAAGCCTATTATAGGGTTTTCTTGGCAATATTTGTCCAGGGGGCTACCTTAGCCTTCCTCTGAGGCCCAGAGTGACTTGCTCAAGGTCATTCAGTGTATTTCCATAGCTGAGTGGTGATTCAAATCCTGTTCTCCAGAGCCCTAGACGAACGCTTAAACCACTACAGCACGTTGGCTCTTGTTAAGAACATTAGATAAATACTGTACAATGACTCTGTTACTTTGTCAACATGATGCATGCTGATAAAAAAAAAGTGAAGCTACACAAGCATATCTCAGTTCACAAAGCCTCTGATTTTATGTCCATCCACTTCCCAACTTTTTCCCCTCCACTGTCTGGATGAAAATTGTTTTTGACAGCATTGGCACTGAGAGGATGGAAAAAGAAGGCTGGAGAAACACAGGCTTTTGCAGCGACATGTGTGCAGTAAATAATTCATTTAAGCTTGAGCTGGGAAAGAATGAGATTGCATTCTAGCTAATCTTACTGCAGCTGTGTGCGCCTTTTGGAAACAGGCAAGGTAAAAAGCATGTGACTCCAAAACCCTTTACTGAAGATCTATGTACAGCAAAAGAGTGGGGAAAGGGGAGAGCAGGTAAGCCTGCTTTTTCGCTCACCCCCCCTGCCCCACTGCACATCAACAAAGCATAGATCTACAAGTTTGCCCATGAAAATGTAAAAAAGGAAACTGAAGGTTGGTGAAAGAAAGAAAAATCACCCACAGAGGCATTTTTGGCAGAAGCTTTCAAATGGCCTCTAGAAGGATCGACATGTGTTTGTTTATTTCTGTAAGGCTTACCTGATGTGGTTGTGTCATTTCATAATCACATATTGTAAATTTTGGCTCAAAAGTCTGCTGAAACATGTTGAACTGCTGTTCTTTTAGGGAGTGAGAGAACCTATCCCTTTTCTTTCCATGTTATTTCTGCCTCTGCTACCAAATTTTCTGTTAATGAACTAATGCCCAGAAACACATTCACTTTGTTAACTGAGGTATAGCTGTACCTGGACAACGTATTCAAATTCCTGAATCTCTTAAAAGTGTGCCAACTTCTGAAAGAATGATTATCCACAGAAGCCTATGGGGAGCTGAGCCTTATTCAACTGGGAACATGTTGGGAAGATATATGAAGACAAACTGCAGAACAGTTTGAAAAACATTCCTTTTGGATACAGGCTGATATGGCCAAAAGCACAATACCTGTGAGGTCCAAGGTATTAATGCAAGGTAACTCCGTGCATTAGTACCTGAAGCCTAGCTAGATGTCATATCCATCATGTCAAAGATAGATTGGGATAATTATCATTTGTTGGCCCAATAAGAAAGAATATCCATAAACTATGGCCAGAATGTTCAGCAGCTGCCCCACACACTCACCATGCAAGCCACTGCAAGCATCCTTTCTACTATCAAACTATTTGGGATGAAAAATATTGTGTTCAGGAATAACAGTGTCATTTTTTAAACACTGTGTAGAAGGTAATGACTGAAAAGCCAGTGAGACGTAAGGCAAGTAAGTATGTTTCCCTTCTTAGTGCTGTGGCATTATTAGATTATATGCATGTTTTAGAATAATAATGCTTGTTAATTCTTTGCCATAGCACATTATTCCAATGTTCACAACTCATACCATCTAAACATGGCCACTTAACTCTACAATTCTGCACATACCTATCTACTCTAAGTGGCCTTAGATAATTAAAATTAGATTATATAGCTATCTAAGAGTAAATGAGATAGAATTCTACCCATTATAGCTGGGGCAGCACCCCCATCTTACAAGGCCAGGTCTGCAGTCTTGGGTTGTTACAGATCCACAGGATCAACACATTTTGGCTACCCTTGCTTACCAGAAGGTTGCCCACCAAGACCTGCCCCACCAAGCAGCAGGGTCTTGACTCCAACTGTGTCATATGTCTCTGTAATGCACCACAAGCTCTGGGAAAAATAACAGCAATTTTCCTTCAAGTGTAAGTATAAAGGTTGAGTGTAGGAACACTCTACCTTGTATTAAAGTAAGCCCCTGGCATCCCATCTGCTTCAGGATGTGCTTGCCGAGCAGCCAGACCACCTATCTGGAGCACAAGCCACTGCCTCACTGACTACCCCCACCCCCGGCTAAGCTGAAGATGGGAAAGGTAGTTGGCTTGCACTGTCTGTGCAGTCTGAGCTTCCTTCTCCTTTCCTTGTCCCCTCCTAATAAGGATAAACCGCTAAATAAGAGGGGCAAAAAAGGAGAAAATGGGCCAATGGAAAAGGAAATGAAGGAGAAAGACATCAGAGACTGAGAAGAACCGAACTGTGTTGTATTCAGGGTAGGTTACAGTCAACTCCACTGAAGAACAAGAAATGTGTTTCTTATACAACAAACTACTTACTGCTTTAATATCCTTCAACCTGTTGTATTCCTCAGCAGCAGCCTAAAAGGAAAAATGGCTCAAATTAGGCAACAGACATTACCCCAGAGAGGAAACAAAATAAAAGCAGGCCAAATTCTTAAGACTGAGTAAAATTTTGATGGGTGTGAAGACTTTTATATTCAAACCAGGAGTGGAAAAAGCACAGCCCTTGCGCCACACCCACCCTCCATGCTAAGCATCCCCATGCCCCTTCAGTTTGTAGTTCCCCCCACCCAAATGGCCAAAAGTCTTTGAAAGATGTTACTGGCTATTCTAGTGTACTTTTAGGGTGGCTCATAACCGTTTAAAAGGCTTGCATTAACCTTTTTTCCCAAACAGGAAGTGACCATCTGGTCACCCTGACTTCTGGGGGGGGAAGTCTATATGGGCCTAAAAATAGTGATCCCTGAAGCTTTTGGGGAAACAGTACTAGCCATTTTGCTGAAATTGGAAGAATCACATTTTCTAAGTCTGTATGGGCCTAAGAAACATCTGGCTGTTTCTTGACTTGTAAAAACGGCTATACAGGCCTAAAAGAGAGAAACACCACCACCCCAGGAAAAATGTAATCATTTTTTTTCAGATCCCCAAAACTGGGAAGTTATGGGATCAAGTATAGAAACAAGACAGTCACTGATAGAAATGAGCAATCTAAATGAAACCCTGATTCCTCACAGACAGGGATTATAGATCATATGTTATTTGGATGTGTAGAGGTGGACATTGATACATTTAGCCTTCAACATGCTCACAGTATAGCTCTATACTAAAGAAAACAGGTTCTGCACACAGCTCTGTCATCTCCAGCAGCACTGAAAAGGTTATCTGTCTGAAACCAAGGTAAGGAAAGTTGATCTTCAAAGTTCTTTGTTTGACTCAGGTTAAGATTGGTCCTCTTTTCCAATGACACCCCCGCCCCCCCGCAACCACTAAGTAGATAATACTGGGTTAGATGAACTGATAGTCTGGCTTTTTCTATTACTCATTTGATGCTCTACTGAATAAATAGGGATGAAAGAAAACTAGGAACAACTCCACTGAGAAATGAGAGCCAGAACAAGGAAGGGCTAAAGAAAACGGGCCAGGAAATGTCCCACCAGTCTTTACTGTGAAAAGCTCGCTCAAAAGCAGAAAAGATTGTAATGGATCACCCAGTATCTGGATGCTATTACCTCAGTATCTAATGCATGTTGATAGAATAGTTAGAAAGTTCCTTTGAGGATGCAATTTCCGATAAAGCAATTGTTCTCAATCTTTGGTACTCTGGATTTCATCTCCCAGAAGCCCCAGTCAGCTGGGACAATGGTATGGAATTCTGGGAGCTGAAGCCCAAAATATCTGGAAGCCCAAAGATTGAAAAACACTGCTCTAAAGCAAGGGTAGGTTCTATATTAAAAGTACCATTAGCCTCACATTGTATGGTTAAAGATCAGATCATACAATTTTTCAGTCAGTATCTGGAGGATCATACCTTTCTCACTTCCATCCTAGCTTTTGATTCTATGAGGGATTTCTTACTTGACATCAGATTAACCTATTCCGTTCAGCAACAAAGAGCAACGTACTACCTTTCTACATAATGGAAGCTCTCCATACAAAAGAACCACCTTGAACTAAGGATCCTAAAGGAAGCCTAAAATGAGAGAGATTTTTAGGAAACAAAATTGCCAGATTATGATCTGCAAGATAGCGTTTCCTGGTTGTCTCTTTATAATGGCAATAAATAAGCATTACAATCCTTCTCTTCTTCCTCAATAGTATTGCCTTTAAATTTTGAATGCAGAACTACGCAAATCATAATATATTTCTTTTCTGATTGCTGGTAGGCTACTACTTGGGTCTGCCTGACACTCCTGCAAGGACTATTAGTATATGTATGTGAGAGCCATGAGTCAGTCATGTGAACTAGTTATCTAACTTGAAAACTGTCTAGAAAACAGGTTAGCTAAGAAGCCAGAGCTTTTCTGACCAGGTAGTGTGAATCTTACCCCTTCAAAAGCCTCTGGTCTCTAAAGCCCATAAATGACAGAGTAAGCCGATATGGAAGAAAATACAGGAACAGAACTCCACTTACTACTACCATTAAAAAGCATACAGGAGCACTGGTTGGGTCTTTGGGTGCAAGTATTCCCAAGCAAGGAGTTTTTTCCCTAAGAACATCCATAGTCATCAGCACTTCTGAGAAGGAAATCACCATAGGTGTGCTCAGTAAAGAATATGAAACCCTAAACCCTTTGGTTCCTTGAAGCACAGCAAAGGTAGCATCCTCAGCTTTTTGTTTTGTTTTCTATTTTTTTCCTTTTTAATTAGGACAAGGCTCTAGAATACAATAAACGAGGCAGGTTGAACATCAGTCAATTTTTTCCCACTGAAAATCCATATAGAAGATCCTAGACACTAGGTCATTCTTTTGTTTGCTCTCCCCATTTCTAAAAAAAGTTCTATTTGCTGTTTCTGTCTTAAGATGCTGTTTTGTTTGCTGCATTCTATTCTATAAAAAGTTATGTTTGTTTTAGATGTTCTTTTTAATAGTCAAATCAACCACACAGCCAAATGATGGTTACCGGAGCGATCCACTTCCTTGCATGTGTTAAAGTGTCACTTTGTGCAAAATCTTTAAAACAATAGAATTACCTTGTATTCCTCACTGTCTTCAGCATAGTCATCCAGTTCTTTATCAAGACGATAGAGTTCTTTGCTGATTTCATCCAGCTCTGCTTGTAAATGCTTGTATTCTTGCAGTCCTGCATCAAAGTCTCGCTTATATGCTTGCCTTTCTTGGTCTGATGACACAGGTGGATATTCTCTGGGTGAAGAGTGATTTAAAATTTACTCAGCTTCAGGGAAGCTAAACTTTAAAACAACACATCTAATGTTGCTTACAGGGAAATGATATCTAATTCAATTGGGAATGAAATTAAACTTTCAGTTTTACTCTTTAATTTAAACTGTAGACTGTAGAGACATTACACTAGCACTTCAGTCATGCTTGTAAGAATTGTATACAGAATTACAAAGAGATGTGATTCCAAATTTTTGAACAGAAAAGCAGTAAATATTAACTCTACACACTGAAGAACATATACACATTTTGAACGTCTGTGTGTGTGTGTGTGTACATACGCACGCACGTCTTAAAGTCACCTGTTGGCTTATGGTCACCCCCATGAATTTCATGGTGTTTCCTTAGGCAAGGAGTACTCAGAGGTGGTTTTGCCAGTTCCTTCCTAGTAGTCACTGGTGGTCTCCCACCTATGTCTCTATGTTATTGTTAATTCCAGGTACCTATTTCATGCTGACAATTATTTCTGAAGAACAGCAATATTTTACTTTCAGGATTCATTGCCAATATACATTATAGCATGCTTGTAAAGTGAATGCTAGTATCATGCTTAGTTCAGTTATTTCAGTCAAAGGAACTGTGCAAGTACCTTACTCATAAACATTTTATTTTCTGCAGTCGTAATGTTTTGAAACCCTGGTGCAGTGATTTTTTAGATCTCCAAATGCAAACTACTTATGGATCTACATGTTGTTGTAGTTTTGACATTGGGTAACTTTGGCCCTTTCCACAGGGGGATATTAAAATGGTGTAGTGCGACCTCTGACGGAGGTTGTCTACACAGTAAAATGGATTGGGGCAGATTACTTTAGTGTAATTCCACACCCCAATCCGTGCTAGGGCGACTGGAAGTGGTGGCGCCACGTGCTTTTTAAAAACCACTTTTCATGTGGTTTTTAAAAAGAACGATCGTGCAGCCCCGTGCAGCGCCTGGTGTGGATTTGCAGGCGCGCGCAAGGGCATGCCTGCAGATCTGCCGGGGGCAGGCTTTCCAGCTGGCGAGCTTCTCCTGTTGGTGGAGAGCCTCCGCAAGTCATAAGCTGCCATTTTGGGCACCATAGGACGCAGGACGCCGAGGAGTGTGGAGCAGCGAAAACGCGCTGCTCCACATGGCGACAGACTTACCCAGTTTTAGGTAAGCTCTGTTTCAGGACGTCTCAGGACGTTTTTTCCTTCACGTGTGGAAAGGGCCAATTTTGTGAAGCAAACAGATTCCCAGAATGTAAACAGCTACATGATTTTCTTGAGCAAGTATTGTATTACAGTTACTATTTTTAGCCACATATTTTCTCCATGTATGCACCGTTACCTCCAAAGGAACCAAAAGCACCCACTCACCCACAGACTTTTCATATATCATGGTTTTCATAAGGTGAACAGACATTTAGAATGGCAGCTGTCATTGTTTGCTTAATAAGCAATGTGAGTTTTATTAGAAGTTCAGCAGCTTAGCTGACTGAATCAAGTTGCCATAGCTACACATAACTTGCTTAATTGAGTTTCCTTTTCAGCTTAGGAAAAGGGTAGCTGAAGTGAATTTTATCTGTTCCTCTCGAATATTATTCACTGGATATTAGACGTTTGACATGTAATAGTTAAGGAACAGTTTAAGAAACTACAGATTTCATAAACTTTGTTACAGAGTGAGAAGCCATAGCTTTATATTAAGAGTTGTGATTAGTATGCAATCCATTTATTTTAGCCATTTGTCCCTTTTATTCACTTACTTAAGCATTTATCTATTGATTTTTTCCCCCCTCACTTTATTACTGAAACTCACAAGGAATGATTCTGCCATTTTTGCTACATTCTTACAGCAAGATCTTGGAACATCCATAAACTATGTGAATAAGCACACGGGCAGCATCTCAAGAGGAGCCAGTTGTTTTGTAAACAGATCTCAGATTCATATACAGTCAGCCCTCTGCATTGGATGGGGTTACGGGCACAACCCCACAAAAGTAGAAAAATCCCAAATATCAAAATGTGTGTGTGTGTGAGGGGGGAGGGGGAGAGAGAGAGGGAGAGAAGAGAAGAGAAAAGAGAAAGGGGATCAGGCATGAGGGGAAGAAATAAAAAAAAAATCCTCTCTCTTTTTCATTGCCTTCCTTGGTTATGGGGCACACTGGGCAAGGGTTCATGGTGCTGAGAAACTGGGGTACAAGCTATCTTTAGCTGGCTAGGCAGCCACTGCTGAAGGGGAAGAAGAAGGAAGACCAGAGGCAGGCTTTTAAACAGCTGTATGGCTTGATTGGAGATGCCGAGAGGGAAGGTTCTCCTGGAAATGAAGTGCTTGAGGTGTGGAGAAGAAAGGGTTGGAGAAACTTGCAAATAATCAAATCTGTGAAAGTTAAACTTGTGAATGTGGAAGGCCAACTCTACATGAAATTCCCTTCATCTCCCTCATTCCCCTTCTCTCCTTCCACACACAAACTTTTCTGTGGGTTGACACCAAACGGACAAGTAGTGCAGCAGCTACTCCAACTGATTTTTCTCTCCACAATATTCAATAAACTTATTTTATCACACTCACACAATGAAAACCCATATAAAATACTTCTACCCAAACATAAATATAGAAACAGTGGTGCTTCTCTCAGTATTAGGGAAAGTACTGCACATAATTTTCCAAACTAAAATGCTAACTTTTCACTAACAAGGGGATATTATCCACTCCCGATGCAGATCTCCAGCTTTTGCTTAGGCCTCTAATGATCTAAAGGAGAGGTGTCTGCTCTAGACATCATGACTAATGGTAAGGATTATGGAAGTAATTTTATGTATATTTATTTATTTGCTTAATATCCTATTCTTCTCCCCAACATGTGCCCCAACACAGCTTACCACATGGATTAAACCAAAGTATAGTTAAAAATCAATCATAATAGTAAAAAAATAGTTTTAAAAGCATTACACAAACTATTCTATTAAAAACAGCATGTATTTAAAACATTTTAGAAGGGCTTAAAACATAACAATGAGGATAAATGTACAGCACACAGCCATTAAAAAGATCCTTCTATCAATATCCAAAAGCTTCTAAAAATAAAAAAGCATCTTCCTGCCGGCAAATGTAGAGCTGACAGGGGACACATTTTACCTCTTGTGGGAAGAAGTTCCACAGCCTGGGAGCAGCTACCAAGAAGGCCTTCTTACATGTTCTCAACAAGCGTCTGTGATGGTAGTGGGCTCAAAAGAAAGCCCTCCCATGAGGATCTCTAACCTTGGGTAGGTTCGTATAGGGAGATACGTGGACTCAAGCCATTTAGAGTCTATAAAGACCTTTTCAAATCTGATTATTGACAAGCCACGCTTGGCCCCACCCCTGTCATTCTACTCTTCCTATTCTTTTGCCTTCTGCTGGTTGCAGAGAAGGAAGGCAAGCCCACCAGATCAAAAGAAGGGGACATGGGGGGAGAGCATGCACGTGCCTTCCTTCTTCCCTCTGGAGCTCTCCCCTCCCATTCCCTTGCATTTTGACCCAGTGCTGAGAACAGGCATCAATGGAAAGGGCAAAGGAACAGGAATCGAGGGTGGGAAGCAAGTGTACACCTTCCTTCCCCCTCCAGAGCTCCCTCTCCCATTCCCTTGCCTTTTGCCTGGTGTGGAGAAGGAACACTTCATGCCAGGGCAAAAGGCAAGGGAATGGGTTGAGGGAGCCCTGAAAAAGAATGGGAGGGGGAGTATGGGGGGAGTTATTAGCAGTTCTTACACTTTTGCAAGGGTTCTGTGCCTTGACCCCTCATGAATGCGGAGGGGCCACTGTGCAATATAAATCAAGTGGAACATACAACAGTATTAAATTTGTCTAGAGAGTACTGGCACAGAATTAAATTCTAGTTCCATTCCTTACGCCTCTCACCATCCTTTATGCTTAGTTACATCTTCCTATCAACCAATATTAACCGGAGCTAAAAGTAGGCTCTATTCTGGATCAGTATGCAAAGGCAATTTATAGCGCCTTCGAGACTGAGAGAAAGATGTTTGTAGCATAAGCTTTCATAGACTTGGTATACTTCATTAAATGCATGGAGTGAAGATTAAGGCCATTTCTGCCCTACACTGTTCTAGTGCTATTGTTCCACTTTCAACATCCTGTGGAATTCTGGGGTTTGTAGTTTACTGAGGCCCAACAGCTCTCTGCCTGAGAATTCTAAATGCCCCTTCCTAAACTGCAAGTCCCAGGATTCCATAGGATGTTGAAAGTGGAATAATAGCACTTTAACAGCGTAGTGCGGAAATGGCCTGAGTCTTCAGATGAGTGAACTCTTCACTCCACACATCTGATGAAGTAGACCCAATCTATGAAAGCTTAAGCTACAAACTTCTTTCTCTCCATCTCAAAGGTGCTACAAGTTCCTTTTGCTCTAATGCTACAATCCAGGCTAACTACTAATACTATGACAATGCCCAGGTGTGTAGAGTTGTCTGTACCTGTCCCAGTCCTCCTCCAGCTCTTCACAAGATTCTCCTCCAGTGGTATAATCTCCATCATAGTTGTCTGTACTGCTCCTTCTAGGTCTTCTTGCTCTTCTTTTCTGTGTCTGCTCCTTAGCTGACCCATTGTAACTGCTGGTGTTGACATACGGAGACTGCTTTAAAGGAACAGTAACCTCTGGTATCCTAATACAAAATTTTTAAAAAAGTTTGTGATTTCAGGCCAAAGCATCAATAATATACATTTAAAAAGAGATAGTATAAGGGCTGTTACTTAGTACTTTCTTGAGTACTATGCCCAATATTTCTCTTACTTTTCAGAAATACACAACTAATCAATACCTGTTTTACAGAGTGAAGTAGACTAACATGACATTGTACTTTTCAGTAGCAAACAAAGACAGTTGTAGTTCCCAAGTGTTAAGTATACATCTAATAATTTGCGCACTGGCCTCTAGGGGAAAGAATACCAGTATATGATGCTCTTTTGCAGAGGGATCTCTGCAGCTTAAGGTAGTGCTCTTCCCTTAATGTACAGGCCAATATTCCAGTTATTAGAAATACGCTTAACACTCTGGGGCCAAGATCCCACATCAAGGAGGCAGAGTACAACACTCTGCATGTGCAATTCTGTGTCCTCTCTTCACCCCAGCAGCTGTCAGGCCCCAGGAGGAGGCTCTCCTGCTTCTGCTTTCCAGGGTAGTGGGGGAAGCACTTCAGGCAATGAAGATGCAGCTGGTCCCAGCTCAAAGAGAGAAAGAAACAAGGGGTGCTCACAGATGGAATGCAACTTCCTTTGCAGCCCAAATTCCTAATGGACTCACAGTTACTCCTCACCCTTGGGAACTTAGTGAATAAATGGAAGTGGAAACAACTTCGCACACTAATTGTATTCATTTATTTATTTACTTTATTTGATATTTTTGCACATGGTCAATAGGAGGATTTGAAAGCATTTGCCATTTAAAAGACTGGAACAGACAATAAATCAGCAATCAGATGGAAAAGTGCTAAGCTTCTGGCTACCTACACTTCCAAAAATTTGATAAATTTTATTCACTGGGCTTTAATGACAGATTCATTTCAGGAAACTAACACTCTAAAGTTAGATACAACAGTTGTATCTAACTGGAACTGGCTAAATACTATCAATTATTGCTGCCTTTGTCATTGACACCAATCCCAGAACCCATAAGAGGGGACATGATAGCCATGTTTAAATATTCGAAGGGATGCCACGTAGAGGAGGGAGAGGGTTTGTTTTCTGCTGCTCCAGAGACCAGGACAAGGAGCAATGGATTCAAGCTACAGGAAAGGAGATTCCACCTGAACCTCAGGAAGAACTTCCTGACAGTCAGGGCTGTCCAGCAATGGAATGTGCTGCCTTGGAGTGTAGTGGAGTCTCCTTCCTTGGAGGTTTTTAAGCAGAGGCTGGATGGCCATCTGTCGGGAGTGCTTTGAGGGTGTTCCTGCATGGCAGGGGGTTGGACTGGATGGCCCCTGTGGTCTCTTCCAACTCTACCTTTTTATGATTCTATGATCCTACTGTAAGCGGGTCTAATTACATGCAAGTGAAATGAACTCATATTTCCCACACCTCCACTTCCCTCTCCTTGTGTCAATTTTCAAGTAAGCATTTTGACAGGGGACCTGAGAATTCTCAGGGCAGTTCACATAATTAAAAACAAATATTCTCATTAAATTTAGTCTGGCCCCTCATGAAATTATTTCAAATACAGCTACAACTGCTTGAAAGTTGTGGAGTGCCTGCATTCAGTTGGAATAACATTTCACTTATTCAGTTGACCCTTGATCTTCCAACCACTGCCCCAGGCACATCCATACATAAGGAAAGGAAGTACCGGTAACAAGCTTAAGGCTTCTGTTGAAAAGAAAAAAAGAGTGACAGCAAAACCCAAGAAATGTGGTCTCCAAGTTTTTGCCCTTTTTATTACAGTCTTGTTAACAGCTATCTAAGAATTAGCCAAACTGAATACAACATGGTTACTTTTTAACTTTTAAATTGTTGTTTGGTTAAAAGGCAATCTTGCTGAATTCAATGGGGTTGATTTTTAGCTAAGTGTTACAGGCTCACAGCTATAGTACTTGACATTGTTCTGTGTTTCTGTGAGATTCAAGGACAACTGGCTTCTTCACTCTCCAGCTCCAAGATGGATGGAGTACCTTGGCTTGTTGTTGTTGCGTGCCTTCAAGTCATTTCCGAAGGCGAACCTGGGGCTGTGTGTGTGTGGCACGACCATGATCATCCAGAGGGTTTCCATGGCCAAGTGCAGAATCGAACCGTGGTCTCCAGGGTCATAGTCAAACACTCAAACAACTACACCATGCTGCCTTGGTTACCCAGTCCCAAAACAGCCAACTTCACTCCTATCCTCCAACTTTAAGCTTGTGAACTCTATGAAACTCACTGAAGAACTACCCCTCTCCCTGTATATCTAGATGCCAGAGTAAGCCTGAAGTTCTAAAATGTCCATCATGGCATGTATAGTAGAAGTTTGGACCCCTGAGTGATTTATTGTTTATTTCTTTAACTGAAAACAGATGAACTCCTAGATGAATGTGGGACCTTCACCAGTGGATACAAAGGTGCCCTAGTCTCGAATATACAGCTTTTAAATGCTGCTAATGCAGCAAGCCATTTTTTCAACTTAACATCTATTCTAACTAAATGTGATTTTATTTAACACAGGGCCTGGCAACTTTAATAAAGCCTCACTAAAGCGAAGTGTCCTCATAATTCTTTCTGGAGAACTGAAATGCTGCAATCAAGATGTCAGACTTATGGCCACACCTTTTAAAATATGTGGTTGTCAACTTTGACAAGTATTCATTAGAATGCTATTTTATGTAAACTGTACACCAGGTCCATTCTTTTTATTTATAAACATAATTAACAAGTTTAGTTACGGGTGTCTTTCAAAACCAAGTCCTGAAGATACAAAGGCAAGTCACAGAAAATCCACATGCCTCAAATCATCACCTTTGCAGAACTCTTCTTGAACCCATGCAATGACAATGCGCTACAAGGAAGTAGAGCCATCACATCTAAAAACATATTTGCTGAACATTCCAACACTGGAAAAATCAGGAAGGCAAGCTGTTTTTCTGAACAGCAGAGCCAAGAAACATTGCAAGGAGAGATTTCTCAAATATGTGCAATGAAGCATAAATAGTTTCTTGTAGGTGACTATGATGATATACCTAAAGTGATCATGACTGTCTTTTACAAGGTCTTAGAAATATTCCTGTATGCCCAAGAGCCAGTGTCTTGTTGTGGTCTGCGCATTTGGACTATGACTCTGGAGACGAAACACTCTCAGCCCCTAGAAAACCCTGTGATAGATTTGGCTTAGGGTTGCCATAAGTCAGAATTGACTTGAAGGCACACAACAACAAGAACAAGAACAACAACATGCAAAAGAACAAACTCTCAAATTTAAAAGAGATGTATATATGGAAAGAACATGGGGAAACAGAGTATTACTCCTCTAAAAAATTCTCAAGAACAATTTACAGCCAACTTCAAATTCCAATCAACTTAATGCTTTCTATTCTTGATGCTACTTTCACCATAAATTTCTGTTAATATTAAGGTACAGGTGCAGTGCTTAACCAAACAGCTGCAGCTGAAGAAAACACACTAACATACTAAGCCTGCAATCTCACCCAATTTGACAGAAAAAGTCCCACAGAACTCAATACAGCTTACATCTGAGTAGTCATGCATATGTTTACACTGTAAGTATTGCATTCACTTCCTAAGCTAACAACATATTGATTAGCTATCTTATTTAAGTACAGGTTATCCTTATACAAACACTTATTATTCAGATACCAGAAACAACACCACACAAAAAGGAAATGGTGAAACCTGGAAACCATACTTTCAATGGCATGCCATCTGTGTTTGATCTCACAGTGTTTATATGTTACATGTTTATTTGCATGACTATCACTATGCTTATCATTAGATTTGCACATCTTAGGAAGTGGACTGCAGTGCATAGCATTCACAATTAGCCATGATTTACTGTGGGATAAATAACAAAACAAAAATACAAAACTATCAATTTCTCCAACAAAAATTGCACTAGCATATGACAAAAACAAAAGTAATGGTGATTTTTAAAAAATGGACCCTACTCTGCCATCTCCTAGGCCTGGCTATATGTAGGCATATTATCCCCAATTCCTTCTTTTACCTCCTCCCTTTTGAAACTTACACTGCAGCCCATTCCAGGCATAACCGTGATTAACACTGCTGCCAGAATAACATTTAACTAAAATTGCAATTAATCAAGGTCTCAAACCATGATTCAAAATCAACTTTGATTCAGATTCTGGGTTAATCCAGGCTCCCACTTGGACCTGCTTATAACAGATATGACTGCAATAATATTAATTATGGAGCAGTAGTGTACCTAGTGTGACACCTGGGGTGGGTCTTTTTTAACACTCCCGAGGGAAGGGAGAACCCAGCTGTCAGTGTCCCCCAAAGAACTGCACGTTGTGCTAAATTCATTAATATTTTGGAAATATGAATATTGAGCATCAGAGGCCTGTCATCCACCATATGCCACGCCATTCCCATCATAGTTTCTTTCCATTTATTAACAATTAGTTTCTCTACCTTTCCCAAGTTAGAAAGTTCAAAGAAAACACACACACACACACACACACCAAGCCACCACTGACTGCTGGGGGTGGGGTAATTTGGCCCAATCATACTTGTGAAGGCAGGTTTTATCTGTTTCACCATCCATGGACTCAAAAAAGTCTCACATGGCTGGGTACAATCAGTTTGGAAAAAGAACATGGCATGCAGAATTCTCCAGTCAGCATGGCCAATGAGCATAGTGGCCATGGGAGTTGGAGCTAAGGGTGCAGTTTATTTCTAGGCAAATATGGTTACGACTGAAGCACTGGGCTTGTGTACACTTTCCTGAGAGTAATCTGCACTGAATAAAAACACCATGCCCTGTGGAACACAGCAGACCTTACTTTCAAGTTGTCATACATATTTAAATGTGGAAGTGAATTTTGCTTTGCATACTCATACACAAGTCCCTCTGAACTCTGATGTAGCACTACGTAGGTGTGCATAAAAGTGTACGCATCAACTGTCTCAAAAGCTGCGCAGGCTTACTTAGAGGTAAAATTGTATCAAAAATCACTAGGGGCTGAAATGCAGTCCTGTGTAGGATTGCTTAGAAATGAAGGGGAAATGCCATTAGCTTCCGTTAGTTCTACTAGTTAGGGCTGATGGGAGATATAAGCCTTGAATATCTGGAGAATTACAGTTGCCCACCTCACTTCCAGTGAGGCATGCATAGAATCTACCTGGGGATTCCAACATCTTTAATTCCATTTGAACTTCTTTCCACGTAAGCCTCATGACCTCACTCTAATAATCTGAGTAAGAAGAATATTACTGTAAATTACTATTTTGATGATCACAGAATAATACCTTCTTAGATTGTGAATAGCTAACACCTTTAAACTAATTTAATTTTCATGTACAAATCCTCTCCAACAGGGGACCTTCCATCTCTTCCTGACTGTGCTAAAGTTTTATAACTTGCGGATACATATCGCTTTCTTGACTTGGTCAATTTTGGGCCATTTCCGCACTACAGTGTTAAAGTGCTGCTATTCCACTATCAACCTCCTATTGAATTCTGGGGTTTGAAGTTTAGGGAAGGGCACTTCAAATTCTCAGCCAAAGAGCTCTTTGGTCTCAGTAAACTACAAACCCCAGAATTCCACAGGGCATTGAAAGTGGAATAGCAGCACTTTAACACTGTAGTGTGGAAATGGCCTTGGTCTAAGTTTGATTTGGTGGAGATCTTCCTTCCACATTACAAGTGCTGGCTATTTTTATTCTGGATTTTAAAGATCACCTATTCCAATGCGCATCAACCTGATAGTAAGCACCAAAGGGATTATCTTGATGAATTAAAGTCCATATGATGGAGCTGCGCATAACTGCCCTTTGGCAATTAGCATCCTTTTCTTTTCTTTTCCTTTCTTTTCACTAATGCTTTACTCAGCCCTAAATAAATTTAAAGAAGTCTCCAAAGTTCCAAAAGATCTACTTTCAGATTCCAGCTGAATCCAGCTGTCCTTTCAAAATTGAGTTTAAGGAATGAAAAGGGAAGGGTTAAGCCACAGGTACTTAAAGATTTAAAGAGGGGGGAAAAGAGAGCACTCCTTAATTAGGGCTGCCCAGAGAGCAAAGGCGTGTTGTATATATGTGTCTGTGTGTGTGCAGGGGCACTCTCAAGCAAGCAAGCTCTTTCCTTGCTTCTAGCCTCATGTATACAGCCACACAGCAGTAACAGTCTGGCAACATATCCTGGTTGCTGTGACCAGGCTGTCTGGAGCCAAGCACGCACTGTCAAGATGATGAGCATAGGAGCCATTCAGGCAGTGACACATCTAAGTGTACCCACTTATTGCTTCATTTGGGGAGGACTGCATCCACTGCACCATGCTTGGTATACCACTGTGATGGAAAGACTTGAAGCAAGACGAGTTTATGCTTGTTTGTTTATTATATTTATATGCCACCTTTCTCCCAGATTGGGACCCAAGGCAGAATGAGGGGAGAAGCAACTAATATCACAACCTGCTCAATTCCCTGCTCAGCCACAATGACTTTCTGTCACCTTGCAACTATCAGACAAATGGATACAGTGTACTTACGGAGTAGCTCTGTAGCTACTGTCATTATAGATCTGAGGTGCAGGAGCATCAGAAACTGAGTAACCTGCTGAACTAGCAACCCGATCTGGATAGTCAGTGACTGGCATTGGTATTTCTGGGTCAGCATTTACATTTTTCACCTAGAATGAACAAACATGAGTTAAATTTAAGATAAATGTATAACACTGAACAGGATACTATCATTCTAGAGTTGAATAATTTCTTCACATTTTAATGGATGGTATTTCAGATTCTTAAATGTCACAAACTGTTGTCAGAAAGAAACCAAACCTGCTGGTATTAACCTTCTGCACCTTCTGAAATAGAACTCTGACCACCCCACATCACTGATAAACAGGAAGATGCTATCTGCCACAGGGGCAATAATAAACAACTTCTCTCAGATACAATTAATCCATTTGTCCATTGCCAATACTTTGCACAAAGTTAACTCTTATTAAAAAGTCCATGTGAGAAAAGGAGTCACCACCATTCAATAAACTATGGACTTCACAAATGGAGCGCATTCTTAACCTGAAAGAATGCCAAGACTAGGATCACAGGCAGATAACTTGCATTATTTACAGAAGTGACAATTGTGGAAGGGACTGGAGCCACTTTTTCTCAGTGCCCCTTCTGTCAGGTTATACTGCTGCACATGACAGAACCCCAAGTGACTTGATGTCACTCCCAGTTACAGAAACTGCCCCAAATGCAGTCAATTCCCACAGGCTTTGGAGTGCAGAGGGAGAGGAGCAAAATGCCACAGTTTTGTGGTAGACTGAATGTTTTTTATAAATCTCAGTTATTTTCAGTTGTAAAGTTTTTTTTAAAAAAATATAGGGATATCTGGTGCCTTCAGGGACCATAAACCTGATCCCCAGGGCTGCATGTGGCCCATGGGCTACACTTTCCCTACCCATGATTTACAAGTATACTGGCTCAATCAATTCTGATCACACCTGCTCCTCTAGTATGCTTATTGCAACATCTAAACCATTCTCCAACAGGCCACATAAATAAACAAACCATAGGCAATTTCTCTGGTTTCCCAGAGGAGAGAGAAGATAGAGTGCAAGGTTCAAACTATCATGATAAGCCACAGATGGAAGGTCCGTCGCTTTTTAGCCACTCCCGTTTGCAACAGGCACATTCAAAGTAAGAGGCACCTGTCAGTTGCCTCACTCATGATAATCCAGAGTTCTCCAGGTTTCAGCCTTATCATGATATTCCACTGCACTCAGTTAAGTCAAGCTGTAGTGACTCTTATGTGCTTGTTCATGTAATAAAACCTACGAGTTTCAGTTTCACAGCCAGGACAGACATCTACACCAGGAAACTACCTTCTTGATTCAACATACAGAAACAAAGCAGTACTCTGGTCTTTGGTCATATTCTTTTCCATCTAGCAAAATGTGATATAGTTGTGATGTGATATAGAACCCATAAGTAGTGGTAGTAGTGATGTGATATAGAACCCATAAGTAGTGATAGTAATCTCTCCTACTTTTGATCCCAACAACTCACAGTCAGTAGTATGTTGTCTCTAATCCTGGAAGGAGTACATAGGAATTATGTATGAAACAAGGTTAAAAGCAGTCTGCAACTGCTTTATAAATTACTACATTAAAACCAAGCAGAAAACCAGCAATAACTCAGCCATCACAACACAATTGGTGAATCAGTTAACAGTCATCTAGGTGCCAGCTGAGACATTTGTACAATTTTTGATGTATAGACAAGCACAGGTCCTCCATTTGTTTATTTGTTGATTTTTGTTGATGGTTTTATGATATTTTATGATGTGTTTGCTATTTTAGGATTATGTCTTCAATGGTATGTGTTGTGTAATGTGGGCTTTTAGCTGCTCTGGGTTCTTTGTGAGGAAGAACACAAAAATGAATAAATAAAAAATCTAAATAAGCTTGTCTTATTTAGATAATAATCTAAATTAGCTTGTCTTAATCTAAATAAGCTTGTCTTGAATATTTTCAATCAGCTGATTGAAAATATTCTCAAGAACAGACACATTTTTACTTGTCAACAAAAAGTTATCACAAAGGGGGTCAGGAGGCCCACTTTGGGAAATGCATTTCACAGAGAGGGCTCAACTTCACACCAGCACCAGCTTCTCCCAAGACAATCTGCCCAGAGCAAAATCCAGCTGCCTTTCTCTCTTACGTGAATGACTGTTTTCAGGCCCAAGTTTTCAGGGTCCTGAGCAGATCATTATTTTTTTTGTCCTCACTTGCAGGCAGATGGACGGCTGTGGTAACTAGTAGCATTCACTAGTTATGTTAAAAGTTACATTTAAAAGACACTGTTAGAGGCATTTTGAAGGAAATGTCATGTTTTACGCCATGCCGAAGTTTTTTTTAAAGTAACAAGCACCGGACAACATTTACAGGTTACCTTTTAAACACTGTAACAAGTAATGACAATGAAGTACTATTCAAACAACCATAATGAGTAGTGGGAACAAATTACTTTTAAAAGTAACTTTCCAAGCTCTATTTGTTGCCACAGGCGGTTGTCCTGCCACTTTTCCCAACATACTGAGTGCTTGCAGTGGGCCACATCAGGGTACATCTGAGTTAGACTGTTGATGAGGCAGCTTCTGCCCTAAACAAGAAAACTGGGAACAACGCCCAGGATACTATACTCAACAACCTGCAAGAACAATTTCTAGGAGTGACCTATTCACATACTCAGGAATGTCTGTCCCAAGGTGCCAGAATTTTTGAAATTCTACGTATAAGGCATAATGTTGTAAGTTTAGTCTAGGTGGAGACAGGCCTCCTGGTGTGACCTCTTGCTAAACAGCTCATCCTGTTTCTGGGTGAGCCAGTATCTGCACAGTACAGGCAATAATCATACTAAAGAGAAATGCTTAAGGCTATGACAGAGCACCCATGCTTCTCTAACTTAAAACTTTTTTTTTCTGTAGAAAGTATCACACAAAAAGAATCTTTTCTGCACACACACACAAAAAGAATCCTGTTCATATAGATATCAACACTAATATTTCTTTATACCCATTAAGAAGAATGGGCAACTTGGATGGGTCAGGAAATGTCATGTTTTATGCCATGCCGAAGTTTTTTTGGTCCAAACACATGAAGGGCTGCACCTCTACCACCAAATTTGTAGGAAAAAAGCAGCATTTGACTTTTAATAACATTATTTTCTTTAAAACAGAACGTACATATTTTGTTAACGAGCAAACTAGTGCTCTAAGGGGCTTCTGGGAATACAAATCTGCTTGTCAATGAGGAACAAGGGGGAGGAAAGGAAAAACAGCACTAATAATATGCTCTTTTCCTTCACTTGTCACTGTCATTATTTTTCATGATGGCTACACACCCAAGAAACTGAAGTAACAAACTTCATAAAAGACTGTTTTATTCTATGACTGCACCTAAACCTCAGCGTTATGGTCCTGGCAGTCAACTTCATACCTGTGTGTCTTCACCTCAGGATTTCCTTTACACAAGAAAAAAGGGAGAGAGCAGCTTAACTGGTTTTTCAGGCTCTACTTGAAAAAGCCTTTTCAAAGGGAAAAAGGGGAGGGGATTGTTGAAAATGTTTGAAATTTTCCCATTTATTCCATATGGCACTAACTATGTCAAATAGCCTTAAGACAAAATTCTCCAGAAGCTTTAAATTTTGCTAAGGAGATGCCAAATGCCACAACTCTCTAGTCACACCATGTCTTATTAGTCATGTTTCCCACACCACAGTGCAAAAAGCAGCAGGGTGGGGAGAGAGACAGACACAGTATGTGTGTGTGTGTAAGAGGGAGGGAGGGAAGGAAAGAAAGAAAGAAAAAAAGAAAGGAAGGAAGGAAGGAAAAGGAAAAGAAAAGAAAAGAAAATTCCAGCCTGAATAACTTTGCTGGAAAATATCAGTGAACAATATATCAGAAAAAAGTAGTGAAAAGGAAAACAAAGAAGAGAGGACCAAACATAAAGGAATACTGCCCTCCCCGTGCAGCTTTCCATGGGCTGAGCGGCATCCCTGGATCCTTGGCTAAAGCACCAGGTTTGGGGAAGCGCTCTCATTTCAGAACTTGCAAGCAGCAGTGGAACCAAAATGGTCAGGACTTAACTAGTGACTGCAAACACCAGCTGAGAACTGCTGGCTTCGGCCACCACTCTTCTTCCTAATTAGGGAGTGCACTGTAGGGAAATCCCAACAATTATCTCTGATCAATGGTAACAACAGGGATGTTCCTGCCCTCCTTGCCTCCACAGCTTATGAGGCAGGAGCTTGGCAAAGAGATGGGAATCCAGAGCTTCCATGAGACAGTTTAAACCCATGGGTATGTGGTCAGCCTTCCAAGACAGGCAGATTTGCCTGAAGCAAGAAAATCGTCATTTTGGGCACCACCATCACGTACTGCCTTCCCCATGTTCCTGCCAGTGGTGCTTATGGAAAGAAGCTGTCCTTAAAAGTCTTCTAAGTACCTAAAATGTTGGTTTATGCTGATAATCAGACTTGAATTTTGCACAGATATGGTTGACATAAAAGTGGAATAGCAAGCTCAAAAGAGCTAGCAGCAGCCAACATTCTATTTTGAATCAGCTAAATTTTCTATACACTTCTTAAAAATGGCCTTACATTTATCGGTAATCTGATCTTGATGCAACTACCACATTTATGACCCATGGTTAAATCTACTTTCTCCAGAAAATGGAGACCTTGGAAAGTTACTTGTTAAAAAAAAGCTTACCCTATTTGCTGGCGTATAAGACTCACATTTCCCCCCAAAAAATACTGTTTGAAAATGGGATGAGTCTTATACATCAGTGTGTTTTATACTTCGGCAAATAGTATTTGCTAACTTATAAATAGAGTGCGTCTTACACGCTGGCGCGTCTTACACACTGCCAAATACAGTAATTCATTTCATAATGGTGAACTCAACATTAATTTGTTATCGATAACATTAACTGATAAAGGGCTTCATTAACTGAACAGCAAAATCTGAACTAACTTCCCCTTGTTATTTAAAAAAATCATTTAAAAATAAGAGTTAAATTATGATATATCTTATTTCTGAGCTCTGAGAAAATGTGCTCAACCAGTGTGTTAGCCTGAGCTTTAACTGAAATTTTGCTAACTCCTGCCATCTGTGAATTCAGAGGCATTCCTAAAATTCAAGTCTTATTTTTCCAGTAGAGTATAGACTTTTCCAAACAGACTGACCCCTGTTACTAGACCAGCAGGGTTCCTGGTCAAATAACAATTTAGCCTAGTATGGCCTGTCAAACAGCATTCTGATACAATTGGCTATAGTTTACAAAGCCGCTATAATAAATCCATTAGACTATTTTGTTGCTCTATGCACTACCAAGTCAATCTACAGACCTCCTGGCATGAGAAACTGCAGAAGCACACTGCAAATTTTCCTGCGGTTACACATGTTGTTAAATAGCAAGGAAGACAAGCTAGTTGTGGGACAGTGCATGGAAGACCAATGCTACCATCTTTTGAAATCTGCTCTCAAAGTAACACCAGAGACACCAAAACATTACATTCTCAACATAAAATTCCACAACGACACTACATCAGTAGCAATTGATAGTCAATAGAACTAACAGAGATTCACACATGGGATGATAAGGCAGTGATTGCCAAACTGAGTGAGGAAGCACATTATTGTACCATGTACCCACTATGCTGGGTGCATGCACTACTTTATATCAACCACAGTGAGGAGGTCCCATACAGCAGTGATTGTTCCTCTATCCACCAACTACCCAGCAGTGACATCATCCTCAGTGGAATAATCACGTACCAAGATTTGCTAAGTAAGCTGACAAGGATATGGGAAATTCCAAGATACTTTCTAATTGTCTAGAAAGCACAGTTTCATTCTTGACTCACTGGGCAAAGAGAAGAGTAGGATGCCAGGGTCTGAATACTATTGTTAGTCCCAACTAGAAAAAAAAATTGAATCAATGGAATTTACCTATGCCTTGGCTTATCCTTCAACAATTAAGTCAGAGGGTCTACTCACTCTGGGACTAACCAATTATCCATATTAATAGCTATTCTGCAGTTGCAAGAAGAGTGCCTTCCCACTTTCCCAGGAGCTAAAAGAGAAGTTTTAAATGTCATACAGAAGAGTACATCCATTTTGTATACAGACAAAACTTACGCTCCAGGGACTGACATTTGGGATACTGTATTAGAGAAATATATGTTGGAAAAGCAAAAACAACCAGGATGTACTTATAGCCCATGATATGGTGACCCTGAGGCGAACCTCAGTTGGAATTGACTTGAAGGTACCGGTATGTAAAAACAAAGCTTCAGCTTATCCTCTTTCCACTTACTGTATTCCCTCCAAATGCATACAACATACCACACATAATTCAGCAACCTGTTTTTTTTTAGAAATTTTTAAGAAATTTTTTCAAATATCCAATGCACTGACAGAGAGACAGCCCTACTGACCTTCAGGTTAAAATAAATAAATAAATTTAGCTTGCTTATTGATCAATGGCATACTAGAAGAAAACCGATTTTATTTATAGCAAAGGCCTGCAAAATACCCATTGCCAATGGCCACCTTGCTAACTAATAGCACATTAGCATCTATAGTCCTCCCTCCACATTCATGGGTCTGTCCTTTAAAAATCTGATTATTCACAAGGCACACATGCATCTTCGCCTCCTCCATTCCCTTACCTTTTGCCTGGGAGTACATGCCTTCCTTCTCTATGCCTGGGCAAAAGATAAGGGAATGGGGGGAGATGTGCATGTCTTCCCCTCATTTCCTTGCCTTTTGCCCCAGCGTACCCTCTCCAGACCCAAGCAAAAGGCAAGAGATTTGGGGGGAGGCACATGTGCCCTGGCATGGAGAAGGAAGGCACATACCAGGGCAAAAGGGAAGGGAATGGGAGGAGGGAGCCTCAAAAAGGACTGGGAGATGTAGCAGAAGGTGTTATTTGAGTTTTTTTCCACTTTCACAAGGTTCTGCACCCCGAACTCTGTGAAAGGAGAGGGGCCACTGTACAACCATTTGCAGCTTAGCCAAGAGCAGGAATCTTGTGGCACTGAATGTGGCACTGAAGAAATGACAACACACACAACAATGTGGCTGTAAACAGAACTATTTCCCTCAACGGGCCGTCAGAAGAGCAAGTTGTTCTGATTGCCTAACTGAAAACTACATAATCTCTCTTCTGAAAAAAACTTAAATAGAACATGAAGAAACAGGAGTTCAGTGATTCACATTTCCTTTTAGCAGGCACACTTAAATCTATGAAATCTGAATGAAAACAAATACCATGCATGTACACTTCACAAGGAATTGTGACTGGCTGCAACTACCTGTTGAGTGTCTGATTAGCTGCAAACTCAAATTTTGTATCTAGGCAGCCTATGCAGTGATTCCATGTGTTGGAAAAGTGATACACAGCAACTGTGAAAATCTTCCTGTGGATCCCATTTAGTTTAAGGGGTGATTTGTATGTTAGCAAAAACAAAAACAAACAAAAACAAAAACAAAAACAACAACAACCCCAAACCATCACAATTATGTGCACTTTTCTTCTTCATATGTACTCTGATTAATTATGCTTCCAGTTTCTGGCAAATAATAATTTGCTGTTAAACATGCAAGTATGCAGCACTAAACTGTGGTTTGTCTCGAATCAGGAAGTACAACTCATTTAATGAAGCATGCAGGGAAGCACAAAAGGAAATAAGAGAAAGAAGCTTGGTCCTGCAACACCAGAGCATAGTTCAGGACTACAAAACTGACCCAATAATGGTGGAGTCAACCAGATTCCAGTCAAGACTCCAGCTATAGTCAACAAGAGGGGATGTTGGAAGCAAGAGGCTTCCTTGGTTTTCTCATGGGAGGAGGCATGTTCCTGAACATTTGGCTTTAGACCTACTGCTAAAACTAGGTCTGTGGAGGCATAAACCAAGTCACACCACAGATTATAGCCACACTTACATATGGCACATATTCCAGAGGCACAAGGAAGCTCTTGCCCGAGAGCCAAGTGAATATATTGTATGAATCAAGGCAATTAATACAATGAGAGCAAAGAATAAGACTAAAGAGTACGCTTTTCAATTTTTTTTTAATTCATTCTCCATTTTTATCATTAAGATTGGGATCTCATTGGTTCTGCTGGCAATATAACCACAGTGGTAGCATAACTAGGCCAGTGATTGTGATAAGACAGTGGAAAGAAAAGGCAGGAAAAAAGCTGCAGTGGCGGAGCAGTTCTGCACTGCCTATTTTTGGAAGAGCTGGCTTCTGCAGGAGGCATCCTGAATCACCTGTTCCGTGGCACAGGCAACTGCCCAAGTCAGCACCTCCACACTGCCTTGTGGAATCACAACAGAACCCAGCCATTCAAGAAACAGGCAGTACACAGCATGTAGCCTTCCCCCTTACTGCAACTTCCCTGCACATTCATGCAGATATAGACTGTCATGCTAGCATATTGCTCCTACAAAGGTGTGGACACTGTAAGCACTACTTTTCCTATCAATATTTGATCTGTTGTGCTCAGGAGTACATCTAAAAGTTTTGCCATGGGAACAGCTGTTGACTTGATTAGATTCCATAGCTTGATAGATTGACTAACAGAAATGCAATTTAACATACTGGAGATAAATAACAGTAACTGTATGTACAATTCCCAAATCTCAGGACCTGAACCCCTTTTTCTGGTTTTTAATATGAAGGGGTAATCTCAGGGCAGGCCCTGAGGATGGCCCAGGATGGCCCTGACCCGTTCACTTCAACTGTGTATTTATCCTTAGTTGGCATGGTTGATCCTGAAGTCAGCTAGAGAGCCTTCTGCTTGATCTGATCAGTGTGACATAGCTATAATAAGGGATGTAATTCATGGGATTGCCACAAGTCAACAGATGACTTGAAGGCACACACACAAGCGTTCAGAAGACGCAGCTCATGCAAAATACATACTGGTGTCAGGTGTGCATTTTAGAGACCATGTAACACCAGTCCTGCAAGAACTATACTGGCTTTCAATTGTCTTCTAAGCTCAATTCAAGGTGTTGGTACTGACCTACTAAGCCCTAAAGCAGTGATTCCCAACCTGGGGTATGCATATCCCTGGGGTACAAACAAGAATATTTAGAGGGAGGCAGAACAAATACTGAAAGGCAGAACAAAGTATAAAGTATAAGACATTCTTGGAGGACATCACAATTCAATGTGGTTCTTGCTTGCCCACAGTGTTGACATTCCTGTCCCAGAAACTTAAGGAACCAGGGTGGTGGTGGGAATCTTAGAGATAAAGAGAAGAGTGACATGCAGAAGCTGAACTTCTAGTTGCCACTGGCCCACAAACATTTTTTTAAAAAAGAGCCTTTCTCACATGCATATGCACACAGAGCCTTCTATTTGAGTTGCCATATCCATAGCCCCGCCCACACTAGGAGGTTTCTTGAGCCTTGTGTGAGCGCGCACACTCTTCTTCCCCTCCTCCTTGTGTCCCTCTGATGAGGAAAGCTGTGGAGACATCCAGTTCTGCCCTGAATCCACCTGAGGGAGGAACACACAGTACCAATTGCTCCTCCCCATGCCTTTGGCCAGGAGTAAGTAGATCCTGAAACCACAGAGAGTGTCTAGGTGGGTAACAGGGCATGATGGGATGGATAGCCATAGGCAGAGTGGCTGGTAGATGTAGGGAACATCTTCTCAGAGCTCACAGAAGCTTTCTGCTGGGGCTTTTCTCCCCTCAAAGAATGGACATGGCAGCAAGGGGAGTATAATTTATGGAAATAGGTTGCCAAAGGGTATACAAGTAGAAAAAAAGTTGGGAAGCACTGTCCTAAATGATTTGGGGTCAGGATATCTGAAAGACTGTGTCTTCCCATATAAGCACACCAGAAATCTGAGGTCTTCAGAAGAAGCCCTGTTTCATGTTCCAACAGCTGACTGAAGTTAGACTGGTGGGAATATGTAACAGGGCTTTCTTTCTCTGTAGCAGTGTCTTAACTGTGGAACTCCCTAGCCAAGGATGTTAGGCTGGCCCCATCTCTTCTAAGTTTCCAATGGACAGCGAACATGTGCTGTTCCAGAAGACGTTCAATGTTTGAAATTGCTGTTTTAACTGTTTTAAAATTGGATTCTAAGATTGTTTTTAAACTGCTTTTAGGAGTTTTTAAAGAGTATTTTAATGTGCTTTTAAACTGTTGTACCTTTTTTATTGTTTAAATTGGCTTTTACTTGTTCAGTACCCCGAGAGCCATTGTGGGCCAGAAGACAAAACAGAAATACTTTATATAAAAAAATAGATAAATAAATAAAGTACAATATAAATGGCTGCATAAACACTTGGACAAGTACTGTATCTGGGTAATTCTGATCAGACTGTTGTGTATTTACTTGGCACATCTGAGAGTACCTCAACAGCCCACCCCAAGCTTATACCCCGTAAGTGTACTGGACTACAACTGTTGGCATCTATGGCCATCTATTAGGAGTTGTAATCCATCTGGAGGGCCATCATGTTGGTGGCAGCTCCCCTAAAATGTAACAGTAAAGAAACAGCATGACAGTACAGAAGTTAATAAAAGAGCTTTCCTGGCATTAGAGAGCAGAGATTTTCTCCAGATAGTAATGCATTTCTTCACTAAGGACAGCTCAAATATCACAGCTTAGCTACAATTTTCTACTTGGAACTTTTGATTAATAAAAAGCACAGACAAAAGCCCAGGTACAGTTATTCCCTGAGATATGCTGCTTGAGTTTTATTCAGCCCTTCCCTGCCAGAGTGAAACATGAGTAAACAAGTTCATTAGCTAGCAAGAACACGCCCCGAAACTGTCTCACCGAAACATTTACCTCATATCATTTAAAGCACATACGAAATAGCCAGTCTCTTTACACTACCCCTCCCCTGGATAAAGGTCAAAGCAAACCAGTGTCACATGCAAGTCATAAAATATCAAAGTGCATACTGAATGCTCCATGCACAAAGACAATAATACAGTCAAAGTTAGGAGCATTTAGTTTGGTTTTCAATGCTTAAAAAAAAGAAGCACAATCAGCTGCAAAGCTGTACTGCTTTCTTTTATTGGTAGATATTGTAAATGATTGGCTCTGCATTTTCAGTGTCTACGTTTTATATCACATGTTGTCGTCTCACAACAATGGGATAGACTGGCAACAAGGAACTGTCAATGAGACTTTAGATTTTGCAACCAGCAGCATCATCTAGGGGTCAGTTCAACTGACTAATCCACATAAGGCATGGGACACTTTTCTCTACCCAGAGAGTACCTTACTCATGGCAAATGACTCATGCTTCTTGCTCATTCTGAGGTCGAACTACAGGTTTACACGCTCCTAAATAATCCATTCAAGTGTACCACAAGCTCGGCAAGAAAATATGTGGCTGCCCTAGCCTTATTATCATGAATTAAGCTTTCAGCACACTGCTGCAACAAACACCCCTTGGATGGTTTAAATTAGTATTACCACAAAAGATAACACTCCTGTGCTTTAGTGACTTTAAATAACCACAACCACAATTATCTAAATTTCCAAAACAAACATGAAAACAGCCAACTTACCCATTCTTCCACATTGGGAGCCTCATCATAGCTTTTTGTATTATCCCACAGAATATTGTGTTTACCATAGTAATTCAGTTTATTTCGGGTCTTGACAGCAAAAAATATTATTATGGCAAGAGCGACAACAATCAGGAAGCCTAACACAATGGCAATTGCCTAGGAAAGAAACAGATAAATATATTTATGTTTCATTGAATTCTAAAGCCACAAGAAACAAAAGGTTTAAATATAATTCCTTTAACTGTTATTGTTTGATAACTAATAATAAAAACAACAGCCTGCCTCACACAACTGTTGTGAGGATTACTCTGTAACTTTAGTTAGCACATTAATGATCACATGTGAACAAAACAGGCCAGCATTTCAACAAAGGTGGAAGTTTCTCATGCATAGCTGGTATTACAATCCATCAAACTGAAACACTCCCATTTCCAGAAGTTCAACCTTTAGCTAAGCTAAGACAGTAATAATGTTAAAGGGTGACATGACATGATGTGTTTTCCTAATTACAAGCGCCATTTTTGTATAATCCTTGGTTCAATTAGCCATGAGGCTAAATAAGTGCTTTTAAAAAAGGCATCCTAAGGCCAGTTCATCTGAGGAATAAGGTATGTTCATTTGCATGTGTTTTACTGGCAAAAGCCACAACTTATAATGAGTCTATTCTGTGTGTGTAAGTACATATATCACAAACAGAAACTACATTTTTGAATCTTCAGAAATTAGATTTCCAAATATGAACAATCCTGAACATTTAAGTGGAGGCAACAATATTTGCTAAGACATTTCTGCTTGCTCAGATGCAGTTGTTTCACTTTTACAATATATTTTCTGAATCTCTCTTTTTAATCTTTAATCTTCCTCTTTTTATTCATTCTGTCTCAAAAAAAGGAATTAGTGAAACAAACAGGGCCAATTTTTTCATGTTCATCTTTGCAGAGATCTCTCAAAAGGTCAAAGTTTAACCTTTCAGATGAATTCTGAATCCATCTGAAAAGTACTTGAGGATGCAGTCTGAAGCATTCAACAGAGATCTTACCAAGCACAGTAGAGCACATGTTTGGTAAACATGTTTAGGATCAATCTCTTTCACAAAAATCCAATTTAAATATAATTATGTCATGTTTGGTTGGTCTATAACTCCCCTGACAAAGAATGTACTTGCACTCCTTCAGTCATCAAAATATGCTTGCAGCTATTTAGCATCTCTGTAACTTCTTCATCTCTATAAATTCTCTTGTTGAGGATTCCACAACCCGAAGAGGTTAACCATTAAAATTCAGTTTTGTCCATTTCTACAGAAATGAGAATTGAAGCTTAGTCAAAACCATTTTAATGTATCTAGAGTTAGCAATTATCCACATAATTGCCCAGGACAGATAAAACAGGTTATTCAATTAAAGACTAAAAAGTCCACGGCCATTTCCACAGTACACTGTTATAGTGCTATTATTCCACTTTCAACATCCTGTGGAATTCTGGGGTTTGTAGTTTGCTGAGGCCAAACAGCTCTCTGGCTGAAAATTCTAAATGCCCTTTCCTAAACTGCAAACCCCAGGATTCCATAGGAGGTTGAAAGTGGAATAATAGCACTATAACAGCGTACTGTGGAAACTGCCCATGAAAAGAACAGCTAAAAGGACGGATGCCTCTGTTGGCTCCAGCTGCTAGTTAGCAATGTTTCAATAGTTCAAGGAGAGCTTCAACTGGAGTAGACAACATCAATTTATAGGTGTAAATTGTACTTGGATGAGAGACCACCGATGAATACCACTTGCTGTGGGCTGTATTTCAGAGGAAAGAAATGGCAAAATCACCTTTGAGTATCCCTTGCCTAAGAAAGCCCCGTGAGATTCATGGTGTGGCCATAAGTCAACAAACAACTGGAAGGCACATACCCATTTTGACTCAAGTAGCAGTCAAGCCACATGTTAGAATACTTCAGTTCACTTAAGTCTGAGTTTCTATATCCCTCATATTGACTAATTTATCTGTCACTATTGGGAGTATAACCTAGCCCAGTGGTTCTCAACCTTCCTAATGCCGTGACCCCTTAGTACAGTTCCTCATGTTGTGGTGACCCCTAACCATAAAATTATTTTCGTTATTATTTATTATTTAGTTAGTTAGTTATTTCCAACATCGAATAGATTGGAAACACTGCCCTAAATCACTGTTCTGGATAGACTTCTAATGCCTAAAAACTGGTAACCCTCTTCCCTTTTTTTAAGCACAGAAAGCGTCCATCAATGCCAATCTTCTTTGAATTGTTTCATAGTATTTTTGGACAATATTGTTGTTAATTTCAATTAAATCATATATTTTAATTAACTGATCTTGTATCTCTGGTGTTTCCGCCTGCTTCCATTTACTCGCGTAGGTCATCCTAGCCGCTATAATCATATATGTTAATAACTTTCTTTGGGATCTTTTTCTTAACAATCTTATTCCATCATATATGTTCAACAAGTATATTTCAGGCTGCATCGTAAACTCAATTTTTAATATTTTTATTATCTTATTATGTACTTGCATCCAGAATATTTTTCCTTCTCGCAGGTCCACCATAAATGATATAAAGTTTGAAGATCTGGTTTCACTGCATTCAGACTGAATTAAATCCAAAAATAAATCTGGTATGGGAATAACACTAGATTTTGTAGGCTTGTTCCTTACAATTGATGCAACGTTTTTGTTTTTATCAGTATCTGAAGTGGCACTCTCCAGACTGTCCAGTCCCAGAGTTACCAACACCTTTTCCAGCAAATTTTTAAAGGAAGAATTTTTAAAAGAGGAAAATAATCTCACTTTATTATCATCTTCTGCATCCTCCTCCTCGGAAATAGAACCATCTGATTTAGAGTCATTATCCCCATGAGTATCTGCCAAATCTGGTTCCTCATCACTAAACACACACCAGCATCATTTGATTCAGCTTGAATAACTTTTGTATCATCAGGAAAATCACGTGAAAATGAAGGATTCATTGAAGTAGTTTGTTGACTGCTTAATAATGACATTACATTCAAATTCAATGAATTGTCCAACTTGCAATACATTTTTTAAACTTGTTATGTATTTTGTGAAATCATTTCACTAATATTGTTTGCCTATTAACATGCACCTCCATTTCTTCAGCAATCATTTGTCTTATCACCTCCCTGCTACACTCAGACACATTCCCCTGGGAAGACATTGAGGATATAGGAGGTTCAAATCTTACTTCTTTACGTTCCAGAGGCATTGCAGTTTGACTCCTAGCGAATAATGACACCATACACAATGCTAAATTGCCCTGCGCTACTGTATTCGCTAATACAGAAGGGCCAGGAACTGCTGACTGAGAGGCTGCCATTTCTCCTGGCAGAGGCTGCTCGCGTGCTTGAGTGTGACTGGTTGTGTTGCTGGTGAGCTTGGATTGGTCGGGAGACCTCTTTCCTCTCCTAGCCCCCTCCCTTGCTTTCTGAATGCCTCTTTTCAACATGGCGACCGGAAGTTAAAGGAGCAGTTGGGAGCCCTTCCCCGCCCTTAACAGACTTAACTGCATTACCAGGTAATTTTCCTTTCACCTTCTTTTTAATTCTTGCCTTCTCAGACTTCCTTATACTAGATGTTTTTAGCTTTGTTTGAGCCTCGGAGTGGCTGGTCAGTGATCGCCCTTCCAACTCACTCTCGCTCGATGCCAAGAAAATTTTCTTTAGTAAGGTACTTCAAAGGGGGCAGGAGGACGCGAGCGCGTGGCTTGCGCACCACCACCGAGGAGGGAATGGAGCCTAAGACCATCAGAAATACGTATTTTCCGATGGTCTTAGGCAGCCCCGTGAAAGGGTCGTTCGACCCCCAAAGGGGTCGCGACCCACAGGTTGAGAACCGCTGACCTAGGCAAATAACACCCAAAGCATTTCCACTTTCCTCTTTTTGTCAAGGGAAAAGAAAATAATTACACTGCGGCATGAATTATCATAGGGCAAGCAACCATCCAGTGACAGGCACAAACAAATTCAAATAATAAAGGACTAGGTTTAACAGTGCCTCTGATTCAGAATTCAAATACAACTAATATTTTGCATCCAGGATATTATTAAATTTACATACCTCCTGAGGTTCTACCACGCAGTAGTGATATAAGTACTGATTTACATAGAGTCCAGTGGTCATAGGTGCATAGAACTGGTTGCACAGCATATAAATCTGATTGTAGAATGTTGATCCAGAAGCTTGTGCAGTTGGATTGACAGCCAATATATATACTATTGTAGCAATAAACACCAAGAAGAGCAAGATGGCACTTCCTATGATCACAATGAGGTAATACATCCTTGTCCTAGCCATGCCTGTCTTGGTAACGCCAGTTACAAATACCACCAATCCAGCAATAAAGCAAAAAGCAGACATTGCAAGTATGAAACCTTTTGCTGCCCGAGGATCAATATAATTCCCTCCAATGCCATATGCACCACCATAGTTGTAACTCCCAAAGCCACTGCTGCCACCGTAACCAACGTAATTGCTTCCAAACCCTGTGCCTCCATAGCCAGAATATCCCAGACCAGTTCCCAGACCTCCATAGAAGTCCATATCCCAAGGCAATGTGGAAGCAACACAAGCAAAGATGCCAACACACATCACTATTATGATAATTGACATGATCTTGATTATTCCTGGAGGGGAAGTCCATTTGTAGAAGTGTTGCACTTCATCATCTGGATAGTAGGAATATGCAGGTTGGGAGAACATTGGCTGAGAATGGAATTCGCCACCGTATGTATTATTGCTTGGAGCGTAGTGTGAAGGTTTGCTAGGAAGAGATAAAGCAGCAATGCCTGTTAGGAACCATTAACCTTTTTTAATCAATAAGAATCTGAAATGTCAAGTTAACTGGCCTAGATTTCTCATGCACATGTACAAATACACACATAGAGACACATCAGTGTACTTTATATGCACCAGGAGCTCTCGTGGCGCAGTGGTTAAATGCCGGTACTGCAGCGACAAGGTTGTGAGTTCAGTCCTACCAGGCTCCAGGTTGACTCAGCCTTCTATCCTTCCGCAGGTTGGTAAAATGAGTACCCAGATTGTTGGGGGCAATTAGCTAACACATTGTAAATTGCTTAGAGAGCACGTAACTGATAAGTGGTACAGAAATACACATCTTATTGCTATTGCATTGTACTTTATATGCCCCTCAGATAAAACTATCAGCCCAGGCACTTAGAAACCTGTGCACATTTTTTTCATATTATTAAATGTTTGGCTACTCAGTAAACAACTTTTTGTCAGAAAGCATACAAGTTTTTACATGTGAAGACCACATGCTGTAATGTTATGACCAGGCTGCTAATCTTCACTGGTTATAACGCCCGAACAGTTAAAATTAGCAGCTCTGTCATTAAACTGAGCAACAAGAACAACTTGAGTCTAGGTATGTTACTTAGAAATATGTCTGATTTAAAACCAGAGTTTGTTGCCACTGAGTCACAAATTCAAAGTTCAACATGCTGTAGCTAACAGATCCACATGGAATAACACTTTTTAGTTCCAGTCCAGCGACCTTCTAACACATTGTAAGTCATGTCTTAGATCATTTCTGCACTACACTGTTATAACGCTATTATTCTACTTTCAACATCCTATAGAATCCTGGGCTTTGCAGTTTAGGGAGGGGCATTTAGACTTCTCAGCCAGGGAGCTCTTTGGCCTCAGGAAGCTACAAACCCCAGAATTCCACAGGATATTGAAAGTGGAATAATAGCACTATAACCTTGTAGTGTGGAAAGGCCCTTAGACAGAGAAGGTTTTAAAAAGCAGTATCATTTTTGTGGATGGAGTAGGATTAAAATGTTGTCATTTCAAAGTCACTCTTCTGCTCAGCTTATCACCATTTTGATCAGCTGTAAATATATGGAGTCTCCCGACTAAGATTTCTGTTTGCTGTGAAATGCAAATCCACACACATGCTTATTAAGGAAATTCATTTCCATTCTTCAAACTGATCGTCTTCCCTCCTTCTGTCTTATTGTTGCAACCATTCTGCAATCACTGCCTAGACAGAATGGGCTAAGATAGTAGCAATAGCTTACAGATAAGAAAATACAACGTGCAACATGGCCAGGCTGTAAATATAAATTAACACCAGGGATGGGGGACCTGCAGCCTTCCAAATGCCGTTGGATTCTCTTTCCCATCACCCTATACAGCATAGCCATTTATCAGGAATGATGGGAGTTGTTGTCCAACATCATTTAGAGGCAGTGGCGGAGCTTAGTGTGTGTGAGAGGGGGCGGGGCTACAGCACGAGGGGGCATGATCACTGTGTGCAGGGGCGTGGCTGTGGTATGTGGGGGTGTGGCCAAGGGGCCAGGACACCCCAGAAACATTGTCACCCAGGGCGAATCGCCCCCCTGCCCCCACATGACTGTCATGGGGCCACAAGTTCCTCAACCTTAGTCTATCCATACATGCCCTTGAATCTTATAGACTAATCCATCATCCCATAAACAGAACAAAACTGAAAAGGTTAACTGCTTTATGTTTATGATTCTGTATACTTTTGCCTTTAAAAGGTGAAATAATTTAGAGAAAAAATATCCAGCATAATAACTGCACCTAGAGTTTACACAATTAATGTTAGGAGCTGCCAGAATTCATATCTTTAACCGTGTACACTACTTATCTGAAATAATCTGAGCTGGCAAGAACAGAAAAATATATATTTACAATTCATCAGGTCGATAAGGTGGAGGACTTTCAAAAGGCCTGGAAGACATAGTGGAAGTTCTGGACTGCTTGGTTTTAAAATTTTATACCTAAAAAAAAAAAAAAAAAAAGGAAGTAAAGCTTTCTAATATGTTTATTATATTAATCAACATAAGCAAAATACATACAGATATATGAAACAGTAACTTTTCTCAATTAAATTCAAGGCACAATATTGCAAACCCTTTTTAGGCAGGAGAATGTGAAGAACATAAACTGAATTACTCATATTCTACATCTATGATACACTAGGTATTTTAATTTGAATTATCTATTCCTATAATTTGTAGACATCTACCTAGATTATATGTTCCCTATGCATGATTACTTGGAATCAAGTTCAATTATCTTCAGTAGTAAGCGTACACAGGAACGCAACTTAGAGATGCATTAGACAGAAAGACTCCCCTTCCTCAAGACCTTCTTAATTAGTTTCTTTCTCCATCTGTTGGAAATAGATTCATCCTATACACCCTAATCCAGACTTTATACAGTTCTTCCTCCACATCCACAGATTCTGTATCCACGGACTCAATCAACATGGCTTGAAAACATTCCTCCTCCCAAAAAAGAAATTCCAAAAAGCAAACTTTGATTTTTTCCATTTTATATAAAGGATGCCACTTTACTACACCACGGTACATAATGAGACTTGAGCAGCCATGGATTTTGGCAGCCATGGGACGTCCTGGAACCAAACTTTAGCAGATACTGATGGTCCACTGTAGAGGCATGGTAGCTGAGCATCAATACAAGGACATCACCTTCCTCCCAAACAGCAACTCCTTCATTCGTTCTAGTGTAGAAGGCAGATCTGCACATGCTTTCTTGTGTGCACAAGTCTTACAGTCAAGGATGCTTGTTTTCTACTTTTGCTAGACAGACAAATACAAACTCTACACAGTATTTGTTGTTAGTATGAAGGTTTTTTTCTCCAAACCTTCTGCCCAGCTCATTAGAGCTATGAGACTTATTTGAAAATATGATGGCTATATTTGTTGTTCTTTAAGTCGCTTCCAATTTATGTCAACTCTAAGGTGAACATATCACGGAATTTTCGGGGGCTGAGAGCATGGGACTCACCCAAGGAGTTTCCATGGTTGAGCGATAACCAAACCCTAGTCTCCAGGGTTGTAGCCCAACATTCAAACTACTACATCACCCTGGCTATATATACCCACACTCAAATGATTCCCATATTTCCTAACACACCCAGGCTGCAATCTTAAACAGATGTGCTGGGAATTTCCAAAGTAGTATTAATCTCTTACAACAAGAAGTAGTGAATAAAAGCTTGACATAATCCACTAGCTGTGCTGTAATATTTCTTTTAGAGGTACACAAGACTCTTTGAGCTAAACTCAACTGCCAGTTCCAACTGGAGGAGGCCTACTGAATTTATGGGATTTACATAAATGTTGGCTTAGAATTCAGGAGTTAATTCAAAGGTCCTACTCTAGCTGGAACTAACTACTGGATTTAGGCTTATTGTTGTTTGTTATTAGAGTGTAGGCTCCACTGAATTCAATAAACTTTCCTTCTGAGTAAATAGGTCTATTTTAGGATGCTGGAATGACGAACTTTGAAAATTCACATTTGGTTTAACAATACCAAAACATCACAAGAGCACAAACCTACCAGTTTGTATGCTATGGCAACTATAATATATGTGCATCTTGAAAACACATTATATATAAAATATACACATTAATCACAACCTTACTTTCTGAACAAACTGTCTTGCACTAGGCAGTTTGATGGAAGTCTACACTCAACAACAAGAACTCCCTTTTATACCAAGTCTATATACTTGGACCTAGTTCCTAAGATTTCCAGAAGAATTTTCAAAGAGGCAGCCATGTTTGTCTGCTGCAGCCAAGAGGGAGTCATTTGGTACCTCTAGCGTCAACAAATTCTATGTAATATGAGCTTAAATTGTAGCCCATGAAAGCTTGTGCTACAATATATGCATTAGTTTTAAGGTGTTCAGAATTCTCCTATCCTGTTCAAGCTGCTAGTATCCACCTTCAGCTATAACTTTCTAAGCTTTCCAATGTTGAGCCTGCACGTTGTGTTTGTATCCAATGTAATGAACCTGATGGACCTACAGGAGTCCTTCAACTCACCAGAGCATCCCAATTCTCCACTTAACAAAAAGAATCAATGACTTTTATCATGAAAAATCCTTACAATGAAAAACTTTTCGGTAGTTTCATTTAATGTAAGAAGAGTCTCGCAGTGCAATTTGATGCATGGCTACTGCTTACAATTAACACTTAGGGCCTTTCTGCACTACACTGTTATTGTGCTTATTCCATTTTCAACATCCTTTGGAATTCTGGGGTTGCAGTTTACTGAGGCTAAAAAGCTCTCTGGCTGAGAATTCTAAACATTCCTCTGTAAACTGCAAACCCCAGGATTCCATAGCAGGTTGAAAGTGGAATAATAGCACTGTAACAGTGTAGTGCCAAAAGGACCTAACTGTGTTCAATGGGGCTTATTTTCTAGTACTTCTGTATATAGGAATAAAACTTTATGAACTGAGGCAGAAGAAAATTAAATTAAAATTAATTGAGACCCACTCTCAAACAAAATCCTTCCTGTCCTCAATACACCTTGTAAAGATGATATTTTTCCATCTGAGATAATGCATCACTGAAGAAATGAGGCTTTTAATATGTTTTTTTTTCTCCAGTTCTGAACAAGAAACCAGCAAGACAACAATTCTATTAATTAATACAGCCCATAGAAACCCATGAGAGCCAGTGTAGTACAGTACTTTGAGTGTTGGACTACAACCTGGAATCCAGGGTTTGACTCCCCACCTGGCCATGGAAGCCCACCAGGTTACCTTGGGCACATCACACACTCTCAGCCCCAGGAAACCCCATGGTAGCTTTGCCTTAGGGTTGCTGTAAGTAGGAAACAACCCGAAGGCAAACAACAACAAAGAAATTCTTTAAATTTTATTTATTTATTTAAATTTTACTATTTTTTTTAAATTTTACATTCTTGTAAAAGGAGCAGTGGAGCATTGAACCCAGTAGAGTTACACCGCTGAGTCTAATAGCACAAAGGCAAGTGCCTGGAAAGGTGTGATTCTACCATGAAGAATGAAACAGTACGCACTAACAACTCCCACTGCTTGACAGGTTCCTTAAAGATTGTGTGTCCTCTGAGGATAGTACACAGGGATAGAGCCTGCTGGCAATTACTCTCAGCTCAGAGTAAAGCAAAGCTGCTGCTTGTATGATTGGAAAAAAACACAAATGTTGAGTTCTTGAAGATACAACCACCTGCTGGATAACGCAGCTCTGGCGAAACAGGACACGCTTGCAAGTAAACCATATTACAACTACTGAGAGAGGAACAAACGCAAGGACGCTTCACCTTTTTCAATCTATCAAGATAAAGCTTGAGGTCCCTATATCAAGTTTACCCAAAAATGTACCATTCTCAAAACCTTTGGTGACACCCTGAAGACAAACATGACGGCACAAGGTTTTGCAGATTACGGTTTCTTCCTTCAATTGGCCAAGTGGACTGTAGCCTACAGAAGGTTAAGCCATAAAAAAATGGTTGGGTTTTATGGCTGCCTGGGAGGCATTACAATAGATCAAGACAAATGAAAAAAGTATTATCATAGGAACAAGGAGAAATAAATGTGGTCTGATGCTTTCATATTAAAAAAAAAAAAAAGGCATCAGGATAAGCCCTGGAATTGGAAAATATGGTTCTGGACTATCGCATCCGTAGTCACCCAGTTACTACAGCCACATGCTCAAGGATTCTGGGAGCCCTACTCCAAAAACTTAACTTTTGGAGTTCTTTAAAGACGATCCGCACTAGCCTGTTATAGCGCGATGATTCCACTTTCAACCTCCTCTGGAATCCTGGGGTTTGCAGTTTCGGGAGGGGCCGTCCGGCCCCTCCCGAAACTGCAAACCCCAGGATTCCAGAGGAGGTTGAAAGTGGAATCATCGCGCTATAACAGGCTAGTGCGGAAAAGAGATTGGAGGGAGGGGAAAAGATCGCTCCCTCTCCCCTCTCCTCCCTCTTCTCGAGCCACCACAAGGCAAAAACAGATACTACACAACTAGCTGCAGATAACAAGAAAAGCCTGAACGAACTGGTTCCACCAAGAGGGATCCGAGCTAACAATCTCAGCTCAGGCAATAGAACTGAGCGGGCCAGGCTCCATTCCCGGACTAACAAATTGCTCGGAAACCACAACTATACGGGACCTAAAAACTGCACAATTTTTTTTTTTATCACTGTTATCAAAAAAAAAAGAAAATTAGAAAGACCATAATCTTCTTTTTTTTTTTTCTTCCTTCCCGCCTTCTTGCCTGTCCCAAAATATCCACCTGCACGCGCCTCGGCTCCGATTCCCCAAACCACCTCCACGTACCTCGGCTCCCCCGCGAGCGCCAACCTCTTGCGGCTCCCCGCTCCAAAATCGCATCTCCTCCTTCCCCCGCCACCAAAGCCAGGGAGGGGGCGGGCGGGCGGGCGGGCACCACACCCAGGACAACGCGGGGCATGCGCAGTGGCCCGCATACCTGCGGAAAGGGAGGAGGCGGAGAGGCCACTCTCGAGTCGGGTGGCCCAACCGTCTCCCCCGCCCCCCTTCCCGCCCCCTTCAACCCTTTCAGTCTCGCCCGGAGGGACGCTAAGCCCCGGTTGGGATGCGCGCAGCTGCCTCGGCAGAGCGCCTCCTTCCAAACGAAGCCGTGGGCGGGCTGAAAGTCTCCCGAAAAAGCAGGGATAGATGAGCGTGTGCGCACACCCCCCCTCTGTGACTGTGACCCATTAACCTGAAACTCTCCCGCCTCAGGCAACAAACAGGTTGGTCCTGCCGTTCCTCCACGGCTCCGAAAGCCGACGAGGATGTCTGTCGAGGCCGGAGAGTTCCGCTCAGCCCTCGCCTCACAGTTTCGGCCACAAATACTGCGAGCCGTCGAGGCTGAGGATGGCGTTACCGGCCGTCTTCTAAGCTGGGGCTCCAGGTTGTGAGCCCTGAGGGGGGCCCCTGGCGCTCTTCCCTCGAAACGCCTTCGCTAGACCCTCAGCGGTGACCTCCGAGCTGCCTTTGAACCGGACTTCGGAAGCCGTGGCTACGTCCGCACTAGACTGTTACAGCGCTATTATTCCACTTTCAACATCCTATGGAACCTTAACCCTAGGGCCATTTCCGCACTACACTGTTATAGTGCTATGATTCCACTTTCAACATCCTGTGGAATTCTGGGGTTCGTAATTTCCTGAGGCCAAAGAGCTCTCTGGCTGAGAATTCTAAGGGCCCTCCCTAAACTGCAAATCCCAGAATTCCATTGGATTTTGAAAGTGGAATAACAGCACTATAACAGTGTAGTGCGGAAATGGCCTAGGATTCCATAGGATGTTGAAAGTGGAATAATAGCGCTATAACAGTCTAGTGCGGAAATGGCACGTCTCTTCCCGAGAAGCGGGAAAGGGCAGGTTCTGCACTACACTCTTATAGCGCGATGATTCCACTTTCAACCTCCTATGGAATCCTGGGGTTTGCAGTTTAGGGAGAGGCCGGCGGGCCCCTCCCTAAACTGCAAACTCCAGGATTCCATAGGAGATTGAAAGTGGAATCATCGCGCTATAAGAGTGTAGTGCGGAAACGCCCTTTCTGTCAAGCTGAAGGTCCTTCTTTTTATTTCTCCGGAAGTGTCCTTACACTTTCTGATTTCTAAAATTGTCTGAAAATCTGTTTTCCGGCCTGTTTGAACAGCTCTTGAAGAACTTTGGTTCTGGAATTGATTTTAACAAGTATTAGGCCTAGAACTTGGGAGAGTCACTTATTTCCAATAGCTTCAGGTCCCAGAATCTTCCAGCCACATGGCCGTGGAGGGAGGGGGACGGAATTCCAGGATTTTTTTTTTAGTAACTTTTCCATTGCTTTGCTTTGCAATATTTTGGATAGTTTTCAACTGGTTCTGTTTTAAAACTTATTTAACTTGGTTTTAATGAATTTATCTAGTACTCTGTGCTAATTTAAACGGCCATTGCATCAATGTTTAAATTAATTTTATACGATTATTTATATTTGGTACTACAAACATTCTACTATAACCCTGGAGACCAGGGTTCGATTCCCCACTCAGCGATAGAAACCCCCTGAGTGATCTTGGGTGTATCACACACTCTCAGCCCCAGAAAAAAAATATATAAGTTCACCTTTGAGTCACCATAAGCCAGAAACTACTTGAAGGTGCGCAACAGCAACGATCTAAGCTGCCATGCCAGGATAGAAGGGTAACACATGTAAATATTATCCACAGGTCTGCAACAACTTGAGACAAGTTAAAAGTGTGCGAGCTTTAGCGTTCTCCTGAACTCTTTGTCAGGTTCAATGGAAAAACCAAGATTGAAATAAGTTGTTAGATAATTGTTAAGAGGGAGGCTATTTAACACTCCCCACCAGAAAAACATCTGAAAGACAAATATATCTTGATATTCTCCTCTTCCAACATTCTGCTCAGCCCTACAACATATGACTCTTTGAAGCATACAAGGAAGCCTTATGACTTTGATGCCAAAATAGATGTTGTTGCTGTTGTTTTGGGCAAGAAAGTGAACACTTCCAGACTGACAGCTTCTAGGTCTATCAACTTGGGACGGTTATTCTTTCTTCTTGAGCTTGGAACAGTTATTCTTTCTTCTCCACAACAGATTTTCTGCAGAAAAATAATGATGATTAAAAAAAAACTGTGGGAAAAGTTGAGATACCCCACATCGCAGGAATGTTTGACTGCATAATAAAAGCCTCTTCCAGAATCAACAACAGAGTTGTTTCTGCTCCCACCACTACTCTGCCCCCACAATTAACATAAGCTCAGGCACTTTTATATGGAGATACTTTGCCTTTTAGTTTCAAATATGGCTTCTAACTATTGTTTTTGTGTGCCTTTAAGCCATTTCTGACTTATGGCAATCCTAAGGTGAACCTATCAAAGGGTTTTCTTGGCTGAATTTGTTCAGAGAAGGTTTCCCTTTGCCTTCTGAAGCTGAGACAGTATGACTTCCCCAAGGTCAACCAGTAGGTTTCCATGGTTGAGCAGAAATTTTAACCATGGTCTCTCAGTTTCCTGATCCAACACGCAAACAATTACACCATGCTGGCTCTTCTGTTTTTGTTTTTTTAATAAACAAGCTGTTTTGAGCTTTTCCTATGGAATCTCTTCATCCGTTCAAAAAAAGCTCCCAAACTACCAAAATCTCTGGGCTATCCTCGTTCTCAGATCAAAAGTCTGTCATACAATTTCATCCTCTCATCTACTTAAACTCATAGGGCTGGCTGTGACTAGTCAAAACATGGATTTGAGACTATCCTGACTCAGGGGTTCTTTTGGAGATGATGTATGTGGTCACTGTGTTTCCTGCTTACATGAGACTATTGAATATAAAGAACAGAAATACACACACAAACTTCATAAAGTACATATTCAAGTAATTGTGCACTGCTGTGTAGCCTGTATTTTTTTTTTCCAAAGAACCAAAATCAATCTTTGGTTTTACTTACTGCTGAATAGTGTCTGAAACTGTAATTATTACTGCCAAGAAAGGCTGTGGCTTATGTGGGTTAAAGATGTTGGTAGTCTTGCAAAAGATGATTAAAAGGCACTGGCACAATAGTACTCAATCCAAACCTGCCACCCACCTTCTGTTTAAAGAATATAAACTAGAAAATCATTAATATTCTGTGGGACAACCTTAATCCATGTATGAATCAAATATTCCCAGGAAAAAAAACAAGTGAACTACTGAAACAGTAGGATCCATTTTATAACATTAACACAAACAGAATTCCTTTTGTTTATGCTACCCATCCATGGGAGAGACAAAAACAACCGGCATAAATTAATCTAATAAAGCCTTTGACTACATCATCTAATAAAGTTTGGAAATTTGGATCAAGACCACACACTAAGTACCAACCCTGAGTTGGAGACTCTTGCTGGACTGCTACTACTGAGAGCCAAGATGCTTCGACATTGCATGTTCTCTCTATGCATATAAAAATATTTTTAAAGCACTTTAAATCATAAGATCATTTGAAGATGTTGCCATCCTGAAGACAAACCAGTTATTATCTGTGTCAATTTTTCCCAACACATGAGAAAATTACAATGCCATTTTATGATTACCTAGACATACACTTTTTTACACTCAGTGACATTAATTTCTGAATATTTACAAAGATTAAACTGTTAACCAGTCAGATTAGGAGCAATGCTAAATCAAAGGTGATTCCAGAGTTTAGCTAGAATATGGTCAGCCTGAAATACTCAATTTCATTGGTATAGTAAGTGAAATAACTGATCTGTGCATGTAAATACCGGTTTATCTAGTTATTTTGTTTTTTGTTCAAACAATGCTATCACGCCAAATCTCATCTGAAGAATGTGGAATGTACTTCCCCCATTTTTCTGCTACAATCATATGTCTCCTGAAACAGCATCATCCTCAACTGCTTGGGACAAGAACTTTTTGTTCCTGAGGGCCACACTCAGCGTCATCCAGGGGTCTTCTTATACCTTCCTTTCATCTTGCGGAGAATGAAGTGGAGGAAACTTAAACCTGATCAGTTTTGCTAGGAGGAGATCCTCTTGCTAATCTGGGGTGCACAGAGAGTGTTGGCTACAGATTGTATCCCTTTCTTCCATATTATGAGTCAGCATGCTTCCCATAGAAATACACATAGTGTACATTTAACATTTCAGTTGTATTTCCTCCACTCCTAGATTTCTGTGTTAAAAATAGCAAGGGGATGATGCATCCTTATGTATATGCATGGATAGATTCAGGTAGTGTAAGAGTTGCATCGCTTTGACCTTTCTCCCTTCACCTCAAGCAGTCCTTCCCTCTTTCTTGCATAATGTTTGGAAACTTGACCTAATAATTCTTTATGCTTCCTTCTCTGAAATAAATACCTTGGAAAACACATGCACGCACACACACACACATGCGCGTCAGGAATGCAAATAAGCCACTGAAACATGTATTAAGGTTGGACAGATCGTAAGAGCCAAAAACAAAATACTTTGCTGCCTCAGAATTCAAAACTCAAATAAAGTATGACAAGCAATGAGGAACCAAGAAGGAATTGTAATACTTAATTCAGGACAGATGGTCAGAATATAAGCATTTTAAAACACCACTTTTTAATTTCCAGCTTACAGGATCAGTCAGACCTTTTAATTGCTTTCATAAGTCCCTGGGAGTTTGTGGCTGTTCAGATATTGTTAAGAGTCCAATTGTCATCACTCACCTACCCTTTCCAATGGTAAGGGCTGATGGGAATAGTAGTTATCATCATCTGAAGGTCAAGACAATACATTAAAGTCTTTCCTGTTACAAGGTACAATCAACTGTCCAATTCCAAAAGGTTACTTTAGGAATATATAAGAACTTCATGTTCCGAGTGAAATTTGTGGTCTTTCCCCTCTGGCCATTGATTCCATAATATACACATTTTTTCCCCAAACTCCTCAGTTCCCAAACCAATATCCATATAGCATGCAGGGTATTATTCAGTAAATACTAATTTAATATTTATTTAATATGCCACCTTCCTTCCAATATGAGACCCATGGCAACTTTTACAGGATAAATTAAAAAGAAAAGATGATTACAGCAGTATATAATACAAAAGTTTTAAAACCATTGAATAGCAAATGCTGTTAAAAGCATTTAAACATGCTTAAAACATAATGATTAAAGCTGAATACACCTCATTTAAAAAAAGCTCTGCTGCACAACAAATTAAAACTCAACGCCTGGAGGAAGAAAGAGTCCTTTGTCTACTGGCAAAAGAGCAGAGAGGACACCAACTGAGCCTCACATTAGCTACCTTGCTCTTTAGAGTCTAGCTATTATGTGTGCATACTTTTTCATAGTAACAACAACCAAAGAAGGATGAAAATATTATGAGCATGTAAGGTGTGAATAAATACTGGAGCCCTCAACATTGTTCTTACAGCCTAATCTATTCTCCCACATTTTCCTTTTTTTATTTTTGCAAAATAGCATTAATTGCCTCTCCTAGAAAACTACAACCAGCAATTCACCCCTTAAATATGTCACAAACTTCCCCAGCACCCATATTTCAAAATTAGTAGGACTTCTGGTCACTTTCAGGTATTTATCTGTTTGGCATTTTTGGCAGCTTGTGTATCTCCCACAGAGAGCTATTGTGCTCTAGTGGTTTGAGCACTGGACTAGGAACCAAGGAAACCAAAGTTCAAATCCCTCCCTGCTCCGCCATGGAAACTCACTTAGTAACGTTGGGTAGGTCATATACTCTCAGCTTCAGAGAAAGGCAATAGCAACCCTCCTCCAAACAAATCTTGCCTCCCACCCCTCAAAAAGTGATAGGGTTACTTTAAAGACGTGGTAAGTCAGAAGTGACTTGAAGTTACACTATAAGAAGCAGCAGCATCTCTCAATATCTTGGGCAGAAAACTGGACTCTGGACCCGCCAAACTTAATCACCACTCAATTAAGGAACCATCTCCAAGAGTTTTGTGGCGTCTTAAAGAGACATTTTTAACTTAACCTTTTATGAATTAGACTCCACTGCATCATGCCTATCAGACGATGATGGATTACAACTCTCAGCATTCTTTGCCACTGGCTAGGAGAACTGGGACTTGCAGTACAATAACATACAGACAGCTATACAATTCCCACTCCATATATGTGTATGTGCGTGTCATGTTATCCTAAGTTGGCAGAAAATATAGGTAAAGAGGTAAAAGGTTACAGGGTAGTGAAATATAATTATAGGAAAAACAGACTGCTAACTACATTAAATAATAGTTACCTTGACCTTTCACCTGTAGCATTCATAACAGAAACATGGTAATGGTAGGCCAGTTGGCATACCTACCAATGTCAGCATCCTGTGAACTGTAATTTAATGATTTGACATAATTATCATAGTTTCTATTTTTTTTTTAGTTTTACTTCCCCCTGACCTCACTATTTTTTTCTTTTGTTCTACAGCTACTGCAGTATGTATACCTGCCCACTTAAAATCCACTTAATGCACAAAAGCTTATAGTATAAGTAACATACAGGGTTTTAAGGTACCATATGACTTTTTTTGGCAGAAGCAGTTTAACAAGGCTATCTCTTGGACAGTGTTACTAAAGAAGTTATAAATATTTATGTTTGAAGGCATTAAAATACAAATGTCCTTGTGGCTTCTCAATATAATTACATGTAAATTATAATCTAGCTACATTCACAAGTAACACATAAAGACACAAGAATGCATACCACGCTATCATAATATTTTAATCTTCTATTACCAATGTACAGAAAAAAAGCTTCATTCACTTTTTACAGAAATATGTAGAAGCAGTTTCCCAGTCTACATTTGATGCAGCACATTAGTTTCCAAATAATAAGATCTATTATACTCTAGCTATGTTTTTGAAGCAGACAAAAAGTCCATTTCAAATTCTCCAACAGCCTTTTCTTAGTGTTCTGAAGGGGCTGTGATTAGGTTGCACAGCTTACAATCTTTGGATGACCTTCTTAATGCCATTCTTAAAGATATGATCATCACTGGAAGTAACTACCATGTGGTCCTTCTACTTTGATAACCATTTGCAGAATTTCTCTAATTACTACTATTTTTTTTAATTTTTAGCCATTTCTATATGAAATACATTCAAAACATAACTACTGACTGCCTTTGAAATCCGATTACCCATTTAATTCCCCATGACAAATTTATTTCATATTTATCATATTTTTGTAATTTTTGAAGACACCTCTTCAATCTTCCTAGTAATTGTAAGTATCTTAAAATGCATTTCAGAACTTTAAATGTGTGCTCATATTTTTTTTTTTTTATTTACGGTGGGGTCCAAATACTTTTCACTATTTGATGTTCTTTTTTCTCTCTGGCGATTAAGTCTGTTGCTTCAGTTGCATTTATAAGCATTTATTTCATGTACTGAAAGAATGGACTACTATAACGAAATTTGCAGGCTCATCAAAATGATAGATGCCATTAATTATATATAAAGAGGTGCTCTTTATCCTCATCTGTTCTGATTTAGTACAGAAACTATCTGAAGTAAAGATACTAATGGACTTCATTCAACTTTGAATGTATTCTGCATGCTAAGAACTAAAAAATAATCACAGAAGCACTAGAAAAACTCTCAGTGCAACTTGAAATGGTGGTCCATGGACAGGGCCAGTACCTGGAGAATTTCCAGTAAAGAAGCCATTGTAGCCAGTGAGCACAAATATAGTCCCTGGCACAATGGAAGAAAAACCTCCTGGTCTCTGATATCAGATATCAGAAGCTGTTTTATTTATTTTGTTTTATTTATTTTGAATCATAACTGAATAATAACTTTGCTCTCCAAAGCAACATCCAGAGCTTTGTTCTTCCTGGTATTTTTCCTTTGTGGCATCTTAGCAAGTATTCTCAATACAGTAGAGTCCCGGTTATCCAACCTGCGGTTATCCGACGCTCCAGATTAACCAACGTTGCGGCTGCCTGGGGGCGTGGCTGCAGGCATTTCCACGCCCCCCGACACGCCCCGACATGCCCCCAGGCCCGACACACCCCCAAAATGGCAGCCGCTGCGGGGCTCCGTGTCATCCAACATTTCAGTTATCTGATCCTGCGCCCGCCGGTTTAGGTCGGATAACCAGGACTCTAGTGTATTATCTGTTTAATTTGCTATGTCTGACTCATGTTGTTGCCTGCCTTCAAGTCATTTCTGACTTATAGCGACCCTATCGCAGGGTTTTCTTGGCAAGATTTGCTTTCCTCTGAGATTGAGAGGGTGTGATTTGCCCAAGATCACCCAGTGGATTTCCACAGTCGAGCAGGGATTTGAACCCTGGGCCCCCCCGTGTCCTAGCCCAGTGCTGAAGCCACTACATTATGCTGGCTCATGAGAGCTCACTCTCAGCTTTTATTTATAGGCCCTTTTCGCACACAGTTTTTTTTGCGCGAGGGCCCCTTGAGCGTCGCGTAAATGGGAGCGTTGGTCCATGCGACACACTCCCCCTCACGCGACACTCACGAGCCTAAAGCTTTAAGCCGAAAATCCTGCATGGTCACGCAATGCTCGCGGGCCCCTCGCGCACTTACCTGCGTGCAGTGCACCAAACAAGCCGTCCCAGTCGAGCTTCCTCCCCCAGCGCAGCCTACAGCTCGCAGGCTGCGCTGCGAAAGGAAGGGGCGGGGCGGTCGCGCTACCAGGAAGCAACCTGCGGGACGAAGGAGCGGGGAAGCGGCAGCGTTCCGGATGAGGCTTCTCGCGTGAGACCGCCCCCCCCGCGCAAATGGGTAACGTGCGAAAAGGGCCATAGAGGTAGCTAAGGGACAGAGCAGATCTATTTATCTGCCTGTGTCATGATCCTTCGTCTTTTTACCTTTTATAAGGCAATTCAACTAAGTTAGTTATCAAAATTCATAAGAAATGACAATACTTTTACATGGGTAAACTTGGGAAGAAGCTGGATGGGAGAACACATGTGAATGCTGTCTGCTATAGATTATTCTTTTGATCATATATTGTCTATTAAACTAAGATTTGGGAGACAAATCTTAAAAATCTCGAATAAAGTTTGATACACTATTTGGTCTCCATACAGATCGATTACTGCCCTTTCTAAGGAATGTGTTATAAAACTTGCATACAGGTGGCATCTGTATCCAGTTTCATTGACTCTTATTAAAAATGTGTTCTATATAATTTCAACTCCATTTTAGAACCACTTTATATCTTGTTATTGAAATAGTCTTTAGAAATGAGCACACAGTTATATGCACCATCTGAATCACAGCAGTGACGTGGGCAAGGTAAGACAGGTTAATTTAATTGTGATGTAAGTTAGTCAGAAGTGCATTCTAATTCAGGTGTTTGGAATTTAGATTTATGCTGATGAAACTGGTTCAGTTAAATGTTTAGAATGCTATTATGGTTGAAAAGTAGTAATGGTTGTCTTTGCCTGATACATGCTGGAGGAAAAGGTCTCTTGAACATATGTGGATTTATTGTCCTAAGATTCTCCAATTTTGGAATGGGATCCTTTCCTGTATTAGTCTAATGATAAGGCACAATATAGCGTTTTCAGATCTTTTATTAATTCTGTTGATTTTTGATGAAAGCCCTACAGATTTAACACATAAACAGTTAATCTCTATAATGCTAGGTGCTGATTAACATGATATGGAGGGTGTGGAAGTCGGGGGAGGACCTGTCAGTTAGGAGGTAGCCAGACTTTGCTGAACTGCCTTAGCATTAAAATTAACCTCCCATACTCAATTAAACATGCAGAAAATATCAAAGGACACTTTTATAGATCTCTGCTTCTCATTTATCAACTATATTAGGGACCTCATTTCCACACAAGGCCCACCATCATCTCACTTAAATCTGTGGAGTAACAGACTATGGGTTCTGATTCTGCTATCTACAGAGTGATTCATCACTGAACTATGTTATGAAACAGGTATAGGAAGGGGGGTTGCTGGAAGAGTAACTGCAATGTCCTTTTTTTAAAAAAAAATTAAGGATCCAAGCCAGTTTTTAAAGCAGTGTTAAACAACCATTACTACTTTTCAACCATAATAGCATTCTAAACATTTAACTGAACCAGTTTCATCAGCATAAATCTAAATTCCAAACACCTGAATGTATTAGAATGCAATTCTGACTAACTTACATCACAATTAAATAAACCTGTCTTACCTTGCCCACGTCACTGCTGTGATTCAGATGGTGCATATAACTGTGTGCTCATTTCTAAAGACTATTTCAATAACAAGATGTAAAGTGGTTCTAAAATGGAGTTGAAATTATACAGAACACATGTAAACTATTTCCTATTCCTCACAAAACTGGTAAAGTTTAGGTTTGCAAGTTTAATTGCAATAATGTTAAGGTCCCCAAGCTTCTCTGCTATTTCAGTTTCTTGCATGATAGCACAATCCAAAATCTACCTTTCTCCTACCAAAAACTTTGATTTAGAGGGACTAGGAGAGAACTTTAGGGGAGCCAATACATCTTTTTAAGTATGTTTGCACTAGAAAGGCGCAAAGTTAGGTGCTGAGATGGGTAGCGACTGATGGGGTGTTGGAGATTACATGTCAAGTATTGTTGCCATTTTCTGTTTTGTCCCTGATTGTATATGTTGTTGTTTCACCCTTTGGTGTAAAGGGTGTTATCAATAAACATTACCATGATGATGATGATGATGATAATGATGATGATGCATCTGACAAAGTTGGATGGAATCCACAAAAGGTTTAAGAACCAATGGCCAAACAAACTGAGAAGGAATAAAGAAACTATTCTTTGCATCGCATTTTGGCTGCTTCCACTAGTAACAACATATTATAATGAAAATAATGAATTTGCTGTGAACTTTGCTATACTTTTTTTTGAAAGTCACATCTAGTTTTGTTGTTTTATCATTAATTGTCTACACATTTATGAACAGAACAGAAATGTTAGTATCACACATTAAGAATAATATCATTGTTCTTTATTTTTTTACATCCTCAGTTGCTATAGTATGAAGAAAAGGATACCAGTGACCTGACAGTTCTGAATGCTGGTGTCTATGATTTCTGTTTTTAAAAAAAACACAACTGCAAAATCTCATTCAGAAGAAATATGATCTCCGTCAAAGGCTTTAATACTAACACAAATATATTATAATTTGGTTCCTTACAAAATGGTTATGAAATATAAAAGAATATTTCAGAATAAGAGATTTTAGCAGTATTTTTAAATTAGAAAAATAGTATTACAAGGAGCATGCCGGATAAAAAAATTGCTAAAAACACTGCCAAAATATTCTATTAAAAAGGAGTCAAGGCACGACAGTATATCCATGAACAAATATTTATCTTAAGGCACAATGTCACCATAAGAATCCCTTCCCCCAGATTTTTTTTCAGGTAAAAAGACATGATTTCTATTTACAGAATAGTTAACTGTTACCCAGCAACAGCAAACTATACACTGAAACATTCAGGAAACCTTGACTTCAGGCACAGAGAGCAGCATTTGAACTGTATGCACATAATGAGGATACTTTCAGCAAGAAAAAGAGGGCAGCATCACACTGCAGAGGTTAACCTTGAAAGGTTCCAAGTTTTTTGTCTGTTTATTTGCAGTAGCATTCCAATATTTTACAACACCTAGCCCATATGATAACCTTATCCACAACACTTTCCAATGGTGAAGAATCTCCAGACAATAGTCATCTCCATAAAATAACCAACTACCATCTCTGATAATTATGTTATATTCCAAATACATCAGGCACAGCATAAAACTGTAGTGCTTCTGAAATAAAAGCCATTTTGTTTGGCATTGTTAGGATGTTAAATCGTCTTTTTTTTAAAAAATGACAGTGGTTTGATTATTCATTTTACAGTATAAAGTTTACACAATAATGACAATAAATAAATATAAAAACATCAGACAAAAAGCTAAGCATCCTAAGCATTCCAGTTCATAAATTTGTCATATTCCTGAATTCGTTGTTTTATGTGGGAAAGTTTGTTCTTTAGATATTCACATCTTTCTTTTTTCTCTAAAAATGTGGGATCCTGGAAAAAAATAATGAAAAACACAGTAATTTTATTTTGTATGGGTCTTGGAGTTAGAGAAGTCAAGAAGAGTAGGAAAATTTAAAATAAATCTGATATCCATCAGATTGTTATCCAACCTGAAAACTTGGGGTAGGGTAAATAATATATTAAATAAATGTGACATTCATATTTCTAAAGCCCTCAATAAAAAAATAGCGGAAAGGTAAAATCTGGGCAAGTCCTTGCTCTGTACAAACACAGGTATAATAGGTATTTTAAAAAGGTAGGAACATACCCACTACAAAATCTATAATGCAAAGTAACACAAGCCTTTTAAGGAGCACCGTTGAAAGCTGTGTAGTTCCAAATCAAAATACGTAATAATACTCTTCAAAAGAAACAGCAGTAGACTTTCTTTCTCTATCATACTTTAGAAACAGCCCTTATGGTCTGTAGTTCATGATGTGGTCAAAACCAATTTACATTCCAGCTGTTTCCATTATGTCCTGTTCTAACATGTCTTCATCATTTTATTCACTTGTATTATGGCTGGAATCCTATTAGTTAACTAGAATCCAACTGATTTAGTGGCTCTAATGTACTTTGGACTAACAACAGGATTCAGGCCTACGAATAGAAACTAGCATTGTACAGAAATCCATCACTTTCTCATATAGCCCTATTGTTTCAATTATTTTTGTAACTGAACCTTTCCACCTTTCTTCATATCCCTTCTCAAAATCCATTTCACTAAAGGCTTTTCTTTAGTCCTCAAGTCTTACTGAAACTAACCACAGAAAGATGAAATTGTCATGTATTCTCTCTCATCCTCTATACTTCTTTTCTTGTAAAAAATCTAGCCTACAAGCAACCTAGGGAGAGGTGCTGTCTTTTTGTTACTACTCTATAAACATCATCTATATTAGCAACACTAATGTATAAACAGATGTAACAACTTACATTCTTTTTCTTTTTATATTGCTGAAGAACATTTGCAATCCTTTCATGCTCCTATGAAGAAGAAACAGAAAAAAAAATTAAGCACCTACCAAATCTCACATCTACCATATATTCTACAATGTTTTCCCTTACTGTTTGTTTCTAACATTTTAAATAGCATTATAGACTCCAAGGAGTCACCCAGTTACTAGCCAGAAGCTGGCAGAGGCTATGAAAAAACAGGGCCGAATTATAATCAGGCCAAACCATTGCTCAGTATTTTTCTGGTTTTGTAGGCAAAGGAAGAAGAAGAATTTGGTGGTTAACAGTTTCAGTATAGCCATGCTTCAGTTTATGATGCTCAATTTACAACATTTCAAATTTATACTTCTCTAGGGATAAATAATAAATGAAAGTCTCACCCACAACGTGCAACTTAACTCAGTATGCCTCTGTAACTGAGTGAGGTGGGAGATCAAGGTGGGAGACACAAGAGAGCAAGGAGGGCAAGGTGGAAAGTGGAATTTTTGCATAAGAAATGCTGATTGGACTGGGTTTTTTTAATCTGCCTAATTTGGCGTAGTGAAGAAGAGGAGAAAGTATTTGTAGCCTGGGCATTGCTGGAAAGAGGGGTTTCTTTGCCTGTGTGAGGAGGCTGAAGAAAGTGGAATCTTGGGGTTTTGGTACAGTCAGAGGGAAGGCTTTCCCCTGGATGCTTAGGGAGGAAGTCATGCTAGGGACAGAGCAAGTAACAATGCCTAAAAGGGCAAACTTGCTAAGCGTGCTGCAGTAAAAATGAAGAACTTAGCGGCATCTTAAAGCCTGCTTATCACTGAGGAGAAAGAAATGGTTGGGGGGGGTGTTCAAGCACTGGCGCTTTGTTTGTGTATTTTGGTTACTGCACAGGAGATGTGCTACTTCTCCCTTTCTTGATGTGTTTTTTTTCCCACCTGGGAAATCTACTAGAGAAAGCACAGCAAAATGCAGTGCTTACTAATTGCTCTCTGTCTTTGTTCTGCTCTGAGGAAGAATATTGTCTAATGTAGGAATGGGCAAAATGAAGCTCCTAGGCTGCATGCAACCCCCAGGATCACTTTTGTGGTCACTGGGGTCCTAAGGGTAAAGAAAAAAAGTGTCCTCTGGAGATTGTGGGTAGACTTTTCGCCACTTTTTTGGCTCCCAGGACTATTTGAATCCAAGGAGGACTTCTTAAAAAAAGAAGAAGAAAAAAAAGAAAAGAAAACAGAAGTGTCTGGTCCTTTTTTCAAAAAGCCTCTCCTGGACCTAAAATAGTCTAAAAGTATAGCTAAAAAAAACCCCAGGCTCCCTAGAGTTCATTTGGAGAAAAGTTTATTTTTTGCAGGGAGTGCACCTCTCCGATGTTGCCCCCCTAGCTTCCCTCAGTTGCTTACTCATGCTCTAACCGTAAGTCAGCTCACCCCAGCCAAGCCTCCTTGGGATAAGCAGTTGCTGCCTGTTCTGGTCCCTCTGAAGAGCATTCCCACATACCTCTGCTTTATGATCTTAAAAATTGGTAGGGGTTTAGTAAAATGGCTTTGTGACTACTTCGTGACTACTTTGGCTCCATTGGAATGTTTTCCCCTGGTCTTCAGTGTTTCCCTATGGAAGTGACTTCCCTCCATTTACATGGATCTCAGTTTAGACCATGAATTCAGAAACAGAACCCCTATATAAGTTGAGACCCACCTATAACTTCGGAGAGACAACTGCTAATGAACCAAGTACTTTTCAGCCCCTCCCCTAAGAAGCAAATCTCTGTAGCAATAAATATGGTTCTGGCTTCCAAAATTAAAAGACAGCTAAGCAAAAATGGTTCAACTCACTGGCCTGTGTGCTGCTGTAGCTACTGCCTAATCTGTCTATAAACACAACTATTGAATTCATGCTCAATTTGGTACATACCTGTGTGTTTCCAGGGTTCCGAGGTAGCTTCCTCATCAATGCATCTAGCTCATCAAATTTCTTTAGGACTGCTTGAACCTCAGCAGAGAGCTCTTTATATTCAGAAAACTGATCATTAAACACAGCTTTATAGCGATCTCTTTCTTCATTTGTCCTAATTGCTGGGTATTTGCTGTAAGAGAGATTTTCATCAGTACTGAAGTATCAGCTATTTGGATAAGAAGACATGAGTAAGGCCCCGGATTATTTTCTCCCACCATCTGCATGGCATAACTTGGCTCATTTAGACAAATCACTTGGGATTTCAAGGAATTTCACTGTACATCTGGTCATAAACTGTGCGGTGGCTTACTGCATGCAGGGACCTATCTTAGAATCATAGACTTGATGATGCTTGGTAATTTTTCAGCATAGTGATTATTATTTCCAACATACTTGATACCTGGTGACCCAGATTAATAACTAAAGAGTTCTGCATTTTTTTGTTAAAAAAATCACACACAGGAAGTCAGCTTTACATGATGTAATTAGATATGCTTTATGGCTTATATAGCATATTTTCTAGATAAGTGAAAATATCAATCATATTTCTACTCAGACATCAGCCCCTCTATCCACAGATTCTACATCCACAGATTCAACCAACCATGGCTTGAAAATATTTTTTAAAAATTCCAAAAAGCAAACTTTTTGAGTTGTTCTCTCTTTTATATAAGGGGCACCATTTTACTACATCATTTTATATAATGAGACTTTACCATCCACGGATTTACACAGAAGATCCTTTAACCAAATCCCAGTGGATACTGAGGGGCCCACTGTATTAATGAAGTACACTGAATTTGCATGCCAAGAGTACTCACTCAAAATTAATAATTAATATCAATGTGTAGTAACGAATTTACAGGTCAGTTAACAGAACTACTGTAGTTTCAAATATGTCTTAGCTTCAGATGTGTTTCTTACATACATGTAAGTGTTTCTTACATATATAATGTCAGGGATTCAGCAGGGAACCCTGGGAAAATGTTCAGCCCACTGCTAAATGTTTCATCATGCTCCAGCTGTGTGTGATTGCAGTACACTGCATCAGAAAATGGAGTGGGGTGCAAAAGGTACAGGGTGGTGTGCAAACCCTCTACCTGATTGAACTAAAAACATATAGTTCCAAAAAAACCATTACAAAACATTACAAAAATACACTTACGCTAAGTAATCTGGCATCACTATAGGTTTTGGAATATGCCCTGCAGGTATATAGCCATTCAGTAGTTCAGGTTTCATTTCCACAGGCTTTAATTTCTTTGAGTTTATTTGTATTTTGGGACTGTTGTTGTCATCTTCGTACTATATAAAAGGGATAGAACAGTTCACTCTGAAAAATACTAGAATATTTACTATGAAGTGGAATAAACACTCTTTCAAATCTGCAAAAAATAAATCAAAATGGAATCCCAACCCTTAAAATTAGCTTGCTGGAGAAGTCAGGGCAGAGTAGACACGCTCCTCTATAGGCTGTGTGTACTGGGAAGAGAATGTCCGCAGACAGAATCCTCCACTATCAAAGAAACTACTAGTGGCAGCATTCTCACTGGTTGTACTGGCAGAAAGTCACAGAACATGTGGGGATGGAACACTGACAGGTTTGAAGCTAATACACCTAGAGCATCACTGACACTCCCCTCAAAGGAATCCAATGTTCAAGGCTATAACTAGTGTAGAAAAAAAATGCTGTTTTGGCCTTTTAATTTGGCTAGCACAAACTTCAGAGATGACTCTGAAGATTCAGAGATGACTCTACTTTTCTGTTCTCCCCAAGTCCCATTTTAATTATCCTATGGCTCTCTGAATTCCAACAAACATACTACACATATTAAAACCTGTCAACTTCAAATGAAACTGAGACAACAGTTCCAATTTGTTCATCCATGGAGTAATCCAATAAACATGAGACAGCACATCTTTTAACACTAACACTGGCAGTAGTACTATGGCTTAATCATTAACTGCTGCAAAATGACAAAGTCCAGAGCATTTAATTAAAATGGAAGGTGACATTCCCCTTCAGAGAAGAGCCACAACTCTTTAGTGTGTAACAAAAATGTTCCTAACATGAACAGTAGGGAACCACTTTCAGTCCAAGGGCTTAAATCCAGTTTAGGAAGGTTCTTGGGGGCCACGTTCCAGTTTCCAAAGGCAATTGCGAGAGAGTGCTGTATTTTTATCCTCATCATAATACTCTGAAATTAATTTATATTGTTTTAAATTACATTTGTTTCAACAAGATAGTGTATTTAATATTTTTTAAACTTGACAGGTTGTTAGATGTATCTTGTTTTAACTCTTGTAAGCTGTCTTGAGGATATAAATAAAATGAAAGAAAAATGCCAACTTTTTTTCCTCAAGGTTACTGTGAGTAGAGCAGCCTTAACAGAGCCATTCAACCATTTAGAATGGGGGAAGCCACACAAAAGCTGAAAAAAAACCAGGATATCTCTGAGAAGGGGGCATAGCCATTCCGGGAACCCAAGGGAGTCAGATTTGGCCACAGGGCCTGAAATTCCCCATCCTTATTGAATACTGAATCAACATGAAGATTAGGGAAAAAATGCCACAAACTCTTTTGTCTTTTGCAGTTTTCTACAAACAATATTCATTGCCCTGACATGTTTATGTATATGTCAACAGAAAACTGTGAGGAGAAAATAGTTAAAATGCTGTTCTCTACTAGTTAATCAGCCCAGGAATAATCTATAGGACAGAATCCCAATAGATTCACTTGCCAGCAAAGAGCTCCTTTTCTTCCTCTAGTGAATGGCTCTAAACATATGAATCAATTGTTGAATGGTAAATCAACATTTTCATAAATCCCACTGCTTCAGTAAGTCTGTTCTAAGAATAGCAACTGGATTCAGTTCGAACACATTGTTCTGATTCAGCTTTTGTAGGAGGCAACAGCAATAAAACACTTCAGGTTCCTCCTGAAAAACTCCAGGATGAAAAAGAGGCCACCTCATAGCAACGAACTAGTGACTACAATAAGCCAAGCCAAGCATACTTTGCGGAACCCTGCTGAACAGAGTTGAAAATGAATCAGCATCTATCAAAGTATTCTACAAATATTAACCTCCAATTTCCTCCCAAGTCTTTATGAAATGTAGGAAGACCAGACCTTGTGCACACAACTGTGTATTTGGATACAGTAAACATATATTTTGTTCTTACCATTCTTTTCGGTGTAATCGACTGTGTCTTCATCTAAAAGAAACAAAAGGCAACACTAATTAGTGTATACAGTTCTAGACTGCAAAGTCTAAAAGACATTATTTTGTAAATTAACAATAATGAATTATTAAATATGTATATGGGACAGAGTATAAAGCACATCTCTGTGTGTTCAATACTACAAGCACAAGCACAGTTCCTTACAAGCATAGAATTTGGTGTAAAGGTAAAGAATTAAGTATCTTTCAAAATCCTGTAGTGTTTTTCTTTTCTAGGGACTTTTGACTGCTACATACAGTGCGGTTTGGCAAACCTACAGGTTTACTATCCCATCACTATATTACTATAAAAGTATCTATGCTATTTTAGAAGTACTCCAGATTACTTCTAATCAGTGTAGTGACATGGTTTCTGTCATCTCAAACTGATCAAGATGTCATGCTGCTTTAGCAATACAAATCAGTGGTGTTCTACTAGCAAGTAACTACTGCAGACTAATAATGCTGCAGAAAGATTGTCTGAGATGAAAGTTTGAGAAGGGACAGGCATAAGAGGGAGTTTGGCACCAAAATGACTAGCACAATCAGTGGCATGGACTGAAAAGTTTTCTGGACTTAATATTGTTGCAGAAGATTTTCCACATCTTTTTAAAAAATTAACATAAATTATCAATTAATCATAAAATTAATTGAAAAAGAAGCTTGGGGTACATTTCTTTTGTTCAAAGAAGCTCATAAAATTAATTGAAAAAGAAGCTTGCGGTACATTTCTTTTGTTCAAAGGGGAAAACATCCTTTATCAAAAGAGAATGCAGTCCAAGTAGTCCTGAATCAGATTTGCTGAAATTTAAGTAAGAAGCGCAAATGATTCTATAGACAAACAGCAAAAGTGGAAATGTTTTACAGAACTCAGTGCAAGGGAGTTAGGACATGCTGGAAGCAGACAAATTGACAATCATGGGACATAGTTTTTTGGATGTGCTCTAATCAGTGTTTTCAGTGCCTTTTCCTCTTACATTTAAACAAATAATGTATGGGAAACTAATATTGTAAAATTATAAAGCCAAGTATTTTAATTAAAATAATTTCCACATATAGCTTAGCAATTTTTTAAACGTACTACAGTGGGCCCTCTATGTTCACAGGTTTAGCACTAGCAGATTTGATTATTCACATGTTATTTTTATCTATTTTTAAACATTCTTACTCTATTTGCCCCTGCCACAGAAAAAATAAGTTCTCTCTAGGAATTTCTAGGTCCTCTAGCACAAGTCTGCTGGAAGTGGACCACTGAATTGTGCTGGAGCACCTAGAGATTCCTAGAGAGCGCTTCACTAGGCACTGCTAAGTCTTCCAGTGTGACTCTATGGCTCACTTCTGCCAACTGACCACAGAATCATGCTAGAGGACTTAAGAGAGTCAGAGAAGAGCTCTCAGGTCTTTTAAAAAAGTGTTTTTTTATCTGTGTTTTTCCCATTTTCATGGGGTCTTGCACCCCTAATCCCCATGAAAGTAGAAGACTCATTGTATTAAATTACATTAAATTGATTGTTTTCTCAAATCAAATACTTCAGATCAAATACTTTTGGCCTTTTGCATATTCAAAATTTATATCAAATAGACATGGTAATTTAGATAATATCCTATTTTTAGGGCACTGGAAACTTCTTCTAAAACAAAAAATTTAAATCATAATTTTCTGGGAAACTCTCACTAGTGAACACAATCACATAACCCTGATATATACCCGTAAACTTTTACAATGGAGTTGTAGCTAAGATACTGGATGGGTTTCTTCTACTTGCTAAAATAACAGGGTGTTATTATAGGAACATTTGAATAAACCATTCTGTGCTTTTCTGTCTGCTTTGGTCACTGAGATGTTAGGCAAAATCCCTGTATCTTACTATTTATTAAAAACAAAACATCTTTGTAATGTCACCATTGAAAATGACTACAAACATTTCCAATGAAGAATGCCTAGTATTTTTGAATGCCACAAGTCTTTGTGTTCTGCCTCTTAGGAAACTAAAAATGATATGAACTAAAAGATGGTAGAAAGCAACTACATTCATAAGGATTAATCACTTACTGATGTATAATCACTTTGCACTTAGGTACTGAGTACATAAGTCTGAACTGGGTGAGAAAATGAAAAACAAAAAAAGAAAGAACTGTTTTCTTGCCACAACTTACTTGTTGCTCCATAAATTCTCTGTGTTTCCGTGCACTTTCATGCCTCCACAATTTTAGACAAACTATTGCACCAATAAGATAAACAATCATTGTTACAAACAAGAAGATAATCGCGGCAGTTTGACCTCCTTCTATACGGCAAAATGATGCATTCATTGGTGTGTTAAATAATCGGTAATAGCAAAGCCCTCCTCTGTTAGCATCATTTACATACACTATAGCAGCTGACATATACAAAATAAACAAAGCAACATTGATTCCAAATTCGGTTAAAGGCCACCAGTTGGAATCTAGAAGAATAGTCCTATAATACATGGACATGCCAAGTACCAGAAGTATAATAGTGACTATCCAAACCAGCGCAGCTACAACAAGTACAAAGGGGGTTTTAGGTCCACTGTAGTAATATCCTCCATAGGTGCTGCTTGCTCCATAGCCATATGGTTGCGAGTAGCCATACATGTTGTACCACTCATTGTCCTTGTGAATGTATGCTGTTACACACGCAAATACAGCTGCACCCAACAGCAATTCAACAACACCCAAGATCCGGAGCAATCCTGCCCATGATTTCATGTAAGAGTATCTCAGATTAAAAGCTTCTACTTTTTCACTGTAAGTCTGAATTGTTTGAGCATGCCTTTCTAGAGAGCTGTAGGGATCTGAAGGAAGCATGGCTTCAGCTTCTTTCTGTGAATTGTATGTTCCCCCTGATCCACCATATGGATCCTGATAAGAGCTTGGAGCTGAGGCATGGGCTGTTCTCACTGGAGTAAGTGTTGGAGAAGACGGAGGAGAGCATTCAACTCCACTAGAAATTGCGGATACTGGCTTATGCCATTCAGGATCATCTTTTTTCCCTTTGAAGAAATTTTTCCAGGAGTCAGGAATGAATTTTCTCACTGGCTTGAGATCAGAATTTCCAGCTGGTTCCTCACTCTCACTTGGATAAAATTCAGGCCCGAAAGGTGGCTGCAAGGGAAGAGGTGGCGGTGGCAAGGGATCTGCGTTCAGTATCTGTTCAGCATCTGGAAAATTCCTTTCTGTATCCTCTTGTGAAGGGGAATCCACATACACTTCATCGTAATGGACAGAGCGCCCTGGTCTGCGCTCTGATGAGACATTCCTTGAAGACATTTGCAATTTCTCCTGATTCAGAGACAAAAAAAAAAGGTTAAACCATCATTTTTGTGACATATTTTCTAGAAAACAGCAGAATGAGGAAAACAGTCAAATGTACTTAGCAGAGAAACAGTAAGTAAAATATAACCTTTTTTAAAATTAAAGGGTCTATTATTCTCACGTTCCCATTTCTGCTTTAAAACAACAAGAGCACTGATGACTCCTAAACTGTTTAGATACTTTCAGTTTGAGACTGGATTTGAGGGCTCAACTCAGAGGTGTGTGTAACGATAACAGAAAAGACAGTATGTGAGAAATGCGACTCTGTACATTCAACTTGCCTGAAACGCTCAGTTAAGGATTAGAAACGTTCAAACACTTAACCACAGCCAGTGGCTGTGAGAGATAAACAGAAATCAAAACTGCAGAGAAAAGAGCTACCACACAAGCAACAGTTAAAAAGGTTCAGGAAAGGGAGAAAATAATGCCATCTCCCAGTGTAACACTTTCTTTTGTATTCTTTGTACTCCGTTACAGCAAGAGGTTTCAGCTTTAACTTTTCTTTCTACAGTCAAGAGGAAAGGAAATGCTTGCCAGGTGGAGTCCCAGCCTTCCAAGGCTACAATCCTGGAAGTTAAATGTTATGGACTTAGGTGGGGCTTCCTTCTTTTTTTTATTGTATCTTACATAGGCCATTTCCGCACTAGCCTGTTATAGCGCGATGATTCCACTTTCAACACCCTCTGGAATCCTGGGGTTTGCAGTTTCGGGAGGGGCCGGCTGGCCCCTCCCGAAACTGCAAACCCCAGGATTCCAGAGGGTGTTGAAAGTGGAATCATCGCGCTATAACAGGCTAGTGCGGAAATGGCCCTAGATACACAAACAACAAAATAAAATTACATAATTTATAAAATAACAGCATTATTTACACTTATGAGTTGTCAACCCTGAGGATCTTCATTTCCTTCCTTCCTTCCTACCTAGAATAGGGTAGTATTTACATTACTATCTTTAACCGTACTTCGGAGAAAAGTTTTTACTAACTGTATGTTCCTGACAAATAATGCAGTAAAAGGGAGCTCTCTTCGCCCTCGATTCCGCAATTCCACGCACAGTTTTGCTTTCCATTTCTTATCAGGAATGGTTTATTAGACTGCCCCCCCCCAGGTATTCGACTCCGTTTCCCATTAAAAGTGCCGTAACAACCGGCCTTCTATCTTTGTTCTTTGAAGAAATTCGGTGGGGTTTAACTTCTGAATGGACGAGTACAGACTTTCTCTCCAAGGCCATTTCTGCACTAGACTGTTATAGCGCTATTATTCCGCTTCCAACATCCTGTGGAAACTGGAAACCCCAGGATTCCATAGGAGGTTGAAAGTGGAATAACAGGCCGTTTCCGCACTAGACTGTTACAGCGCTAAGTATTTTCAAATACTGGAACTCCTCCGTGGTCGCGTTGCCCAGCTTCCCCTCCCCCAGCAACCACCACCTCTAAGACCGCGCATTTTTCCGCCGTCGCCATACTCACGACAGGAACCACACCTTCCCACAGAGACTCCGAGCGCGACAAAGCGGCGCCCGCCTTCCTGCCAGCGCCCAGCCCACCCTCGCCTGGTCGCCTTTCCTTGGGATTGAGCCTTCCCGCCCAGCCCCTCAGAGAGGGGAAAAAAGAGCGGCCCAAAACTATCCCAGCCAGGAATGGCGGGTGAGGGAAAGGTCTGCGCCGCTGGGTCCGCCTCCGTCTCTCCTTCCCGGAGCGGCTTCTCCCTTCCAGGGCTCCCAGCGAAGGCCGCGTCCCGCCCAACCGGGTCATGTGCTCAGCCTGCCTCCTCACCTGTCTCGCCGGCTCCAGGTAGCGCGGAGGTTCGCCCGCTGGAGGGAGGGCTTTCGTGCCATTTTAGGTTTGGGAAGCGGGCGTTTGCGCCAGGCACTGAGATCCTGGGTTCCAGAAACCTTGAACCATTAATCGTAGGTTCTGTTTAATTAATCGATTGAATACGCAGGCGAGTAAACACAATTGGGGCCATTTCCGCACGAGCCTGTTCTAGCGCGATGATTCCACTTTCAACCTCCTCTGGAATCCTGGGGTTTGCAGTTTCGGGAGGGGCCGGCCGGCCCCTCCCGAAACTACAAACCCCAGGATTCCAGAGGAGGTTGAAAGTGGAATCGTCGCGCTAGAACAGGCTCGTGCGGAAATGGCCCGGGTCGAACCAAGAAGACTTTTCAGGCCAGTGTATTCGTGTATCCCAGCGAGATTTAGGAAAGGGGGACGTGCCTTTTCCGAGATTATACGTTACCAGCCACAGTTAAAATACTGCGACGGGGATCACAGAGGCCATTTCCGCACTAGCTTTGTTATAGCGCTATTCCACTTTCAACATCCTATGGAATCTTGGGGTTTGCAGGATTGTGGAATAATAGCGCTATAACAGGCTAGTGCGGAAATGGCCTAAGTCTACTCAATTAGCTGCTGACAGATTTCCTCCCCTCCCATTCATCTAGTACATCATTTGAAACAGCTTGACAAATTGAGTTTTAAAAATAACCTTTTAAAAAGTTTTGCCTTGCTATAAAAGTAAAACTAAGCTCCTGCCTGTTGCCATATCACACATAAATGGCTAGAGGGGTTTTCACCAAATTTGGAGAAGATGTTTGGGTTGGTCTGGTTGTGCCCATTTCCACACTAGACTGTTACAGTGCTATTAATCCACTTTCAACATCCTGTGGAATTCTGGGGTTTGTAGTTTACTGAGGCCCAAGAGCGCTCTGGCTGAGAATTCCAAATCCCCTTCCCTAAACCCCAGGATTCCATAGGAGGTTGAAAGTGGAATAATAGCACTATAACAATCTAGTGCAGAAATGGCCATAGTGGGAGAACGTCAGGAGATAAACTGAAATTTAAAAATATATATTTAAAATTCCATGAATATGTGTTTCCGTATAAGTCAGTTGTCAACTTATGGAAATATCATTAATTTCAAGGATTTTTTTTTTAGGCAATGAATACTCAGAGGTACGTGTGTATAAAACGTTGAATAAGGACACTTACTTATATCTCCGCCCTCCTTTACTGCTAAATTGACCTCATTTCAGTTGCCTCTTTAACTGGGAAAATAATTGTTTAACCACAGCTAATACTGAATACCTTAGCGCTTAGAAGTTAAAGAATCTAAAGCTGGGGGTTGGACTGGATGGCCCTTATGAGTCACTTATGATTCTAACATGGGCAAATAAATAATATGCAGAATGGAGGTATGTGGTGGTTTTCTTCTCCCTCAAGCTCAAAACTGAGAGGGAGGATGAAGAGTAAAATCTCTGAAGACAGGTTCCAGCCTCATTCTGGCAAGATTTTTCCTGAAGGCGGTTCTGTATTTCAGCAATGAAAATAGGAAGGAAGGTGCAGTATTTTTCTTCTTTCCTGTCCAGTTATGTCCACTTCCACCTGCTTACGTTGTGATAACTCGCATTCCACGCCCCTCACTTCCTCTGTAGACAGTTCCTCAGATTAGAGCACAACTGTTCAAATGATACTGACTTTAAAAATGAAGCCTGTATATTGACAGAGTAGCTGGCAGACAGAAGGTACTGGTGCAAAGTAGTGTCTAGATCCTGTGCAAAGCACCTCCAAAACATGTTCTGATATTTTAAGAAAACAGGATACACCACAGTCGAACTGTTTAAACTGCAGCCTTGCTTTAATCATATTATTTTAATCACATCATTTACAGAGCTTTATAAAGAAACACTGGCATATAGTTCAGCATACCTGTCAGGACAAATCACAGACTTCATTCAAAAAAATCAGCAATATTGGGGACGTTCTGGTGAAAATCACATTAAAGGAGCATAAGCAAATATCTGATGGGCATAACTAGACCCACAAGACATCAGAATTCATAGGCCATATAACAATTCATAGACCATATGAACTGAAAAGACATATTTTGCATGACTGTACCACCTCTAACAGCCACTTCATTATTTACAAAGTTATTTGTGTTCGTTATTTACGAACATTTGCATCATATGATGCAAATATTAAAAGGTTTATGTGAGGAAACAACACTCTTCAGAAACATATAATGGAACACTTTCATACAAGAAAACAAAACAGACATTCCCTTAGAGAGCCACTTCTTGGAGCAATATTGTTCTGCAATGGACCTCATATTTTGGGGTAATAAAGGTCTGCTGATGGCAAGAGTACTGCTAAAAAAAGAGGCAGAATAAATTTTAAAATTAAAAATGTTTGTCCCTTAAAAAAAAAACAGGTTTACTATCCCTCAGTCTCAAACCTTAAATATTTCAGATCGCCCCCTCTATGCCAGATAAATTTGTGCACCTCGAACATTATTTTGGCAACCACCTGCTCATTAAGGTATTAAAAAAAAAACAACTTCTGCCCATATTCACATGCTTTCGCTTTACCAGTAAATAGTTTCAGAGTTCCTGGCTCAGAAATTCCTGCAGTTTTAATTTTAAACAGGAATGAACAGACTACAGGCAATGTGTAAATATAATAGGAATCATTTACAACAATATAGCATGTATTTTTGTGTTGTCCTTTTGTAATGTTTTTCTAAAATTCCCTTAAAAAGTTCTTTCATGAAAAGAGCAAACCTGACAGCTGAAAGTAGAAAAATAGACTTACTGGGCTGTCTCCACACTGACCTGTTTTTTCAAGAAAAAACACTGCTCCTAAATTATATTGATTTGAAAATTAAACGTAATCACAACAAAGATGCTTTCTACTTAATGAGTGATGATACAGGCAGGCGCTGCAGACTACAAAAGGTGAGAGTGTCACCAAGTGTCTATCCGAGACATGCTGATTTCTGATGCCAAATATCTGAGTGGATTGTGTATTAAAGTGTTCACCCTCCTGAGAGGTAGTTGTGTCTCTTATCAGGAGAACTTGTTTGGAGGGCAATTAGCTAAACAGGTAGCTATAGGCCTGGTCAACAATTATTCCTTTAGCAGTGTTCACAACAAAAAAACATTTAAGAATTATGACATCAATTTTGCTGCACTCTACCTGGATGGGAAATAGCATCCTATGAATCCATTTCAACCCACTTTTGAAGAGCAAAATTACATGAGAGAATATGAGTTTGGTATAAACCACTGGCAAGCATATGAAAAAGCAGTCTCTTTTTATTAACTGTGAGAAGAGTATGCAAGAGGTCACATACTCTTTGTGTTTGACCTGACTCAAGATCAAGAATGTGATGACCAGTACTCTTTAATTAAAATCAGAAATGTAAATAGGTTGAAAAGGAGACATTTATTTTTTGGGGGGGAAATAGCTGTTTTATAAGGTGAGCCAGGAAGGAGTGCTAGAGTACGCCTGTTTTTTGAGAATATCTGTGTGACAGTATAGGCATTTGAGGTGGTGACATACTGTTTGGGTTACTCAGATATTGCAGAAGTTCTCTGTTGGCAGTATTCCCCACCACAGAAGTTAGAGTGTTTCTTTCAGACATAGCCCTCATAAAAACACCTCACCCTTTGGGTAGGTATTTGATAAGGCATAAATTTGGATTACACCTTTGACCAGATTCAGCATATTAGAACCAGTTACACCTTCTTCTTTATATCCAAAGGTGCCTTTGTCATCCCATGAAGAAATATTCTTCTTCTTCGTGGTCTCTGTGCCTTCATACACTAGGAGCTTTAGCGCCTGCGCGGTAGCGTTCGGAAACTTCTAGAGCTTGTTCGCTTGGCGGGAACCCCTCCCCCACGCCGGTACTGCGCATGCTCCTCCCGCCGAGCAACGGTCTCTCCTCAGTTCTTTCTCGTCCGCCGCCGCGTACGGAAGGTTCTTCAGTTTGTTCCTCTCACGTTGTGCTTGGCTTGCTGTTTTTCACGGTTTTACGGACTTTCGGACTGTCTTTGACCTCTCTTTCGGACTCCCCCTTCGGTTTTTCGTCTTTTTGGATTTCGGAGTTTGGCGTTCTTCGTCTTATGTCCGCGCTCTTTAAGAAGTGCGTGTCCTGCGGCCGCAAGGTTGCCCTCAACGACGGCCATAAGGAGTGTCTCTTCTGTTTGGGTGAGTCCCACAACATCCGGACTTGCCCAATTTGCCGGGATTTTACTCCCCAAACTCTCCGCAACCGCTCCGCGAGACTCAAATCTTATTGTTGGGAACAGTCTCTGCGGGCGATAGACGAGACCTCCACTTCCAAGATGGCCGACAAGAAGACGACCACGCCATCGACGGTATCGGCGGCTGCCGTTCCGTCCACCTCGTCGGTATCGGGCTCGGTACCGGCGAAAACGCCGATCTCGGTGCTACCGAGGATCCCGAAGCTGCCGGCGGCTGCCAAGTCAGCAAAAGGATCCTCGACGGCGAGGAAGGCTGAGGCTCCCCTTACGGAGACGCCTGCTAAAAAGCGCCCTGCTCCGGACGGAGGCAAGGGCAAGGAGAAGGAGAAGAAGAAGAAGAAGAAGGAAAAGAAGCGCTCCCCGGCTGGGGACGTTCAACCTCCTACTCCTCCTCCTACTCAGCAGCCTTCCAAAGGGCGAGGCGAGTCCGTCGATCTCTCGGAGGATGAGATCGAGGACGTTCCCCAACAGCGCCCGGACTCGCCTGTGGCAGACCCTCCAACCCTGGTGGAGGAGTGCCACCGCCCTCTTAGCCGTCGCAGGTCGGCCGACCTGCAGCAGAGAGAGCCCTCTGCTTCTCCGGAGCGGCGTTCGACCTCCTTTAGGTCCCGGTCCCGCTCTTCCGAGCGTCCGGTGGCCTCGCCGCCTCCGAGGGAGACAAGAGAGGAACAACCTCGCTCGTCTGCCTCCAGATACACCTCGGCGTCCTACGTGGCCAGGTACGCGAGGGAATCTGAATGGAGAGAGCGCCCGGCCTCCTATCGGTCGCATTCGCCATCGTACCGGGATCGGTACCATCGTGGCCCGAGTCGCTGGGAGACCTTCCGGAGGTCCCGGTCACCTCGTCGACAGCGCAAATCGCGCTCGCCTAGAGGGGACGAGGCTCGGTACCGTCGACGCCGAAGCCGATCTCCGTCGGACCGCCGCTCCTTCAGCCGCTCTCCCTCTCCTCGATATCATAGGGCGAGGGAGCTTTCACCACGGTATCGGGCGATATCGCCACCTCCTAGGGTCACGGCAACGGCGACGCGCCCTACGGAGTCGGTGGTGACTGAGCGGGCTACGACGACGTCAGCCTGCCAGACTACCCCGGTCACCACCAAGAGGGTGAAGTCAGTAGTCAGCCATCCCAAGCGGGACGCTGCTGCTACCACCGCCCCGGCTGCGGAGAAGCCTAGGAAGGCAACACCTGCGGCGACTACGAAGGAGCCGGAAAGCGAGCGGCGAGAGGACTCACCGAGCTCGGAGTCGTACGACTCGAGTGCGGAGTCAGAGGTGTCTGAGGCGGCCTCCCAGGAGTCTCCTCCGTTGGGATTCGGGGACCCGATCCCAGATTCTGCTCCAGAGGACGTCCACCAGTTCTCTGCGATGCTGCTCCGCATGGCCACTACCCTCGGCCTTAAGATCGCCGATGCGGAGCCGGAGGACGACGATCCAGCCTTCTCCGTCTTCGAGGAGAAGCGACCTTCCACGGCCCCGCTGCCTCTCCTGCCCCGGGTATCCAGACTGGTGAAGGCCGCCTGGGATAGACCGGCCTCGGCTCAGCCGATACCGCAGCGGTTAGAACACCTCTACAGGGTGCAAAAGGATAACGCCGGTTATCTCTTTAATCACCCTGCACCGAACTCTGTGGTCGTCGAGTCGGCACAGACGAAGGGCTCCGGCAGGCAACACACCACCCCGCCGGACAAAGAGGGCAGGAAGTTGGACGCCTACGCAAGGAGGTTTTATTCAGCTGCCTCCTTGCAGATCAGGCTGTCCAACACTCAGGCTTGCCTCGCGGCATACCTGAAAAAAGTGCTCGATCGCCTGCAACCGGCGATGGAGGCGGTACCGGAGGACATCCGCCAAGCCTCCTCCGTGATCTACAACGAGGCCATCTCCATCGCTCGCCACCAGATGGCCTCCTCCAGGCACGCAGTGGAGATTGCCTCCCGGGTCATGGCGGGATCCGTCGGCCTCCGCCGCCATGCTTGGCTGCGACCGGCCGACATCCAGGAGGACACCAGAAGGAGGATTGAAGATCTCCCCTTCGACGGTGAAGGCCTATTCAATTCGTCCACAGACGAAGCTTTGGACAATCTCGTCAAGGCGAGGCTGACCGCCAAAAAGATCGGGCTGCAGCCGGCCACGCAAGCCCGCAGGGCCTCCACCTTCCGCCCATCCTGGCGACGATCTTCCACCTCGTCGTTCCAGCGTTCGGCCCAGTCTGGACAGTCGAGACCGTCCTCCGGCTCATCGGCCAGACGCACTAGTAGGCGGCGCCCGGCTTCGTCCAAGAAGTCCTCCTCCGAGACAAAGTCTCGGTTTTGATGTGCCTGGCAGGACCTACCAATACCCACTCTTCAGCCTACCATCAGCGCTCGGAGACCGACCGACACTGGCTCGACACCTAGCGGAGTGGCAATATGTCACCACGGACTCTTGGGTGCTTTCCATCGTCCGTCTTGGCTACGCCATCGAGTTTCTCGAATTCCTCCTCGCGGCGTTTACTACTCCACGCCGTCGAGTCCGGCCCTCCTGGAAGAGATCCAATCCCTCCTCCAGAAAGGGGCGATCGAGCAGCTCCCGCAAGAGGCCAAGACCACCGGCTTCTTCTCCAGGTACTTCACGGTACCGAAAGCCGACAGTACCCTCCGGCCGATCCTAGACCTCAGAGGGGTGAACTACTACATCCGCCCCAAAAGGTTCAAGATGGTCACGATACCGTCGATCCTCCCCTTCCTACATCGAGGGGACTGGTTCGCCTCCATCGATCTCCGAGACGCATACTTCCATATCGCCATTCGCCCGCAGCACAGACGGTACCTCCGCTTCGCAGTCGACGACACCTGTTACCAGTACAAGGTGCTGCCGTTCGGACTCTCGACTGCCCCAAGGGTCTTCACCAAGTGCATGGCCCCGGTGGTATCCTACCTGCGGACGAAGGGCGCTTCTGTCTTCCCTTACCTCGACGATTGGCTGTTGGTGGCGTCCTGCAAACAGAGACTTTACCACGACGTCCACATGACGTTGTCACTCCTGACCCGCCTTGGTCTACGGGTGAATCCGAAGAAGTCCCACCTCGAGCCGGCGAGGATCTTGGACTTCATCGGGGCGACGCTCGACTCGACCTCCGCCAGGGCGTACCTGCCAGAGTCTCGAGCCCAAACCCTGATCCGGGCCGCCGCTCACGCTCGTACGGCCCCGACGTTATCTGCGAGAAGCGTCCAGCAGCTCTTGGGCTACATGGCTGCGACGACCGCTGTGACATATCTCGCCAGGCTGAGAGCAAGACCTCTTCAACACTGGTTCGTCCGCATATTCAACCCCCAGCGAGACGAACAGACACTCCGACTGCAGCTGCCGGGAGACGTCCGCTCATCCCTCCGATGGTGGCAGTCGCGATGCAATCTCATGTCAGGGATGCCTTTCCAACAGCCGACACCGAAGGTGACGGTAACGACCGACGCCTCCCTGTATGGATGGGGTGCCCACTGCGGCGATCTCAGAGTCCGCGACAGATGGACCGACGACGAGACCGCTCTCCATATCAACGCGTTGGAGCTACTCGCCGTCTGGAAAGCCCTACGGGCGTTCCGCCACGCCGTGGCGGGGCGCACGGTCCTGATTCTGACGGACAACACCACCGCCGTCTGCTACATCAACAGACAAGGTGGGACTCATTCCACGACCCTGCTCCACATCGCGCTCGACCTGTGGGACTGGTGCATTCGCCTGCACACGCATCCCGTGGCGGTTCACCTGGCCGGGCAGGAGAACACCACGGCAGACGCCCTCAGCAGGGACACCTCATCCCATCACGAATGGTCTCTCTCCGGAGAGGCGTTCAGACTGATTCGGGACCGCTGGGGCGAACCATCGATCGACCTCTTCGCGACCAGGGAAAACGCGAAGTGTCGCCGATTCTGTTCCAGAGCGGGCCACGATCGCGCCTCCATCGGGGACGCTTTCCAGCTTCCGTGGACCGGGGAACTCCTCTACGCGTTCCCGCCGTTCCCGCTGCTCGGCCGGACGATATCGAAGATCCTCGCCGACCGAGCCGACGCGATCCTGGTAGCCCCGTACTGGCCGAGGCAACATTGGTTCGCACCCCTGCTACAAGCCGCACGAGACGACCTGCTCCGGTTGCCACCGACACTGGACCTGCTCTCCCACTCCGGCGGCCGAGTCCTCCATCCGGACCTGCCACGCCTGGCCCTCCATGCCTGGAGGATATCGCACTAGACGATCCCGTGCTCGGTACCGTCCTCGTCGCGGCCAGGAAGGAATCCACCCGTCGCAACTATCAATACAAATGGCGACGCTTCCTGACCTTCGCTAACGAGAGGAGTGAGCCGGTATCGCCCGCGGGGCTCTCTACCGTCCTGCATTTCCTCCTGCACCTCCGGCAACAGGGGCTGGCGTTTCCATCCCTGAAGGTGTATCTTTCCGCGATCGTGGCATACCAACCGCCACGATCGGCTGCCTCGGCCTTCTTCAGGAACGATACCGTTAAGCGGTTCCTGAAAGGACTTCATCATCTCTACCCGCCGGTATCGCCGCCGCTACCGCCGTGGTCCCTCTCGCTGGTGCTCTCGCAGCTGACAAAGCCGCCCTTCGAGCCGATGGCGACCTCGGATGATAGGCTTCTCACCATGAAAACTGCCTTCTTGGTAGCGGTGACCTCAGCGAGGCGAGCGGGTGAGATCACAGCTCTTCGATCCGATGAGCCCTTCACGGTCTTCCACAGAGACAAGGTGGTCCTGAGACCTGACATCTCGTTCCTGCCTAAGGTGGTGTCCAGTTTCCATCTCAACCAGGACATCATCCTGCCTGCCTTCTTCCCAAACCCGACGACACCGTTGGAGCGGTCTCTCCACTCCCTGGACGTGCGTCGGGCCGTGGCCTTCTACATGGACAGGACTGCTTCCTTCCGACAGACGCCGCATCTCTTCGTTTGCTATGGGCGACGTCGGAAGGGCCTCAAAGTGTCCACCCAGCGCTTCTCCAAATGGGTGGTGAGGACTATTCAACTGGCGTATGAGCTCGCGAGGAAGCCTCCGCCAGTCCTGCTTCGAGCCCACTCCACCAGAGCGGTGGCTACTTCTGCGGCCCTCCTGCGAGGAGTTGACCTGCATGAACTCTGCCGTGTGGCGACCTGGTCCCAACCATCGACCTTCGTGCGCCACTACAGGCTCGACTGCCGGTCGCGCAGAGATGCCCGGTTTGGACGTGAGGTGTTGGCTTCCGTGCTGTAGGACCTGACCCGCCGTCCGACCGGTAAGCTACACAGTCTCCTAGTGTATGAAGGCACAGAGACCACGAAGAAGAAGAACAGGTTGCTTACCTGTAACTGTGGTTCTTCGAGTGGTCATCTGTGCCATCATACACACCCGCCCTTCCTCCCCTCTCTTTCAGGTCCCTGTAGGTTCTACGGCGGACGACAGAACTGAGGAGAGACCGTTGCTCGGCGGGAGGAGCATGCGCAGTACCGGCGTGGGGGAGGGGTTCCCGCCAAGCGAACAAGCTCTAGAAGTTTCCGAACGCTACCGCGCAGGCGCTAAAGCTCCTAGTGTATGATGGCACAGATGACCACTCGAAGAACCACAGTTACAGGTAAGCAACCTGTTCTTATTTTGTCTCATTTTGCTTAGTAACAATTTTGCATGATTCTTACATCTAGCAGTCATGCTGTTGAGCACTTCTTGAAACGCATGATATAATTGTGTAATTCTGATATTTTCCTCCGTAGAAGATGTCCCCTTTAATTGCTGTAGCTGATGCTGGGCACCAAATACATTTTTTCAGTGTATTCTATTACTGTTTGGTTAAAAGGCCTGTTATCAAGGGAACTGCAAAACTTAGCACTGGTCCCAAAAACCCACCAGAATGTTTCACAAGGTGCTTCTTTTTTTCTGAGGGACATTTTACTATTACCCAGAATTTTAATAAGGTGGCACCTTTTTCTTGGCAGGGGGTAAAGGGAAGTTGTCTTTTAAAGTATTGAGTGCTATTTCTGAGATGGCACCAATCTGAAGCTGAACACAAAGTGGCATTTCTTTGACATAGAGGCACCGTAGTAAGCAATTTTAAGTGTTCCAGGTTTCTCTTTACACAGTTGGACATGTTGGAACAACAGGCGGGGGGATGTTAAAACTCAGCCTTTTTGTGACCACTGGAATTTTTCTTCATTATATATGCCACAGGGCAATCTGGAGGGAAAAAAATTCAGTACTTAGCCTGTAAGATTCTGGCATGCTAGCATTCAGATCCAGCACTAAATACCTGTGAAGTCTGCTTGTAGCATCAGCATATCTTCCATGAAAAACTTCACATTTTCTGGGTACATCTTCATGCCAAAGTGGCAATTTGTAATATCCCAAGGAGTTTTAAACAACACCATATATTCTCCACTAAGGCTAATGATCCTGTTGCTTTCTCCTGTGCAAAAAATATTTTGTGTAATGAGAAAAATATTCAGCTTTCTATGATGCATATACTGTGCAAAGGCATTTTCAACCTTGCTGCTATCACGAGCAGATAGTATCAAATCAACTGTGATCAAAATTTTTACTTTATTGGGGCTAACAATTCATCCTCATCAAATTTATCAGGCAGGGCTTATACAAACTGCATAAAGGGTTATTCACACTGGAGTTCTTCGTGGAAATGTTGCAAGCAACTATAACACAATATCCCATGGCAATTCTAAGAACAAACTACTACTATTATTCAACATATTTTGTGTAAAAAAAGTTTTCCCACAACCACTAGGTCCAGCAGGCATACCTGAGAATGGATGTTGCCAGTGTATTTCCATGTTATTATCCATAAAGGAGAGTCTTAAATCCTTCACTAATTCCTTTTATCAAAAACAACTTTATCCATTCTTTTCAAAGTTTTAGGGCCTTTCCATAATGCTATTATTCCACTTTCAATATCCTGTGGAATTCTGGGGTTTGTAGTGTACCGAGGCCAAATTGCTCTCTGGCTCAGAATTCTAAATGCCCCTCCCTAAACTGCAAACCCCAGGATTCCATAGGATGTTGAAAGTGGAATAATAGCACTATAACAGTGAAGTGCAGAAAGACCCCTTAGTGTGGAGTGTCCACTGCTACTTATTTGACGAATACTTGGTTGCTGTACCACGATTTTCACAAGATGGGCATCCCTTCTTCTCTTGAGATACAAGCAAATATTAGGTCTTTGATATTGTCAAGATTAATTTTTTTACAGTTAGCACTGTTCAGTGTAATCCCCTTGACCATCACACAGCAGTCATAAACTCTGTGATGGTCTGATCTGCAGGAACCTTGCTTGAAAGGTCTCCAAAGTAATTCCCTAGAGAGAGCTCCCAATTTCTCTTCCAACTCACAAATATAATGTTGTATCATGGTACAAAACATGCCTGTCAAGCTTGTCTAACAGTCTACAGAGCTCTAGACACGTATGCTGTGGTAAAGCATGCTATGAATTAATTTTTTTTCTATCTGAAATTGTCATGCAATCCACAGAATATTTCCAGGATACATAGGCAGCTTTGTCATCAATAAATTTACATACTGAAATCTTGTAAGCATCAGAAAACAGAAGCTGAAATAATTCATCAGGATATCTTAACTCCTGTGTCTTAGGCAGATTTGTTTTCTGCCCAAACTTCCCCCACAAAGAGTTTAAAAACAGTTTGACAATCTGGCACTTTGTAGGGTTCACAATGATCTGGTCTTTTCCACAAAGGTACCCCCTCCCTCATAAAAAAAATCATTTTCATATATTCATCTTTATCTTCTTCACTAACACATCAGTGGGAATAGCCTGAAGCTTCCTGCTTGTTATAAATGCATTTCAGTGTTTTGAAAACAACTCAGATGACCTGTGTGCAAAATGCCACACCTCACAGACAACTCTGTATCCCTTCTCAATAGCCACATTCAGCTCAGTAGTGCACCATGTTCTCATTAATGTTCTCTCCTCATCTGTATGATTGTATGAGTCAAACTGGGGAGCTTTTGCACATGTTGTACACAGCACAAACACAAGTTTTCTAGAGATTCTGGATGGCAAAACTGGAAAACAGATTCCTAGGAGGAAAAGCTTTTGCTTTTCCAAAGTAGTTTGAGAGTGGTTTGAAATCCTTATAAATGATCTCAGGATGTCTGAGAGAGTACTTTCTACTTTTGTTGACATAAGGGTACAAGCAGGTAAAATCAAAGTATATCACAGCCTACCAACTTTTAGCTTATAATAGAAGCAGATTAAGTTTGTATGCCACCCCCAAAAGAGAGCATCCTTGGGTTGTACGGGCTTTGGAAAGCAGGCTGCAGCAAGAAATGTTTAGAGTTCCAAATCCGTTTTTTGCAGATTTTTCCACTCACGTTCTTAAATCACCCTCACTTCAAACCCCATGCTTTACAGTTCAGCAGCCTTCTTCTGGGTGGAGTTGTAGAGAAACTCCTATGATTTCCCACCACTTGGTTTTCTCCTCTGGAGTTTAACACATGACACAAGTATGATAAAAACACCCATTAAATTCGAAAGCAACATTCTTATTACCTATGGCTGCATAGCCATCAACAAAACATTCACCAACTTTAACCTCTCCTTCACTTAAAGCATACTGAATCTCGAGTCTACCCCTTCTTCACTTAAGGCATGCTGAAGAATACCGTCTTAGGGAGGAGTACAAATGATCCACAGTGCTTTGAAGGGAAGCATTTTTCCTACTGGTCCATGAGGGTGTCGCATGATCATAAAGGAGTCACATTCCCTCCCTGGGCCAATCCATGGAGTTTCAGAAATGGCCCTTTGGACCATTTCCAGCTGCTTCGGTCACAGGGCTCTGAAACCCCTTCCTACTGGTCCATGGGAGTGTCACATGATCATAAAGGGTCACATACCGCCCCTTGAAGTCCCTCCTACAGACAGAACTTCCAACCAGGGTAGGACATCTGGCTAAGGCAGGACTTCCAAGGTGCGGCACTGTCAAAAAGGAGGGCTTAGAGTTTGGTGGGTGATGTGACCTTTAACTACTGACACACCTCCTTTTTCTCTTGTGGATTTCATTAGAGCTTCCCTATTCTTTGCTCTTTTTGCTTAACTTAAAATGACAAGTTTAACATAAATATTCAGTTTTTCCCTTCTAATGAAATGTAAATGAATGAGATGTTTTTGGTTATTAAAAACTAAATATTTTATCTCTTGTATTCTACATTCTCTGTCTCTGCTCACAGTATGTTTTGGGGTACACAGGCTAATTTTCTTGTTTTTTGGGGTCTATTTTGGCTACATCCTGCACAAGTGGGTAAATTTGACAGTGCTCTCTAGATGCAAACAGCTTGCGGTTGGACCACAATCAGTGACATCTCACAAAACACACGTCACTGGATGTAAGGATATATGATTTGGGATAGCCGTAGCTTATTTTCAAGGCTTTTTTTTGTTACTTCGAGTTATCACATGTTTATGTGCATTTTCAAAAAGTTGCTTACAGATTGGAAATATTTATCTTGAAAGAAGGAGTTTCCTGAGTGTGTCCCACTTACTGTGGTATGTGCTTCATAATTTGTCAAGTGAGCTACCACCTCATGCAGTTTATAAGAACAAAGAGTACACCAAAGTTTTTTGTTAGTTTAGATAGCGGGCTGAACAGAGACAATGGCTTCCTAGCACACTACACATATTACAACGCTAGGAAACATCCCAGCCTCATAAGGGCTGTCTTGGCCAGTTTATCACATCCCCTTTCTAGTTCCCAGCAGCATCACATTCCATTCCAATAACTCCGTCCACCATTCACATTGTTTTCTACTCACTTTGTCTTTAGGCAACATCTTTCTTTCTGCCTTTGTCCTGAAACAACCATTGTTGAAACTCAACTTGTCACCTCACCATCATATCTGTAAGTTTTGTATTTCTATTGCCGTTTACAAAGCCTGGTCATTCATAGCTATAAAAGTCTGTCCTTAGGTGTACGAATGCTTATGCCACCAACTTCTTTCTCTCAGTCCCAAAGATGCTACAAGATCTCTTTGCATAATGAAGCATCAAAAAATACAAATCCAGGAACAGCAAACCAGAATATCAAAGAACCTCCTTGAATCCCATACACCCTCAGCAAGGTGATCTGAAGCATAGGACTGCACCTTTAATTCTTTTAAATAAATAAGCAAAATATTCCCCACTCCACAAATTTATATAATATATATTTTTCAGTTTTATGAACTTCTAAAACTGCAATATTCCCCCCTCCACAAATTTATATAAAATATAATATATATTCTTCAGTTTTATAAACTTTTAAAACTGCAAGAGTACTATTTATTCATTAGCAAGGCATTCAGAGATTTATTTACACCTTAAATAGTATACAATATAGACCTTAAACTCTTTGTACAGTGTCACTGAAAATAAGAGTGAAACTTATCAAATGCTAACAAAACAGTTGACAATATCCTCCAAATATCTGCAAGATTTCCTCTGAAATCAATGGATTTCCTCACAGTAGTGGCATCCATACCACATTATGGGCAGGGAACAAAATTTCACATTTGGATAGTTGAAATTCTGCAGAGTAGAGTCAAATACAAATGCAGAGACCCAGTACTCTAATATTTTCCATATTAGTTGTTACTCAGTATGAACACGTAACAAATGTGGTCTGAAGAAATAACAATTAACATTGTTGCTCCAATCTGTTTCTGCTAAGAATGTTTATAAAATACCAGAACTATATTGTTAAACACTATCTCAGCTTTGTGATTTCCATTTTACAATTTTCAGTCACTGTCATATTCTTCTATATTTAGATCATCTTCTTCCATGAATGCTTGCGCTGCAACAGGGTGAGGTTGACTGCTTGGGAGTTCATGTCCACTAGACTGACTGGAAGGAAGTGGTAATTCACCTGGCTCATTCTCCTCACTGATTTTGGTTTTCTCCATCTGAATAAACATGCTTGTGGACTGGGTCTCAGCAAATTCACCTTCATCATCACTGTCCAGCACCTGGATTGTAGAATCTTTATCAGTAAGATTTTCAAGCTGCAACCTGTGAAACAGCAATCAGAAACATTATGATTCCTGTCTTGCACATGATTGTTGTGGTGATCAAAGGACACGTAATTTATGTATAACTACTCTCTCTTCCACAACATGGAAAAAATTAGCATCCTGTTAAATTACTAAGGAGGGCCAGACAACTCCAAGTTTCTCAAAAATGCACTCTTTAACTCAGGAAGAAAGAACACACAATATGAGTGAGAAACACCCACCTTCAGCACTCTGTCATAATATATATTCCTCTCCTCAGAATAAACACAGGTTAAAATATAACCTTTTCTTTCTTCTTTTTTTCTCTTAAATTGACTTCTAGAGTTAATCTCATAAGTGGTGTGTCTGAAACTGAGGGCGGGGTAGGTTTTTTTAATATGACCATGGCTTGTATACCCAATTTTTAAAATATGATTTTCAACAAACAAAATACAGGTTTTCAAAAGGGTTTCTGCCCTGACTGCCTGAGCCTCCTCACAAATACACTTACCCAAATTCTGAGATCCCTCTCAGAGGCCTTTTTAATGTACCTCTGCCAAGTGAGTGGTGACTGGGAAAGCACTTTTTTTGTCAGTAGCATTTTGGCTGCAGAATATTATCCCCAGAACGCTTCATGTGGTACCGACTTTGTGATCTTTTCAGTGCTATATGAAATAGGACTGAAAAGCTCACAAAGTAATCTCTTTGATTTTTTGAAGTCTAAAATGTATTTCATTTGTTTTTAGGACTACTTAATTTGTTGTACTGATTTTATTTTCTGCCATATGTTTTACTGATTATAGTAGTATTTCATCATCACCATTTTTATTGCAAGGTAGCCAATACGTATATTAGGAAAAGACACATATAAATAATAAAATGGGGGTAATGTAATCTACTTTCATGCTTTATTAAAATTCCAAATAACTTTGTTCAGTTCACTATCACCACTGATTCTGGTTATCGAAATCAGTGAAAATCAGGAGTAGGTTGCCAACACCCAACTACTGCGGGACAAGTTTACTTCCATAGAGTTGCAGCAAAGAGAAAAAGAGCACTTACAACATGAACTGTAAGAACTGGATACATGTAGCAATTTATATTTCTCCACTGAAAGTTTGGGATAGGGAAGTGACACATACAAGCTTATAAACTGTAAAAACTGTTATGGTAGAAAATGGAAGGAAGGATGAAAAATCCTTTACACTGGATTGAAGTTCGGCACAATGGAATATTTTATATTTGTATTTAAATGCTTTGTTGGCTAACTTACGTTGCAGCATATAGATTAACTGATTTATATTCCAGATGTTGCAGTATGATAATTTAAATAAGAATATAAAACAAGATTTCCCATTCTGGGATAGAACCACAGCTGGCATTTGCTTTATAAAAACTTCTTCAAAAATAATAAAGATCTTTACCTTCCAAAGCGTTTCTGTAATGGAAGTCTTCCAACATCTTGAATAAAAGTAATCTGAGCTAAGAAAGGATAGACACAAATTACTACTTAAAATGATGTTTCTTAAAATCATGTGTTTATGTGACCATATTGCATTTTATGTTTTATGTATGTTTTAAATTAGAGCAATGTTTCCCAATATTCCTCCTCCCACTTTAGTCCAGATTACAGTGCATATTTACGGTATGTATGCAAATACAACAACTATGGGATTATAAACTACAGACTATGGTTTAGAATTTAAACTTCACTTTGAAATAATAAAAAATCCTCTGTAAAATAGCCCACCCTTTTAAAAGTCACCAAAGTATAATGAGTTTTAAAAGTTAACTTTCCTTCCGTTCAACATGAAGTTCATATTAGTTGTAAAAATTTACTTTACAATCCTGTACATGAGTTATTTTATGTGAAACTGTAAGACGGGATCTACAGTACAATTCAGTATTTGTCTTTACATTCCTTCAACTTTACAGGCAACTGGAAAGTGTTCACGCATTCACATGGAGGTATGACACCTTTGCGCAGCACCTTTTCATGCCTCTTGATAGGAGAGAAGAACTGCTGCTGGAAGGGGGGCACTGAGACTTCCCCTTCCAGCAGAAAGAGCTGTATGTATGACCAGAATACTGTTCATAGCTCATCAGACCATGGTCAGTACACTGACTGCAAAATGTCAGAAATATACTGAACTGTAGGATAAAGAGATGCTGTAACTACTTTCTGGTAAAAAATGTAATGTATCAAATGCTAAACCCAACAGGTATTGTTCCTCATTTAAGTGGTATTCTTCATAGATATATTTATCATATTTGTATCCTGTCCTTCTGCTAGACTGTAAGAAGTAAGGTAAACGTTGTAAAGAAAAGTTGTTTCAAGGCCAAGTAGGGATATTAAAGCCAGGGTGTAACTAGTAAACTACACTAGCTAGACTATAAAACTCCAAAACTGTGTTCTTTCTGGCCTCCTCCCTTTATACTAGAGCCAAAGTGGTTGTTGATCTCTTGTGAATAATGTTGTTACACAGGCACATTCCAGACATTGATCTCTGAAGCCACTGAAGTGAAACAGCCCCAACAACTGTCTAAATGTTTTACTTGGGGTTAACTTTCTCTCTTTCTCTCCTTTATAGTAAGCAAGGCTTCAATCACATACTCTTTAACTAGGACAGTCTCCATTAATCCTCTGTCATCCCCGCTGTTGTTTTTAAAATGCCCCGATTTCTGTCTCCTCCTCCCATCTCCCCCTTAGTCCTCAGCATATTTCAACTGCTGCAAGCTGAATTCAAAGTGCAAAAGTGGTTTGCACTCAATTAATTCAGGAGGCGAGAGAAGAGGATTGGCAGAGCCCTGCCCTTTCCAGTAGACTCAAGCAGAGGCAAACTACAGCAGTAGTGATTTCTGCATATGTAATTTACCTACTTGGGATCTTGACTTGTAAGAAACTTCCAATCCAAATTATGCACAGAAGCTTATTTTGAAACATACCTTCGTTTCTCATTGGATTGGTCAACAGGGCAAGATAAGGTAATAGCTCAGTCTGAAGGCACAGTGGTGGTGAACAGAAACTTGCAAAGAGGGATTTTGCAGCCAAGCAGTTTTCTTGATACTATATAAAGAGGCAAAATGAACAACTCTAATAGCTGGAAGGATTATTAAAAGGTAAACCACAGAATCTTTATTTTGTCACTATTCTATTATATAAGTATAATTATATAAATTATATAAATTATATAAATAATTATATAAATTAAAAAGTTAATTTAGGAAACCTTCAATGCTTTCCAAAAAGTGATTTCAACATTATTTCATTGAATTCCTCTGTATAAGATGTAATATAATAGATATGCTAAAATATGTAATTGTAAGATCTCAAGAGATAGGGGACTTGCAGCCCTCAAGAAGTTGTTGGTCTGAATCTTTCACGATCCCTCCTATTTGATGCCCCAGTTAGAGTTAATGGGAACCGGAACTATAAGTTCCTCATCCTTCTCCTAAATGTTTAAGTTAAAAGTATGCCTCAGTTAACAAAGTCAAAGTTTTCCTGGTCATTCTTCTTTAACATTAGACTGGGTACCAGAGACAGAAATAACATGCAAAGAATAGGAATACCAAAGAAAAAAAAAAGTAGTTCAACACATTCTAGCAAAGTTTTTATTCAAAACTAACAATATGTACATATGGAATGAAACAAGCAGATCAGATAAGCCTAGCATAAGGACAGAAAAATATCTTGAACCTTATAGAGACCACTTGAAAGTTTCTTCCTATGACTATCCAAGGATGATTTTTTCTTTCATCAATCTCTATTTTCCTATGGTTTCTATTTTGGTGGCAATACTTATAGATCTCTGCTTTTTTAACATGCTGTGGGGAGGCAGGCTTATCTCCTTTCTCTTTGTTTCTCTATTTTACTATTCACACATGCTCAGTAAGGAATTCTGGAGGCAGCTGCTGTTTATCCTACCTATTTTAGGCAGACACATGTGGCTACAGGATGATCACTATAGTAAAATCTAATTCTTTCTCAGCAAAAACTTTCTTGCATTGTTTACTGTAAACACACTTCTGCAACCTGATACCAAAAGTCTGTGTTTCTCCAATCCTCCCTGTCTAAAAAACATTACAGGTAAATGGAAGATAAGAAGAAAAAGGAGAGGGAGCCGGGGAGGTTTAAAAAGACTGTAAAAATGAGCTTCATTGTTAGAGGCTTTGTTAAGTGAAGTATGTCTGTCTATTTCCAAACTGGAATTTTATTTTCCTACAAATCACATAAATGGATGGCTCCACAGCATAAATGCACTTTTAGTCAAATCATGCAATCCAGGTACACTTTGGGAACCCTTACAGTGTCACAAAAAAATGCTGGGAAGTATATACTTTTCCAGATCAAATGTTGCTTCATAGGAGTCTATAAATAAAAAAAATGAGGAACAGGTGGCTGTTCAGATATTGTTGAACTACAACTCCCATCATCCCTAACCACAGGCTGCACTGGCTATAGCTGGTGGGAACTGAAGTCCCACATCTGAGGGGCTACATATTTCCCAGACTTGCTGTGAATATCTTCCCTCCTGGATTGTTTCTGCAGTCAAGCTGGTCCTAGATTATGTTGTGGGGATGACTCATCTGGAGTACTTTCACTTGCTAGAGGAACAGACATTCTCTTGCTGAAACTTAGATCTTCTGAATAACTCTTTAATCCTGTAACCTAGATGCCAATGTCATACTTGTGAGATAAGGCACTTTTACAGCACTATTAACCTACACCACACATCAAACAAGAGCAGAGTAAGAAATCTGAGCATAACATCATTCTATGTTAGCTTATTTCCTTGAAGAAAAATATTACACACACACACACACACACACACATATATATGAAAAATATAATTACCTTTTTGTTGATTAGAAACCACTGTGGTTTATGAAGTGGCCGAAAGCCCATTCCTCTGTTCTGGGCAAAGGCTCTGGCTCTGTTTGAATGCATCACACCTCTTGTGGCCACTGATGCACTATAGTCCTGGAGTATAGGTCGTGCCTAGAGAAAGTGAAATCATTAGAGCTGAAGAACTGCATATGGAATATAAAAACATGGTAAGAGTGAACCAATGTAAGTTGACTAAAGTACTCATTAATATTTATTAAACTATCAAATTTATACACACACACACACACACATATATATACTTAGTAAGTGCAGTTTAAAGATTTTTACCCACCAAAGTCTTAAACACCCACTTGAAAGAAAGAGTTAATTAAGAGTTCTTCTGTTAAAAAAACAAACAAACAAACCCACATCGTTGTCAAGAAACAACAAAAGCAGCAGCCTGGACCTTAGAAATAATATACAAAACTATAGATAATTTTACATTCTAATCTAATGGCAAAAATTGAAAATTTTAGAAGGAAAAGTAAAGATAAGGAATAGAAGGGACAGAAGTGAACAGGACACTGCAGTAAATACTGCCCGTCTTAATTTAAAAAAAAAAAAAAGAGGTGCCAAACTCATCTAAAATAAAAGTGGAAATTTTGCTGAAATTTCAAATCACAATAAACCATAGGCCTGCAAGGAACCTGAGCTCATCAGTTACAGTGTCCTGGGGTATGCTGCCTGCTCACATTGCTCTTTGTTTTGCTTAGTGTTTAGTCAAACAAATGTGAAATATGTTCTCTTGTTGCTCTTCCAGGATACCCTTCTGATCTGTTGGGGGAGAAACTACCAGATGGCCAACTGTACCTGAAATTGAACAATATGCTAAACAAGCAATAGAGCAAAGCATTTTTTTAAGTTCCTCCTGCCACAAATCTGGAATAATCAGGCACTATATACCAATGGATTCCTCCCAATTGATGTATCAAGGTTTCCATGGATCACTGATCTTTCATAACATGTGGCCATGGTCTGTGTAGCAAGGACACTGACAACCTACAAACATATACAATATATATGGGACACCTAAACCAACCTGCTGTTGACACAGGGGGTATACTTGAACATTATTTGAGATTAGTATCACAGATCACCATTTTTTCAAAATACAATAAAATGATCAGATGATTTTAATCTATCAATTGCATCTGCCAGATATTAATCATTAGTATTTATTTCACTCAATGTATAGCTTACTCTTTCCATTTTGGGCCTAATGTTAATATATGGGAGCAACAATTTTTTTCACATGACAACCTTCTCATGTAAAAAAGGAATGGGAATCAGACCATACACTGATCAGCTCTCGAACAGCACAGGAAATGCTTCCTCTTTGGTTGGTAGAATAAAACACAAAGCTTTAATGCTATGCTAACATACCCTACCATTCAAAGTAAGAAAGCATACACTAATCTGGATAACATATACTTGATTATATCTTAAGACTACAACAAATTAACTGTGAACTGATAAATCACTTTCCAAAGCATTTTCTAAAAAATGGTTATTTATCCACTGTGACATATATACTTTTATATACTTAACTTGCATACTTAAGTTATACATTTCGTAAGCTGAAATAGATGTATTTTACAGGTTTTTTTAAAAAAACTTACATCCCAGTTAGCGCAAATGAAGTCAGCAGTACTCAAATATTCACTGGCTCTTACAAGATCATCTATATCAGAGAAAAAATCTACATAGTTTTGGTGAAGGTACAAATTAAATAAGTCCCCAGGCATGTGTGATTTTTCTATGACATCCTAAACAGAGGAAAACACACAGTTAATATTTGACATCATGGAAACATTTCTAAATATTCCTATAAATTATTATAGGAATTCATCACTTGCATAAGTCACTAGCAGTAAATCTTTATTACAAAACAGCAAATACTAATCGCTTTACCTCAGGTTCAACAAGCAAGTGATTTCGTTCGTATTCTGATAAATGAGCAGGCAATTGGGGAAAATCTGACTCTGTTGCTGGTTTTCCTACAAAAGGAATTAAGACTGTATGTTTTTATTTGAACATTAAATACCTGAAGAATATATTCTTTGCATATGTGGTGAATTAATAGACCAGAAATAAAAGACTTGTTTAAAATAGCATTTTTTCATGTGGCTCACATTGTTTTTGCAATCTATCACTTTAAATGAAATATAAGTACATGCTGTATTCACACAACATTGAGATGACCAAGCTCAAAAAGGTTGTTACCAGGTGTTGGAAATAGGATTGAGTCTGCAGACCATTTTTTTGGGGGGGGGCACTAGCTATACCCAAGACCCTCTTAATTTCAGAAATATATATGGGCCATAGTGTGTTTCTATCTTACTAGGAAATACAATATACAGTAAATGTTATAGGTTCATGCGGAAGATACATAAAAGAGACAAAAAGGAGAACTATTCCAAACTAGCTGGAGAACAGCCTTACTCTGCAAAATTATTTTGCAGCAAGAAAAGGGGCACATCAAGGAACTGCACAGCCAAAGTAACCACCACAGTGGGAGGTAATGCAGCATTTGTTTGTCCACACATCTCTCTATATGGTTCATGGCCCTTCTTCAGTCTGATGCGGAAAAGACAATGCAAGCTCAGCTTCTAGTGGTGCTACCAATTCACAAATAAAATGCATATACTGCATATTACTTGCCTGCAAATAAAACTTCAATAAAACTAGCACACAAGGAAACACAAGGAGAGATTACTATATAACTGATCTTACTTGTCATTTAATAGTAGATCATATTTTAATCAATATAAGCCAAGTCTGTTTACAACTCCATCCCTTTCTAAAGGCTCACAAAATTCTTTCCTTCAGGACATGAAGTCCTTTTACCAACAAATACTTCCAAATACTTTCATAATAGACAGTAATACTACATTGTTTCTTCCCCAAACATAACTGGGGAAGAAACTTTCATAACTATTATGAAAGGTGAGCAACTGGGGAGTTGCACTGCTCCTCTCCCAAAGGATGCAGTTAGGCAGCACACCCTGAACTGCTGAGGCTCTGTGCTATGCTCCTTCAGGCATCCTAAAGGATTTTGGTTTTGTTTTGTTTTTGGAGGGCAAAAAGAAGGGTGAGAACATGCCAAAATATGGACAAAAAGGAGGGCAGAACTATGCCAAAATATGGACAACAGCACTTCCCAGATGCTTGAGAGGCACTATTGGCTGACTGGGAGGTAAAAAGATTTCAGTGGAATTCAAGGGGTATGCAGATGCTCTGCTCACTCATTATGAGGAAAAGAAATTTTACATTTGCTTTAGCTACATTTGGATTAAGTAGAATAAGTAGCTGTGGACTTTCTACCAGCTTGTATTAATAATGTTCAGTGTATAAACCTATGAATGCTTACTCAGTGGTACCCTATTCTGTTCTATAAGACTTGCTCAATCATTAGAGAATCTGATATTTCAGTTTGTAATTGCTAAAGAAGCAGTACATTCATTGCTTCACTACTGCCACAACTTTTTAAAAATTAATTTGCCCTTAACTCTGTAAAACAGCCAGAATAAAACATGCACAAGTTTACATGTGTGTGGGAGGGGGACAGGAGAGGGGAATAGCTGAATAACATCTAAAGAAAAAGAGTATGAAGGGAAGAGTTAGATAATAAGACAATTCTATATTGTATGAGGGAGAAGAACAGGGAGTCATTTCTAAAATGTTAAGAGCTGGGAGAGGAGGAAACTGCTCAGTGTGGTTTCAAAGCATTTTTTTTAAAAACTGCATTTGAAAGCCTGGAATTTATGACAAACTACCACTGCGGGCAATTCATACATGAAAAGAGTGTCATAATCTTAAGGCATGAAGCTGACAACAGCTCTAGGCAGGACAAAAACTGGGTTGAGGTGTCAGCCTCACTTCCCAGCATTTGCTCTCAGCCTGTGCCCAGGCATCCACACAGTAAAGAACCCTACATCTAGGCAGGTGGTTCAAGTGTAAGACTTCAGATAATATGGACTGAAAATTGTCTGGAGCAAGCATATTGTTTTAAAATGATGAACATGTCAGATCAGTTGTAAACAAATGTAGAAACTGTCAATAGGTAGCACTGTGATTTTATTTTCTCAACATATGAACACAGAGTAAGTAAAACATTTTCTTACTTTTACAATAAAGTATTTTTCCCAAAGCATGGAAAAGAAAGATAGAAGCATCTTTGCCACCAACTGCTTGTACTTCCTGGTTTTCTAAAGAGTTACCACATTGCTTTTTCTTCTTTACTTTTGAGAGTGTATCACATTTTAAGGTGGAATTCCCCTTCCTCTGTGACCAGAAGATATTCTTAGATGAATACTCTGGCAATAAATATGAAATAAAAGAATAAGCAATAAGTGAATAAAGAAAAACATGAGCTTTACCATTATTGACTTAATAGAAAAACATGACATGACATGCTTATCAAGCCAAAGATATGCCTATTTTACAAGATGAGAAAATGCATAATGGTTTCGAGGCTATAAAAGCAAATAAACTGTAAGATGCTAAATACTGTAATTTCATAAAATGCATCTATTAAGAACTTTTGCAGATATTATATTCATATTCACAAGACTTGTTAAAAGTTGTTATATATTTGCATTTTATTATTGTTATTGCTATCTACTGCCTATTGATAAGCTGGATTTGGTGGAACAGAAAACTTATAAGAAAGACAGAACAAAAAAAACATGAGAAGGCAAATGCCAAGATCTAGTACACATGTAATGTAGTGTAAATATATGTCAGGCCAGTCAGGCTGGATTTTACATTTGCGCAAAAGGCACTATGCCATGAGCTCACCTGATGCTTGAATAGCTTCCCAAAGTGAAAATGTTTATGTAATGATTGGCTGTACTAGAGACCACACTTATGCAAATTCAGAAAGTACAACCATTTCCACAACAGTTTTTGCACCGGTATGGTGCCCCAATAGGACTCTGGCCTATATTTTCTGTACACAAAATAAAACCTGGGACATTTATAATGATCTAAGTAAAAAAGAAGGTAACTGCCAATACAAATATTTTTTATTACCATTTGCCGCCATCAAGTGTCTAGTTCATGCTATTTGACATTCATATGAATCTACCCTACATTCTTCTAAATAATAGCTAGACGAAGCTAAATAATACACCTATGCTGCAATCCTACTATTGATACATAGTGAATATTATTAATATAACTTTTTAAGTGAAAGAATGAAACTTATCTTCTGAATTCTCAAGAAAGCTTTTCTGACAAATTCAACAAGATCTTATCAGCTGTCAAGAGCAAGGGGGATATACTATCCTGAAGTTTTGATATCTCTTTTCTTTATGCTTGGTTAGTATTTAGAACATTTATTGTGAATATTCTGATATTAACATGGCAAACAGCCCAGTCCAATGAGAGACATAGAGGAGTACAGAAGTGGACTCTCACATCCAGGACCAAAGTATACACCAGCATTCTAGATGCGTCAATGAAGAGACTTGCAAAATCGTCTCTTCTGGCAATTCTAAGGTCCTGTTGATGAGAATCAACAGAGATCAGCATTGTCAGTTATGAAACAGCAGAGAATCTATTTAGCAACAAGAGAGGGTAGTCTAAGAATGCTGCAGTGCATGTATATCCTCCTGCTATACTTATTCATGTTAAGGTAAGTATTACATTTTAAAAAATCTATTTAAGATGTTTGATTATCTCTCTCTCCATTAAGGGATTCCACTACGATACTTTTAAAATGTTCAAATACAACATATCTTCATAGAACGCAGACATTTCTCAGCTGAAGAAATTTTACCCTTACCTTTTAAAGAAGAAAACTGAAGACTGTTTATTGCACTCCTAATATCACCTGAACATCCTTTACAAATCATTTCTAATGCAGCTTTGTCAGGGATGTCAATTTTTTCGCTATTCTACAAAGAAAACAAGAGTGTCCAGAAAGTTTTCATTTTTACAGTCTTCAAGACTTTACAACCAACGTAACACTGCTGTGGCTTTTTATGTCAACATTTGCTAGAGACTCTCCTATGACATTATTAATCTCAAATATTGCAATCCAAGTCTAGTAATTTAAGAAATCAGACTTCTATCGTTTTCATTTCTCTGCTCCCTACATCAGTGTCCCATCTGATAATTAGTAAGCCTGTGTCGATACAAAAGACATCCATGAGAATGCCTCTACTCAGTATTGGAATGGTGCTATGGAAACATACACATATTCCCTACTAAACATGTAGAACTGCCCTAACAGGTAATCCACTGCAATGGCTGTCTATGTGGAAGTTCTGTGTACATCCACAGATTCTTAATCAAAGTTGCAATTTATTATCTGATATTTTTTTTTGGTCTTTTACTCAGAAAACTGAGCATTTATTTCATCACAACAATTATGAAGGTTAGTCAGGTGGAAAGACGGTGCCTTTGGGCTTGTCATCTTACAATCTGTGTGGCTAAATAGGATTTCACAAAACTAAGGGCCCTTTCACATTACACAAATATAACATTATGATTTCACTTTAACTGCCAAGGTTCCTTCTTGTGAAATTCTGGGATTTTCAGTAAAGGATGGACACTTGAAATTCTCAGCCAAAAAGCTAGAGTGTCTCACCAGACTACAAACCCCAGGATTCCACAGGATGTAGTATTGGCAGGTAAAAGGGAATCTCAGTGCTACAGCTGTGCAGTATGAAATGAATCTAAAGGTCAGCAACTGTTTCCAACATCCAATCCACTTGTTTACACTAAAGCTTGAAAGGAAGAATATATATTTTTCTATAACCTTCTTAACAGAAACTGTTGTTGCAACATGCAGCTTACTGGCTACATGCACTGCACATCTTGCATCCCCAAGGCCTCCACCATCAAAATTCAGATAAACAGTGGTGGCAGCAAAAATAAGCCTGCTGGGAGCTTTAGTCACTTTGTAATCAAGGCACATATTCCCCATAAGCTTTGCTCTGAAGGCAAATAGTAGCAGAGGCTGAACGTCACAATTTGTCTTTGACACAAGGTACGTAATGATTAGAACTTTTGGGAGGCCAAAAGCAAAGAAGGATGAGGTTTGTGGGATTTGATAACAGCTCATTTTGTTTACAGGATCATTGTTTTCAGAAAGTTTTTAGGAGTGCTTATCAGCCTGTGACCAAGATAGATGCTCTCCACACATAGTGTTTCAAAGATAAATAGTGGCTTTTCCTGGCAGTGTTGCCATGTCATCAAATTTTAGTGGCAAGAAGTGCATTCCTAATAGGTTGGGGGGGGGATTATACCATGCCCACTTATGGATGTTGCCCATCCTGTTTCACAATATGATTATACTGCAATGATCTCAATGCTATTTTGATTTGTCCTACCTTACTGTTCTCTATTGCAGTTATTCGGTTTAGAACCTTCATCATTATCGTTGGAGCCACTGGGTTAAAACTGAGAAAATGGGTGAAAAATATGATTAAGATAAGTTTCACAGAATTTTTTCAGTCATGACCAATGCAGTAAATGATCTCTTTACCTAATATTAGATATACATAGTTCTTCTTGAATCTCTTTTGGGAACAGAGACCTTTGATTGCTGGCTCCGCTGAAGCTATCTGATACTATAAATATAAGAGGATATCTGCTTGTCCGTACAAACCTCCTAGAAGCCAAAGAGAAAGAGGGGGAAAAAATCACACCTTTGAATGTAAAGACATTAGAGCTAGTCACCAATCAGTAAGTCTATATTACCAATTACCAACTTGGAAGCCTGGGCCAAATCTTTTCTCTACTTCTGATATTAACTACTCTCTCTCATACATGCCGAATCAGGAGGTAAAGGAGGATGTGGATGAGTAGAAGACGACCACTTTGGTGAGGAGAACTGAAGCCCTGGCCCATGCATCTTTATTGATTTCTTCAAACAACCCTTCGGCAAAACTGGTGGCTGAAAAGTGTTAGACACTCACCGCAAAATTTCATGCAAACTGCCAGGATCACGGTAAAACTGATTTGGCATATCCTGTTGGAACAAATATAGTTTTGTTACTCTAGTATGCTTGCTGCACTAGTACTGTGGCTAACCTTCAATCTATTTGAACTATTAAAATTACAATGGACTCATTTTATTTTCCATTTATAGCAACATACATAGGGTCGAAGCCAAAAAAACTACTTTAGTGGTGCTTCCTGTGGTGCCTTCATGCCATATAATAAACTACTTTGCAGACAATTTTTAAAATTCTTCATAAATTGTTCATTGTGCAGCATTGTGCAGAGGATTCTGTTTGAAAATCTGCAAGCGGGAGCCTATTTGGGAACACAGAAATAGTTCTGTGATTCTATGGACTCTGACCAGAATGGCTGGGAAAAAAGATCTCCTCGATGCTACTTCAGACACATTATTAATGTCATCATTTAGTGTTCAACAGGAACACAAAAAAACACCTTATATCAAAGCAAATGACCCATCTAATGTAGTAGTGGGATGTAATGTTCATCTAAGCTGTGGTGGACAAGTACCAAAGGTTAAGGTTGCACTGGCTTCCCCAGGGGATCTTGCAAAAAAAAAAGGGGGGGAGGGAGATGTCCCCAAACACCCCCAGATTCTTCTTGCTTACTGTGGGAAAAAAAAGCCCTCCTGGGCCAACTCCACAGCCTATGTGCCAAAATTGCCTCCCATATCTCCCAAGCAGCCTCTTTTATTATTGTTTTTACATTTGGTACCTCTGGGGGCCACAAGGAGGAGCGTGGTGCAGTATTTTGAATGTTAGACTAGGGCTCTGGGAGACCAGATCTGAATCCACACACAGTCATGGAGACCTACTAGCTAACTTTGGCCAAGTCATACTCTTAGTCTCACTAGGAAACCTCCTCTGAACAAATCTTGTCAAGAAAACCTTATGATGGGGTTGTCGTAAATCAGAGTCAATTTGAGGGAACATATGAACAACAATAACAACTTTGGGGGGTCATACTTTACACATCCCTGACACAGGCTTTCAAGGAGTAATCTTTCCCAGCTCTAGATGGTATGTTGGGAACTGAACCCAAGACCTTCTGAATTAAAACCATAGATTCTATCATTGAGCTATCACTTTTTCCCAAAGTGCTCTGCAGCCACTAACTTTCACCACAGTAAAAAAAATACACACACACACACATGACACACACACACATATACATATATACACATACATACAGGCCATTAAATCAGGCTAGTAACATCTGAAAATGTCAATGTTAAAAACTAATTTAAAAAATTTGACTTCTATCCCACCCTTCTCTCAGAACTGGGATAGAGGCAGCTCACTAGATTAAAGCCATTATAAGTAAAAACAAACAATGTTTTTGGATGTAATGAGTACAATTTCAAATAATGACCTTCTGTAGGGAATTTCTATCTTCTAATTTCTCATTGGGGGTTGGTAGCGATGGAATTTGTTCTACAGTGAACTATCAGTATGCACATGATTACAGAAGTTTTTTAAGGCAGCAGCTTACTTTAAAATATACTGAAGCTATTATTGTATAAATAGGAAAACAAACAGGGAAACTTTAGGTAGTAAAATGCCTTATTATAATATGTTATTTCTACTTACTTCTACAAGAATAAGCTTTTTGTCAATTTCTATGGATTCTCCAATCATCTGAAGCTGTGGATATTTGTTTGCTCTGAGAAGAAATTCTTGAAAGAGAGCTGTCTGGCTCTGATACAGAACTGTTTGAAAATCAGCTTCTAAGTAGAAAAGCACATTTTATAATATATCCCATAATAGATTTTAAAAATCACATAAACATACATACAAGATATAGTTTTCCAAGACTTAACTATTTTGATTTCTGTGCTTTAGATCAACCTTCACCAGTGCCAGTTTGATGACTAGTCAGATAAGCCAAACATCACAGACTGAAATCTACCAAGTGTTTAAGGTACAGGTGCTGGTGAAGTGCACAGAGACCATTTCTGAAGAAATGGTGAAGATTTGAGCTCCATGATCTTTCTTTTCCATCAGTGGGAAAGATAAGCCCAATACAGAATACAAAATGATTTACAAGAAAACATCTGATGGACTGGAGTCCATGAAATCTTATGCTAGAAATTTCTTTTTGCCAGTTAGTGTCTAAGGTGCTACAGGACTCCTTTATATATTTCCAAACAGAAAACAAGTTACATATCAGTTGAAAGGTCAGACTGGCTTTAACACTGAAGTTCCATCCAACATTAATTTTAGTGTTTTACGAGCTATCAGGCAGTATGAAAGAAAAGTCTGCATTTCTCTTCAAAGCTTAAGAACCAATCTACTGAAAAAAAATGTATTTCAAATTAAACGAACAACAGAACAAAGGAATTCATAAGTTTTTGTTTGTTTAGACTAGCCACAGCTTGCTGTGATGCCCCTGTTGTTCGCTTTAACAATGATTAGTGAAAACATACTAGTTTCAGTACAGAGTTCATACAGATAGCTTGTTATCACAGTTATGATTAGCTGCAGTTCATGGTTTAGACACAACACTGAACTTGGCTAAATGGAAATGGAAACAGAAGTTTCTTATCTCTTCCTTGTAGCCACACTAGAGAGGGAGGGGAGAACATAAGCCTGAAGCTTGCTGCACCTAGTGCAGCATTACACAAGCCACAGGCTACAATCAGCAAAAATAATTAGCTTTGCATATTTTCCTACTTTTGGATTTTGCATATTTCTGCTTCCCTCTGTCATTGTTTCATAGGATGTCAGTTTTAAAACTCAGTAATTCATTACACAACATCAAAGTTCTTGGCTAATATTTCCACAGTTGCAGAGTTTCCACATCCTAGAGGATCAGTTAATAATAATCAAGCCTCCCTATAACAAAACAGCATTTTAAAACATAATAATTCAGTTTAGCAGAAATTAGTCCCACAGTTTCAATGGAATTCATTACCAATTGATGGGCTTTAGACCATGATAATTAGAACTGACACAAAAAAATCAAATATATTCTAACTGTTTGACTAATATTTTTAAAGCTTTTCAACTATATATTTACCGTGGTTCAAAGCATAATGAAAGTCATCCTTTGTAAAGTCTAATAATATGGGAGTTATCCATTCTTGCACTTGAATGCCAAGGTCCTTAGCTAGGATTTCCACAGTTGCAGACTTTCCACATCCTGGAGGACCAGTTAATAATAATATAGAGCCTCCCTACAACAAGACACTATGTCATACTGAGATTACAATATTGAAAGAATGAACAAAGTACATCTCTGATTTTAAAAACATGCAATTTTGATATCAGGAGTTAGTTTTCCTGTTCTGATTATTACACTTTGGCCATTTCTACACGAGACTGTTATAGTGCAATTATTCCACTTTCAACATCCTATGGAATCCTGGGGCTTGCAGTTTAGGGAGGGGCTTCAAAGGCCCCTCCCTAAACTGCAAACCCTAGGATTCCATAGGATGTTGAAAGTGGAATAACAGCACTAGAACAGTCTAGTGCGAAAATGCCTTTCTGTTAACAGACCTGTTGTCAAATCAGATTGCCAATGAGTCAATATTTCATTACAATTATGTAAGAAGATAAGCACAGCAATGAAAATAACTTCAGAATAAAACAGCAGGGGGAAAAAAAACCAACCCAAAATACTCAATAATGTTTATTGCAAGTTTTACCTGCACTGGGACAGGAAAAAGTAACAGTGAGCTGAACCAACAAAGAAAACAAAAACAGCCTCTAGTGTTGCTCTACAACTGTTTGTGTTTATATTTCAAATGAGTCAGTTTTTCTCAAGTAGTATCCTACCTAAAGTACAAAGCAGCCATTTTCCACCTGAAAGATTTTTTAAATCTAAACCAACATTTTCTTATGCTAACATAATAGAGTATCAGTGGACAACTGTCAGGGGTTGGGGCACTGCACTAGTCCACTCAGGAACCTTGCAGACCCCTTGCAATTTTTTTTTTTATTTTTCGCAAAGCGTTTTAATCCCCTAAATTCACCTGGAAGGCACAGGGGTAATTTCACCATTTTTCGGCCCTCTCTCATTATTTTTTGGCCCAGGAGAGGCCTTTTTTTCCTTCAACTAGCAGTGTCCCTGAAGCCAATTTCTGGGTCACTTCCCATTGTATATTGAAGTGCTAAAGTTGTCTTCCATAAACTTCAGGGTCTGGGCATTCCCAGCCCCTCAATTTTTGGGAGGGGGAATGAAAAAAATACAGCAGCTCGGAACTACAAAACAGCTCTTGGGGGCCACACACGGCCCATGGACCACATTGTCCCTATCCCTGTACTAGCTTATCTTGACTTTTCTCAGGCTACGAGGCAGCGAAGTCCATTAGCCCAACAGAGAAAAACTTAAGGGCATTTTGAAGAATGTCTGTCAAAAAATCAGTCTCTAGATTATGAAAAAGTAAATGCTGAAAATGCATGTCCAGAAGTGTATAACAAGCAGGCAAAACCCATCAAACTGTGCATTCTTCTTAATAGCAGCGCAGGTGTCAGTAAACTGCAGTTTGAGTAATGAAACAAGCATGGTTCATTACCCCTGTCACTTAGACTGATGGACTTTGCAACTTGTCAGCTAATTCTGGATTCAGTCTGTGGTCACCTGAGTGCCCAACTCATTACGGTGGCTTAACCAGACAGGCTGAGTTTACATCAACACTCCACTTAAGCATCCTTAAGTATTAGAATTTCAGGATATTTATACAGGAAATGAGCAGACTCTTTGGTACTCTTTTAGGCTACTTAATTTAAGCATTCATAGATATATAAATATAACATTTCTCTGAGGAGACACAGGCGCTTAAGCTTCATTACATTGCATGTAAGGCGTCATACATTTCATTGTATCACATAGCTTTCCACATTTCCTTTCCTTAAAGACTTAGACTGGGACTTTATCTCTTTATTCAGCTCTTTTGCAGGCTTGTTAATAATTAACACATTAAACCCTCTAACAAAGCCCTTGACACATCACCATTGTCAGGTTCTCTGCACTTTCCATAGTGTCTGCTAAGGCATTATACAGACATTTCATAAAGGCCTTTAGATTTACAGAATCCTGCCTCTTGTATCATCCATAATGAGCTTAATAATACAACTTATCTTATATTCCACTCAGGTGTACATTCACATATATTGAGGAATTACACATCTCTTAAAGAAGCATCTGTGACTACACAGGCATTTACGCCTTAACAGTGTTCATTACTACATGGGCGTACTTATTCTTAGTACAGCTTTACCAGTATCAGCATAAATTAACATTTCAGGGCAGCATGTCAAGCCTATCAGGAATGATAATTCCTGTTTATTAAACAGCTTCTTCATGCATAAGACCTGTTCCTCGGTTTCTATTTATTCTTTCCTTATGCCCACTCAGCTCATCAGCTGACCAATCAAAATAATCCATACCAGAGAAGTTCACTATCTGTGCTTATCTCTATCCAATTAAAACAAAGCTCTTATTTATAATTCCATCTGGGGCTCAGCGTAAGTACTAATCTATCTATCTCAGCCCTATCTATCACAGCCTAGCGCACCTATGAGGAAGTTCGTTCCAGGGTCAGGCTAGTGACTACCTTCCTCTATTGAATACAACTGTGCAAGTGTTGCTTGTCTTATTTACATTCCAGAGCATCTGGCATTCCAGAGCATTCTCCAGTTTAGGCTGGTTTCTCACTGTCCCCCATAGACCTAATTGCCTGTATTAGTTCTTGTGCCATTTATCTTATACCCTATAGACTATACTGGATTAAATTCCATCCTTTAAAGTAATATGAACAGGCCAGTATCTCGGCAACTGAATATTCTCTGACCTGTAACAGCCGGTCATATTTTCAAGTACGTGGTACTATTTTCCCAATAAATTTGCTTAATAATGAAGTCTTAGATTACACCTGTCAATTTCATTGGTATGTTGCTGCATTAACTACTGTAAGAATCACTGCTACAGAATTAGGTATCATGGAAGATTTTTATTATCTCCTCACAAAGATTTATTTGCCAAAATAAAACCTGCTGCACATTTAACAACTATGAATTAAATAATGGAAAGCTTTTAAAAATTCAAATTGGCAGGAATTTTAAATAAATTCTACCTGTTTAGGCTGTCTTTGAAATATGTGACTTTTAAACCATGCTTCAACTTCTTCAATTTTCTTTTTATGTACAGCAAGCTCATCCTAACAAAAAAGAATAAAAAAATTACATAACAAGACACATATTTACATAGGGAAAACGTAACATTAAGTCTTGCAGGAGGCATTGTTTCTGCATATTTTCTGTGCCTGTCACTAAACATGTATTAATGTTTAAGCAAGATTTCAACAGAGCTGGCTGTGTTTTCCTTTATTTTCTGTGTATGATCTGACATAAGTGTCTCGACACACTTGCCCTCATTTAGCCTTGCATCCAGTCTGCCAGGATCCAATCACCTGGACACTTAGTACGTCTACTAGAGATCCCAGAGAGGCCTTTAACCTCAAAGCACAATGATGGCATTCATCAACAGAGCTAAAATGAGGGAAATAAAAGAGAGGAGGCCATTTGCACCCTGGAAGCTGCAACAAGGTCTCTGAGTCTCTATTACCATATCAGACTATGCATTATTGTCACAAATCAAAGCCAATGGACTTGCTCTAGATTAAATTTCTAGACAGAAGGCAACTAAGATGTTCTGAATCTTCCTGTAAAAGAAATTTCTGTGAAGACATTCAGAGAATTAACATTAAATTTTAAAAAATTACAATCCTCTCTGTAAATATGATTTACTGAAACTATATCTCAAATCAAATTGTGGAAAATGCACTCAAATTATTTGACCTTATACTGCAACTAGAAAAAGAAAAAATGTACATTATTCCAAATATTTTGCACTCAATCTTTGGAAGATAAATATCTGTAATAGAGCTCCATTGATTTCAAGTGAAAAAAACTTCTAAACATATGGTACTTAGAACCAAGACAGATATTTCACACTCTGCTATTGACTGAGTACATCTGTCCAAAGCTCTTCATAAATGTAATGCTTGCACTACCTTCCTTTTGATCTGCTGCTTTAATAACATAGGTCTTTGCTGTTTTCATGAACAGAATTCCAAACAATACCCTACCTGAGTTTTGGGTTTGTATTTATCCACCCAGGTTTCTATTTGACTGTTACTCTGTTTGAGAAATTTGTGTTTCTCATCTGTAGAACATGGTTTTCTTTTCTTTCTCTCACTCTTGCTACTGTCTAACGGAGGAAGATGCTCCTTTCTCTTTTGGCAGTAGCTGGTCTCTGTAGATGCCTTTTTATGAAGAATGTTAGTTGATGTATTTGTATTTTTACAGAAATCACTAAAAGATGGCTCCACCCAGTCAGCCACCTGACAAAACAGAAGCATACAAAAATATAGCATAGTAAAAGCTATTAACTTTTAAGCCAGTTAATATCTTATTACTGTTTGTCTTTACATTAAAAGCATGAGATCTTAATAATCCCCCTTAATGATCATGGAAATGCCCACTTTAGAATTCATATTGGTTCCAGAGTAGGAAATCAGCACCATTCCTTGAATGCAAGCATTTAAAAACAACATGCAGCATACATATATACATGCACTTAGTAGGCATGAGAGAAGCTAGTTTTGAACATTTAGAAAGACATCATTCAACAGTTCTTTCACTTGTAAAGATTTAAAGATATTCATATAACCACAAATGTATGAGTGTGCTACACCTAAAAAATTAAACAGCAAATTTCAAATCACTACTGGCTGGCCTCAAATTAAATAAAACAAAGGAGACAGACCTTCATTGTACAGGCATAACCTCCGCAAAAGGGTTGATACAACAGTAATTCTTTTAAGTCACTCACTTTAGCTGGAGCAATCTTTCTTTTGAAAGAATTTGTTGACATCATCAACCTCTGCAGTTTCCATCCGAACCATAGGACCAGGAGCCCCCTGAATTATATGTCCTTTTTAAAAGGAGAAATAAACAAGCTTTCATGATTAGAGTTTTAAAACGTGTAGAGTTCTAGAGCAACAACAGCCTTGCAAATAAACACCAACGGTACCTGCTCCAGCTGCTTACATCATACCTTTTTCTCCTCAATTGCGCAACAGCTCTTACTATCTCTTTTCTAGACTTATAAAGTCAACTTTTTTAGGCTAAAACAGAGAGAGTTCTGCTTCTGAGAACTATCATAATGCTGACCCCTATGAAACAGAACAGCCCTCTGGAGGCTGCATGCAGAATTCTAGAACTGAGTGTTCTAACAAAAATAATTGACTGTTTAATAACAAGAAAGTTATACATCCTCTATGGTGCTGCTTTAGCTTGATGGAGTTTGCACATATGACTCTTTAGAGAAAAGACTCAAGTCAGGGTAAGTACAGTTTTCCATATATTTCAGGGCTCCTGCTATTGTCATAAGCAAACAACCAATTACAGGGCTGGATTAACTAATGGTTCCATTGATCTATACATGCATTCCTAAGTGTGCAAACTATGTTATTCATACTTCTCTTTATTCATTTATCAGCTACATCCTCATTCCAGCTTTCCTTCTATGAGCTGAAGGTCATGTACATGGTTGCCCTCCTCCACATTTTATCCATACAGCAACTCTGTATGGTGGCTTAGATTGATCCAAGCTTATCCATGCCATTCCAAGTTCTGCATTGTAAGAGTTACACTCTTAAGTACCACACCACATTGGTTTTTAAAAGTGTTTATACTGCTATTAAAGTGCAAGCAGAATCTGCACTAACTTCTTGCCAAAAAGGCATTGAGTGCCCTCAGGGATGCTCTGTTTATAAAACTATAAATACACTTGTGGAGGAAACCTCAAGAGTATACTCGCAGCACTGCTGTGAAATGAATTATTTCATCTTTCAAAAGAGCAATTTTAATAGTTCAGAAGTAGAACAGTAATTAAATAATTCTAGAGTTGGTATACTTAGCCAACGTTATAACTCGCAATGGCAATGGAAATCTCTTATTCATCTTTCCAAGAAAACTCTAAGACAAGATTGCTATAAGTCAGACAGCATGAAGGGACAAAAGTGATGCAGATAATTGTAGATTTCACTTGAAGTGAGTAACAAAAAGCTTTAGGGTGCCTGTCTATTCAGCTATGAAATGATAATAAGTGCGGATACTGTGACCATTTCCGCACTAGCCTGTTATAGCGCGATGATTCCACTTTCAACATCCTCTGGAATCCTGGGGTTTGCAGTTTTGGGAGGGGCCAGCAAACCCCAGGATTCCAGAGGATGTTGAAAGTGGAATCATCGCGCTATAACAGGCTGGTGCGGAAATGGCCTCTGTCTCCACTATAAACATACATAATACAGATAGTCTATGCTGCAAAATAACAGCCTCTTCGGGAAAGTCAGAGAACATTGAAAGTTTGAGCCTTTTAGCAGAAGGAGACACTAGTAAAAGATAGCTACGTTCCCAGCACATCACGAGAAAACAAAAAAGGAAGTAGCAGCAAACCTGTCACCCCAAAGAGTACACACGACTTTTTGCAGCGTCCCCGCCTCCCAAACACAGGCATGTTTATCCTGCCTCTCCTGAACAGCTAGATGTTTTTAAAGGTAAGTAACTGTAACATCTACCCCGGAGGGAAGGAAACGGAATGCTAGGATAGAAGATTCTTTATCCCGGGGGAAGATTTTCTGGCCTTCTGATTCTAGGGAAGAATAGGCATTCACCCCCTGCTCTGTATAAGCCATAGAATCATAGAAATGTAGAGTTGGAAGAGACCCCAGGGGCCATCCAGTCCAACCCCCTGCCATGCAGGAACACCCTCAAAGCACTCCCGACAGATGGCCATCCAGCCTTTGCTTAAAAACCCCCAGACTGCACTACACTCCGAGGCAGCAGATTCCACTGCCAGACAGCCCTGACTGTCAGGAAGTTCTTCCTGAGGTTCAGGTGGGATCTCCTTTCCTGCAGCTTGAATCCATTGCTCCTTGTCCTGGTCTCTGGAGCAGCAGAAAACAAGCCCTCTCCTTCCTCTTCTCTATGAACAAGAGCAGGAGGATGCTCCAGCTGCATCGGAAAATGGGAGGATAAGAGGCGCACAGAAAGAAAGCCGCACTTAGCTGCAGTTTTAAGCGCCCTTCGGAGGGAAGGAGCGAGTCCGAGTGACTGTAAAGGGGACTTACTTCGAAACAAGCATGCTTACAACGGCACGGCAACTTAACTAACTGTCGGACCAACCGGAAGCCGTACAGAGCAGCCCGCAGAAAGCTGTTCTATCCTAGACACTCGCCTAGCCCAGGGGAGGCTGCCGTTCACACGTTCCTTTGTCAAGGGTCTGGAAACTGACCCTTCCCATTTGTCCCCAACCCCTCCAAAGGGAGATGCTTTCCCCCCCCCTTCCCTCCCCTGTGTTACGTCATCCCTATTTTGGCAGAGGGCTTCCCACGCCGCTCGGCCCTTAGCTGTTTACGAAGCGCCTGAGGCGCCGCCAGCATCCCCGTCGGTTTCAACTCAGCCCCTTGGAAACCAAGCCCGTCTCACCTACAAATATTAAATTAAAAAGAAATACTTCATGGCAGGCTGACACAACTGTAGAGGTTGAGGCGGGGGGGAACCGCCGTGACGTTATCACTGTGCGCCCACTTGAGCCGCGACGGTAAAAGGCCCTCGAGAAGGCTTCGCACGTGTCTTCTTGATTATGAGTTTCGAGGCGCTGGAGGAAGAACCCGAACCGCCATGCGGAGACCTAATATTTTGCTGACGGGTAAGAACAAAATGTCTGCAGGACAGGAGAGGGTGGAGTGAATAGCTGGTTCGCTGTCTAGTTCATTTCAGCGCGGCTGTCCTCAGCGAGGCCATTTCCGCACTAGCCTGTTATAGCGCGATGATTCCACTTTCAACCTCCTCTGGAATCCTGGGGTTTGCAGTTTTGGGAGGGGCCAGCAGGCCCCTCCCGAATCTACAACCCCCAGGATTCCAGAGGAGGTTGAAAGTGGAATCATCGCGCTATAACAGGCTAGTGCGGAAATGGCCCGAGTCCCCAATGGCGGTAAAAAACCAAATAAACACCGGGTTCAGGTAAGGTGGAAAGCGGTAGGAAAGGAGGAGGACTGCGTTGCAGATGGATAGTGAAGGAAGACACGTCCCCGAGTCTGCAAGACCTGAGCAGGACGGCTGGAGATGGGGTGACTTGGAGGTCTCGCATCTATAAGGTTCCCATAAATCGAAGTCAGCTTGACGGCAGTTAACAACAACAGCAACAACTTACGAGAGACCTTAGCTCAGTGGGAAGACGATGGTTTGGAAAGGGCTTGGGTTTTCATTCTCTGATATCTTTGAGGGTATTTAACAAGGCCGGAAGAGAACCTCCCTAAAACTCCGAAGAGTTGTTGCCACCATCATCCCGAGCAGACAGATGGATACACAGGCCATTTCCGCACTAGCCTGTTATAGCGCGATGATTCTGGTTTCAACCTCCTCTGGAATCCTGGGGTTTGCAGTTTCGGCCGGCCCCTCCCGAAACTGCAAACCCCAGGATTCCAGAGGAGGTTGAAAGCGGAATCATCGCGCTATAACAGGCTAGTGCGGAAATGGCCATAGATATGCTGGATGAATCGAGACTTTGTTCAGTGTAATTGAGCTGTAATGGTTTCACCTGATTCTGTACACAAGTGCTCTTTGTACACTTCAAAATTAAGCTCTGGTCAAAACATGCAGGAGGAGGATGTGATAGAAGAAATTACACCATGGAGGCAGGATATGTAGTTTGAATGTCATTTCATTTCTGTTTTGAGCATCCAGCAAGTAGTAAACTAGTAGATTCTTTTACCTGTTTTCAGTTTACTGGGGTTGTTAACAAAGAGGACCCTTCAAAATAGGATATGTTTGTCTGCAGTTGAAAGTGGTGTAGCCCATTCTGCAGCATTCCTGTGCTATAGCTCTCTGCAGTGTGTCTTCTGCAGGAAGGGTGGTTTTTTCCTCTTCCACATTCTCACATGGCACCATGAAAGCTAAACTGATGTCAGCTTCTTGAGAACAAGATATACCTGTGTTAAATGCAGCCTTCAGCTGCTTTGTTTTTAACTTGACACATTGTATGGACTTTTCAGAACAATTTTTGTCTTAAGATGGGTTGTACATTATAAGTTGCTCACATCTTTTTCTTTCTTCTTGTTAAATTTTTCTTTGTAGGTACTCCAGGTGTTGGGAAGACTACATTAGGCAAAGAAATAGCTGCAAGAATAGGTTTTACTTACATCAATGTTGGTGATTTGGCCAAAGAAGGTAAATGATATGTGGTACTTTGCACTCTGAATATATTGTAGAATTTATATCAAAAATACAGCAGATAAATTGGTTTGTTTGTGTTGTAAATATAATTTTGCAGCCATGGTTATTTTATTTGCATACATGGTAATTTAAATATGTTTGTTCATAAGAACTGCTTTGGAATTTCATGAAAACTTGCTTTGGAATTTCATGAAAACTTTCTAATTTTAATTTATGCCAGTATAAGTAGATTCCTTCCTGCCTTGAATTTGCTGAGATTGCAAAATATCTTGAGCCCTGTCCAAATACTAACCATTTCTTGAAGCCTTTCCTTTGCAGTAACATAACAAACTAATCAAGTTTGTTGGAGGCACATTATGGTCTTAATGCAGAGCATGAATTCAAGATAAAAAAGTGTTTTTCCAAAATGCATGTATTTATGCATCCTGAGTAATATAATCTCATATATTCCTTCAAATGGAAGTATTTGCTTTATCAATCATCTCCTTGGTATGTCTTTGGAAGAGTTTGTATTAACAACTCACACACATACACAAATTAGAGAAATTGGTGTTTTAAAGTATTGTTGGCTTAAAGAAATGAGTGCACAAGTGAAAAGTCTTTCATTAATGTTAGTCTAAACTCCTCTTCTAAAAAGATTACCTGTACGCTCCAGCCAGTATCCTGCTTTAAATGGGCAGAGGGTATAGTACTATGAGCATACTTAGGCAGAGGTCAAGACACTGGAGAGGGAAGACAAAGGAAACCAAGCTCAGGATAGCAAAAAACAACTTTTCTGGCACATTTCCACACCCACTCAAGTGGTTGTTTGGGTTGGGGAGCCAGAGTTGTGTGTAGATGCTGTTTGGCAACCATTGCATTGACAAGCAAAACTATTATGTAAAAAGGTACAGCATGCTTCCTTACACAGTGTCAGAGAAAGTGGATCTGCTAGCATAACCTCCAGTTAGTCCACAGGAAGATTCTGGCCCCAATGTACCACTGTTGTTTTGAACATAAATCCGTTGCTCTAAATGCAGGCTTTTCCTTACCTCAGCTTAGGACATTCAGCAGTATGTTCTTTTCTCCTATGCTTTAGCAGAGAACTGCTCCTTCTAGAAGCACAATCACAACCACTCCCACAAACTTCAGCAAGTGTTGTGTGTTGGATATCTTAAGGCAGAAAAGAAATGTGTTTAGTATACAGTTTACAGTTTCTTTCAGGTAAAAATAAATAAGATTAGGTTCCATTAAGGTTTCAGGGAGTTGTTGGAACAAGCAGTTGATATAAATCTGTTTTCAGTTACTTGGTAATGATATATTGGTAATTTGATTGTGATTTGACAATTTGGTAATTCAATTTCTTCTTGATTATGCAGGGGAACTATATGAAGGCTTTGATGAAGAATACGAATGTCCAATTTTGGATGAAGACAGAGTGAGTTTAAGCCAAAATCTACTATAGTTACATGTCTTGCTTTGTTGCCAGGAATCCATTGTCAAGTTTCCTTTGTCTGATTACTCTTTTAGGTAATTGATGAAATGGAAGATAAGATGAGTGATGGTGGTGTTATAGTCGATTATCACAGTTGCGACTTTTTTCCTGAACGTTGGTTTGACATTGTATTTGTGCTTCGCACAGAAAATTCATTTTTATATGACAGGTTGGAAAGCAGGTAAATTATTCCTCCAATTTAGGTGTCAACAACATTCAATTTGAAGGAAACATTTTCTTGATGCAGTTTGTTTTTATTTTTATGTAAGACATAAAACTTTATTTATGCCTAAGATGTGCCACAACCTGATCTAACCGCTTTTTTTCATCTCTCTCTGTTTAGAGGTTACAAAGGAAAAAAATTACAAGACAATATTCAGTGTGAAATTTTTCAGACTATTTATGAGGAGGCCATGTCATCTTATAAAGAAGAAATTGTACATCAGCTGACAAGCAACACACCAGAGGACATGGAACGGAATTTGGATCAGATTATACAGTGGATTGAACAGTGGATAAAAGACAACAACTGACTTCTGGCAACTAATATAGTCAAAGCAGTCATAAAAAAAATAGTCAATGAAATGACTGCTTGCTCTTTCGATCACAACAGAGACAGTATCTCAGAGGAAAATCAAATTGAGTAGACCTTGGGAGATTCGACAGATTTGTGTCTCACTCATTTCACCTGGATTCAACTGGGTGCAGAAATTGTAAAGTTGAAGAATTTAAAAATGTGACATTTTGGTTGAAACCAGGTGTCACGTTCCTCAAAGACACATGTATATTGTTTAGTATCTGAAACAAGTATGATATGATTGTTATGGATGATAACACTTTAATTTCATTAAAGCTTTTTTTAAAGTGTTTCTGGACTGTTACAAGAAGCTTACCTAGATTCAGGGACCATTGGAGTTTGAAAAGAATCCGTAAGATTAAGATATATACATGCTAATAGACTGCATGTTTACCCCATTTTGAAAATGAGAAGGGTTAACACTAAAATAGCTCTTATTTTAAGTGGCATCCACCAAAGTTTGAGTGTTAGTGGTAGTTTGTAAGGTTTCAGGAGTGAGAAGACAGCTTGTATTTGACATTTGTAATTTTAATTTAAAGTTATGATTTGAAACTAATCTGCCATTGTTGGTTGTACACCTCTTTCCTGTTCTCCTGGTGTTTGTGCAGATCACAATAAATATTATCTCACTCTTTAAATTCTTTTTCAATGAAGTTATTTTAGTAGTATCTGAATATGAATTTGTCCCTGTAAAGGATAATACAGTTGGTATACCTAATGTAATCAAACCCCTTAGGTGCACAGAAGCCCCTTTTTTGCTGCTTTATGAATGATCTATTTTCTACACAGATCACGCTTGTGTGTAAGAGATTGTAATGTTACAGTGATGTGCTTGACATACATATATTTCAATTTCACTTGGAAGAAATCCTGTTTCACAGAGGCAACTTTGTGGGATAAAGTAATGATGTACATTTTGTTTCTCATGTCACAACGTGCTGCAGAATATGGAGAACTTCAGTTACCCATAGCAACAGGTAGAAAATTTATCATGTATTGATCAGCATGGTGTAGTGGATTGAGTGTTGGACTACAACCCTGGAAACCAGGGTTCAATTCCCCATTTGGCTGTGGAAACCACTGGACGACCTTAGGAGTGTCATACACTCTCAGTTCCAGAAGACCTTGTGATAAGTTTTCCTTAGGGTTGCACCATTGGGAACAACTTGAAGGCATACAACAACATGAAAAAAAAATTAATGATTAAAATTTTTACTGTCAGTGAATGGCATATCACATTGGAACATGAACAAGTAAATGTAACCCTGATATTGTGTTGGACATTATTAGGACCTATAATAGTTTTGACAGAGATGCAGGTCCAGAATTGGCATCTGTTTGTAATATGATCTTGTCCCTGTATTTTCATCCATGTTGTGTTGCCTGTTCTAAGGGAGGAGATATCTAAAATTGTAAATATAAGCCTGTCTCATTGCAGACAACATCCTCTTGCATTCTACTTAGGGCAAACACAAGAGAACAAATGAATGCCCATCTGAGGATATGTTGGCATGGAAGTGAAAGAGTATATATACTTGTATAGTCCCCTGGGTGGGAGGGAGCAATTTGCATGTGTTATAGATGGCCTATTGTTAAATGGGATATCCCCCAGGGTTGTACTGTTAGCCAGGGAACATGCATACCAGTGCATTAAGTACATTAGCAGCCCATTGTATTGTTCCCTGTAGAGGGACCTCCAGAATCTGGGGGTATGCTCTGTTTCACTTCCATGCCACCAGATCCTCTGAAGATGCCAGCCACAGATGCAGGCAAAATGTCAAGAGGAAATACTAATAGAACAGGGCCTCAAAACCTGGAAAATAATAATAATAATAATAATTATTATTATTTGTATCCCGCCTCTCCACATGGATTGAGGTGGCAACAACATAAAATGCATTATACATTAAAATACATTAAAAACACCCAATCCCCCCCACCCACCAACCCACCTAAACCAGCCCCTTAAAATACACAGCAATTAACAATCCATCAATTACTATTAGCAAAGCAGCAAGGCAATAGATGGGAGGTGATGGAAATGCTAGTCTGGGAAGGCCTGTCGGAAGAGATCAGTCTTGACTGCTCTTTTAAAGCTGTCAAGACTGGTAATATTCTGGCCACGAAAGCCTTCGACTTGACGACTAAAATAAGTTTCAAACGACCCATTTCATTTTTACCAGTTTAGTGTTTTAAAATTTTCCCCAATTGAACCTTTTCCAAAGACTTTTGAAGTTGTTACTAAGAACCCTGACAGGGTTTTCTAGGTAGCCTCTCGTCTGAAAATGTGTCAGCATTTGCGACTGTCCACTGTTGTTGTTTTTAAGGTTTATTTGTGACACGTTTCCACACTCCCCCCTCAAGGGAGCTGACTGATTCGGCGGCGGAAAAGGCGGGCTTGACGGTCGACGGGGCTGGAGGAAAGGTGAAGGCCTGCCCCCGGGGGAGAGAGGGAGGGACGAGGGAGCGAGGAGGAGGAGGGCCGGGCGGCCAAACGGGAGCTGTGCTGCGAAAGGAGGAAGAGGTGGAGGAAAGGGCCGCCAGGTGTACGTAGGGGCGGCAGGCTGGCCTCGTGAGGGGAGACGGGGAGCCCCAGAGCGCCAGGTAAGTCAGAGAGAGGGGTGCGGCTCCGACTGGAATAAGCATGTTGGGAGCGGGAAGAGAAAAGGGGCTGACGGGGTCTCAGAAGCGGAAACCCAGCTGTGGATTTGGAAGTTAGAGGAAGTCAGGGAGGCCCTTGTGTTCCGGGGAAACGGTGGAAGTTGTTGACCGGCCGGCCCCTCCCGAAACTGCAAACCCCAGGATGCCAGAGGATGTTGAAAATGGAATCATCGCGCTATAACAGGCTCGTGCGGAAATGGCCCCTGAAGCCCTGATATGAGCAAACTCTGCCATTTAGGTGATGGGTGGAAGATGCGTGGCAACTTAGCTCTTCAGTCCCTCGAATGTTACAATGCGACATTGTTGTGGCTGTTGTTATGATGTGCCTTCAATTAGTTTTCGACTCACGGCGGCCCTATAACTTGGTTTCCTTGGCAAGAGGACAGAGAGTGTGACTTGCCCAAGGTCACTCAGTGGATTTCTGTGGCCCAGCAGGGATTCGAACTCTGTTTCCCAGAGTCACAATGCTATGCTCAAACCATGCTGGCTTACAGATAAACAAATTAGGAGAGATTTGGTTATTTTGTATGTGATTATTTGTATGATTATTTTGTATGAGAATGATGTTCTAATGGGCTGTGAGTGATGTGCTCTTAAGTGTGTAATGCTTGCTAAACCATCATCATCTTTGGCAGTCTAATCCTGTACAATTAACTGTACTTAAATCGGCATGGGAATGGACTTTGAGTGTAATTTGTAGAATAGAGTTAATGGAAGATAACTATAATTTGTATGTATTATCAGTGTTGTCCATGGCATTGGTCCATATACTGATACTTACATGACACAGGAAAAATAACTTCTTTACCTAAAATGTTCATCTGTCATTGTTTGGGAGCAGGTGATGGCTGCATGGCTGGTGAAAATTTAGAGCTGCTGGAAAGGGTGAGAGAAGATTCAGAGAAAGAGATTTTTTTTATTTCATCTGGAGCAAAGATATAGCTTTTCCTTTCTTCTAAATTTAAGCAGTCCTACGTTTATTTTTTAAAAGAAAAAATGAGGTCAATTCTCCAAATAGATTACTGAGGAGTTGTTAGATGTGTATGAATTTTAGTAATGCTATTTAAAAAAGTATCATCTCAGAAGAAATCCTGATAGAGTGCAGTGGAGCCTGATTTATTACACTGGATGTATTAAACACATGAATTGCTCTTTCCCATTGAAAACAATAAAATTTTAAACAGTTTCATTTTGGCTTAATTGTTCCTGTAATTTTCAAAAGTAGTTGAGAGAAATAAATCAAAGACCTAAATCCAGTTCTTAGTCCCAGTCGAAAAGAAGCATTGAATCAAAGAAAACATGAAAAGTCAACAGTCATGTGAAGTTCCATTGATGGAAGTCAGCTGTGGTTGGGAACAGCAATTGGATTTAGGCTGGAATATGTATATGCATGGTGGTTTTATCTCGAAAGGGAAGGTGTAGATGCTTAATTTCTCTTTTCTTAAAATTCAATAATGCGTTCAAAATAACTTAGAATTTATACTAGTAATGCTTACATAAACTACTTTACATCTTGCCTTTTTATCTAATATTACTGACAAAATTCCTGATCTTAACATTTTTATAGGCAGAAGCAGCACAGAAAGAAAATGTGTATGAAATGAAACAAATAAAAGCTTCTTCGATGTTTCTCTTACTAACCCAGCATTTGTAAGTATTCAGACTTCTTTTATGAGGTCCTTATTAATGGTTAGATTCTATGAGTGAAAACTGGGAAAGCAGTAATGGAGTGAGTGGATGGCGTATTAGATCTTGATGTCTTGATGTCACTTTTGCAGCTGGAGAATTATGTGTTAAACAATGTGTTCTTTTTACTACATTTTAAAGTCAACAAAGTGGTTGGGCGTGTTAGTGTTTCTGCCAGCACAGCACAAGATTACAGTAATATCTTTTTATATTATTGGAAGCTTATGTTGAGATAGCCTTTGCTTTGAGTTCAGTATGCATATTTAGTTTACTGGAAATGCATATTTAGTTTACTGGAAAATGTGGTACACATCTAATTTATGCTATGTGTGAGAAGCTTAATTATTTGGACAAACATAAGTATAACAGTATATTTGTTGCGGTTTAAAAATTCTGGAAATTAATGTTAAAAAATGAGAGGTATTTTAAAGTTTTCTTTATTTATTATCAATTTACTTTCTAGCACAACTTTGCATGAAGATTTTGCGGAGGTGGCATGGAAGGAGACACATTAAGGTTGGGATAAGAACCAGATATGTTGCAAGGGAGTGAAGCAGTCTTATTGCAGAATAAAGTTGCAGAGGCCTTGGAAGATGAAGATGACATGGCATGTGGAGACTTGGGAAATGGACTTGTTAGAAGACATAGTGGAATCTATGAACTTGAAGGCTTAAATGCACATGCAAGTAGGCCTAGAAGATGTTCAGCAAAGAAAAGCTTCAGCCCATTAATGTTGCCAAACAAAGGAGAATACTATGATGCAGCCGTTCATCGTTGTTCAAGGTGTAACAGTTTGAGTGACGTGCCAGTCAAAAAATTTGGAATGAATGAACATGGTAGCTGCAGTCGACAAAACAGCTCTGGTATGGCCTTGGGTCAACCCAAAACTTAAGACACTTTAGTATTCTTCCTAAAACTGCATATATTGCTGTTAACATAATCTATCTCCAGTATCAGAGTTGGTAGACGTTTTGATCTACCACAGCAATAAATACCATGCAAGCCCAGAGATCATTTTTATTGGACTAAGTATTGTTAAAAATGCAGACTCCAAGTTTGCTAGATATACCAGGGGTGTGAATCTGTGGCCTTCCAGATGTTGGACTATAATTCTCATCAGCCCTGACAATTAGATGTAGTCCACCATTGTATTAAATTGTATTGTTCAAATATAGGTGTTCAAAGCAAAATAAAGTAAAATATATTTCAGGGATGATGTTGACCCAAATGCTTGTGATTTAGGCTTAAAAGAAATTAGCATGTTGTCTTAAACAAAGGACATGACAATTGTTTTGTGAGTATTTCTTCTTATCTCAGTTTATACATATGTCTACTCCCCTAATAATCAGAATAGTTTTTTTAGATATATGAAAACATTTCAGCCAAAAATGCAAGTTCATTTAACAAACAAAAAAACTTACTGTAAATGTTTTTTCATATTTTGTAAAAATGAGATATTGTAATCAGTTACAAGAGAAGAGGCAGTATGTAAGGATTAATATGTTATTGACAATGCAACACATTACTCAGTAATACTGAACTCTCTTTTGTTGACTTAGCTATCTGGTTATTATAGGCTTCTGACAAAGTGGCCTAGCTTGGAAACTGAATTCTTTGAAAATAATGCAACCCTCCAGCTGCTCTTGAAGTGCAACTTCCAGCAGATCTAGCCAGTGTGGTTAATGGTTAGGAAAGCTAGGAGTTGCAATCCAGCAACATCTGGAGGGTCACATGGTTCCTGCCTGCATTCTGTGCACACAGGGGATTAATGTAGTCTCATTGAACTTTTGAAGCTTTAGTGCACAGAAAAGTCTCACTTAAATGATAGCATAAGTGAAATTTAATGGATCTATCTAGACAATTGGACAATTGAACTGGTGAGGGAATATGTAGAGTTCCTTTTCTTTTCTTTTTTATGATCTAAATATCTATTTCAGTTTTGGGAAAATCACATTTTCCCAGCACTCAAATTGTAATTTGAGATTGCTAGGAAAATGTTGCTTTCTTCTTGCTGCAGAGTGGTGCTTCCACTGCAAACTGAAGTTCTATATATGCTGTGGTTATGCATGTTTCACAGGAAGTTATTTTGAAATTTGTTCATTTTAGGTATTTCCTTCTTTCATAAGAGACTGAATACTTCTTGCTATGCTGCATTTTTTTCCATTGCTGATTGACGAGTCCAGGTTTTGCTTCAGTTTTTCCAAAAAATATTGCAATCTCCAGGGACTACACATGCCTTCTTTTTTTAATGTGGGAAATACAGTTAGTAGCAATGAGATCTGTCACTGCAACAAAAAAAGTTTGGTTAGCTTTTAAAGAGCCTGTTGTTGAGGTTATTGTCTTTTACTTTTAACAACCTTTGGATCTTTTCTTTTCTTCAACCACCCGGAGGAACCTAATGCTAATAGTCGCTGTATCTTTAAAATGAAATTAAGACTAATATTTAAGTACCAATTTCATAAAAAGTTCAGAGGGGAAATTGTGCAAATATAATTTTGAGAAACAACCATTACTTACATTTTTTTGTTCTCTTTTAAAAGTTTAAATATGACTTAAATAAGAGTTATCTTAATTTTTAACATACTATAAATAAGAGTCATTCTATCTATATCATATCAAAATATGATGACAGATGTTCTAAAATCTTTTTTCCAACTATGAATTTACACAGAGTCTAACTCTGAGGCATCAAATGAAGAATTAAGGCAACAACTTCAAGAAGTTTTAGAGGTAAGTGCCAGTCTTTTTAAGTTTTTATTTAGATTCTCTCTCCTTTTTAAAAATGAATTAGCTTGTGAAGGAGGAAGCATCAAGTATATAGTTTTTTGGAGTAGCCTTGATATATTGTCAGTTAGGTAGATTAAAGCATGTGCTGAGTTTTCATAAGAGCCTGGGGGTGGCTGGCATTTGGCAGAGCTGAAATTGCATCTCAGGACCAATCTAGCAATCTGGATAACATCAAGGGAGTGGCCGTCTCCTTCCTGACATCAGTTCATAGAGTTGGAAGGGGCCCTATAGGTCATCAGCTCCAACCCCCTGCTCAGTGCAGGATCTTTAGCTAGAGCATCCCCAGCAGGTAGCTGTCCAGTCTCTTTTTGAAGACACCCAGAGTAGGAGACCCTGCTACCTCTCTAGGAAATTGGTTCCATCGCTGAACCGCTCTTGTTGTCAAGAAGTTCCTTCTAATGATCAACCAAAATCTACCGTACCTTAAAACCAGTAGTCCTACTTCTAGCCCCAAAAAGAGCATAGAACAAGGCTGCACCCTCCTGTTTCTGGCAGTCCTTGAGGCATTTAAAGAATTCAATCACGTCACCCCTCTGATTTCTGTTCACTAAGCAGCTCCTTCAACCTCTCTTTGCATATTTTGTTCTTCATACATCTTATCATCCTCCTTGACCTTCTTTTAACTCACTCCAACTTGTCTATATCTTTTTTTTTTTTTAAAAATGAGGTGCCCACAACAGAATACAGTAGTTCAGATGAGGCTTGGTCTAGGGGGACTCTTACTTTCCTCAATTTGGCAGCTATGTTTCTATTAATGCAGGCTAAGATAGCATTTGTTTCTTTGCTGCATGTGTCACACTACTGGCTCATGTTCACCTTATCATTAACAATAATTCCAAGGTCCTTTTCACAAGTAGTGCTGCTAAGCCAAATATCCCTCATCTTATACCTGTGCATTTGGTTTTTGTGGCCTAAATATAGGATTTTACACTCATTTCTGTTGAATTTCATTTTATTAATTTCAGCCCAGTTTTCTAGTTTATCATGGTCCTTTTGAATTCTTTTCCTATCTTTGATTGTGTTAGCTACCCCTCCACTTTTGTATCATGTGTAAATTGAGGCCCCTCCCTGAAATCCATTTAAAGTCCCTTGATGTGCCACTTTTTGTCCCAGTTAGGGCAGTGCATGGTGCCCGAATGTGTTTGGCAGTTGCTTGGAGGAGTTGACACTTTAGGTGGAATTTGTGTCCTTTTTCATGCTCACTGTCCTAGCTTGGATGATGAACAGTGTGCAGAGGGAATCCATTTGTTATACCTGATTAGTGATCGTAATAGCTGAGAGATTCTCTTAGAACAAGTCCTGTTTGGAAGAAAGGCAGGATATAAATCAAATCAATCAATTAATCAATCAATCAATTCTCCTTTCCAACTGGGAGGGATGCAGTGAACAGGAGAATCCCATTGTTAGCTCTGGTAGGAGATAACAGGAGGGATTCCTCTTTCTGCAAATATCCAGAGGATGGAACTTCAAGAAGAGGCAGGACTTGGGAAGGAGCATCATTGACCTTTCACAGGCTGGATTAGGCCCTGGGATGTTTCTGTTGCTTAGGCAGGGCTTCCTCTGTCTCTCTGCTTAGATGACCCCCTTTTATTACCTCGCTTTATGTTTACCCTCTGGCTCTCCAGAGATTACTGGAGTGAAACTGCCATCAGGTCTCATCATAGGCTGAAGGGAACTGCAGTCCAGCAAAAAATAGGAGGCTCCAAGCTCCCAACCCTTGCTCTAAGGTCCTAGTGCTCTTTATCTTAATGTCTATAACTTCAATAATCTTGTCATCTGAGGTCTTAGTTGCTTTGGCTGGCTTATTACCTCATGCCTAAATTGCCATTTTCTTACCTCCCCCATGACAAACCAAATGCTTAATAACAATGTTTTAGTATTACTTTAGGCTGAACCCACAAAACAAAGTTGCTTCTTTCCTTTTGTCCTTCATGATGGAGAGTGGAATTGCTCCTGGATTCTGCATGCTTCCGTAAAGACTGGAGCTTTCTTGCACAGTAATTTGGTTTTTGCTGTGCAAAATTAGAAGAACTCTCAGTGGAGTTAAGTTCAGGCAGTGCAGTTTTCTTATCTCTTCCTCTCATTTCCACTAGCCCCTAACCACTACTAAGGTTCAGGGAACTCTCTAGAATGATGTGGGAGGAAGTTGCAGCTTAATGGGGGAACAGAGGCAGTTGGAGGCCCAGTGGCAGCTGGTAGCTTCCATATCAGTGAGGTGGTGAATCCACTATTGGTCTTAACTCTAAACATTGAGGGAGTTATTCAAGGTGTTAAACCTATTTGGAAGATAGGGTTGAGTATCTTGGGTATCTTCTTTAAACTAAAATTCACACTGGATTTTCTACTGCAGTGTTACGGAGGCCACCAGCCACTACTGTAATGAGTTGCTAATTCAGTTACAACAGTAGTTATTTAAGGGTGTTCTTTGATCTTGAACAATCTTTCCATTTACCCCAGCTGAATTCTTTGTTTCTAGGAAGTAGAAATTTTAAGAGCTGAGTTGGAAGCATCTCAAAGACAACTTGAAGGCAAAGAGCAAGCATTAAAAATTCTACAGAGCATGGTAACTTTAAAAAAGATCAGCTTGTTTTGAATATGATAACTGAATTTACATAAAACAGATAATGACACACTTTTCAAATTGTACATATGTTATGCAAGTTCCGCAAATGTTCTCAACCTCTTCAGTATCAAAATTGCTGGACATTTTTATTACTAAATGCTAACTTTTCAAGCTTGATTATAAAGCAGTATAATCTGCAAAGTTGAAATATTAGAAAACATTTTCTGATTATTTCCAAAGATATTGCTTTGTTGGTCTGTGGTAGAGAAAACCAAAAAAGAATCTTCTGGCATACATTTACTATTGTATAAGCTTGCATAAGCTTTTAATTGAGACCACTTAACATTTTTAACAGCACAGTAGATGTCTACTTAAAAATAAGCCCTACTGAGTTCAGTGTGAATTATTTCCAGGTAAATGTGTAACGAATGATGATCATGGTTATTATTGTTATCATGATTAAAAAGAACTTCCTCTGCCTTATTTATGCCAGACATGTCTGGGAAGGTGGTGTGATTGAGAGAAGAGCCTTCCCCATAAATGTTAAGAGTCTCTACAGGTTTATATATAGAGAGATGGCTCTTTCAGTAGCCTAGGTCTGAACTGTATAGGGCTTTATAGATCATAACCAGCACTTTTAATTGTGTTCAGAAGTGGAGCAGCAGCCTGTAGAGCTGTTGCAGCAGGGGAGATGTACACTCCTTATATCCAGCCTCATTTGACAATCTAAGTGAAGCTCATTGGACCAACTGCAATTTCTGATCACTTTGCAAAAGTAGTCCCACACACATGGTCTAGTACATGCCTCAGTTATCTCCCTACACTCTGCCTTCAGTGTGGAGTCCAAGTCGTAATAGATTGAACAGATTTGCTTTCCCAAGAAATCCCAAGAAGATCCCCAAGAACCACCAGAAAACTATCCAGACCTGTTAGCCTCCTGGCACAGACCATGTTAATTAGTCACTCAGTCCTCTGCAGAGGTTAAAAATCCCTAAGTCTAAACCTCGCCAGTTAGTGATCATGTGGACAATAGAACTATTGCATTTTTTTCCATTTTCACATCACCATCATCCCATCCTGCACAGAAAGCAAGGTCTAGAGTATAACTTCCCCTGTCTGGGTTGGGAGGTGACGTGTGCTGCCAAAAATGCCCAGAAACTGAAAGAGAGAATGGAAGTGGTCAGAAATTCTTATTTTGACAAATGGAGGTATTTTTTGGTGTTTAAAATGAGTACCTGCATTCTAAGATTTTAAAGGTAAATCATCATGTCCAGAAGCTTCCATAAGAGTCAGTTCATCCTTTTTGCCAGTATAGGGACAGTCCAGGTAGGGCCAAAATTTGCCTGCCCTTGATGGGACAACTCAAGTTACATATTTCAATCATATGTTATCTTTATTTTTTTAGGCATGTTTCTCTTTATCTGAAACAAAATAACAATTGTTTTTATACACATGAAGTCTGCAAGGAACAGCTGTTTTCTACATACATTCTGTATCTTCCAAGAAATATCTTCTCCCTTTAACCCTTACAAATTGATATCTTTCTGATTTTTACAATTTAACTCTATTTCCTATTACATACTATGTAGTTTATAAATAGCTCATTTCAATACATACCCAATTCTTGCCTTGGTAAATTTTGAAATATAAACATTAAGAGTCTTGTTACGGTACAATGTAGTACACCTGCAGCAACATGTTTTGATTCCTTATTGCATATTTATGTTATAATAGCTATATTATCAAAGCATAACATGGAAATTTTTGGCATTTTTTGTAATTGATACTCTATTGATTTAATTTTTAATATGATCTGTGATACAAAAGATTTTTTATGTTCTATGTATTTTTCAGGCTGTATTGGATAAAGCCACTAGTCATACTAAAGCAATGTTTAAAAAAACTGAGGAGCAAAAGAGAGCTTTAGAAAAGGTAAGAGCATACCTTAATCCTTCTCTGAAGAGGGAAAGAAATGTGATGATGCCATCAGATTGCAGCCCTAAACAACACTGCAACAATTATGCTTAGGCCTATGGATTTTGTGAAGCGTGATCAAATCTATAGTCCCTGATACACATGCTAGGCTGTAAACTCCATCAAGTACTGAGACTTTTATATAAATAAGCATAGCAAATTCTGGGGGTGGTAGGCTGCTTTGGATGCCTCTTCTCACCAGGGACTGCACCTGGTTGCAGCTCAGCTGAATTTGTTGACATGCTGCCACCAAAACAAAGTTTGCGGAGATTGTACACAATGTTTTAAAAAAGAATTGCACTTCCAACAACACAATTCTGCTTTAATACAAGATATATGCTCCCTACATTTTTTCTTTTTGGTTTTCAAATGAATATTGCCAGTTTTTCCCAGCCAGTTCTTTTCTGCCAAAATTCAGCAGGCAGCAGTAAATTTATAGGTGATAGGTTAGCAAGGGTTTAAAAAGCAGATGGAATGGCCTGCAGGCTGCATATAGCCCATTCCTGAAGATGTAGAGTTGTACTCTACCCCTTTGTTTTATGTCTCAGATCTTTTATTTACATAATGTACATAACAGGTTGCTGGGCTTCTGATAAATAATCCTTAGAGTTCATAGAAAAAAATTTAACAAATCTTTTGAAAGCAAAATACATAACAATTAAGTAGTTTAATTTATGTATTAAAGATTATTTAATTCTGTGCAGTAATACTTGATTAGTATTTGATGCAGAATATTTAACTACTTTGTTAGTCCTTGTTTGTATTAATTACTAGAAACTCAGAAACTTTGTGCTTTTTGGTGAGACATGTTAGTGTCAGCTTCCTAGAGAGCTTAATGAAACCTACTTTCTGATTCTCAAGTTTAACTCTGGCTTCTTAAGGCCAGATATTAATTTCTCATGTTGCTTTTGTCTGATTCTGGCGCTGGAAGAGTTCACGGTGGTGAACTTCTATCCCACATGAAGATCTCTTTGGTTTTTAACTGAACATGACTAATGGATGATGGCTATTGATTTTTAAGTTTTATTCCACAATAGGGAAAACTAGAGTGCTGAATTCTAAATTAACCCATTGGATTGACTGGATATATACTTAGAATGTGTGCTGTGTAAGGCTTTTTTTAAAGATGTTTTCTTTTTTGTCATTATCAAAAATTACTGGATCAATTTTTTTAAAAGAAATTAAATGGTATAAAGTGGATAACATATTTTTTAATAAGACAAGTCATTAATATAGGAATCTTGAGCTGCATTTATAGATGGCCTAGGCCTCAGAGAAATGAACACACATTCAGGAGCAGTTGGAAGACTTAACTGCCCAGTAAAACAAGTAAGCTGGTTTGCAGCTTGCCTGTCACTAAGTGACTAGCATCAGGAAAAATTGTCTAAGCGCACTAGTGCTTTGTTGTTGTTGTTTTCCTCTAGCAAAGCTAAGACAAAATTATCTTATACATTTTATCCATCATTGGGAGGGAATTGGATCCAGTGTTCCTATGCTAACAGTATATTGTTTGGAACCTGAAATATTCTACTTAATTCTAACTAGCATCTTATTGTTTATAGGAAATAAATGTTCTGCAGTGGGAAATCAAAATTAATCAGGAGAAATTTAAAAATATAGAGGATGCTTGGGCAGAAAAATATGACAGGTACATTTCTCTTTCTATATATATATATATTTATTGAAAAAATGATTTGATTTAACACAAAATATGAAGCATATGTTTAAGGTGTGATTAAAACATGTTATTTGCCAACATCAACAGCATATATTGTGAAAATGCTGCACTTAAAGAAACACTTACATTGAAAACTGAAGAAATTAAAACACTGAAGTCTGAAAGGGAAAGTAAGTAAGCTCTGCTTTATAATTTTTCCCCTCTTTCTCAGAAAAAGGTCTATTGCTGTGCTTGATATTAGATGCTGAAGTAGGAAGTTCACTAATTCTTGGGAATCATATGCCTTGTTAAATTTTCTAGGGTGCTAAATATTGTATTTGGTTTAGATTCATTCTTATACTGGAAGAGAGGTTCTTGTTTAAAATAAAAAAAAGCCATGTTTGATCCATGTTTAAAAGATAAGGTGATCCTGATATTTTTGCGTGGGATGCAAGACATTCTTCTTGATAAGATGTTGAGATGCTGATAGGACTTGTAACTCCTGAAGAACTTGTTAAGGTTGAAATCCTGTGTATGTTTAACTGGGAGTAAGTTTGCTTCCAATGCTTACAGTGTCTGAAGTAGCTGTATTTTTTAGTAATGAAGCACTTTTTTTTTAGTATTCTACATAAGTGAGTGGATGAGAGTCAGCCACTTTTAAATGGGAAATTACAATGGAGGACCATAAGCAAAGGCTGGCTAGAAGGTTTATAAACTATTTTCCCCCAATATTGAATCTTGCAGTTTTGGATCAGCAGCATCTGGAGATTCTTGCAATGCTTAATGCTAAACAGCAGAAGATTGTTCAAGAAAATATGTCTCTTAGCAACAGTCGTGTTACAGAGATTACAGGACTTGAAGTATGTATTTATTTCTTCAGTTGACATTTTTGTGATTAATTTCAGAAGAACAGTGATAATAAAAGCAAAAAACTAGACTTCATTGTCTCTTTGGGATTCACCATTCATTGCAACATGAACTTTCATAGGGATAATCCACCTTTACCCAATGGATGGCTATGGCACAGAAACAATTTGTAGCATCCCAGCTTCAGAGACTGCTGGATGAGACAGATTATTCTGGTCTATTTCAATCTGGCTTCAGTTCTGATTATAGAATAGAGGCACTTTAAGTTGCTTTGGGAACATTCTACTTCAATAGTATGATGGTGATTGGATGTCCCTGCTGGATCTGTTGTATTCCGCAGCAGCATTTGATGCCTTTCAGTATGGTATCCTTCAAGGCTAGCTCTTTGGGATAGGATTTAGAGACATGTGTTTTACAGCAGTTCCACACAATCTTGGAGGGAAAAATTCAGAAGCTGATGCCAGAACATGCAGTGTACCTGTTTACCACCTTGGCTGCAGAGTCTCTTAAGGTTTCATTTTATCCTGTATGCTATTTAACATGCACCTGAAACCTGGGGGGGGGAATTATTTGAAGTTCTGGAACTGGTACCACCAGTATGCTGATGACAAGCAACTCTTAATTCTCCTGATACTGAAGAAGTTGTTTTGGTTCTAAATCAGTGCCTGAAATCAGTAATGGATCAGATGGAGGTGAATTAATTGAAACTTAATCCAGACAAAACAAAGATGTTCCTGGTTACTTGAAAGTCAGACCAGGATGTAGCAACTCAGCGTATACTGGATGACCTTATCCAGCCCTGAAGAGATAACTCATAGTTTGGGGGTACTTCTGGATTCAGCCTGGAACCTGAATAGGCAGGCTTCCAAGGTGGCCAGGAGTGCATCTGCACAGTTCAAGCAATTGTACTTTTTCCTGGAGATTTCAGATCCGGCTATGGTGATGAATGCAACCGAAATGGTGAGGGGCCTGGAAGCCATGCCCTATGAGGATAGACTTAGAGAGCTGGGTATGTTTAGTCTGCAGAAGAGAAGGTTAAGAGGGGACATGATAGCCATGTTCAAATATCTGAAGGGATGCCATATAGAGGAGGGAGAGGACTTGTTTACCACTGCTCCAGAGACCAGGACAAGGAGCAGTGGATTCAAGCTGCAGGAAAGGAGATTCCACCTGAACCTCAGGAAGAACTTCCTGATGGTCAGAGCTGTCCGGGAGTGGAATATGCTGCCTCAGAGTGTAGTGGAGTCTCCTTCTTTGGAGGTTTTTAAGCAGAGGGTGGATGGCCATCTGTTGGGAGCGCTTTGAGGGTGTTCCTGCATGGCAGGGGGTTGGACTGGATGGCCCGTGTGGTCTCTTCCAACTCTACATTTCTGTGATTCTCTGATTCTATGCACTTGTTAAATCCCATTTGGCTAGCTGTAATGTGCTCTGTGTGAACCAGCTTTTGAAAGCTGTTCAGAAACTTCAGCTGATTGAGAGAACTGCAGCCAAAGTTTTGTCTGGGGCTGATTACATGAACCACACAATTGCCATGTTCAAAAAGCTCCATTGGCTAGTAGTCTGTTTTATCTAAAGAAATATATTCTTCCATAGGACCTTTCTTAGGCTTGGAGTCTTCTTACAAAGACTTTTTGGTGCTGCCATCGTTATAGATACATTTGGTGGGGACACAAGGTCTCCATACCTGCTCACTTCCTTCCTAGGAAAGCAAAGATATATTTTATTCTGACAAGTTTTTGAGTAATGACTGCCTTTAAGGGCTTTTAATAGTATGCGATATCATTTTTTCACTGCTTTTTATCTTTTTATTATTTGAATGGTTTTAATGTAGTTTAACAAATCTTCTGTAAGTTTTTATCTAAATTGTGTGTGCTTTAATTTTGTAAGTTGCTCAAGTCTCATTTCTGGGGGGGAAATCAGCACATGATATATGATTCAATATTCTTTATAGTGATTTTAAGGGTTTATATAGATCTAAGACCTGTGAATAGTGTATATAGCATAATCCCATTCACTGGAGGGCTGTCCCAGATAGATGCATGTTAAATAGATTGTGTCAGGATGCGAGTCCACTTAGATATGATTCAATGTAAATTTTTTGATTGAAAAGCTTGATTTTAAAATGGAATGCATTTGAATTTGAAGATGGCAGTACTTGGAGCCTGCACTTGTAATGGTCCTGAGGGTGAACCATGTTCCTGTGCTAAGATGTCAGCAGCAGCTCGAAAAAAACTTCTTCAACTTAACAAAGAGGTATGTAGGCTTGGATTGAAAGCAATATTGTTCTATCATATTATGAAGATCTGGAAACCAGGTACCATATGAGAAATTGCTTTAAATGTCATATATTTTAAAATGCAGTGCCTAGGCAACTGACATGTCAACACATTTTTCCTCCTTGTACTGAGAAATTTAAAACTTCTGTTATTAGAGTATGTATCTATGTGTTTTTCAAATTATAGAATCATAGAGCTGGAACAGACCACAAGGGCCATTGAGTTCATCCCTCTGCCATGCAGGAATATACCATTAAAACATTCCCAGCAGATGGCCATCCAGCCACTGTTTAAAAATGTCCAAGGAAGGAGATTCTACCACACTCCAAGGCAGCATATTCCACTATCAAACTGCTTTTACAATCATGAAGTTCTTCTGACTGTTTAGATGGAATTTCTTTTCCTGCAGTTTGAAGCCATTGCTCAGTGTTCTAATCTCTGGAGCAGCAGAAAACAAGCTTGCTCCATCCATATGACACCCCTTCAAATATTTAAAGATAGGTATTATGTCATATCTTAACCTTCTCTTCTCCAAGCTAAATGTATCCAGTTCCCTAAGTCCTTTCCCATAGGGCATGGTTTCCAGGCCTTTGACCATTTTAGTTAGCCTTCCCTGGACATGTTTCAGCTTGTCAGTATCCTTCCTGAATTGTGGTGCCCAGAACTGGACATAGTATTCCAGTTTAGAAAAGTCTGAAAAATACAATTGCATGAAAACATAACTCTGGTTTTGATGGAGGACATTCCTCTAGTTAAACACAATGCAATTTGTTTCTATTCATTTTGTGGATGCACTAGGGGCCATTTCACACCAAATGAACTGCCATGGTAACTCCTATGGAACCCTGGAATCTGCAGTTTAGAGAACAGCATTTAAAATTCTCAACCAGAATGTTCTCATGCCTCACCGAATGACAAACCCCACAATTCCATAAGATTCAACTATGGCCATTAAAAGTGGAATCATAGCTGTAATTGTGTAGTGTCAGGCTAATGTTACTGCGGTCCAGGCCTACCCGGAGATAGCACTCGATATCACTTTGCTATCAAACAATTCGGCTTTCCTCTGCCACCCCGCTCCACGTGTTTGTGAGGCCATGAGACAAACACGTAAACAGGCACGGCCGATAATTGTTGGACATTCCATTCTCCACGCAGGCAGGCCAGATACAGCCGGTTCGTCGATTCAGGGACCTCTCCAGCAAACACTTCATTGCATATGCGCGATACTAACAAAGGCTACCTGCCCTGAGCAGGCAACCTGATAAAGCTGTACTAAGTGCTCCGCATTTGCATTCTGGCTACACTATTGTTAATTCGGCTCTGATTCAATCACGCTAAATTCTGACCTTTCCAAAGCTTTGTCCCGCGCCTAAAACGCATTGTTCTCACCGAATAAGGTACAGCCTGCAGTCACATTTCTCCCTATAAAAACCCCTGATTCCGAGACCTTCCTGGGATCACTCCTGAATTCCATCCAGCCTTGCCGCCACTTTGCTTGGCGAGCTTTCCCCTCAGTTCCAGTAGCTGAGACTGCTCAACCTCGGATTGCTCCCAAGTTCCAGACCGTCTTGCTGCCGCTTTGCCCGGCAAGCTTCCCCTCAGCCCCAGGTGCTGAGCTTCTTCATCACACTCCAACTCCGCTCTCAAGGTCCAGGACTATGAGACAGGTGTCGTATCACCAATTTCCCTCTGAAAATCCCTACTCCTAAGTCAATCTCTGATTCTTTAGTTATCTGTGTGACTGTGGTGTCTTTAATATTTGTCTGTACTTAATAAACATCATTTTTATTATTTTAACCTGTCTGGATGCTTGACTGACCTGACTCCGTAGACGCTGGGTTGCAAGATCCTGCTAAGTTACCCTGCCTCTTGCTAGCTTTAGTGAGTGCTCCAGCTAATTTTCCCCAAAGTTGTGTTGTTGTTAGGTTATTTAGGTGTCCCTCCCGGGACCCCCAGAAATCAAGGTAACACTAACTTCAAGATTCCACAGGTGGACTTCCATATCTCCCACTTTCAGCCCCCCACATGTCCCCCAGATTTGCTTTGGAGGGCCCTCCAGAAGGCTTCAGAGAGAAAGAGAAATTTGTACATTTCACTGACAGAAGGACACCACTGAATACAATTCACTTCCCTTTTTTCCTACTTTGGCCCCAAAAGTGAAATACATCCATTAATTGTAACTTCAGTTTACTAAGCTAATGAATTCCTTAGCAATAGAGAGCAGACTTGGAGTCAGGTTCCACAAGCCTTGGCTATGTTTTATAGCTAGCCATTGCCTCTAATAGGCAGCCGATCTATTTCCTCAGTCCTTTACCATATAAGAAAAAAAACGGTGATTGTGTTGTTTATTTGGACCTATTGTTCAGGAAGCAAGAAGATATTACAGGGAAGAGCAAGAGGTAGTGTTTATGCTTGAAGCAACTCCTTACCAAATATCATAGATTCTACCTCCTCACTCAAGACAAACTGTAAAAGAAGCCCTTGCCTCTCTGTTCTGCTGTAGCAGGGGACTTCTGTTATATGTATATTACCCTAGGCTGTAATTATAATAGTGTTACTCTTTGTCTGGAATCCTGTTGGTTGGCACAGTACTACCTGTAGTGAAAAATGGGGATGGGGTATCAGGCTTCTGCATTCACAAAAATGGAGCTGCTTATAACCTGTAGGTCTTGTAATTCTCACCCTTAGAAGCCTTCCTTTCATGTTGTCAGAATTTTCCAGTTGACTTAGTGACTGTGTTTATCGGTCTTCTTGAGATGAGGACACAGTCATCATGCCAATTTACTGTAATTAGATAAGTACAAAAAATAACATGTGAATTTCATCTTTTAAAAAAACACATTCTAAACTGTCTCTTAATTAAAAAAATAACAGTTTGAACTTCTGAAGAAGAGTAAAGAAGAAGCTTATATAATGGCAGATGCTTTTAGAATTGCATTTGAGCAGCAGCTGATGCGGAGGAAGGATCAGTCTCTGAGGCTTGCACAGATGAGTAAGAACTGCAGAAAAGAAGCTAAGTCATTAAACTGGAAACACATCAAAGAAGATGGTAATATTCTCTATTCTTCACGATTCTCAGTAATATTGGAAATAAACTAGAATTTGCAATAGTGTTTTTAATAAAATGTAGTTGTTGATATATCAATTCAATGACTTGAAGGATTAATGGAAGTACTAATTGTATTTAATATTGATTCTGTGCAAACTCTGCCAGATCTAGACGGAATAATGACACAGAGACCACCAAGAAGACCTGGGGTTGGTCGATACGTGCAGGTTAATTGTTCCATTATTGCAACGTCTATTGATGTAAACTGAACCACAGAACAACATAAACAAAACTTTAAATACATCACTTCTAAATATAATGGAAGGTTCAGGCATCACAACCAAACCGTCGATCATTAAACTCGAATGATGTCCCTCCATCACTTCAAGGGAACTACTGGTATTCATTGGTCTGTTTTCCATATAATGATGGAGTGTTGCATGCATGAATCTTAAGTTATGAACTTCCCTCTCTCTGTATTATGCAAAGAAGTGACTGGAAACATTTGCCTCCATGTTCAATAAAATACAGCTTTATTATTATGTCCAGGCCTGGCCCAGATAAACCAAACTATCTGAACAAGACAGAATGTATTTATTTATATCCTCCAAAATGGGCCCCAAAGCATTTTACAATATCATTTGTTGTTACAATATAATGTTTAAGAATTACTAACCATGGTTTGAAATTGTTTTTTTCAGACAAATCACAGTTTAACTGACCATAGTTTTCCAGATTTAAACATAGCAATAAATCACAGTTTATTGAAACTGGAAGCAAATTATTTTGATATCCTCTTTGAGGTTGTACCAGAGGAGGTTGAGGGAACACGTAAGCCTGAGATCCATGGTTAGTGTGGTGCACAGTGACAGCCGTTCTGTTTGAATAAGGCAAACTGTAGCTGTGCTTCCAACCCAGAACTCAAAAGTATAGACTGAAGTGGGTTTCCAGTTTTAGATTGCATACATGCTATGGTAATGAATTTTTTTCTGGTTTTGCATATCGTAGCTAATAAATGTTACCATGAAATAAGTGAGGGACGAATTTGGATCGTGAAAAATGAAACCGTGAGAGGAATGAGAACCTATGGTACAACTTCAGCTACCTGCAATGACTACAGTCAAATTTTATTACTTTAACACATGCAACTACTTCTTAATATAGTTTGGAAAGTGCAGCTCAGGATACAGTCATTTCTGACACCACAAATACCACTTTCCCATTTATTTCTGAGCCCAATTCAAAGTACAAAGCAATGGGTTCTTGGCACTTCTCCAAGGATGCTAGATGTTGGCATTGACCCAGAATCAGTTGTGGAAAAATTGTGATATATGTGTATGTCTGAGTCAGACAAGATGCAGGTAACAGGACCGCAGATAGGTTTAAGATCTTTATGTAATAGTATGCAGTGAGGAAGCGATGGGTGACAAAAACAGTCTAGGTTAGGTATAAGCAACTGTGTCTCTGCAGTACCCACAACCCCACATCACTAGTTCTGCTAGCTAGGGCTGCTGGGAGCTATGAGTAAAAAAAAAAAAAAACACAGATGGTCAGAGTTGCCCACTTCTGTTCAAGGAGACTTACAGAAGGGTCATGTTAAGAAGTGAAAGTCCAGAGTCTTGAGTTCCTTGGGGCAGCCAGAGGAATCCCAGGGGTTACATGGATGCAGTACAGTTCCTGACAAATTAAATGGCAGTTATGTAAAATTACATTAAAAATTGAAAACACAATGTTCAAGGTATTATCAGACTGAGGATATTTTAATTGTTTTTTAAATACATGAAATTCAAATCACTGGGTGTTAAAGTACATAATATGTTTCAATTTTAACTATAAATCCTTTCCTCCTAGTCTATAGGAACTTCTCTCCTCCACATTGATAATTCTCCTTCCCAGATTCCGTATAGCCTTTTTTTATCTGGGCTGTTTGCAGAGAGAGAATGATATGCTGTAACATTTTATGAACAGATATTTTAAATGAGAATTCAGGACATTTTAAAAGAATGATAATAATCACCCACTTCTTTTAATTGCAGAGCATTTAGCCCTCTTTGATGAAATATCTATTCTGATTATAATTTTGATGATATAATTTCACCAAAATCAGTTGCACTTCGGAAAACTTATATTGCAGATGTATACAATTTATTTTTATTTCTTTATTTTTATTTACCATAAGCAAGGTCTCAGTTTTCCAGTGGGCCTTCGTGTGACATGCCCAAGGTCACCTGGTGTGTTTCTATGGCCAAGCAAAGAATCAAACCCTGATCTCCCATTTTGTAGTCCAAAGCTCAAATCACTACACCATGCTGGCTCCTAGTGGCCCTGTTTTCTCTTATTTTGAGTTTTTAAAATGTGCTAGGCTCAACAGGTTACTTCTTTGGTTGAACATTTCAAGTCAAAGGGAGAAATTCTCTGCTCTCTTACCATATTTGAAACTTTTGCACTAATTCAAACTCCTCTAATAAAGGAAGAGTAGCAGAATTATATAAATGGTCTGTTCAGTTTAAATACAGTGATGGGAAATCTTCTAAATGGACTTGGGAACTGGAATTCCAAACTAAAATCCTAGACTCTGAGTGGTTCTGCATTGGGCCTACTCCTCCTTACAAATCTCAGTCAGCTTCTACTAAAAAATGTTCTAAAGGGTGATTCATAAATGGTACCTCACTCCTACTTTAGTACTAAAGGGCTCTTCACTCTTCTGTTGGAGAGATTTTTTAATGAAAAGCCTATATATGCACATGTAGATTCACTGTCCCATGGTTTATAACTTTGGGGCTCAAGTATTAAGAAAAATCTCAAATATTACAAGTCAAATAATAAAATTCAGCCCCAAATTATTATCTCTATTTACTCCTAAGAACATGTTCATTTAAAACACAAAGACATGATTTCACTATTGCTCATACCAAAATCACTAAGGGTTGGAAAAATCAAGGTAATGTTAGCATATTTATTTGGTAAAATATGGAACACAACCTTGATGGGAAAACTATTGCGTGTTATTGGGGTTTCCAAACAAATGGAAAGTAGGGATGCTTTTCCTGACTGTTGCTTTCCTTTCTTCAGTATTAACAATAATGAAATGTTCACTCTACCTGCTTGTCGAATTGGCTTTGGTCAGATATCTTTGATGCACACTGCAACCCAAATTATTAACCATCTCTTTTTTTTTTTGGGTAACTTTCTGAATTGTCAGTGATTTGAGAATGGCCCAATATGTAGCTTTCAGTGTTATTTAAATTGTTTATTTAATGTCAAACCTCTCTTTGTTATTGATTTGTGTGTGCTTACTCTTATATGCTTTTGTATTATCTGCTTTTATATTATATATCCTGTCATATTTTAATGCATTCTTAAAATAAAATGTAAAAAAATGTGGTGCTATGCTAATGGCTGCTTACAAAGTCCCAAAGACCAGCGCTTAAATAGCTATATTTTTCCTCTTCAGATGCTGTCAGATGTCAAGAGGTTGGGAAAAACTTTGGACAAAAATTGAAGGGCATGCTTGCTTCTGGCGCTGACAGTAAGAAATTAGAAGAACTGGATAATCCACAAGAAATCATCAGAATGTTAATAGACTTGGTGGGTATATCTCTTTTGTGGCTTCAGAGAGAATGTACAAACAGATTTCATCTCTGAACAAATATGTATATACTGCTGGATTTTTTTATACTATGGAATATTTGCTCCTCTAATTTTATGTTCTTGCTTGATTATACAGTTAAATGATAAAGAGGAAGCTTTGGCCCATCAAAGGAAGGTTAGTTATATGCTGGCTCGTGCCTTGGATGAGAAGAAAGATGGTTCACAGAATAAAGAAAAGAAATTTCCAGAAGACAGATTTGCTCTTCAGAGCAGTCAGTGTGGAAAAGATTCAGAGACCCAAGAGTTGGTTATTCCTGTATGCTCCTGTTGCCAAACATATACTGTTCAAGATGGCTCTTCTGTGTCTACCATATGTCCCAGCAGAACTCTAGAGTGTACATCTAAGAATTCATATTCCACAACATCTGAAGAAAATGATGATTTAGAAGGAACAGTCAATGCAAATTGAAATTATGGACCATTCTGTAGGAAAGTGCAGAGCTTAAAGGGAAAAATGGCAAAGGCAATGCAATTTCTCAGCTCTTTGATGTTTTAAGACTCTGATTAAGCTCCACGTGTCCTTCATGTGCCCATAGAGTTCTTGTGAGTGGCTTTCTGTTCTGAGTTACAAATCACAGACAGGACCATAAACACAATGCTAGAAGTGAAAAGCTGCCCATTACATAAAAGTATGAAATTTTACAGAGCCTCCAGATTGAATTGTAATTCTGTCATAATTCAGGAGATTTTTAAATTTTTTTAGCATATTTCACCATTCAGATTAACTTTGCAGAAAATAATTTAATGCTCTGTCTTGTACACTCATTGCATATGGGTTGTGTCCAGTGTTTTCCTTGCAACAGTGGGAGGACAGCACTTGTTCTACTGCTAACAGAAAAGAAGTCCCTTCAGATGAATTCTCGCATCACCTACAAAAGTCTGAAAAGTGGCTATCTGTCTTGAATCAAAACAAGGAAGATGTTTCCTCTCCCCATCCATGTCTTTTCTGAGTTGCTTCTCTTTAGCTGCTCCTGAAAGGTCTCAGCAAGCAAAGATGCTTTGCCATCTTTTTTTTTCTTGCCAGCTCTGCCTGGCACCATTTGCAACCTTCTTAGCTGTTTCTTCTCTTCTCTTCTCTGCATCACTTCCTTGTGTCTAGAAGCCTCCTTTTGCCCAAGAAATTTGTGTGCTTTCCACCCTCTCACTTTCTATAAAAACTGTGCTTACAGAGGTTCCCCAAGAGAACTAAGCTCTACTTAGTTCTCTTGGGGAACCTCTGTAAGCACAGTTCCTTCTTCTCTGCTGTTTCTGCCTTATTGTTGTTCTATAGCAGGGGTAGAAACACTGTGTCTATTCAAGTGTGTTGGACTTTAGCCCCATACTCAGTGATGATGGGATTTGCAGTCCAGAAACTGGCAAGGACTTCCATTTGTGAGCCTGCATGTTTCATAGCTTTAGTCACTTTGGCCTTGTGAGAATGAAGATACACCCTAGATCATTCATCAGTCACCTGAGACAGTGACATGGAGAACCTGTGAGTGACTTAGTTTCAAATTTTTTTCATTCACTTATTTCTCCATAACAGTAGAACAGTTTGCAAGCTTACAGGCAGCTAATGACTGCCAAGATACTTTGCACTTGGACAGAATCTTTGGAAGAGATTTGTACTACCTGTGAAGCAGACTTTTTTTGAGGGAGGGGATGGAATTCAAGTAGGAGGGCAAAATTACCACCTATCCTTTTCCATTAACAGAGGCAGACTTCGGACCCAAGTTGAATAGAAGAGCACAGTTGCTTATGTTTTTGCAGTAATCTCTGTATTTTTTATGCTATGAGAAGTGTATGAGATATTTTTGAAAGCACTTAGATGAGAAAAGTTTTATTCTATGAGAACGATTAAGAGTAGATTTCATTCATTAATTTACATTAGTGGCTTAAAAATGTAGATATGCTAAATTAAGAATACTTCTACATATGTAAAAGTATTGCTCAGTGGCTTTCTTTGTTTACATCACATTGGGGCCCTTCTGGATTGGAAATACCGGTATGTGCAAAGGACTAAATTGGTGCAATCAGATTGACACTACTGTGAATATAGGAGTGTAGAATTTATACAACTCCCACCCAAATTGATTGGAGTTCTCAAAAATGGGAACCATGCTTGGGAAAGTTACTTTTTTGGACTATAGCTCTTGAACTACCTTAGCTAGCAAGGCCACTCCATGTGCTAGCTAATAGTTCTGGAAACTTTAGTTAAAAAAAAGTTTTCCAAGGTTTTTCTCAGAGTAGCAAACATTTGTTAAAAGTGTAAGTACAAATACCACATGTAGGAATGACTGGACACCACAGGATTGCTTGCCATAGTTCTTTCAGTAAAAAGAGAAATAAAAATGTAAAAATTGTGAAAAGCCTAAGAATTCTTCTCTATGTTATACCTACTGTGCTATTTTTTCCCCCAGTGATTATGAATGAAATCTTCTATCTCCTAACAAAAAGGTATTTATCCAAAAATTTAACTTAATGATTAATATTTAGTTAAATTATTATTATTTATTTTTATTTTTTTATTATTTAGTTAAATGAATGATTATTATTTAATTAGATTAGTTAAATGAAGGTCAGAATTTTGGTAAATTCTTCCTCAGTGATATCCTGAGTGCCAGTATGACTGTATAATTGATTTTAAATCCTATTTACATTTTCTAAAAGTCAGTTCATTTTGCTTTGAACTTCACTCTGTAGTTATTACTCGCACTGGAAATCATCAGAGGGATGAGATATGAGAGTTATGGTACCCATTTTGCATTTTATATGGATTTTATATAAAATTTGTTTTTATGCTCTCTTTTTTAAGAAATGGCATGGGGTTTTTAAACTATTTTTCCTCCTATTTTAGATGGGTCTCTCATTTTTATCAGCAATACTTTGAAGTTCCTTTGGGATGATCTGTAGCTCATTTCATGTTTACAGAAATTTAAATTATATCTAGAGCAGTAGATTGTGTGGCCCTCTATATGTTGTTGTTTAGCAGCTCTTGAGTCTTCTACACCGTTGATTGTGTTAGGGCTGCTGGGAGCCACAGTCTGAATACATCGGGAAAGCTGTACAATTCCTACAGCTGGTCAATATGAAACCAGCTGCGTCAGTCTTCTATATGCACAAAATACATGAAACCCACTCTTTTACTTTCTAATGTGACTCATGACCTGTTCATCAGCGGTTGTGTTAATGGTTTTCATATGATTTGATTTCTGTGTGTAGTTGCTACTTGTACAAGAAAAGCTACAGAGGATTAGCAATCCTCTAGGAGAGATCTGGTAAATACAATAGCCTTCAGTTGTAATTTTAACCAGATGGTTAGTCTGAACTGGAAAAACAGTTTTAGGACATACTGTTTAAACCAACAGAAGCATTTTCACTAAATATGATTACTCTTCACTTTACTAGAATGGTACTTGAAAAGTAAAGATATTTGGACATTGACTTGGTTAACATTATCATTTTCTAGGTAGGATATAAATTATACTGTATAAGCCTTTACTGTGTCATCTGTAGGTTATTAGATTTTCCTGCTATTTTAAGAACTGGGTAATAGCATTTATAAGTTAGTTGTGTATCAAAACCATGTTGCAATCAACGTGTTTTGTGGTATGATCATTTTTTTGACAGATGGTTATTAACATTCATCCTCCTACAAAAGAGATTTTTAAAAATCAACCCACACAGTTCCCATCTCTTGTATTATTTCAAGTACATTATTTTTTTTCTAACAAAATGAAATTCTGAGACCTGCATTCATTAACGAAGTCATTGCCTCTAATGAGACCTGTAAAAATTTTGGTAGATTCATTGTTTGAATTGGTGGATATTTCAGGTCAAGCTAATGAGTCTTAGGATTATCATCTGTGATTACTGTCTTGGCATCCTATGAAATGGTATCTTAATACAGTTGTTATGTATTCAGTAGCATGAGATGAAACTTAGATAACAAGGCTGTTTTGTATTTCCAGCCCTCAAGATGCCTTGTGTGATTTTAAATATTTTTGCCTTGCCTCACTTCACACCATATAATTTTGTTTTGAAACACTTTAGATTTCAGGAGAAGTTTACCATGGGCCCTCTGGTGCTGTTTTATACATCTATTGTGCTACTATGTATATCTAAAGCTGCCTTTATAGTAGTCATAATTCTTTAGGTGCCAGTCATTTAAGAGTTGATTTAATTTATTCTCTCATTTATTTTTCAGTGTATTTAAATTTTATTGTCTTCAATAAGTCTTCTGATGTGACCCATTTCAAAAGACAGAAAGACTGTTCAACTGTAAAGGTTGAAAATTGTTCATACAGGTATACCTCAGTTAACAAAGTAGATGTGTTCCTGGGCATTACTTGTTTAACAGAAGATTTGGTACCAAAAGCAGAAGGCACCTGGAAAGTATAGGGATAGGTTCACACACACACACACACACACACACACACACACACACAGACACAAGCAATTCCAACATTTTCAGAAAACTTTTTTTATCCAGAACTAATAAGATATATGTCTGAAATAAAACAAACAGGTCAGGCAAGCCATGCACAAGTAAAAAACATTTTGAACCTTTTACAGACCACTTCCAATAATGTACAGAGGGGTATTCTTTTCTTTCACTAGTCTCCACTTCTCTTATGATTTACATTTCGGTGGCCAAATGTATAGATCTATGTACTTTTAACATGCCTGGTATTGCTGGTGAGATAGGCTTATTTGCTCTTTCCTTTCCTCTCTGTTTTGCTGCTCACACATGCTTAGTAAAGTAATCTGGAGGCAGCTGCTGTCAACTTACCTATTGCAAGCAGGCACAGACAGCTACAGTAAGATCAGCCAGAACTGAATCTCATTCTTTCCCAGCTTAAGCTTTATTGCGTTGTTTAGTTCTGACACACAGCTGCAACTTTACACCAAAAGTCTTTGTTTTTCAGGCCACTATTAACATCTCACTACTGATGCTGCTGAAAGACTAGATAAAGGACAAGGAGAAAAAGTTGGGGGTGGAGGGAGATTAAAAGACTTTGTAAAAAAGGAGATTCTTTGTCAGAGGTTTTCTTAACTGAGGTGTGCCTATAATTTGACTATGTATCTGAGAAAGGCAAGACTACCTATATGTATGGAAAAATTGCTAGTTAACTAGGTTCCAAGTAACATTTTCTCCCTTGGAATCATTTCCCAGACTATGTTCTTATAAATCAGGGACAGAAAACTGTAGCCCAAGCCATCACAGACAGTGCCAAGAGATTCTGAGAGCTATAGTCCAAAAACATTTGGGTTATAACAGTTGTCCATTCCTGCTATAAATGAACACTCAACATGTTAAGGTAGTGGAGAGGGCATCAATACTGACACACATGTGATGCTCAGGAAAAACATCAGGTGAAAGGAATTGAGTCAATCAAATCAGTGGGTAGCTATGTGGCATTATGGGCTCCTAGTGTAGCAAAGTGTATGAAGTTGCAAGGGATGGGCTGAATACTAGTGGCATCTTCCTCTGAGTTCTTGAAAGGAAAAGCTGGTGACTCCAGATGTGGATAAAGGGTTATGTATGAACAAGAGATTATTGTGAAAAAATATGATGCATAGGACCAGTTGCATTGTGACCAGTGGAAGGAAGACTATTGACTTGTTAGATACTTTATTATGGCCATCTTTAGAAATGAATACATTGTAGTGGTTAAAGGAGCAAGTAATGGATAAACTGGTACTCTAATATGAATATGATTTATGAATCATATTTAACAAGCAGATAAACCTACAGCTATACCAATCATGTTTAATATATATATATGTATAAATACGTATATATATCTATACAGAGTTGCCGTACACATATTTTTATACGTAAAGAAATCTCAACTCATTGAGTCCTTGAAGTCCAAAAAACTAGTGTTTTATGGGCATTTTAACCTAAATTAATATAGTACTTATTTGATTCAATGGTGTATATATATAGCTTACAACCAATGATCAGTGATGGGAGGGGAAAAGACAGAAATGCTTTTCAGTGACCATCAAATGTTCCAAAACAAGCATGCTATTTTGTGTACACATGTAGGAAAAGAGACAGCATACAAAAGAAAGACCAAACCAATACTCTTCCTAAGGCTGCTGAGTGACAGATGTGTCAGATAAAGCAGGTGGTCACAGAAGTTCTATGCAGTATAATGAAAAATGAACTGCAGTTATTTCCCATTTATAGCCCATCTGTTGAATCCTGGGATCTAACAAAAAACAAAAGCCAAGTTCTTACAAACAGTAGCAATATGTCCTCTAGGTTTTGTGGGTAGTACCTCTTCTCATTACATTGTCTGCATGGAATGTTTTTCTGTGGAGGAGCACAAAATCTAAAACAGTAGGTCATTCTAATCTACATTAATCAGACAAATTTGAATCATGATTTCTGCTGACATAATGGAGCAGTTACACCCAGGTTAGCAATTCTATTGGAAGCTGATGGATTGGTCAACTGATAACTTTGTAATGACTGACATTGACACTAACAAACATTGGGTTTGTCATGAGCTTTGTATTGTGTATCTTCAACTTGTTTCTGACTTATAGTGACACAGGACTTTCCTGGCAAGATTTGCTTCACTTAATTCTGTGAATTTTTTTTTTCTTAAATTCTATATACATTTCCAAACAAACTGCCTTAGACAAGCCAGTGTCTAAGCTCTTAATTTTAAGTTAATGCACTTTATTTCAGTTGGTGTACTTTATTCCATAGTTCAAAGAAGCAGCATGTCTGATCTCAGAATACTACAGCTTTAATAGAATAGGTATCAACAGTGTCCCTTACTTTGGACCTGCACTTTTGGCATTAATTTGTATGCCTTACTCATACTTATGTGTGTGATCAGTGTTTGCAGCTGCAAGCTATACATTTGAAAAGGATGGTCCCTGTTCTAGTCACTCATAGAACAGATGAACTATTAGCAGCATTGCACTGAAGGAAAAAGTCAGCTTTATGCCAACATTATATCTCTTAGGCAGCAGGTCAGTACACCCTTCCTACTGAATTCAATGGACTTTATCATAAGTAAACACTTAGACAATATTGAGCTGAAAACATTATGGACTTTTCAAGGGTTTTGTGTTTCCATTTTTTCTTATCATTGCAGCTATTTGGCATGTAGACTTGTGGTAATCAATACTAGGAATTGTGCTTCACCAGAGGGCCACACTATTTCCACCCCTTACTTAAATCCTGTTATTAGTCCTAACTGTAGTATCAACTTCGTTGTTGTTGCTGTGTGCCTTCAAGTCATTTCCAACTTAGGGTGACCTTGAGGCAAATCTATCACAGGGTTTCCTGGGAGCTGAGAGAGTGTGATGCACCCAAGGTCACCCAGTAGGTTTCCATGTTTGATGAAGGAATCAAACTGTGGTCTCCAGGGTTGTAGTCCAGTGCTCAAACCACTATACCACCACACCTGCTCACTGAACCAACTACTGACTGGTAAGTCAATATTTACATAAATCCTACTGATTCAGTGGGTTTACTCTAGTTGAGACTAGTAATTCATGTGCCATTCTTAGCATTGGTTAAAACCGTAAGAGGACAAAAACTGTACAGCTGTAGGCATAACATATGTTATTTACTGCCTTTATTTTTTGAGAAAGAACATCTGAAAACCTCCTCTACAAAGCTGTTACTAACTTAAAAATAATAGCCCTGTCAATGTGTAAGAAAACAATGTTGCTTAGATGTTATGAGTCATCACAGCTTTTCCTCGCTCCAGATTTTATTTTGGAAGGGAAAAATGTGCAGTGATATGTACATAACCACCTATTTCTCATTAACTTATTTTCCTTACTGTTTTCTAACATACACAAGGCTGGGCTCTGGCACTGAAAATTTCCAGGGATGAACTACCTTCTCAGGTTAAGCCCCAATTCCTGCTAAGCTTGTCATATTTTAAACTTCAGGTGTTAAATCAAATCAAAGTGTTAGCAAACATTTGCAGGCAATAAAAATTGACCTTGAAGTACTGTTAACACGTCCACAAAGACTGCAATTAGTTTATCCATTGCATAAAAATGCAAGCATTGAACAGATGGTTTTCTCATTGTGTGGTGACTTGTACCACAGATCATTAAAAAGAAACAAATATGCTCTCATCCTTTGATATAATTCTGTTGTAACTATTTGAGTAAATTCTAATGCCTGAAGTGTATACTGTGTGCTCTGTGAAGAAAAACTGCTACTTCGTAATTAAGCCTACTGATGTAGCATGCAGCCTTTCAACCTTACTTTTAAAATTTCAGAATGATAGACGTGTGAACAACCAGTGCTGATAAGTAATTAATTACAATCCCTAAGCACATTTAACCTAAACTTAAGGAAATATTTTGATTGAAGTGTCCATCTCTTTTATAGTTTGTGCCTAACACAACAGCTTCAATTAGAAGAGTTGCATTTAGTGTAATAGAAGAACATTGATCCAAACAGAGTTGCTTCAGGACTGGTGCTATAACACTGAGTAGTGGGTGTTTTGTTTGTCTGAGTTTCCAAAGTGAGACATTTGGTCCAGTCTCCTGTGCTTACAGGACCTGCTTGCCAACCTTGGAACATGGTATGTTCACGAGGAGCAGGTCTTGGGAATCTTACATATTATAGTGCACTTGGGTCCCCGTTTTTGGCGCTATGGAGAGTCAGCGTTGTATAGTGGTTTAAGTGTTGGATTACGGCCCTAGAGACCAGTCTTTGATTCCCTGCTCAGCCATGGAAACCCACTGGGTGACCTTGGGCACATCACACAATCTCAGCCACAGAAAACCTCATGATAAGGTGGCCTTAGGATCACCATAAGTTGGAAGTGACTTGGGCTATTTCTGCACTAGACTGTTATATTCCTATTATTCCACTTTCAATCTCCTATGGAATCCTGGGGTTTGCAGTTTGCAAGTGGAATAATAGCACTGTAACAGGAAATGGCCTTGAAGGCACATAATCGATGCCGTGGTGGCGCAGTGGTTAAATGCCAGTACTGCAAGCCACAAGGTTGTGAGTTCGATCTTGCCCGGCTCCAAGGTTGACTCAGCCTTCCATCCTTTCGCAGGTCAGTAAAATGAGTACCCAGCCTGTTGGGGGCATGTATAGAAATGTTTTGAAATACATGCTATTTGTAAGTTGTTCGCCGCCTTGAACCAAATGGAGAGGCGGGATACAAATAAATAAATAAATAAATATAACAACAACAGTACGGCCTTGCACAGATACAAAATGAGGTAACTGTCCTGCCTGGAGCTTAGAAGTATTAAGTTACAAGTGATGTGCTCAAGTTATTTTCTTTGGGGGGGGGAATAAGCACATAATAGGGTTTCCTTTCAAAACCAATGTACCAAGAGGACCTTTGCTGATATAATGAACGGTTGCCCATACTTTTAAAAGTTACTTTAAAGGACATTTTTATACGCATTTTTATAGGAAGTTCTCAAGTTTTATGCCACTCACTCATCAGTCCTAAATTCTGCATTCCCTGAAATAAAACAAAGTAAAGAGGAAACACCACCACCACCACCGAGCAATGGTCTGAGGCAGCACAAATACTGTTAATAACAGAACAAAGTGCATTTAGAAAGTAACTTTTCAAACCCAGATCTTTCATTGTAACTGATGTGCTGAGCAAAATCACCTGTTCCATCCATCTTAGGATGTGAAGGCTTGCAGTGTCAGGAGTGCGCATGTTAACTTTGAGCAAAACCTTACTAAAAAGTATGTGTACACAGGCGCACCTGCGTATTTTCTAGCTCAGCAATCGGCAAGATCAAGACAATGGCCATTTCCGCACGAGCCTGTTATAGCGCGACGATTCCACTTTCAACCTCCTCTGGAATCCTGGGGTTTGCAGTTTCGGGAGGGGCCGGCCGGCCGGCCCCTCCGAAACTGCAAACCCAGGTCCAGAGGAGGTTGAAAGTGGAACCATCGCGCTATAACAGCCTAGTGCGGAAATGGCCTTAAAGCCAAGTACCGCTCCGAGTTTATTACGTACCAGCATCCTCCGCCCTTCTTGAGGAACATCCAAGACTTTGACCCAGGCCACTAAATGAGGGGAGAAAGTAGCATAGTAACTGCGCAGGCGCAGATGAATCCATCCCAGACGTTGGTAACAGACGTCTCTCCTCGGGTTGAGAGAAGGCGGAGACGGCGCATGCGCGCGAAGAGGACTCGAAGGCGAAGGAGACCCTGCTCGGAGAAGACAAAAGTGTGGAAGAAAGTGGTGCGGCCGCCGTCGCCTGCCGGGGCGGGCCGGAGAGTGTTACCTGGATCCGGCGTCCATGAGGTGAAGCTGTCCGGTTGTTCTGAGGTGTTGGCTTTGTGTTGTGAGGTAGATGGGGGGGGCGTGGCTGCCTTGGGCCTGAGAAGAGGGTCCGCGGCCCCCCTCCCCAGTGGCCCCTCAGGTTACATTTAACGACGGGCCGGGAGGAGGGGCTGCGCAGTGGGTCTCCTGTGGCTCTGTCTGCCTTAATATGTTGGGGAGAGAGGAAAGTCCTGGCTTGGATTTCGGTTCGAGCCGGAGACGGGGAACAGTTAGTCTCGAGGTGGTGCGTTTCTTTCTAAGTAGCCTTCTGGATTCCCGGTTCTTGTCTCCCCCCCAAAAAAAACACCCTCTCCCCCGGCCTCCACATTTTATTTTATTTTTTGGTTCCTCTGCAGCGAGGCTGAAGCTGCCACTTTGAGGGATGGGCGGCTGGCTGGAGGAGTCGGCGGGCAGAGGGGTTTGCCAGACTGAAAAGTGGAGGGGGTTGTGTAGGAGAGGGAACGTCAGCTGGGGAAGGGAAGGCTGGTTGTTGTTGCTTGTAGGACAAGGAACACCTGCTGAATTTCCCTCTTGAACACAACCATAAAGGTGCAGCAGCTATCTCCACTTTTCACTCTGGCCGTTTCCGCACTAGACTGTCATAGTGGGATTTACTCCACTTTCAACGTCCTGTGGAATCCTGGAGTTTGCAGTTTAGGGAGGGGCCTTTGAGGATTCCATAGGATGTTGAAAGTGGAATAAATCCCACTATGACAGCCTAGTGCGGAAATGGCCTCTGACAGTCCTTTGGGTAGATAAGAGAGGGGAAAGGTTTTAAAATGCCGGTTCTTGTCTCCCCCCCCCAAAAACACCCTCTCCCCCGGCCTCCACATTTTTTTTTTCCGGTTCTTCTGCAGCGAGGCTGAAGCTGCCACTTTGAGGGATGGGCAGCTGGTTGGAGGAGTTGGCGGACAGAGGGATTTGCCAGACTGAAAAGTGGAGAGGGTTGTGTAGGAGAGGGAATGTCAGCTGGGGAAGGGGAGGTTGGTTGTTGCTGCTTGTAGGACAAGGAACACCTGCTGAATTTCCCTCTTGAACACAACCATAAAGGTGCAGCAGCTATCCCTACTTTTCACTCTGGCCATTTCTGCACTAATAATAATAATAATAATAATAATAATAATAATAATGATAAAATTTGTTTTTATCCCACCTCTCCCAGTGGATCGAGGCGGCATTACAAAAATATATAAATACATTAAAACATTAAAATGTACCCCATCCTCCCCACCCACCAACCCTTCTATCCCCCTAAAACACATTAATTATTAAAAACAAATTAAAAACAAAATTAGAACAGAAACAAATGATGAGAGGCGGTGGAACACTAGTCTGGGAAGGCCTGTCGGAAGAGAACAGTCTGTCACTAGACTGTCATAGTGGGATTTACTCCACTTTCAACATCCTGTGGAATCCTGGAGTTTGCAGTTTAGGGAGGGGCCTTTGAGGTTTCCATAGGATGTTGAAAGTGGAGTAAATCCCACTATGACAGTCTAGTGCGGAAATGGCCTCTGACAGTCCTTTGGGTAGATAAGAGAGGGAAAAGGTTTTAAAATGCTTTCTAATACCCCTCTTCTGTGTCTGTGCCTTTTCTCCCCCAGGGCGAGAGAGTTAGCTCTTCCCCTTATTGTCTTGCTGTTTCTTCTCTCCTTGTTTGTTTGGGTTATTTTGTTCTTCCTCCAGAATTCCCAGGTTCAGTTTCCTGTTGATAAACAAGCTTGGTCAAGTGCCTCAAGAAACTGCAAATCTGAAGATACTTTGTTTTCCTTTTTCTCAGCTTTATCTAGAATAACCTAGTGTGTTTCAAGTCGCCAGAATTCATATTCAAAGACAGTCTTCAGAAGATTTTTACCTACCTTTTATAGTTCTGGAACTGAACTATTAATTTTTTTTTTTAAGGAAGGTGTCAGGCACAGATAGTACAGTGTGATCTTGTGCAAGGTTAAAATGTCAGTGAGCACAGTGTTTTTGACTTGTGATGGCATACGTGTGTTTCCATTCTCCTACACACGCATAAGAAAACATTCATGTGAGGAGTAAAACTGCTGGCATCTTAAGGGAAAGGTTTACTGCACCAAAATCTGCTATTTTCTGTGTAGAGAGTATTACTGCCATAAGCATTGCTAGTAAGAGGTGACAAAATATTTAAATCATGCTAGTAAATAAGTGCTTAGTAGATACATTTTACAATATTTTTGTACTATTTTCTGTACTTGCTAAACAGGAAGCAGCCCTCATAACAAGACTAGCAACACCAGAATCCCTAGTTCACCTAATTAGTTGGCCTGACCCCCCAAGGGCTTGGGAGCATTTTTCTGCCACAAAAATATGATATCTACTGCATACAGCTAAGTGAACACAAAAGGACTATTATGAATTTGTTTACAGCATTTTTAGGTTAGTTTCTGGTTTTGCATTCTAAATGTTTTCAAAAATCCATTGTTTTATTTGGCAGTTATTTTTAAATGAATATTTATAAATATTTCAAGATGTGATAACTAAATGCAGTATACTTCCTTTATATTAATTAGATTTAAAGGTGGGAAATGGGCAGTATTTTATTATGCTGGATGAGTCCTATGCATAAATCCATACTTTATATAGTTAGTATTTTCTTAAAAAGATACAACTTTGGTTTTATATTTGATTTACCTTCTATCTATTCCATTCTCCCAATTTGATTTTTATTGTACTCATAATTTTACTAATTATTTTTTAAAACAATGCATTTTCAAAAGTAGTAATTTCCCCTGCAAGTTTTTTACCCCATATTGCTTCCTTCACAGCCAGAGCACAATGTAAGTCTGAAATACATAATGTTGTGACTTGATGCAGACTTTGTAATTTTACTTGCAACCTTTTATACAATATAGCTTTTAACACACTATTGGATTTCACAGCAACAGCTTGCAACAGCAAGTCAAAACACTGTTCATAAACTAGTTTTCTCTGCTCCTTTGCTGTCAGTGAAGGTTTATGGTAGTTTGAGTGATCATATAGCGCAGTTTTTGAAAGCATAAACAAAAAACAAAACAAAAAAAGACTTGATTTATTAACAGACTTGATAAATTATGGAGATCATAAAAACAAATCAGTTTACTATTGTTGTCAGGCATCCATTAAGCCAACCAAGTCATTGTGGTAGCCAGTCCAAAAGTTGTGGTTGCCAGGCTCCTGCCCTGTCTCTGTGGTAGATGTTCTTATCACACATTATGCCTTTAAAACTCAGCAGATAGTCACAATCTCGGGGCAGGGGGGGATAGATCCTTCAAAAATGTTGGGAGTATTTTTTAATTTTCACTTGTTGATATTCATAAAGAGCTTGAGACAAATTCTCCTGCTTCAGGTTCTAAGGAAAGCAAAAGGACTATGTTCTACAGAGCCTGTGTGGTGTAGTGTAGTGGCTTGAGCACTGGATTGCGACTCAGCAGAACAGGGTTTGAATCCTTGCTTGGCCATGGGAAACCCAGTGGACGGGTCACACTTTCTCAGCCTCAGAGGAAGGTAATGGGAAATCCATCTGAACAAATCTTGCCAAGAAAACCACATGATAAGTTTGCCTTAGGGTAGCTGTAGGTTGGAAATGACTTGAAGGCACACAACAACAACATTAGTCGTGTTGCATTTATGAGATAATTTGAACATCTAGAGCACACAGTGGTTCTGTGTGGAGGAATGCTAGAAGCAGAGGATGGGGGGGTCATGATGAATAAGAGTCAATGGAATTGTAAGACCAAATCACTTTGAAATAGTGGCTTTTTATGAAGTAATTAATTATTACTTAAATTTTTGCAAATGTGAATGATTGAACAGTTCTTCTTGCCTTTTATTTTGAATCAAACCAAAGTAACACTATACTTTCAAAAAAATTAAAAAATCATTTGATGTGAAAACAGACAGAAGTATAGCAACTGGTCAGTTTTAAAGATATTTGTACCAGGTAGGCAACAGGCCAACTCTTCAAGCTTCAGCAATATCATATGATTATGTGTGAATGCGTAGTACTGAAACAGTACATCTGTTGTGTCTTATTTTAAAAAAATTCACATCTGGGTGTTTCTGCTCAAAAGCACTCTCTTCATGCAATTTTGGCTTTGTTTGCTCTCTTCATTGGAGAACTTGCTGAGGGATTTTAGGAGATTATCTTGGGATGGAGTGCTGGTTGAAAACAATGTTCCAAATGTCTTCTTGGATAATCTTCTGAAAGAATCGTGTCTTTAGAGAATACTTCTGAAACACTTATAAATACGCACTAGTTAGTCTAGGAGTGGCATAAAATTGTTATGATATTGTTTAACATGTATTCTATATTTATTTAATATCCCATCTTTCTCTGAGTAAATGACTTACAGCATAAATTAGAACACAGTCATTATAATATAATAAATTAAATTATAAAAAGATCACTGATCTAAAATAATTTACTTTGTCACTTTTTAAATGCTTTTAAGATACACCACCTCCTCTATTAAAAGACTTTTTTGCAACAACTAATTAATAACTAAAAATGTTAAAAGGTTTTTAAATTAAAAGATCTGTTTGTGGAAGAGAACTCCATAGCCTGGGAGCAGCCACCAACAAGGCCGTCTCATGTTTCTGTACCCAAAGTGCCTGTGACAGTGGAGGGTCTGAGAGAAGGCTCCCCAAGAATCTTTTGGGAGATACAGCCGTTCAGAGAGAGATTTAGGTCCAAGCTATACATAGTTTACTAGCATTTTGAATTGTGCTTGGAAATGATCTGACAAGTGAAACTGTTTCAACAACAGTTATATATTCCTTGTAACCAGCCCTAGCCTGAAGTCTGACCACAGCATTTTGGACTGCTGAAGTTTTTAAACAGTTTACAAAGACAGCTTTGGTTTGTTGCCAGGAACCCCCAAGGCTTAACTCAAGATTTATTTGAATATTCAAATATTTATTTATTTAATTTATTTAATTTAAGGCTAATGGATACTAGGAGTCAAATCTCCACTCAGACACTGGGTGACCTTGGGCAAGTCACATTCTCTTATCCTCAAAGGAAGGCAAGGGCAAACCACCTCTGAACAAATCTTGCTAAAAAAACCCTTTAATAGGTTCACTTTAGGGTTGTTATAAGCCAGAAATGACTTGAAGGCAGAAAGCAACAAAGTGTGACTGACAGGGAAAGGTTCTTTCTAGCCATCATGTCTCTCCCCTTTGAGAACTGACCTAAGGTGAACCTATCATGGAGGTTTTCTTGGTGAAATTTCTTGCCTCTGCCTTTCTGTGGGGCTGAGAGAATGTGACTTGCCTGAGATCACCCAGTGGGCTTCCATGGCTGAGTTGGGACCATATCATGGGAAGATGTAACTCACTAGAAAAGACAATAGTGCTTGATCAGCTGGAAAAGAGGAAGACTGCATTACAGATAGAATCAGTCGAGGAAGCCACAGCCCTGAGTTTGCAAGACTTGACTTTGAGATCTCTCATTCATAAGGTTGCCATAAACTGAAGTTGACTTTATGACAGTTAACAACAGGACATTAATGATACCACTTTTATTAATAGTGGAATTTTACTTACACTGGGTATGGATATTCTATATATATATTCCATTTGAATATTGAGTATAACAGGCAGAATGTGCAATAACACATTGCAATGCAAAGAGCTCATGTTCTGGTTTTTAGGCACTTTGTTCCATCCTTACCCAGAGTTGCTGGCCTTTTTTTTTAAAACAATTTTTGCCACCATTTGTCAGCCAGCATTCTGTACGTATTGATTCTTCTTCGTGGTCTCTGTGCCTTCATACACTAGGAGCTTTAGCGCCTGCGCGGTAGCGTTCGGAAACTTCTAGAGCTTGTTCGCTTGGCGGGAACCCCTCCCCCACGCCGGTACTGCGCATGCTCCTCCCGCCGAGCAACGGTCTCTCCTCAGTTCTTTCTCGTCCGCCGTCGCGTACGGAAGGTTCTTTGGTTTGTTCCTCTCACTTTTGTGCTTGGCTTGCTGTTTTCACGGTTTTACGGATTTTGGACTGTCTCTGACCTCTCTTTCGGACTCCCCCTTCGGTTTTTGGTCGTTTCGGATTTTCGCAGTTTGGCGTTCTTCGTCTTATGTCCGCGCTCTTCAAGAAGTGCGTGTCCTGCGGGCGCAAAGTTGCCCTCAACGACGGCCACAAGGAGTGTCTCTTCTGTTTGGGTGAGTCCCACAACGTTCGGACTTGCCCAATTTGCCGGGATTTTACTCCCCAAACTCTCCGCAACCGGTCCGCCAGACTTAAGTCTTATTGTTGGGAACAGTCTCTGCGGGCGATAGACGAGACCTCCACTTCCAAGATGGCCGACAAGAAGACGACCACGCCATCGACGGTATCGGCGGCTGCCGTTCCGTCCACCTCGTCGGTATCGGGCTCGGTACCGGCGAAACGCCGATCTCGGCGTTACCGAGGATCCCGAAGCTGTCGGCGGCTGCCAAGTCAGCGAAAGGATCCTCGACGGCGAGGAAGGCTGAGGCTCCCCTCACGGAGACGCCTGCTAAAAAGCGCCCTGCTCCGGACGGAGGCAAGGGCAAGGAGAAGAAGAAGAAGGAGAAGAAGCGCTCCCCGGCTGGGGACGTTCAACCTCCTACTCCTCCTCCTACTCAGCAGCCTTCCAAAGGGCGAGGCGAGTCCGTCGGTGTCTCGAAGGATGAGATCGAGGACGTTCCCCAACAGCGCCCGGACTCGCCTGTGGCAGACCCTCCAACCCTGGTGGAGGAGCGCCACCGCCCTCCTAGCCATCGCAGGTCGGCCGACCTGCAGCAGAGAGAGCCCTCTGCTTCTCCGGAGCGGCGTTCGACCTCCTTCCGGTCCCGGTCCCGCTCTTCCGAGCACCCGGTGGCCTCGCCGCCTCCTAGGGAGACAAGAGAGGAACAACCTCGCTCGTCTGCCTCCAGATACACCTCGGCGTCCTACGTGGCCAGGTACGCAAGGGAATCTGAATGGAGAGAGCGCCCGGCCTCTTATCGGTCACATTCGCCATCGTACCGGGATCGGTACCATCGTGGCCCGAGTCGCTGGGAGACCTTCCGGAGGTCCCGGTCACCTCGTCGACAGCGCGAATCGCGCTCGCCTAGAGGGGACGAGGCTCGGTACCGTCGACGCCGAAGCCGATCTCCGTCGGACCGCCGCTCCTTCAGCCGCTCTCCCTCTCCTCGATATCATAGGGCGAGGGAGCCTTCACCTCGGTATCGGGCGATATCGCCACCTCCTAGGGTCACGGCAACAGCGACGCGCCCTACGGAGTCGGTGGTGACTGAGCGGGCTACGACGACGTCAGCCTGCCAGACTACCCCTGTCACCACTAAGAAGGTGAAGTCAGTAGTCAGCCAGCCCAAGCGGGACGCTGCTACTACCACCGCCCCGGCTGCAGAGAAGCCTAGGAAGGCAACACCTGTGGCGATTACGAAGGAGCCGGCAAGCGAGCGGCGAGAGGACTCACCGACCTCAGAGTCGTACGACTCGAGTGCGGAATCAGAGGTGTCTGAGGCGGCCTCCCAGGAGTCTCCTCCGCTGGGATTCGGGGACCCGATCCCAGATTCTGCTCCAGAGGACGTCCACCAGTTCTCTGCGATGCTGCTCCGCATGGCTACTACCCTCGGCCTTAAGATCGCCGATGCGGAGCCGGAGGACGACGATCCAACCTTCTCCGTCTTCGAGGAGAAGCAACCTGCCACGGCCCCGCTGCCTCTCCTGCCCCGGGTATCCAGACTGGTGAAGACCGCCTGGGATAGGCCGGCCTCGGCTCAGCCGATACCGCAGCGGTTGGAACACCTCTACAGGGTGCAGAAGGATAACGCCGGTTATCTCTTTAATCACCCTGCACCGAACTCTGTGGTGGTCGAGTCGGCACAGACGAAAGGCGCCGGCAGGCAACACACCACCCCGCCGGACAAAGAGGGCAGGAAGTTGGACGCCTATGCAAGAAGGTTCTATTGCGCCGCCTCCTTGCATATCAGGCTGTCCAACACTCAGGCTTGCCTCGCGGCATATCTGAAAAAGGTGCTCGATCGCCTGCAACCGGCGATGGAGGCGGTACCGGAGGACATCCGCCAAGCCTCCTCCGTGATCTTCAACGAGGCCATCTCCATCGCTCGGCAGCAGATGGCCTCCTCCAGGCACGCAGTGGAGATTGCCTCCCGGGTCATGGCGGGATCCGTCGGCCTCCGCCGCCATGCTTGGCTGCGGCCGGCCGACATCCAGGAGGACACCAGAAGGAGGATTGAAGATCTCCCCTTCGACGGTGAGGGCCTATTCAATTCATCCACAGACGAAGCTTTGGACAATCTCGTTAAGGCGAGGTTGACCGCCAAGAAGATCGGGCTACAGCCGGCCACGCAAGCCCGCAGGGCCTCCACCTTCCGCCCATCCTGGCGACGATCTTCCACCTCGTCGTTCCAGCGTTCGGCCCAGTCTGGACAGTCGAGACCGTCCTCCGGCTCATCGGCCAGACGCACGATTAGACGACGCCCGGCTTCGTCCAAGAAGTCCTCCTCCGAGACAAAGTCTCGGTTTTGACGTGCCTGGCAGGACCTACCAATACCCACTCTTCAGCCTACCATCAGCGCTCGGAGACCGACCGACTCTGGCTCGACATCTCGCGGAGTGGCAGTATGTCACTACGGACTCTTGGGTGCTTTCCATCGTCCGTCTTGGCTACGCCATCGAGTTTCTCGATATTCCTCCTCGAGGCGTTTACTATTCCACGCCGTCGAGTCCGGCCCTCCTGGAAGAGATCCAATCCCTCCTCCAGAAAGGGGCGATCGAGCAGCTCCCGCAAGAGGCCAAGACCACCGGCTTCTTCTCCAAGTACTTCACGGTACCGAAAGCCGACGGTACCCTCCGGCCGATCCTAGACCTCAGAGGGGTGAACTACTACATCCGCCCCAAAAGGTTCAAGATGGTCACGATACCGTCGATCCTGCCCTTCCTACATCGAGGGGACTGGTTCGCCTCCATCGATCTCCGAGACGCATACTTCCATATCGCCATTCGCCCGCAGCACAGACGGTACCTCCGCTTCGCAGTCGACGACACCTGTTACCAGTACAAGGTGCTGCCGTTCGGACTCTCGACTGCCCCAAGGGTCTTCACCAAGTGCATGGCCCCGGTGGTATCCTTCCTGCGGACGAAGGGTGCTTCTGTCTTCCCTTACCTCGACGGTTGGCTGTTGGTGGCGTCCTGCAAACAGAGACTTTACCACGACGTCCACATGACGTTGTCACTCCTGACCCGCCTTGGTCTACGGGTGAATCCGAAGAAGTCCCACCTCGAGCCGGCGAGGATCTTGGACTTCATCGGGGCGACGCTCGACTCGACCTCCGCCAGGGCGTACCTGCCAGAGTCTCGAGCCCAAACCCTGATCCGGGCCGCCGCTCACGCTCGTACGGCCCCGACGTTATCTGCGAGAAGCGTCCAGCAGCTCTTGGGCTACATGGCTGCGACGACCGCTGTGACATATCTCGCCAAGCTGAGAGTGAGACCTCTTCAACACTGGTTCGTCCGCATATTCGACCCCCTGCGAGACGAACAGACACTCCGACTGCAGCTGCCGGGAGACGTCTGCTCATCCCTCCGATGGTGGCAGTCGCGACGCAATCTCATGTCAGGGATGCCTTGCCAACAGCCGACACCGAAGGTGACGGTAACGACCGACGCATCCCATCACGAATGGTCTCTCTCCGGAGAGGCGTTCGAGACTGATTCGGGACCGCTGGGGCGAACCATCGATCGACCTCTTCGCGACCAGGGAAAACGCGAAGTGTCGCCGATTCTGTTCCAGAGCGGGCCACGATCGTGCCTCCATCGGGGACGCTTTCCAGTTTCCGTGGACCGGGGAACTCCTCTACGCGTTCCCGCCGTTCCCGCTGCTCGGCCGGACGATATCGAAGATCCTCGCCGACCGAGCCGACGCGATCCTGGTAGCCCCGTACTGGCCGAGGCAACATTGGTTCGCACCCCTGCTACAAGCCGCACGAGACGACCTGCTCCGGCTGCCACCGACACCGGATCTGCTCTCCCACTCCGGCGGCCGAGTTCTCCATCCGGACCTGCCACGCCTGGCCCTCCATGCCTGGAGGATATCGCACTAGACAATCCCGTGCTCGGTACCGTCCTCGTCGCGGCCAGGAAGGAATCCACCCGTCGCAACTATCAATACAAGTGGCGACGCTTCCTGACCTTCGCTAACGAGAGGAGTGAGCCGGTATCGCCCGCGGGGCTCTCTACCGTCCTGCATTTCCTCCTGCACCTCCGGCAACAGGGGCTGGCGTTTCCATCCCTGAAGGTGTATCTCTCCGCGATCGTGGCATACCAACCGCCACGGTCGGCTGCCTCGGCCTTCTTCAGGAACGATACCGTTAAGCGGTTCCTGAAAGGACTACATCATCTCTACCCGCTGGTATCGCCGCCGCTACCGCCGTGGTCCCTCTCGCTGGTGCTCTCGCAGCTGACAAAGCCGCCCTTTGAGCCGATGGCGACCTCGGATGATAGGCTCCTGACCATGAAAACTGCCTTCTTGGTAGCGGTGACCTCAGCGAGGCGAGCGGGTGAGATCACAGCTCTTCGATCCGATGAGCCCTTCACGGTCTTCCACAGAGACAAGGTGGTCCTGAAACCTGACATCTCGTTCCTACCTAAGGTGGTGTCCAGTTTCCATCTCAACCAGGACATCATCCTGCCTGCCTTCTTCCCGAACCCGACGACACCGTTGGAGCGGTCTCTCCACTCCCTGGACGTGCGTCGGGCCGTGGCCTTCTACATGGACAGGACTGCTTCCTTCCGACAGACGCCGCATCTCTTCGTTTGCTATGGGCGACGTCGGAAGGGCCTCAAAGTGTCCACCCAGCGCTTCTCCAAATGGGTGGTGAGGACTATTCAACTGGCGTATGAGCTCGCGAGGAAGCCTCCGCCAGTCCTGCTTCAAGCCCACTCCACCAGAGCGGTGGCTACTTCTGCGGCCCTCCTGCGAGGAGTTGACCTGCATGAACTCTGCCGTGTGGCGACCTGGTCCCAACCATCGACCTTCGTGCGCCACTACAGGCTCGACTGCCGGTCGCGCAGAGATGCCCGGTTTGGACGTGAGGTGTTGGCTTCCGTGCTGTAGGACCTGACCCGCCGTCCGACCGGTAAGCTACACAGTCTCCTAGTGTATGAAGGCACAGAGACCACGAAGAAGAAGAACAGGTTGCTTACCTGTAACTGTGGTTCTTCGAGTGGTCATCTGTGCCATCATACACACCCGCCCTTCCTCCCCTCTTTCTCAGGTCCCTGTAGGTTCTACAGCGGACGACAGAACTGAGGAGAGACCGTTGCTCGGCGGGAGGAGCATGCGCAGTACCGGCGTGGGGGAGGGGTTCCCGCCAAGCGAACAAGCTCTAGAAGTTTCCGAACGCTACCGCGCAGGCGCTAAAGCTCCTAGTGTATGATGGCACAGATGACCACTCGAAGAACCACAGTTACAGGTAAGCAACCTGTTCGTATTCTCAATCCTCGGTGTGATGTGTGAATTCCCTGTCAGGTTTTTCTTTTTCTTTATTTTATATATATATATATGTATATGTGTGTGTATATATATATACGCACGCATGCACACTACTTTTGTAAATTATGTGGAAATTCTACAAGTCTGCAAATATTTTTCTTTAGTTTTTACATAGCATTATTTTATAAATGATACAGTGAACCTTTTTTCTGGTGCAACATCTGTATGAACAAATGGAAGGTTACGTGAAACACTGTGGCCCCTTATAGTCAATGAACGCAACAGGTGCACTGCTGCAGGCATGTGCATGTTGCATCAGTTGACTCTGGTGGGATGTGATGCTTGTGTTTTTTGTGTTATAGGGTTCCTGGATTGGAACTGGCATATATGGCGGGTATACTGTATACACTTGAAGAATTTCATTAATTGTATATAATTTGGTGCATATTTAGTGTCCAAAGAAATATGCAAAACACACTGGAAGAATTATGAAAGTGTTCAGTGACTCCTACTTAGTGACAATAATATTTAAGTACAGTCACACCTTCACATATGTGGGTTTCACTTTTGCTGATTTGATTATTCATGGATTATTTGCTGTCACCTCTGCTGCCTCCCTATGCCATTTTTAATAGGGACTGCAAGTGAGAAACTCCAAACAAGGCTTGTAAGTCCCTATTAAAAATGATGGGGGGCAGTAGTGGAGATAGCAATAGGCCCCACCAGCCGCCTACTTCTGCTTTGTGAAGGAATCCTAATGCCTCAAGGGAATCCATGGTGGGTTGAATATGATGATCATACCTTTTTGTGTGTGTGTGTGTTAAATATGATTTGGGAGGGCCTAGAGTTATTCATGTTTTTTCCACTTTCACAGAGGTCCTGTGCCCCTAACCCTAGCAAATGTGGAGGGGGTGATTGTAATATGTTTTTAAAAATTTTCCTTAAATCTAGGCAGACTTTGAATTTGCTGGATCAACTTTGCTTAGTTTCCAGAAAATTATTTACTTTTGTTAGAACCTCAAGGTCTACAACTGGAAACATGTACAAAGCAATATTTTTAGGTGGTAGTGAACAATCTGAAAATTAAGTATTATGCCCAGACACTTACTTCTGTTTTTATAGCAAAAATCAGGTTTTCTTAAGCTTTTTTTTTCAGTCTAGCAACTTAACTTGGGGAAAAAAACCCATAGACCTTTTAAATTAATAACAGGAATTTACAAGGTTTTCTTGGTAGATTTGTTCAGAGAGGGGTTTGCCATTGTTCTTGAGCCTGAGAGAGTGTGACTTGCCCAAGGTCACTCAGTGTGGTTCCACAGTTAAGCGGGGATTTGAATCCTGATCTTTAGAATCCTAGTCCAGCACTCATACCATTACACCACATTGGTTCTGTAATTATTCTAGTCTAAAGTAAGTCATTCTAGATCTATCAGTGGAAGTTGATCTACCTTCTGCTTGTCTTGTCTAATATAATGTATTGTTTTGCATAGGCACAAGAAAAGAAAACGCATAGCAGTTCAAACTTTAGAATGGATAGTTACTTCAAAGCAGCAGTCTCTGACTTAGACAAGCTACTTGATGAATTTGAACAAAATACAGGTTAGTTTATTCTTTATGCCTTCATTTTGTGGGCTGCAAAAGCAGATAAAATCTATTACAATATAGTGCATAGTACTTTCCTGAGTTGAATATGCCGCGTCCATGTGTCCCTGTTCTCAAGATGGTTACAGTCCCAAACTGACAGTGGGAATGTACAGGAAAGAATGGGAAGAATATGGGCAAAAATTAGGATTTTATTAACAGATGTTCGTTGTGTTTGAAGACTTAGAGGACTGCTTGTGTTATGTGGAGTGTGTAGTGGTGTGCTAATCAATTTGATTTTGATCTTTTATTTAGGTGAACTTGAAAACAGCAAAAATGCAAATCCGCATGATTCTAAGCACCATTCACTTTCTTCAGAATTAGATTACCAAAAGCTCAAAGTTTTTGAATCAAAAGTGCAAGAAAATGTTAGTTGTACTACATCAGATGAACTCTTACTATCTATCCAGACTGCACATGTAGCAAACTTTGAACAACTGAACTCTGAACAGAATGAGAAAAATGTCACAGGGTTAGATCTTCTTTCCATGGTGGATGGTGGTTCTTCAGATAAAAATCAGTCTTCTTGCCTGGGACGATACAATATACCTGTCTGTGATCTTGTTAGTGACACAGGTAGTTTGAGCCATGCAAAAAATAATTTGGAGTGCATTCAGAAGTTGGAGCCAGATGACTCTCAAGGTAATCTTTCTCTTTCTGGCTTTCATTCAGCATCAGTAAGTGCTACTATTACTACGTTAGCTGATTCTAGTACTGATTCTGGTATGAAACAACAGATTGATGGAGATACAGCATTATATAATGAAGAACATAATGCACCTGAAAAACAAGATGAACTGGTACAAAGTACAAGCAGACATTCTGAAGCAAATGTGGTAGACTCTGGTGAGGTTCAAGAAAAGACAGAGACTTGGAATAATAATGAAGTATTTGACCAGACAGAACAGTTTATAGACCCAGCTTTAATAGCACAAGTATCTTCAACAGTACCTAGCTCCAAAGATGAACCAACGTGTGAAAAACTGCCTTGTGAGCCATTAGAGAATCAACATAGTGCAAAGAATCAAATGGCTGAAGAAGAAAATGGCAAACTAGTCACTTCAGAAGAGAGTATGATTGAATCTTTAATTTCTAACTTACCAAAGATGTATCAGTCAAATGAAAATAGTTTAATATTACCTAAAGAAAATTTACATGAGTCATCACTTCAAACTGAGAATGTGCCAGGGTTAGATAAAACACATAGCACTGAGGAAAAATGCTGTAGTGCAGAACAGAATACCAATACAGCTTTAAACATAGTTTCAACATCAGAGAGCTCTGAAGATATACAGACTTCACTGTCCTGTCTTCCACTTGCTGTTTCTATATGTGGGTCATTAGTTACAACTGATGACACTGATAGAAGGACTACTCAGGATGAAGCAACAGCAGTGTTTAGTGATACAACTGCGCAAACAGAAAGTCATAAAAATGGTCTTTCCAAAGGTGAATTGTTTGAAAGAACAGAACCATCTGAACAGGATGAGAATCAAAACAAAATGACCCAATGCTTGCTAGGAATACATTCCTTTGCAGATAGAGAGGAGGAAGGTTTTAATAATGTTATTAGTGAATGTCAGCCTTTCCAGCACCAAAATTCTGTTGCTACCTCCATTTCTTCACTTGCAAACACTGAAACATGCAGCAGTGTTCTGCCCACTGACATTGGAGACAGAGGTTTAGTTGATCTAGCCATAGAAGAAGACATCATTGGAAGTGATATGTTAGTTAGTGATGCTGAGCTTGATGCCTTCTTGTCTGAGCATTGTTGTGAAACAGAGCATTCAAAGCCCCTTAAAGAGGATACTGATGATGGATTATTGCAATCTGATGTCATTAATGATGTTTTAATAGATATAGACAAACTGGACATTGGCAGTAATAATTTGCAAGCAGAATTGGGATTTAAGAAGATAGAAGCTTCTATTGATAACAACTATGTATTATCCAACCCTGAATCTAGATCAGGTATTCTGTTGGAAAAAAGTCCACAGTGGAAAAATTTTAAGAGTGGAAAAAAGAACACAGTGGAAAAATCTGAAGAGCATGTAATTGAAACTGGAAGTGAAGTTTCAGACCTTGTAAATAGCCAACAGATGGTACACAGTGGAGGTGCAAGGCCAAAGCAGTTGTTAAACCATCCACCAAAAGCCAATGTGTGTTCTGAGTTTAGTAGTCCAAGTACACTTGGGAGTGAATCCCAGGCTTTAAATTCTGCAGTTCCAAATACCTCTTTCTCGGATGCTAAGATCTGTCTTGATTCAAGCTTTGGATGTAATAATGCTGATGCACAAAGCTGTTCAGAAAACAAAGGAGGTAGTGTCTCATCTGTGATCTCAGAACCTGCTACCACAGTAGAACAAATTGTAGTCCTCGGGCAGAAGCAGCCATCCTGGATTCCTGATTCAGAAGCACCAAATTGCATGAATTGTCAAATCAAATTCACATTTACAAGAAGAAGACACCACTGCCGTGCTTGTGGAAAAGTAAGTAATATAAACAGTTTTTAAAATTATACTGGCCTGTATAGTATTTGAGGAATGTGGTAATAGCACACTCTAAACTTTCACTGGGAAGAGTTGTTTTTTTTTTTTAACTCTGAAAATGAAGCTTCCTTTTTACCAAAATTCCTTCCTCCTTGCAACTGAGGTTGGTTTTATTCATTATTTATTTATTGAGGGAAAGTAAGCTTAGAGGAAAGACAGTTAGCTGGACAGGAACCTGCTGCACATTGTTTGTTCCCCATATCCTGACCTAGAAAGTTAAGAACTGGCCAAGTAGTCATAGTCATGCTAGCTTTCTTTGGCTGCCTTCCAGGACGGAAGATGGAGAGGAGGAGTTTTTGAATTTTTTTTAAAAAATGTATTTTGTTTTCCCTGTTGATGATCCCATTGTGGTGATCCCACCTCAAACTACCATTTGTGCTAATCTTACATTCTCCATGCTCTTTGTAAGGGTGTATTGCCATCTGGATCTAATTCATTTCAGATCTGTATAAGGATGTTCCTTTTATGATGTCTGTTCTTTTAGCTTTTAGGCTCTAATCCTATTAGAACACTGGTATAGTCACCATTTGGTAGGTGTGAGTATATTGAACAATTAACATAAATTTACTGAGTACAATTTAATATATTTATGACCGTTAATTTTGTTTTAATAACTTTTAAACCAGTTAATCTTAACACAATCCACCCTTGCAAAGACTCATTCTTTAGCACTCAGATCCTTTTCTCTGTGTCTTCATCTAAAACAAGGTGGACATCTGTGGGAGGCTAGGGAGATGCATTAATCCCCTGGGAGACCTGGGGGGGCTGCACCTGCCTCAAGAAAACAAACAAAAAAGTTTTGCTCCCAAATATACCCAAACACTCTGTAGGGGGTATTTTTGTAATGATTTTAGCCCCCTGGGCTATTGACAAGAAAGATTTTTTTTGACCTGGAGGGCATGAGATCCTCAAAAACAGCTCTGAGGGCCATATGCTTGCTGCACGTTGCCCGTTCCTTAATCTTGTCTGATTTTTACCCTGCTCACTCTCCTCATATCATTATTGCAGTGCCTCCCACTCTTACTTTATCTGCCAGTCTTCATCTGCATGCAAGTTGATGTATGACTTTTGCTTAATTTTCATGCAGTCTCCTACTCAGACTCACAATCTGACAAATACAGTATCAAACCACAGTGTAGCTTATGTGTCATCATATCTCCTAGGAGGCTCAGGTTGCCTCATAGAACTATTACACTATCTTCATAGCTTTCTGTGTTTAGACTGGAAATTATGGCTGATCAAAGGTCCCCTTATGAGCTTTCATGACTAAATGGAAATTTGAACCCAGGTAATTTGATCATAGTGTACCACTCAACTTGGTATACCACAATGATTGGGACTAATTCAGAGACTGAAAGAAGGCAACCACACTTCAGTTTCTGCTTTTTCCTACTAGATTTCTATAAACACAAACAAACTCATTAATAATTGCTATAATGTGTTTACTAGAAATGTAAGTTTTTTTGATGTTCATTCTCCAGTTAGTGTTAAGCTATAGAGTTATGTTACCATGAACTACATATGTTGTGTAAAGGTACTTTGCAAAGTCTGATATTCAAACTACAAATTAAAGTTGTTCATATAAATGTTAATTTCCCCACTTGTTTTGGCCTTTTAAATTTAGTAACTTAATACTTTGACCTCTGTTTCTAAAAACTTAATTTAGCTTCTTCATTAATCTAGGTTTTTTGTACTTCATGTTGCAATCGAAAATGCAGACTCCAATATTTGGATAAAGAAGCACGAGTCTGTATAAGCTGTCATGAGTCCATTAACAAAGGTAAAAAAAGAAAATTACTTGGTGAGAATTAGAAGAAACAGAAAAGGTAACCAGAGAGATTTTTGGATGTTGGAACAAATCTTTCCGAAAATCATAGTGTGAAGCGTTAATTTGCAGTAGGTTTGAAAACCTTTTAGGCGGTCGATAACAGTAGTTGTTTACACATGTTCTGTTTCAAAAAAATGATATTTTTTTGAATATGATTACTCTTTTGCTTGTAACAGTAGATTGTAACATGCTTGATCTGATTATATAAATATTGGTATAGCGATACATCTGGCTTGGTATTCTGATCCTGACAATGGCGAACTAGATATTCTAGGGAATTTCTTCTCAAACTCAGGTGATGATATTGTGTGTATGCGGTTTCAAGTCACCTGTGTTCTTATGGTGACCCCATGAATTTCTTAGGATTTTACACAGACACAAACAGCCAGTACAACCAAGATTGTGCTATACCTTCTTTAGATCAGTATTCTTTTTCTCATTTTCCTTAGTGGTCTATATGTGAAGCACCAAGAGTGCATGGGAAATTTCATCTTAGCAATATGCCCAAATGAGGAATACAAGATGCCTACATGGAACATGGTAGTTGATACTGATTAAATCCCATGTACCACCTAAATAGGAGCCAGTGTGGCATAATAGTTTGAGTGTTGAACTGTGATTCTAGAAACCAGAGTTTGAATTCCTGCTCAGCCATGAAACCCACTGAGAGATCTTGGGCAAGTCACACACTTTCAGCCTCAGAAAATCCTGTAATAGAATCATAGAATCATAGAATCATAGAAATTCAGAGTTGGAAGAGACCACACAGGCCATCCAGTCCAACCCCCTGCCATGCAGGAACACCCTCAAATCAATCCCGACAGATGGCCATCAAGCCTCTGCTTAAAAACCTCCAAGGAAGGAGACTCCACTACACTCCGAGGCAGCACATTCCACTACCGGACAGCCCTGACCGTCAGAAAGTTCTTCCTGAGGTTCAGGTGGAATCTCCTTTCCTGCAGCTTGAATCCATTGCTCCTTGTCCTGGTCTCTGGAGCAGCAGAAAACAAGTCCCCTCCTTCTTCTGCGTGGCATCCCTTCAAATATTTAAACATGGCTATCATGTCCCCTCTTAACCTCCTCTTCTGCAGACTAAACATACCCAGCTCTCTAAGTCTATCCTCATAGGGCATGGCTTCCAGGCCTCTCACCATTTTGGTCGCCCTCCTCTGGACTTGCTCCAGCTTGTCAATATCCTTCTTGAATTGGGGTGCCCAGAACTGGACACAGTATTCAAGATGAGGTCTAACCAAAGCAGAGTAGAGTGGTACCAGTACCTCCCTCGATCTAGACACCATACTCCTATTGATGCAGCCAAGAATTGCATTGGCTTTCTTGGCTGTCGCATCACACTGCTGACTCATGTTCAGCTTGTGGTCTATGAAGACTCCTAGATCCCTTTCACACGTACTGCTATCCAGCCACGCGTCCCCCATCCTATATTTGTGGATTCCATTATTTCTGCCTAAGTGTAGGACCTTACATTTCTCTCTGTTGAATTTCATTTTGTTCGCCCTGGCCCAGCTCTCCAATCTATCCAGGTCATTTTGAATTTTGATCCTGTCCTCTGGCGTATTAGCAACCCCTCCCAATTTGGT